>OZ018390.1:46313406-46637811 GCA_963969525.1 Ontholestes murinus
GTTGGCTGTGACCTCATTCAAAAGGTAATTTTTATCTCTTTAATATAATATGGCATACGACATAGTTATTTCTAAAAAATGAGTGAGTTATAGTCATTTTAAATTTTATTATAAATAAAAATGGGTAGCCATGAAAAAGATGAATGTAAAACAATTGCAGTTGTTTATAATATTAGCAATATTGTAATTATTAGTTTTACAGAGATAAAACAAATGAAACAACTGCATTAAGCAATTCTGCAATTATCAATATATCAATGGGAGAGAAATTTTAATATAAAAAATATGGTCAAAGAGTTCACTATTAATACTATTATGACATAAATTATATCATTTTAAAATTGAATTTATGGCTTTTTGACTATTCTCATGTATATTGAATTAAATGTTTCAATAACAACAGTTTATGATCCTCCACAGATTGGTATGATTTTTCATATACTTTGTTTTTTACATAACCCCACAGAAAAATTCTAAAACGCCGATCGGAGATCTAGGTGGCCCTGGGATTGGTTTATTTCTTCCCACTTATGAGTTAGGAAAAGCATCATTTAAATAATTTGTAAAGCCAACATGTTATGAGATGGAGCACCGTCATATTGGAACAATTTTAATCTTGCTTGTAATGATAAATTTAAACAATCGAGCGTATCTTCAAATGTTTTTTGAAGAAAATGAAAGTAATCAGTTTCACTTAGTGAGCTTTCAAAAATATATGGACCAAGAATTATTAATCCAAACACACCATGGATTAAACCCAAATTTAATTTGTAGTTTTCTCTGCGAAACTTCTTGTGGATTCTTTTAAGTTCATCTATGATCATTGTGGCGATTAAAAATACCACAATTAGTGAATCGCGATTCATCTGTTCATAATATTTTTGTAAGAAACGTATTATCCTCTTGACAAATGGGGTTATACCACATACAGAAGGCCATTTGATAATTACAAAATTATTATTCTTATGCTGGTTTTTCATTTTTATTTAACTTTGTAGAACTAATAATTACAATATTGCTATTATTATAAACAACTGCAATTGTTTTACTTTCATCTTTTTCATGGCTACCCATTTTTTATTTATAATAAAATTTAAAATGACTATAACTCACTTATTTTTAGAAATAACTATGTCGTATGTCATATTGGATTAAAGAGAAAAAAATTACCTTTTGAATGAGGCCATAGCCAACTATGGTTTCCATTTAAAAAAATGTAAGTTTGCGTCATATCTCGGAAAATAATGGCGATACAAATTTTCTGATTATTTTTTATTAATCTACATAAAATTATCTAAAACTTTGTCCTTTACAGTTTTTTTCTATCTGTTATAATAACCGAGATATATTGATTTAAAAAAATTGACACTTTTTACTTTTTTCAAAATATCTAGTTACCCTTGACTTTTTTGAAAACTTTGAAAATGGAATGTTATTCGTCTCGTAAATCTACACTTCTTTCCCCATTTAACCGTTTCTCTATCTCTTATAGTTTCCGAGATCCCCACAGAGAACATCGAAAAAAACTCACCCTGTATATATATATATATATATATATATATATATATATATATATATATATATATATATATATATATATATATATTACAATATATCTATATTGTAAACATTTTTTATTTGTAAGCAAAAAATAAATAATAATAATGTTGGTATATGTCTCAAGAATATATTACAGTTAAAAAATATCTACAGGAAAGAATATTTAGTAAATATGCAATATTATCCAAATAGATCCAAAAATATACAAAGCCATTTTTGAGAACTTATTTAGTATATTAAATCAATAAATATAATATATTTTTCCTCTATTGTTAAATAAAAAGATGCAATTTAAATTATATTGTTTGTCCCCCTGAAAATAATTTCAGTATTTTATTCTTTTGTAGGGTTGTATGAAATATACTATAATCATCTTTAAAGGAGTGTGTGTAAAGAATTGAACCAGTAATATACAAGCAAGCAAAATAAAAATATTAAATAATAAAATATATTAAAGCTGTACTGAGGAGATCGAAAGATATGATTATTTAATTGCTTTTGCTAGTTTAATTTAATGAAATCAGCCTAAATTCAATTTTTGTTCATAACTTTTCATGTTATGTTCACTTTTAAACAGTCTAAAGTACATTTTATCATTTATTAGTTTACTCAACAGAAATAATTTCATTCAAATTGCTTTGATAGTTGTACTATTTGTAACACGCAAATTACTTTTGTATCATTCAATATTTGTCGAGGTATTAGCCAGATAAGTGGTTATTTCAACAAGTAATTTGTTTTGTAGTCTTAGTAAGACTCATTGTTGTATATTAACGAAATGTTTACGTATTTTTAGATTATTAAAAATATTAAAAAAAATTTATAGTTAAAAAATGTCTATTCTACAACCAATTTTGCATTTAAAATAAACAGTGTGAATCAGAATCATCCACAGATGAAAACAAAAGAAACTGTCTCGGCAGATACTAAGAGGGGTGAAAATTTCAGTAGTAGCTACATTATTAATTAATTTCTAGACGAAATCAATTATTACCTAATAATTAATTTGTTGTAAGTGTAAATGCTGATGTAATGTGAAAACTGCCCTGGAAAGATACTATCGGTCGTGACAGTTCCATTAGTAACCACAAGAAGCTCAATTGTTTTGCAGTTGCGATAATGTTAAATACTTTCGGATTTACAAATGTTTCTAAGCTCAGTTTTAAGGTTCTTAAAGATCTGCCGTCTAACCGTCTCTGAGGAATTATTAAAATAAGTTACATTTACAAAATTATTATTTTTTGATGGCTTATTCTTCTTCTTATATTATTATCCAAAAAATTAGCATGATATTGTAGTGTTTTTATAAATCGAAAATAAACTTTATTCTAAAATATTTTTTATATCATAATAATAAACAGTAAAATTTAATGTTTGCCAATAATAATGTAATGTTATCTTAGTGGAAGCATGTTGTTCACGTCCATATCTTTCAATACGGATTAAAAGAAATTGGATACCATTAATTTGTAGTTCTCGGCGATAGTTTTTAACTAATAATGACGCTAGCCTGCAATAATGAATAACTTTTTGAGTATGTATTATGTGTAACTCAATGAACCTCTAAACATTAAAAATTGTCTTTTATAGAAAAACTGGGCTAACTTTGAGAAATCTTATACGAGATGCAAAATTATCCAAATAATAATAATATTTGCACAAACGAAAAGTTAAAATATGCTGACAGTATTCATATCACTTGGACACGTTATCCAATTGTAAAATTTACAATAATCATTTGGTATCAGAGTACTTTCAGTGGTTGAAACGAATACTATTTATTCACATTATTCATAACATACAACATAATAATTACCTAATATGTCACTTAATACAATCAGTACATCTTATATAGATTCTTTAACGCTAATTCTGGCTTGTCGTTGCCGAGCTCTTTGGGAGTATTGATGATCAGCTCGGTAAGGGTGGGCTTGATCTCTTAGATGATGTAGTCACTCTCGTTCCTGTTGAAGAGAGTCTCGTATCTGCCACTGAACTGTTCGTCGGTTTCGGTGCTGAGCTTGATCATGCATCTCAGATAGATTATTCTTTCTAAGGTCTCATTATATTATCTTTTACAATTTTCCCTTATATTTCTTTAATTATATACAAACGTTTATTTTGCGTTATTCATCGAAATACAAGTATTTTGTTAAAAATTTTTCTTAAGAAATAAATTTCCTTAATATGGTCAATTAACTTCTTAGAATTCTGATCATTTGTGGCTGTCTGAGATCAGACAGATGTATGCCTTTGTAGTTTTTTTTCGTACAAACTTTCCAAGGCTATTGTTTCAGCCTGTAAGACTGATGGGCATTTTCCAAAAGGAACTGGTTCCCTGTATTTGGCCCGTATATGACTATGTCAGACCTTGCTTCCATTTTTGATGCATCTGTATACCAGATTGCGGAGTTTTTTTTTAATTAGATTCAGTCTGTCAATAATCACTTCAAAACGCGATACAAATAATACTCGACGAAGTTTGATAGAACTCTGGTTTAATCAGGTTTAGAATTTCTGAATGCCCGAATCTGTGACCTGTACCATGCCATTCCAGTCTCATCGTAGTCATTAGAACTTCTTTTCTGATTTGTTCTTGCTGGAGAATTAGGTCTAGTAAAGCTTTCATTGCTATAGAGGGGGTGGTGTGGATAGCTCCCATGATGCTAAATGGGGTTTGGAGCTTCTTTTGTGCCGTTGCTTAACCCACCATACTAGTGAGCCATATATAACAATGGGTCTTACTACCATAATGTACAGCCAATGTATCAATTTGGGTTTCAGTCCCCCTGATCTGCCAAAGAGCCTTCTTCTAGGTGTGCGTTCCAATTAAGATTCCTATCCAGTATTAAGCTTAGATATTTCATCTGATCAAACAGGGCAATTTCTTGCTCTTTTACTTTGGAACTTTGATAGTGAGCTTCCTACGATTAGTGAAAGGTGGTACCACCACAGTTCTCAGGATTAACTTTAAAGCTTTCCCTCAGGCACAATTTTGCTATGGTGTTGAGGGTGTCTTGTACTAAAGACGATTTGATATCGTCATATTTACTCTTTATGAAAAATGTGTTTTAATTGTCCTTTATTGAGATATTTTACAAAATATCCCTCATCTTAAAAATTGACAGATGAGAACTTTCAATAAACACCTGTTTTTATTGTAAAATGTTAAATATTTGTCAGAAAATTAGGTAATTTCAAATTAAAACACTTGTTTAGTTTCATATTGTAATATTCAGTTTCCTGACACGTGTTTCGGTCAATGACGACCATTCTCAAAGGAATTACAAAAATAACTAATTAAAAAGAAGATGTTACAATGTATATATATTATGAGGTTAATTGTGGGAAAGTTGTAACGGTCAAAATTTGTCATTACGGACTTTTATCTTAGGCAACCCATATCACTCCATATCTTTATAATATTTTGCGTATTTGTTTTAATATTTTAAATTTTATTAACGTAACAGAAGTGAATTTGTTAAAATTAACAATCAACAATGTAGATGGTAGATTTATTAATATTTTATTGGGTTTAAAAAGTCCGATGATTTTATTTTCTATTTTGACTTTCCGCGTTGAGCGCGTACAATTTTGGCGGTCGATTGATAATGTTTTTTCTCGTAATTTGTGATCAGGAATTTAATGTTAGAGAGAGACCGATATATATTTCTATGGGAAATTTCCTAAATTACAATTTTCGACATTTTGTTCTTTTCTCACGTACAAGCCGTGAAGAGTACATCGTGGTTGATATCAGTAGACGAATATATATCATTATTTTGGATTTTACTGGAAACCACTAATTCCACATTTATTTTGGAGGCTTTTAGAAGCATTTGTGAAGTATATATTTTGCATAATTGTGGAATAACTCTGTTGAGGATTTTGATTGTTACTCCACGTGGTCGTACAAGAGAAATTTGTCGAAATACTACTCTGCTCCATTATTCGGCTCGATTAATTGTACAAAACCCTCTTTAAGAGGTAAGTTGCTTCCTATATTATAACAAAATAAGGTTCCTTTGTGTCGTTATATGTGTTCACTATTTTTGACGTATGGAAAAATTACGCGTTGTCTTTTTAGGGTTTTTTTTTTTTTCCTATATACGGATTTCGGTTGTAATATCGGCAATTGGATTTCCGGGATCATTTATTCTGTTCCTGTGTTGGTTGAGAGACTCCAGAATTTGGACTTACATCCTAAAGGGACGCCCCTAACCCTTCGTTGGAATACCTAGTCCAAGGATCTCGAATTCGAAGGATTGATCAAGGAATTTATGGTGTAAACCCGTATTATCAACCGGAAATTCGACCAGATAAGTTTTACGATATTAATATTTGTGCATTATACTTTTATTGTTTCTTTTTCTTTCTTTGTGGTTAATTCTTAATTGTTTAATCGAATTTCTAATATATTGAATCACGCTATTGGTTAATGAATTTTGAGCAAAATTACAGTAACTTTTTTTTTTTGTTTAATTAAATTTTTGTCTATTTTTTTTTTCTCTACATTACATTATCAATTTATTATTTTCATATTTTTATATTATAACTATTTGATTATTATCATTATTATTATGTTATCCTTATATTTTATTTAATACGAATAATTATTATAAGATAAGTTGTGAACCATAAATGATCATTTAAGGGGAAAAATTGATTTATATTGTAGTATAACAAATAGTTAATCCGAAATTTCTATTAATAAGATTATTATTATTCTTAATCATTGACATTGTCATAATTTAAATTAATTTGTTTATTCTCAATAAATTGTTTATTTTGAATTATTAAATCTATTTTCTTTGCCTATGAGAAGTAATAGTGATAATTGAGTTTCAATATTAGGCAAATATTTTGCAACCGAATATTTGGATTCACTTATTGAGGAACTAGGGGTAATTAATGGTTGCTGGCGCCCTTAATAGTAAAGAACAAATCAATTAAACCCATGACCAAACTCTCCGACAAAAAGGTTAGCCTGGTTCCTTTCGTTGCCATCTTATTGTAGACAATTATTGGTAGATAACTTTGTAGGGTAGGTGGCAAAGTCCAGAGATTAAGAGATTCGAACTTGTTAATAGTTCGTTTTGGTTGTTTAGGAGATTATCACCATTCTTAATTGCTCTCTTAATCTCCAGACCTTCAAGGAGATTCAATTTTCGGCCTTTCTCTGCAAAGCGGATTGGTTTGATGTCTGCTAATTGATGTCCTGTTGTGACGCAATGCTCGGATATTCCTGTTCCCGTGGTTTGTTTTTCTATTGCCTTCTTGTGTTCATTGTACCTGATCTTGAAATTTCTTCCTGTCTGTCCTATATATTTTCCGTCACAATTTTCACATTGTACTTGATAAATGCCGGATTTTTCAAGTGGGTCTATTGTCTCTATTTTGTTGTTAACTAGGTGCTTTTTCAAATTTTCCCTGTTGTCTTCTATTACTCGGATATTGTGTTTGGTAAGTTCTTTTGTAATCTTCTGGCTCACATATGGGATGTATGGAATGGCTGCGAACTTGCTATCTTCTTTGGTTCCTACTTCATTGAACAAGAGTTTTTGAACTACTTTTCTTCTTTTTCGTTTCAGGATCCTGTCTACCTTGTTTTTCTTGTATCCGTTTTTGGTGGCAATTTGGTAAATTGTATGCAGTTCTAGGTTAAAATCTTCTTCGCTTAGTGGGATGTTGATCAGACGATGAATATATGAATTTAATGCGGAGGATTTGATTTGTTCGGATTGTAGTGATGTTGATGGGATGAGTGTGTCTGTGGCAGTTGATTTTCTATATATGGCATATTTTAGTTTATTTCTTTCTATTGAAATACTCAGGTCTAAAAAGTTGAGTATACCGTCGACTTGTTTTTCTATGGTGAATTGAATTTGAAAAAAGTATCCAACTGCCTATCTGTGCCATTCCATATGCAGAAAATATCATCAACATACCTGCACCAGAATTGTATGTTTCTTGTTGATGTGTTCTTAAATACTTGGTCTTCGAAATCACTCACGAATATTTCAGCGAAGAGTGGTGAAATAGGCGATCCCATGGGCAGTCCTTCATGCTGAATGCAGGCAGGTGTCGTTAAAACGGAAGTAATTTTGGTTGAGGCAAGCATTTATCAAACTGGTAATTTCTGACGTGTTGTAATTCGATGATTGTTCTTGGCACTTTTTATGCTAAATTTCCTTGAGCTCAGGAACTGGAATTGACGTGAAGAGGCTCTTAATATCAAAGGAGACCAGAATTGAGTTGTTGTTGACGGCCAAGTCTTTGGGTTTCTTCACAAAATCTATGGAGTTTTTTTATTCCGTATTTTGATGTGCAGGGAATTATTTCTGGAAGTATTTTGTTGACTAGGGAACAAACTTTATATGAGGGAGCATTGGTGTAGGAGACGATTGGTCTTATCGGGATGTTTGGTTTGTGTATTTTGGGCAGGCCGTATAGTGTGAATAAATCCGAGGGCACCACTTTCCTTAAATATTTTATGAAAATATTGAGTCCAGATTAGTTCATACTTATGTCTATTTTATTAAATATAAGCGAGTTTTATCAGTATTGAAAGTAATATAAAACCATACGATGAATTAGTTTCTCACTTAACCCGTGGTGAAACATTTTTGTATTAATTTGATTGAATTAAAACACTTGGTATGATTTCACTTGTTATTTATTTTACTCCGACTAGTTTCGACTATAAGTCATTCTCAAGGAGAAATGTACAAAAGATTAACAGTTTGCCGCTATATACATTCAGATTAGAGGTCAGGTAATAAGGGCAGCCGAATAAAACCGTTTCATAACTTTCCAATGGCCTTATGCTACATTTTTAATGACATATGATGAGAGAAGGGAATATAAGTCATTTGAGTGGAGTATCGTGTAAAATAAAATCCATAGATTAGAGGTCTTAAAAGGAAATGGTTTATTGTAGAATTTTTCTATAAAGAAAAAGATTAACATATTACTGTGATAAATCTTTCAGGAGAAATAGATTTACAAGTATAGACTGTGAGTTTCTGAAGTAAGGTAAATGTACATCTAGCACAATGATTGTAGAATGAAAATATATATTTACTATAAATATAACTTTGATTGATTAGAATACTATATATAATATTTCGATGTTTATTTTGACTTAGAAGAAACTTAGGAATAAATTCTGAATGTCAAATTAACGAAATAAGCGACACAAATCACTTGAAAGGCATAAAAAGGTCGTGAAATAAAGCAATGTGTTATGTAAAAGGATAACTTAGTGGCTCCGATTGATTAATTGATTAAAAGATTGACAAACAAATTGATTATTAGAAGATACATAAGTGGAGTTAATGGAATATGGGAAATATTAATATGTTTTAAAATGATAAACTTAAATAGGAGTTTTAAATTTAAAAATGGGATATCTCTTGCGCCGCGCCGGTTATTTTAAATGTCAATTTTATATTTGTTTTCATTTCTATATAGTATAGTGTTATATAAATTAATGTATTATGTATTATCTTTTCAGACACTATTTCACAATAGCCAATTAAATGCATAATTAAACTGCAAGGACCAGCGTAATGCTATCAAAATACGTTTCAGGCATGAGTTTTTATTGGGTATGGCAAAATATAAAAGCATAATCTCTCTAAATAAGCTAAAACGTGCTGCTTAAAGGAAAGCTGAAATGAAAGCAAAATCGAAGAAATAGAACATTTATAAAGAATGTGATAACTATTGATGTTGTGGTGTTTTTGTTTTTTAAATGTTAATTTAAATTTTTCTTTTAAGACGTTAAGTACCTTATCAGCTTACTATTGGCGCATATATTTAGGCTATTGTTAAATAATACAAATAAAAATAAAAACATTAAAAATTATCCAAACAAACGCAAAACTCTGAGTACGAGTGGCCAGAGTTTTATTTAATAAATTTAAAATACGAAAACATTTCGTGAATCTACAACAATGAGTCTTACTAAGACTACAAAACAAATTAATTTGAAACAACTACTTCTCTAGCTAATACTTCGACAGACATTGAATAATACAAATTAATTTGCGTGTTACAAATAGTACAACTATCAAAGCAACACTAGTTGTACTATTTGTAACACGCAAATTAATTTGTATTATTCAATGTCTGTCGAAGTATTAGCTAGAGAAGTAGTTGTTTCAAATTAATTTGTTTTGTAGTCTTAGTAAGACTCATTGTTGTAGATTCACGAAATGTTTTCGTATTTTAAATTTATTATTTAATTTTCTACAACGAATTAAAGGATTTTAATACATTTTATTAGAGTTTTATTTTTTGTGTTGTGGATAAGGACATTAATAAAAGGGAGCTAAAATGTAATATTTTGAACAGTTAAGGATACAGTAAGAGAGTTATTAGTACGTCATTTAAAGATTTTATCAGTGAATATTAAATAGATTCAGTAATGTTCGATTCTCTAATAATATTAAAAAAAGATTAGTAGTTTTTGTTTTGAAGAAATATTTTAGTAAGAAATATTAATTAATTTAATATAAATGATCAGGTTATATTTAATATATGAATAATATGTAAGCAATACTTCTTATCGTGAAATATTAAAAATAAAATTATTGTGGATGCTGTATAGACTTTTATTCTATAACATTTAATACACATATATATCTATAGTTCTGATAAATACTTCATTTTTTTAACAAATAAAATATGGTTTGTACATTATAGCTCTGGTACTGGTTCGTCGTTACATTCGGTGTGTAATCCGGTTTGAAGTAGTTTTGCGATTCCTTCCACGTCTAAAGTTGAATCCCTAGCAGAAATTTTCTTTAGAGCGTTGTTGACTATACAGAGATCTCCACGCAATTCAGATACTAATGCAGTTATCTTCTGTGCATTGCTGAGTACTTCGACACTTTGTGTGTAGGGATTATAACGGATTCCAAATGGACGCTGGATTTTTTCTGCAAATGTCCTAGAAGAAAATTTATTTTAAGATTTATATTAAGATTAAGAACTATATTTTGTAATATGCAAGCAAGACTTTATTTTCTTAAATCGTACAACAGATTGGAAGTATAACAGATATTATTTATTTCGGCAATTTTCTACTTATTAACTAAGGGATAAATAGGATCTGTAACCAATTTCATCATAATGATTTAGATTATACATTTTTTGCATTTACCCAATTTGCAATTTTAAGCACACAAACATATAAATAATTATTTGTTATTTGTAGTACTTCAACAGATAATCATTTTTATATCTTTTATTAAGAAAAATATCAAATTAAAATTAACTGAAATATATGAAAAATGATGAAAATTAAAATATTTAACAAAGTACAAACGAAATAATATCTTGACCTATTATGTAAAGTATGGATGTATTTTTTCGATCTATCTGATGAAGCCACTGTGCATTGAATCATTATTTTGAAATAATGTGAAAAAGCATTAAAAACATTGTACTGTTTCTTTTTCTATAGAGTTGATAATGTGAATTTTCAAGTCCCATTTAATATCCTAATATATATTTATTTATATTCGCTTACCTCATTTTTTCCTTTGCTTCTTCGAAAGAGTCCGTATACCAGTAAGCATTCTGATATGCTGTAATTATACATTCAGCATTACATGTAATTTCGGGATCAAATCTTTTTATCTTCTTGGGAGTTTCTATTGCATGTTTTAACTCGGCTACTGAACTTAGAAGTCCAGCTCCATACACACGTAATTCGCCATCTTGTTTACAAAGACCGAACTCTACTGTGAAGAAGTATAACTGTAAAAACACAAATTGTAAGTAAGATACAGTGAAGATTCACTTATGGCTACATATCTGTAAACTTAATAATAAGGACCAAAATAAACTTGATATAGTTATTAGTGGAATAAAAATTATAAATAGTAAATGAATAATTTCCAAATAATATTAATATTATAGACATACATTCTCTTATTAGTGAATACAAAAAAGACCTTTGGATTAAGACATGTGAAAATATTAACAAACAGCACGGTAGACACCATTGAACTGAAATTAAAATACTCGCTAAATACAAGAAGACGGACTTGCATTGAAACATAAGACATCAAGCAACAAATCAGACAATAAATGACGACCACATAATAGCAAATATTTGCGCAGACTATTTTGAGGACAATTACTCTATGAAAAATAATGATGACTATAACAATAACTTGTTCAATATTATTAATACTTGGTACTCCTCCTTTAAAAACAACAATTTCCTTATACAACCAATGATGACATAATGGAGTAAATACTCTTCAGCGTTCTTTTGAGGGCGACAACACTGTCCCGGGTATGAGAACATTCCTCGTCTTATCCTCAAAGGCCTTTCAGAAAACATACATCAGTATATCATTAAAATTTTCAACTATATAGTCTCTCAGACATAGATCCATAGATACCCTACCCCTATTTATACTCATATAAACTGCCAAGCAGCACACATCGAAGGCAAAAAGTCCGCTATTCTATTTCTTGACATTCAAAAATATTTCTCATCATCGTCTCCATCTAATAGACGACTTCCTAAACACCAGTCATTGTTCAATCATTGTCTTCATTGTTCGTATCCGAAACACATTTTCCCCGATGTCTTATGTCCCAAAGAAGGTGTACTGCAAGGGTTTCCCCCTGTCTACAAAATCTACGTTCTTGACATTTATAACCAGAACCTCTAATACCTCAATCCTTCCGCCTACTGCCTGCTTTTTGCTGATTACACACGATAAAACCGTATTAAAAGCTATTAGTACTCTTCGGAGGCTGATCGACACAATTCAATTATGGTTTGCCAAATAGAGAATTTTCATCAACCCAAACAAATCCCACCCATTTATTTAATTTTGCCGGGCTAGCACTTCTCCGTTTCATATAACCCTAACTAACACCAACATCTTTCCATCACAGACTTGTATATATCTGAGAATAAACTTTGATCATAAACGCTCCCTCAAATCCCATACCCAAAACATAAATATTACACGGCATTTCAGAGCTCTTACATTTAATCGTCAAGAAATATCTATGAAGACTGCCATTAATAGATATATAGGAAATGATTTACCATCCCTTGCCTGATTACTCTTCAAATCTGTTTTATAATCCTCGTCCCACCTTTTTAAGAAATTTGCAAGTCTATGAAAGATCAGCCCTTAAAGTATTGATAAAGTCAGGCATCCTAACAATCCTCTCCACAATCTTAACACTTTACTTTATTAAAAATCCTAAATTACCACGAGCCACTATCCAAGAATTCATCTCATCTTTTTATACAACTCAAGCCTAAAAGCAGCTACAACAAATGATGACAGAAAACAGGCTGACATACGGTCGATAGCCAAAGAGAAGACGAAAACAATTATTCTTATAATTAAATATCCAATAAAGATGTTTTCTCTCTATTATTGTGAAAAAACTAAAATGTATATTAATTTACAATAAATATAGTTCTTACGTAGACTATTTTCTTGCAATCAACGTTTTATGAAATTTTTATAACAAATGCTTGATGAATTTTGCATATATTTAAAGAAGTAAATACTAATTTTCGAATGCCAATCAATAAAATATTACAGTTTTTAAAAAAATATTTTTGAATTTTAAATTAATTTTATTGCATATATTATTTTCTAATAAAAAATACAATCAAAAAGTTTATTTTCAAATATTTTAACAACGCTTGGGTTTTTATTTAAATTGAATTATTTATGGTAAAAAAGATATTATAAAAATATTTTGTTTATCTCATTAGGTAAAACTCATTTGTTTTAAATAAAAAAAATACAGTTTAACAAATAAATGTAATTTTTCTACCAATCGATTTCTTAAAGTTTATGATTTTTCAAGTAAAGATTAAACCTATATTTTTCCTTCGTAATTGATTTTGATGTTTATATAAAATATTTATTATTTTTATTTAAGTCTAATCTAATCTAATCACAGTCTAATTATGTGACGCATCCGATTTTTTGTAAATGAAAAACTAAACAATTAATTATGCTAGAAACCATTTTAGATAAATAATGTACGAACAGTTGTTTATTGGATGAAACAAATCTATCTATGTGTAAGCATTATCTATCAATGTACAATTCGATACTTAATTAAGCGTTTATTGGTTTTGCGTTATCTATGAATATTTTTTCATTACTGTTGATAACATGCATAGATGTGGTAATTACTAATTCATTTTAATTAAATGTTAAAGGTCTTTATTATGCCGTAAATAAATTAATAGCACATTTTATTCTTTATTATAAATTAACCTAAATAGAACTAACTTTTAAAAAGTTTTAAAAGGAAAATAATTTTTCCAATAAAAGAAACAACAGAAGTTTTCGTTGCAAAATTGTATTAGTAATTAATCTGTTTATGCATTAATATTAAAATGAATATTAAATTTGATTAATAATAGATTGTTCGTAATATACAAGTTGGCGAGCTACTAGCATCTCTTAAAACTTTAAACAAAGTCAAAAACCCTTTAAATTCTCTCTAAATCTCTAAATTTAATTCCTGTCTGACGCTACCTTAGTTATCCCTATTGAAGAATTCTAACAGATATGTTCTCCAAAATTCAATTAAACATTAACATATTCTGAATCATAATCTGAAATTTAAAAAAAGTTTCATCCATATACAGTAATGTCAAACTGATGCCACTAGACTGATAAAACTACACAGAAAGACCTCTAATTGATAACATTGGACGAATTAATAATTACCTTAATACACATTTTACATTAGTTAATGTAAAATAATATAAAGATGGATCTCTCCCTCTCTTTTTTTCTCTGATTGTCATGTATATTTTATTGGTTAATCTGTGCGTTTTCTTGATATTGTATAATATATTGTATAATACTAATTACTTAGGGGAGATAAACGGAGTCGCCTTTGCAGACAGTTGTAGACCGAATCGAAAGATCTCTGGACAATAAAATGTCCACCTTGGGCGTGTTCATCGATATAGAAGGTGCCTTTGATAAGACGACCTTAAAAAAATGGAAATTGCCTCTCTCCTCGCATGGTGTGAACCTCACAGTTAGTGGGTGGTCCAAAAGCATGCTGGAGAATAGGGCAGTCACAGTAAATGTAGGAAATACCACTGTCAGAAAGATCGTTGCTAAAGACTGCCCACAGGGTGGAGTACTCTCACCACTCCTGTGGAACATAGTTGTTGACAGCCTACTGCGGCGACTTAACGACAATGGCTTCCACACCATCGGATATCCAGATGACATAACCATCTTACTAATAAGTAGATTTGAGACGGTGATATGAACCTTGATGCAGGAAGCCCTTAAAATAATTGAACACTGGTGTAATGATCACTCACTGACCATAAATCCGCCAAAGACTGAAATGGTTCTCTTCACAAGGAAAAGGTAACTAGGTTAGCTAAAGCTTCCTAAGCTCATCAACACCCGGTTGACATTGTGGTCGGAAGTCAAATACCTGGGAGTGATCCTCGATGGCAGGCTAAGGTGGGAACCACATCTCAAAATGAAATGTAAAAAAGCATGTGCCTCCCTCTGGCAATGCCAGAGGGCTGTGGAGCAGACATGGGAGCTATCTCCTAAAATAGAATTTGGCTGTACACAGCGGTAGTAAGACCAATGCTAATCTATGGAGCACTGGTCTGGTGGCCCAGAGCCACACAGAAAACCTCAGCAAAGTAGCTTACTCAGTTGGAAAGGATAGCATACCTCAACACGACTGGGGCAATGCGAACAACACCCACTGCAGCAATGGAAGCAGTGCTCTGATACAAAGAAGGCAGGGCTGGTAGGCACAGTCACCTCTTAGAGGAGGCTGTGAAGGCGACAACCTTCCTTGGAAGGAAGATGGACAATCTGCCACCCTACTACATCAATAGACCCTACAATGCATCGACAAAAAGAGGAACCGGGAGAGTAGAGGGTGGGGAAACCCTCCGAATTTACACCGAAAGAGGATCCGGGGCGGGTATTTACTCGTAACAAATTGACCTATCACGAGCTGTGCCCCTAGAGAACCACACAACTACTCTGCAAGCAGAGATCGTTGGCGTCAGCTATGGGGCAAAAGAAATCCTATACCGTGACATCCGTGATAGGAACATCCAAATCCTTACAGACAGTAGGGCAGCAATACTAGCAGTGAGTGGTCACAAGACTAGTTAAAGAATGTCACAACACCCTGAAACAAGCAGCACAATCAAACAGTATTGAGCTGCGCTGGGTCAAGGGACACAATAATGAAGAAGGCAACAGCAAGGTAGAAGACCTGGCGCGGGCTGGTTCGGCTCTTAGTGATACCACGGACGGGCCCCTGATCGCGCCAACTCTGAAATGCCTAACTGACACCCACAAACAAAACACTCGCAAAATGAATATTATCTGATTTTGAAATAAGACACTTGTTTGGTTTCATATTGGTATATTCAGTCTGCTAAACGATCAAACGGACATAAATCGCTCACCACTACTAAACATCAATCTCTTAAAGAATAATACCCCAACCCCCTTATCCCCCTCAGCAATTACTATATAAACCTGCCACAAACACAGTGTGGCGAAACAATTGTTGCGTTTTCAAAAAAAGCAATAATAAAGTGTTTTGAAAATTTAAGTGTTTTACTTCAACAACCAAACAAGTGAAACCAAGTAAATATCTTTAAAAGAGAACGGACGATATTTTTGAAATTTTACAGGTAAGTGCAATAAGGAAAAATTCATTTGATTTGCATATTTTGTTAATAATATACATATGGTTTAATCGGAAATACTGGGTTTAGTGAAAATTCTGTAAAAACGAGAAAAACATCACTTCTAAGTTTTTATACATTAGAGTGAAAAACTATTTAGATAAATAGGTTATGGTGATCGTGTTAGAGCTCATGTAGAAATATGTCATATTTTTAATGATTTGCATCCTCAAATAAATCTAATATCATCGAACAATTTATGACCATATGTAATGTTGACGAATGCATCTAATGCAAAATCTATTATTTAAATGAGCAGTTACCAGAAAATGTTTGGTTTTAACAAGATGGAGCACTTCTCCACTATAATAAATGGGTTATCGATTTTCTAAATCGATGAATTGGACGTAGAAGATTCTCGTTCTCGTTCTCCGGATCTTAACCCATTAGATTTTTTTCTTTCTTAAACGACTAACACGTAGAGAAGTCCGGAAAGAGTGACTCAAGAATTTGCTAATATGATGGCAGATTGTCTCGAGGTGAACAGAGAGCAATTTGAAAATTTTATTTAATTTTGTTTAAATGAATATTTTCATTAGTCTATAGTAAATAAATAAATTGATTCTACAACTAAACGTAAGTTAATTCTCGTGTTTACAGATTTTTACCCATTGACTACAAAATTACCTACAAAATTTCAAAGATATCGTTCGTTTTGTTTTAAAGATATTTACTTTTTTGAAATCTTTGTTCCAACCCTGTTACATAGTAACAATCAAGTCCTAATAAAATAAATATAAATCACTAAAACTAAAAGTAAGGCAAAGAGATAAGTAAAACAGAATAGTTTCCATTAAACAGGGTGTTTCTGTGACTCCTCGAATAAAATTAACCACATATACTACAGTGAAAATGACGATGATTCGTAAAAAAATATTAACACATTTTTCTAAATATTTTCAATACTGTTCGTGGTAGAGTGCTGCAATTTGATACAGCCTAAACTAACATCAAGTAAATTCCTTAGGCAATTTGTCACTTTGATAAGGAATAAAAAAACAGAAAGAATAAGTAAAATGAAAAGAAACGTAAGGAAGTAAACCAAACAAATTGAATATAGAGAGTTATAATACTAAATACGAGTACAAATGAGAAATAAAAAATGGTGATGTGGCTATCATAGTACTTTCCCTATATTTTACTCGAAAACTATGCGGTTTACGCAAAAAGGTTACTCTTAATAATTTATTCAATTTTAAATTCTCTACAATTATTTGTTATATAAGTTTCATGTAACTCCAATAGTTTATTAGCAATTGGCAAAAAATGTCAAAAATTTCAATTTTTTTTTTCGAAAGTTAAGAATTTTATGAAAAATATATTTTAACACAATTTGTTCAGTTTCTCTTTCTATTTAACTTTTGTTTGAAAAGTTTTGTAATATTTTTCATATTAAAAAAAATATCAGAAAAAAACAAAAAACGCCTCTAGTAAACACCCACTTCCGGTTTATGAATGTTTACCAAAAGCTTTTCAGTTCCAGTTTTGAACGATAAAACCTTACGTTTAAAGTTTCATCTCAATCGAATCATTTTTCAATCAATCAATCAATCAATATATTTATTTCCAAAAAGTAATATTATATACATTCATGGGTTGGTCAGTTTACAAAAAATTACAAAAATATAAACATGTAAAATAGTTAAGATATAAAACAACATATTAAAATATATATCTAAAAGACTCACAAAATAGGTTGTATAAATAAATAAAAACTTACTTACTAAACACATAATTAAAAACATGACGGGAAATTTACAACTAATCAATTTTAGAGACTTTCACAGAAACATGTATATTCCTCCATGGTGTAGAAACATTTCTCTAATATCATGTGTTTTATTTTTTTGTTAAACATTTTAATGGGTAGATCTTTAATTGTATCGGGTAATTTGTTGTAAATTTTTATAGTTTGCACTACACACGAGTTGTGGTAAAAACTGTGATAGTGCTTAGGAAGTTTTAAGTCCTTTGTTCGCGTATTGTATCGATGCTCTACATTATGTTTATTAAAAAGGTAAAAATTACTCTTTACAAATTTTAGTGTTTCATATATGTACAAGCTTATAAGCGGCATAATTTTTTGCATTTTAAAAAGATCGCGGCAACTAGTGTAAGGTTTTTTGTTACAAATGGCACTAATAAGACGTTTTTGTACTACAAACACTTTTTGTAAATTAATCTGTGTTGTACACGCCCAGAACAATAAACCGTAGGTTAGTTGTGGTTGACAATAAGCCATATACAGGGTGACTGACGAAAAACCTTTGGTCCTGTATCTCACTTATTTTTTATCCGATTTTAATAAATAAAACATCAAATTAAACCATTTTTAAAAGACTTTAATAGGAACTGAACTGTTATTTTTTCTTGCGCGCAGTTTTTGACAAAAGACGATCAACATTTTTTTTTAAATTGCACCCTTTGTGGTGCAATTTAAAACATTTGCATTTTCGAAATATCACGTAAAAATTACTGATAGCCTTCAGCCACAAGATCATTATGGCAGATAATGCGCCATCAAATTTACATAGCCCAGCAGCATACACTATACACGTTGTCGCCTGAAATTTTGAATATGAGTAATGTAATGTGTTTGTATTGATCACCATTATTATTATTGGTTGTCATGGTTATTGCTGCAATATGCATGTCAATTTGACTTAAATAGCTTCAAATATTAACAGGAATGATTAATGATCGTCTGGGATATTGTTTGGCTCAATAAAGAGATGTTTTCAAAGATTGAATAAGATATACATTGTAGTTATTTGTTATTCGTTACGTCAGAATTGTGTAAATATGTTTCATTTTAATTCCCTCTTTTATTACAAATTAGAAATTACTGATTATTTCCCGTTGGTCAGCCCATTAAAATACGTCACGAGCGTGGTAACTAAGTAACAAGTAACGCATTTAAATGCCCGTATTCAAAATTTCAGGGGACAACGTGTATGTAAACATATGCCTATTCGATTCCAATAATTAAATACATTATTTATTTATTTAAACGGAATATACCCTTTTTTTCAAATATAAGATAAAAATGTAGATGTAAAAATACAAAAAATAAGAAATAATATGTATACTACTAACTAACTTAAAATTAATCAATCAAACACTTTATACGCAAAACACTAACAATAATAAGTAGAACATACCGCTATTATTCGCCTTCCCCGCGATGACAATAATGGCATAACATACCCCTTTTACAAAACGCATGAATTTTGATGGATCACCACAAAACAGATCGCACTTTGGATGGCTCACGAGTGAATTAGCTGTACGCATAAAACGAGAGAGAGGGCTGTTAAACCCATAATTGGTATGGTGGAAGGGATGCGAAATAGCGGAGGGTTACGGCCCACAGACTTAAATGCAAAGTTTATTTTAAGGTGGAACTGTGGACAATCGATATTTCCATTCACAATCCCAAATAGTAACGACATATCTGCGAACTGACGCCTGCAGCACAGATTATTAATTTTTGACAAAATATTAAGATTAGAGTTATAATCGGGCTTATATCTAAAATGATTAATAAACTTATTTTGAATAGTCTCGATTTGCTTAATATACGTATGTTGATAAGGTGACCATATACAAAACGAACGAATGCAGAATATACAAGTTTTAAAGAAGAGGTCGACAAATCGCTAGACTTCCACTTAATGTATCCGAGCATTTTAGAGCGCGGTTACATATAAACTTAATATGTAGACACAGATCATTTTGGAGTAAGGAGCAATCATTGATAGTGCGTATTTCTTTAAATATTTTGAATAATTTGAGATCGTCTGCAAACAACAAAAATTGAGAGTGATGTATTGATTGAGATATGTCATTGATAAATAAAAGGAATAGTAAGGGGCCGCAGTGGGAACCCTGCGGAACACCAGATGGGACCCAAAAAGCATTTGAGAGATAATTCCTAATTTTTACACATTGACTACGGTTGGATAGAAAACTTTGAAGCCAAGATATAATAGAGTGATTAAAGCCTAAAGATTTTAATTTAAATAATAGAATTTCGTGGCAAACTCTATCAAATGCTTTTGACATAGCTAAATAAATAGTATCAACTGAAAAGCTATTCTCAAACGATCTTACTATATAATCCTGGAACATGATTAAGTTGGAAGTAGTCGATCGACCATTACGAAAACCATTCTGCTCATTTATTAGAATATTTTTAGTTGACCAAGCTAATTTAACAGATATTAGCTTATCTAAGAGTTTTGGAATAGAGGACTGAATCGCAATTCCTCTATAATTACTAATATCATCCCTTTTACCTGATTTGAAGATTGGTCTTAGATAAGTTCTTTTCCATAGTTCTGGAAAGCTACTATTTCTCAAGGAAGAGTTAAACAGTAAAAGTAATGGCGTAGTGAGAGTGCAAATACACGATTTAATAAAACTAGATGGGATACCGTCAGGATCGCAAGAGCTACTGAATTTCATAGATTGGATACCCTCATAAATTTCACTCTTTGTGAAGTACCATGCAACGTCATTAATTACTAAATTTTCATTAACAATCGGCATACTATCAGGGATATCGTGCATGTATACAGATGAAAAAAAAATAGCAAAAAGATTTACACACTCCTGGCCATTCCTGCTAGTAATGTCATTAAGATCCGGTTATCCGACTCTCTAACAAAATTCCAAAAATGAGATGGGTTGTAGTGAATGTTTGAATTCACTGAAGTTATAACGTACGTTGTAGAATATTACATCTGTTTCTCAATAATTTAAAATTCCAAAAATTATTGGATGTTAGGTGACGTTTGTATTTTTTGTGCGCGGCCTTCTTATCTTTAATCAATTTAATGAGTTCTTTACTGAACCAAGAAGGATATGAAGAAACCTTGATGCGCTTAATTGGTACAAATGTATTGATGATGCCATAGACTACAGCATAAAATTGATTTAACATAGAATCAATATCATCCCCAACTAATACATTAGTCCAGTCAACAGATGCTAAATGATGGTTGATTGCTAAGTAATTGCTTTTAGAGAAGTCATGAATGAATTCATCGTAAAGGAGAGGTTTGGTGGTTTCGGTAAATGCAATATGGTATGTGGTGATGACATATAGGCAATATTAAATCAATAGCTTTAGCTACGGTGCATACAGCAGAGGGAAATACTAAGTCCAGGAAAACGTTATTTTCATTAGGAACAGAACAAGTCTGAAATAAATTATAGTAGCCGAGACGAGAAATAATTAATTTAGCTGGTTCTGGATTAGTAGATGTGTGTACCAGTCCAAGGTAGTCATGCAACCAAGTTGCTGCAGGAATATTGAAATCGCCGCAGATTAAAAGTTTAGAATTAACAAATTTCTCTGTCACGCCAACAATCGCAAAATTCTTCATATTTATCAGTTGGCGAATTTAGTGGTATATAAACTGCGCCAACCACCAGATTTAGCGAACCGTGTGTTATATTAACAAATAACTGTTCAATCGAATTATTTAAAATACAAAAACGTTCACTAACAAAATTGTTATGAACAGCGATTAGAACACCACCACCACGAGTTTTGTTACTTGAACGATGGTTTCTGTCTTCCCTAAAGATTGTATAGTTCCTCAGCTTGAATTCATTATCAGAAATATCATGGTGAAGCCATGTTTTAACGATAACAATTACATCATAAAAACTACTGTTAACATTAAATATAAAGTCTTTCATTTTGGTTCGAATTCGGCCACCATTTTGAAAGAATATATTTAGTTTTTTGATTCCACATCCGTTAGCACTCGATTTGACGATTTTGGGAACCCCTAAAATATGTTTTATTTGGATATTCAATTCTCCGTTTTCCTTCCTTTGAAGCAGTTCTCGTTTGACAAGTTGATATTCTTCTCGCTGGATTCGAGTTCTGTCGAAGCTGAATTTAATGGTATTGTTCTTCAGTTTCCCGGTTTTGTGGATTATTTGATTGACAGTATCAGGATTGTTTAGAATAATTTTAATCGGTCTAGGTTTCGAATTATTAGATTTATTAGAAGCAACACGAAACATTTTAATTGATTCTACAACATTGTATACCATCATATTATTTTTTCGTTTGTTACGATCTTCCATTTCATTAAAAATATTAAAATCCTGATGCTCACTACTATTTATTTTATTTGTGAAAGCTGTGGTTCTTATCGAGTTTTCTATTTGATTAACGCGATCATTGAGAGAGTTATGGGCTTCTTCAAGGGTATTTAGCCTCGTGTTAATATCATTTCCCAACCTAGTTATTGCATTGTTGACTTCTTGTCGAACTAGAGGTAGAAATTCGTTCTTAAAAATAGCACGGATAGAATTAATTAAAAATTCATTTGAATCGGAAGAAACAGGTAAGCTTGCAGAAAGAGACGTCCTGGGTGGGCGGATCGGCGACACAAGTTTCACACCACCACAAGCGGCCTCTGCCGAATTTAAATGCATCGATGAACGCAGCTACATCTTCCAATGACAATTTATCGAGGCAATCCACATGGAAGCGAACATCGCATCCACCACATTTTAATGCTTTTGCGCGAGGAGTGACATGGTTTCCACAACGACCACAGATTTTGGCTCGACAAATGATATAAGTTGTGAAATTAGCGAGGACCCAATATTGACATTATTCATTCATTCACAATTTGAGAGCGAACTGCTGCCGCGAACAGACGCATTCCTGCATCCGTCCGTCCAAGCTATCTCTCTCTTACACATTCGTGTGTCCGAGCATTTTCCAACGATGTGAGCCGTTTAACGCTCGAGTTAACAGCTTTCAAAGAGCAAGCCGCCCGACAACAAAGCCTACCTGACATGACCGCGTCGAAGCCCAGTGCTTCCGTCGCTAACCCTACAATCTCGACCGCTTCGAAGCCCAGTGCTTCACAACCCTCTGACAATTCCGATGGGTGGATGACACCCAAATACGCCCAGAAGAAGGAGCGTTCCCAGGCGTCTAAGCGCCCGGCCCCCCCTAGCAGCTCGAACAACGAGCAGAGCCACGCCGGCAAAAAGCCGGCCTAATCTGCCAGTAATATACCGGCAAAGAAATCCACCGCAAAAAATCCCCCCTCATCGGGTTCCGCCGGTAAATCCGCGACGGTTCCCCCAAAACCCAGCTCGTCTTCGAATATTTCCCCGTCTACATCGGGAAATACACCATCCGCTGCGCCCACAGCCAGCAATTCGTCTTCTGCTGCTCCTTCGCAGCAAGCTAACCCCAAGGTACCGGCCGTAAAACGCCCGCCACACATCGTCATGCGGCCCCAGTCCAACTGTTCCGCCATTGCTAGCCACCTCACCTCGATAGGAGTTTGTGTTGTCAAAGCACAATAATTCCCCTGGGAATTCGTATCCAGACCGCTACACCGATTGATTTCCGAAAGGTGACAGCGTTTTTCGATAATTCAAATATCGAATACCATAGCTCTCCCACCGAAGAGGAAAAAACCCTCAAAGTGGTCATGCGAAACATCCCCCTCGACATGACAACTGACGAGCTACGCGATATTCTTATCGCAGACAACATTCCGGTGATCGAAATTCACCGCATGACAGGCCGTATCGGCAATACTCTAAAAATGATGTACGTTAACGTACAGAAATCCGATGCGGGTAAGAATATATTTCACATTATCCGCATCAATGGGATTACGGTTAAAGTCGAACCGAAATTAAAATCAAAAGGCATTAATCAATGCCATCGAGCCAGAAAGTTGGTCATGCCCAACGTTACTGCAGGGCTAAGTTCGTCTGCGTTAAATGCGCAGGGAACCACCACACGTCCGAGTGCACTATCACTCCAGAAACCACTCCTCGATGTGGTAATTGCGACGGCGAACACCCGGCCAGCTATCGTGGGTTTACCAACTCCAGGCGCAACAAGCCCTCTCAGGCCTCTCAGAGGACCTCAAGGGCTTCCAACGCCCAAAGACGTGATGGCGTATCTTACGCCCAATTCACTGCTTCACCTGCAGACTTTCCGGCTCTGCGGCTCACCGCCCGCTGCTAGAACTCCCGAGGAGCAAAAAGAGCTTCTCAAAGAGCTCCTGGCAACGGTGCATACCGACGCCGAACGGGCTACGATCGCTTTCGCTATCACTACAGCGTTCGCTCCGGCCAACTAAATGGCCAGTGCAGATTCTTCCATTTGACAATCCCAAATGGCTGCACAAATACCGGACTTGACAAACCACTTAGACTTCCTTCGCATTGCTTTCTGGAATGCGAATGGGCTTCGAGAACGTATTGACGAGCTCGAACTTTTCGTTCAGGAGAATGATATTCATATCATGCTGGTGAACGAAACTCGTCTCGGCCTGCGCCTGAGGCCCAGAGTCCTAGGTTATACCACTTACCTACAGGTCAATGACATCGACCCAAGTCATGGCGGTACCGGCATCTTCATTAAGAGGGGGCTAGACCACTCACAGCTCCCGCTCGACAATTTATCGAGTCTAAACGCTACTGCAATTGTTCTGAATATAGAACACAGACATTTAAAAATCGTCTCGGCATACCATTCGCCATCTCATCTAATAACACATGATGACCTAAATCTTGTCTTTAACGACAACATGCCAACCATCTTGGCGGGCGATTTAAACTCCAAAAGTCCTGAGTGGAACAGCAGACTTACTAACCGTAATGGTAGAATCCTCCGACAGTTCATCAACAACTCGAACTTGAATATCAGGGCCGTCGGCCCAGTAAGTCCTACTTTTTTCCACGGAGACTCTAACGTCCTGCCTGATGTGCTTGATATAGCCGTTCTCTCGAATGTCGATTGGGGCCACGACATCTGGTCTTCAAATGAGCTCAGCTCCGACCATAATCCGGTCTTTTTAGACATAGCTGTCGGAGCACCTAGCCCGACTCGAGAGATTAAATCAACAAATTAGCCTTCCAGTCATCAACTCGACGATTGACCTCGACGCAGCCGTCTCTAGGCTCTCCTCGGTCATCCTCAAGGCTCTCAAAGAGTCTACATCTAGCAGGACATCCTCACAGGTTGATCCTCTTTATATTCCCCCTGAGCTCAAGGCTCTCATCCGGGACAGAAAGCTCGCTCGCCGCAGATGGCAAAATACCCGAGATCCATCCTTCCGTACGGAAGCCAAACAACTCGCTCGCCGGGTGAGAGACCAATTACGAAAAGCGACTCGAGTCGTTCAATGAGTACCCACATTCTGTGTGTGGGTTTTTCAAAAGACTCAAGAGAGGTAAACCCTGTAGCCACGCGTTACACGGCGAGAGAGGACTCGCATATTCCGATTCTGATAAAGCAGAAGCGTTCGCCGACTCCCTGGAGCGGCAATTCACGCTAAACCCTAAACGACGATGACTTCTTCGACGAAGTCAAAAGATCCGTCCGATCCTACATTTTTAACTCAGACCGGGCGTGGAACTGCGAATCAGCCACCCCGGAAGAACTCGATGGTCTGATAAAACGGCCCAAAAGTCGGAAAGCCCCCGGATTTGACGGAATTTCCACCTTAATGGTGAAAAACCTGGGCCAAAAGGGTAGAACTGCTCTTCTCGACATCATTAATGCCTCGATGCGATTGGGTGTATTTCCATCAACATGGAAGCTGGCCTCTGTGGTCAGCATTCTCAAGGTGGAAAAAACACCAACCTTTCCCCAAAATTATCGCCCAATCAGTTTGCTTAGTGCCCTAGGCTCCTCGAAAAGGTCCTGCTAGCTCGTCTTTCGGTCTTCACTGAAGACCACAAAATTATCCCAGATTCACAGGTCGGCTTCAGAGCTGGCCTGTCTACCACTCATCAGCTTCTAAGGGTGACCGAGTACATCTCTGAGGGCTTTGCCATCAAAAGAGACACTGCTGCAGTATTCCTTGACGTCTCAAAGGCGTTTGACAGAGTCTGGCACGACGGCCTTATGTATAAAATGATAGGGCTCGAGTACCCAGAATACATAATAAGGACACTGTACGACTTTCTTCGTAACAGGAAGTTCTGTACAAAGGTAAACTCCAAGTTTTCCACTCAGCGACCGATATTAGCAGGTGTTCCTCAGGGCTCTGCCCTCTCTCCGGCCCTGTATAATATCTATACTAGCGACATACCGAATCTGGCTCCGGTCATGATCGCTCAGTATGCTGACGACACTGCCCTTCTGTACAGAGGGCGCTCTACCGCCCACTTGGAGACCACTCTCCAAAAAGCCCTAGACTCCTACGAGGAATGAGGCGACAAGTGGCGGCTTGCGATAAACGCTGATAAAAGTGTCTCTGTACACTTCAGCAAAAATAAACATCGACTTATTGACTCCCCAGAATTCTCCTTTGGGGACTCATTAATTCCAATCCGAGACGAGGTTAAATACCTCGGTCTAATCTTCGACCAACACCTAAGATGGTCAAAAACAATCTCACATGTCCTTCAAAAGGCAAAAGCGACCCTGGCAAAGCTGTGGCCTTTGATAAACAAAAAATCCAAGCTCGCCCATAAGTCCAGGGTTAAATTCTACAAAATGGTCATTAGGCCACAGTTGACCTACGCTGCACCCGTATGGGGCTACTGCAGGCCCTCTCAGATCGCGAGACTACAACGTCATCAGAACGTTGCTTTACGAAGAGTCCTCAATGCTCCGCCTTACATGCGGAACACTCAAATCCACAGAGAAACATCCACACCGAGTGTGATGGAGTTTATCCGAGAGACTGCAGTAGCCTTCTACGATAAGCTTGACAACGATCCCCTTCTGGGATCACTTTTCCAAAATACGATTTCGATGTATAACATCGAAGGCCCCGAAATGTGCTAATTGGTACTCAATTAGACCAAAATTCTCAATGAGCCACCGTGAACCGCTCGGTGACGCTGCTCCCCTCAAGGAGAGCGTTACGCAGGACGATCGGTAATCTAGACTAAATTCATCTAGCGATTTCCTCGCTTATATCCTTGACTGGGAAAATCCAATGGCATTGAACCAGTCCATCCCAGATAGATCCACGGAGGAGAGGTTTTAGTCGGTAGGAGTCCGACACTGCCCTACTAAAAGGGCGTCCCATGATGGATTTCTTCTCCTTGCATCAAAAAAAAACCCAATATTGAAATATATTAAAAATGTAATTTAAATAATATTAACAGTGACGACAAAGACAAGGAGGCACGCCCAGGGGGCTATCAGGGTGAATTAATAAAAACGAGCACAGGTAGCCCACGGTAGGGTAAACAATAGAGAACAGAGGAAAAGTTGTTGTATTAATATATTAATTTTAATAATTAATAAATAAATAATTCACTAATAAAAGTTCTGATTGGCTGTGGAAGCGAACCTGGGTCCACCGCGTGCAAGATGAAATCTTTACCGTTAGGCTAATACGCTCAGTGGTAAAATAAATTCTATTAATCCCCAGAATTCACAATCTCAATTCAGATTGTGAAATGTACACTAACATAAAATAATTTGAGGTTAGCTTTAGCCAAATGCCTATTAATAACAAAATTAACTAAATAAATTGATTTTAAGCAAATAAACTCTTATCTACGGGAGGCTTAAGAGCACTAGCACTAAACTATTCAGTAAACAAAGTCACAAACCATTTAAAACCATGAAATAGAGCTAAATTAAATTGCACTCGATACACACGGACTACCCGACTCTCGAAATATGCATAAACATCAGTAACAACCTAAAAGCGACCAAGTAGAATTATAAGTATATTTAATGCAAAGTAATAAAGTTTTAATCTCATTAGCTTAAGAATTTTGTAATAGATTAACATTAATTTTAAACCTGAATACTTATATATGTATGATTCGTGAATTTGAATTCTAAATATAGCGTCTAATTTAATTAGAAAATCTGATTTAGTAAATATAAGTTAAGGTTCTAATTCACAAGATTTCTTCGCCTGAAGAAGCCACAGTGTGGCGAAACAATTGTTGCGTTTTTAAAAAAGCAATAATAAAGTAATAAATAGAAAAAACACGAAAATATATTCGTAAAATCTACAACAAATGAGTCTTATTAAGACTACAAAAACAAATCACTTTTGAAACAACTACTTCTCTAGCTAATACTTCGACAGACATTGAATAATACAAAAGTAATTTGCGTGTTGCAAAATAGCAAGGCTATCAAAGCAACACTAGTTTGAACGTATTTCTTTCTGTAAAATGAACTATTAGTGAATTATCTACAACGTAAAGGACTTATATATTTTATTATTTAATTATGCTCTAATTGGGTATTTTCCTTAATCCCGAACGTAATTATTTCCGTAGAATTCAG
This sequence comes from Ontholestes murinus, assembly GCA_963969525.1. Taxonomy (NCBI): domain Eukaryota; kingdom Metazoa; phylum Arthropoda; class Insecta; order Coleoptera; family Staphylinidae; genus Ontholestes; species Ontholestes murinus. The sequence goes on from OZ018390.1 coordinate 46,342,008, forward strand.
TCGATTATATTTCATTATTGTGTCAGTTGCCGTGCATATCTGAGTAAGTTATTTATTTTTCATTATATTTATTTTAGTAAACGTTTTTATTTATGTTTAGAATCAATTTTATAATAAAGCTGTACTGAAGAGATTGAAATATCGAAACACGTGTCTACAGATGGTTGTAAAATTGAGTATTGAATTATTTAATTGCTTTTGCTAATTTATTTTTAATTACATTAACCTAAATTCATTTCTTTTTCCAAATTACCATAGTATAGTCACTCACAAACTATTTTAACGTACATTCAATCATTTTTAGTTCATTTTACAGAAAGAAATAGTTCAAACTAGTGTTGCTTTGATAGCCTTGCTATTTTGCAACACGCAAATTACTTCTGTATTATTCAATGTCTGTCGAAGTATTAGCTAGAGAAGTAGTTGTTTCAAAAGTGATTTGTTTTTGTAGTCTTAATAAGACTCATTTGTTGTAGATTTTACGAATATATTTTCGTGTAAATTTATTAGTGAATTATCTACAACGTAAAGGACTTATATATTTTATCAATAATAAAGTGTTTTGAAAATTTAAATGTTTTACTTCAATAACTAAACAAGTGAATATGAATTTTCAACATATAACAGCCTCATCAGTTAATATAATAAAAAAATATAAAGGGCAAAACTGGAACACACTGATTGAGAAAATAAGGGGTAATATTAGAAACAACGCGGTAGCTTTCAAGCGAAAACGTTCTGTAGATGAAAACGAAAACACAATAACTGATTACAGGTTAATCGATACCATTGAAACGTTTAAAACTGATGTTGTAAACAATATTAGAAAACTCGGCGTTGAAGTTAAATATAAGAATTTTATCGTGTCTAAAATTAATAAAGCTAATGAAGAGATGAACAATTTTAAGGAAGAGCTCTGTTGAATAGACGAGTGTAAGCATTCTGACGAAATGAATAATGAGAAGAGTGCTGACGATGATGATGAGTACGAAACTGAATCAGTTGAAATTAGCCAGGAACCAAAACATTTTTCTTTATATAAATATATCGATATAAACGAGCTTATTGATCGCCTGTGGATTCTACATCATAACACACCTAGATCTACAACTACAATGTCAGAAATTGAGATTATCGAAGCTGAATTACGCCGTCAAAAAATAATTCATTAATAGCTATTCAAACTTATATGAAAATGATTATACATATGTTTGAAGAAACTATTATGATATACATGTGCTAAAATCAGTTCACATCCTCTCTTGAACCTTCACACCGTAAAGACCTACTAACATAACCTCAAATTATGGCTCTTTTCTGTAAAAACTGTGGGAAGACTTTTAAAGGAATGGGTAATTTATCTCCAAAATGAAATTTGCACTAATAAGAAAATCAAAGTCAACGAACATGATAGCAAAACAGTAGTAGAAAACAAAGAAGAAGATAATTACCAACAAAGGGAGGAATTAAAAGACAATTTATTCCTGTAATGGATAATATGTACCTTATTATAGATGAATTTAATGCATCACTCTGTAAAGCTATAAATAAAGAAGAAAATATTAAAATAGAAACAAGAATAAACTTTAACTGGGTAGATGGGTCATTACCGAATGCAAAACGTTGGATCACAGAAAAATCCTACAAAGATATCAGTGAAGAACTTGAAGAAATAATATTGAGAGGAGGAGTAATACAAAATGAATGAATCGAAGGGATGCCCAGAACCCCTAAACTATTTGCTAAAACGTATGAGATAAATTCATTAAAAAAATATTTTCTTTCAATTACCCTGCGTAATTGCAATGCTTGACTTAATCGCGCGCGCCTATGAAATAACCGGTAAGTAAGAGACGCCGTAAACTATTTCTTTCTCAAATCTACAACAAATGAGTCTTATTAAGACTACAAGAAACAAATCACTTTTGAAACAACTACTTGTCTAGCTAATACTTCGACAGACATTGAATGATACAAAAGTAATTTGCGTGTTACAAAATAGCAAGACTATCAAAGCAACACTAGCCTTGCTATTCCTTGTCTGTCGAAGTATTAGCTAGAGAAGTAGTTGTTTCAAAAGTGATTGGTTTCTTGTAGTCTTAATAAGACTCATTTGTTGTAGATTTTACGAAATATTTTCGTGTTTTTTTCTAATTATTAGTGAATTTTCTACAACGTAAGGACTTATATATTTTATTATTTCTTTCTCCTTCTACCGCTCGGTCTAAGACCGAGCTACGCAGGCCGCGTGTGGTTTTTCTAGATACGGCCGACGAAATCGTACGTCTTGGGAATATCCGCTCGGTTATCAGATAGTCGAGAAGGATACCAATATTATTTGAATGTTCCGAACTTAGTTCGTAAACCGCCCTTACTCATGAATTGGTCTATATCAAGTTATATTAAAAAAAAAACGTGTATATGATATGGACAAAGATTGTAAATTATCATTTGAGGAAGAGATTGAGGAAGATATTCCAGGGTTCAGATACATGTTTTATAATATAGCATAGCCTCACGCTTGCGGTTTTTTCATTTCCGTCAATGTGCATACTGATAAAACTTGTGCGTTTCGAGTAAACTGGAATTGAACGAAAGTAAAATTAATTGCTTACATTAGAGATCCGTTTCAAATTGCGGCAAGATTAACAAAGTAGTTAATTTTTACTAAAATGTAGCTGTTGAACTAATGTACTTTTGTTTCTTTTATATGTATATACTAAACTCACCGCGATTTCTTATTTTTTTTAGAAAAATCCGATTAATATTGCGTAAACACATATAGTTGATAAAGCCCATATTATATATAATTTTAATATAAAAATATTTAATTAGTAAACCTTATATCATGTTCGTTTGAGTTAATTATTGATTTACCTCAAATATTGTAATATAATAATTCTGTACAATTTAATTACAATTTATATATAATGTCAAAACCTGTGGTCTTTCAGACAGTATTTGTTTTGTCAATTCGTTTTTGATGGTGGACTCAGGACGTGAAAATTTGGTTGAATTACGTTTTGTGCATAGGTAGATCAGTAAGGTGTGACAAGAACGATTATTTGCATTTGTGTATATTTTGTATTAACTTTAAAGTTGTATTTTATTTGTTTAAGTTACCTTATTTACGTAACATTTTATTTTATTTATTATTTTTATTCACTTATATAATTTGATATAAATTGATGATCATACGCTTGTCCATTGTGAGCCATTCTAATGAAGCTCCTTTTTACCCCAAGGAAAGCAAAAGTTTGAAGCAAAGTCATGTTAATAAATTTGATTGAATGATAAAAGCATAAATTCCCTCTTCTACTATATACACAACAATTCCGAATGAGACTTTTTTTCTTAAATCTTAAATAATCAGTAATCTATAGTCCAGCAATTTCCCCACATTAACGGGACACCCTGTATATTAGAAAGAATATAAAATACCAAAATATATTTAATATTTGGAGTAATTAATCTCAAATAATTTTGAAAGCGTTTTAAACCCCAAATAAGAGCCTTACTTAAGAGAATGCGAAAAGTGGTTATCAGATTATAAAATACATTTTAAATTATTTTTTTACATTTATCACGTATGTAGAAAATGTTCTTTACATCACTATATTTAATAATAACATTTTAAATCAATCATAAGCAAAGAGGACAGAAAGTAGAACGTCTGCACAAAATCAATAGCATTGCTACATCACCCGGAACGCTATTTCAATTCGTTTTGGTCGAATGAAGAAACCTCTAGCTCCCTATAAAATTAAATACGCTGTTTATGATATTACTTACCGTGGCCAATTTATTCACGTCGTCATCACAGGCTCCGAGCGAAGCCAATCCAAGCTCTTGGGAAAATTGAGCAAAGCTGGGGTTCGCTAGAAGCGGCATGTGACCGAGAAGTTCGTGACAGCAATCACTATAAAAAAATACATACAACATAAAATCAGTAAATTTAAAATCCGTGAAATTGGTTATGTGAATTGATCATAAAGATTATAATTGAATTTGTGAAACCGCATTTAAGTCGCACTTTTACGGTTTTGTATAATAAACTTGTATGACATAACTAATACATTATTATTAACACAGATTTTTACCCAATTATTTTCATATTTAAAATTGATAAATAAACAATCCAGTCCTAAGTATTATTAATGTAGTAAATAAGTAATAATTTGTTTGTGTATGCATTAATTATTAATCATTAAATTAAATTGTTGTAAATACTAGTTACTTGTTTGCGTAGATGTATTAATTGGAATGTATTATTAATCGTTTGAAATACGTTGTTATGAATACTTATGAATATATATGAATTCTTAAATATAATGCTTGTATTTAAAAAGAACTTATTATGCATGCAAGACTAAATTTTCTTATTACATATATCGATTATGTATTTACACTTGAGTAACATCATATCAATATGCATATTGCAAAGAAGTAAGATTGCTTATTTACGGTTCGGGTGTGTAGAACGGATCCGATGAATGCCTTATGTACTGAGTACAATGGAAAAGCCGGAATGCCAATCCGGAAAGGAAATCCCTTGGACTTAGATAGCCAGCAACAGGTCGTATCTGGAACCCGGTTTTCCTCTTCAAAAATACATTGATATCCTGCAGTTGTGGAATATTATCCTCCCTATATCCACAATACTTTACTAATTGCGGCCAATTCTCCAAATACTCTTTGCATGCATGCTTCTGGTAAAGCTTGTGTAATTCTCTAAATACAGTACCCCTGAAATAAAAATAAAAATGTATATTATGAGAGATAAAAGATGTAACTTGATATATTTGAACTTAAATAATATTATTATTTGTTACATGTTACATGTATGTTTAATTATAAAATAATAATAATAGTCATATATATATAACGCCTGTTCTATAAAGTACAAACTGTTTAAGGTAATGTTAATATGAATCAATAAGTTTTAAATATGCGGAGTTTTAATTATATCTATCGTATTTCAGGGTTATATATCTTTACCACATCAACTAGTATACACTGCTTACGCAACATGCTGCAGAATATAATTTAATTTTCGTGTATACCTTTCGACTATACCTGATTATTATTTTATTTAGACCATTTTCACATAGTAAGGAAGAGTCTAACATATTTTAGAGCCGTGTGAATATTCTAAACATTGCTTTATGAGGAGCAGCACCTAAGAATTAATTCAAACCGCCAGCAATATTTTCCAATCAAGGTGATTTAGGAAGAGTTCGAATATCGTGGTTACTTGTTTTTGCTAGTAACTTCCTATGCCTGAAGGCAATGAATAAATAATAAATAATTGGAAAATAAATTGTTATTTTCGGGACTCAAGACTATTTTGTTTATTTGTTAATTATACTATTTTCTTATATAAATTGTACTCTGTTTCACTATGTACACGACATAAATAATTATATTACCTAATAAATACATTAATTGGAACTCCAACCTAAAATATTTATTTCTGAATTAATTATTTATCAATAACTCTCAATTATAATGTCGATATAAATTATAATTTTATCCAATATTTCAATAAATATTGCTCCATTATTTCTAAATAAATTTTCCTAATGTTAAATTAAACTAATATTTATAGAAAACAGTTAAATAGCGGTGTACACATTACGTCAATCTGGTCGTTAAGCAGGGAAATTCCCGCATTAGTCTTTCTCCTTCAAAATTTCAATCGCATCTAGTAAATCCATCTTACGTCCTTTATAAGTTAAGTGGCTTACCGAAACCACATCTTTTCTGAAAGGGTGATTTGCTTTCAGTAAAAGGTTTGCAAAGATTGAATTATTTTTAATTTTTAATTGTAGTTTAAAATACATATAATATACAATAATTATGTTTTATAACAAAATGATTTTTCGTGCTCTTTTAGTCTAATTTTGAATTTTCGACCAGATTGGCCGACGTACACGCCGCGGCGTGTACGTTACATTGAGTACAAGTTAGTCGATAAATTCCAGATATATTCATTATGTCTATTTCCGTTTTACATTTGAAAAATGTCGTACTTAATTTGCTGAGCTTTGAAACAAATATTGACATTACATTTTATTGATAAATTTATTAATGGTCGCTTCTGTGTATCTATTATTAATTACGATATTTTTATTGTGCAAACTTTGCTAAAGGATTCCAAATCACAAAACCCGATACGCCCAGTAACACAAATTATCAAGTTTTAATTCAATGATTACTAGAGCCCTTAATATTCCTCTAGGTCAACAAGCTTTTATATATAGCAAAGTTTGTGCAGGATGCAACGGCCCATATTCCCGAAGTAATGCATATATGCCAGCCAATCCTTTTCAACTATGTTTCAAACAATATAACTGAAAAATTTGAAAAATGAGCTAAGAAGTAAATATTCTATCGTAGTCGTAGATTACTTTAAGTATATCCAATTTCCTATAGGTGACAGTGCTATACGTAGCTGTTAAAATGACATCTGTTGTAACTGATGTCCAAACAATGGACAGTGATTTTGTTTCTTATGGCAGAAAACCAATGCGTATCAGATATTCACAGGCACTTGCAGAATCATGACAATTTTTTATCAAACATTATGGCACCACACCCACTCCCCTACCAAGAAAAAGTTTTAAAGCCCCTCTCAATGACCTGTAAAACCTTGACATTGGTGAGAGGGCTTGAGTGGTCCTATAAGTGTTGGGGCGAGAACCGGTTGTTCAGTCGAGGGGGAGGCCCCTCTATACTGAACGGATAGCCGAGATGCGGCCTGACATGAGGATCCAGACGAATGTGCACAAGGCTACCCGCGTGTTTGTGCCGTGCGTGGAGACCCGTAAGGGAGGACAAAGGGAACCTAGTGGCTGAGTCGCCTTCGTGATGCGTCACGTACGGCGGCAACACTGCACTTTGGCCCTGAGTTCTCCCTAAGCGGGCGGTCGGAACTAACCCACTCCGATCAATCGTTGTAAGGTCAGACTTACGACCCAGCACTTGTACCAGGCACCCGTTCGAGTGCAACCCGTCCTTGGTGACTATATCCCCTTGGTAGCCCTGGCGATCGATTATCAACGTCCCCAGTGCGGGCTTCGTGGCGGGTGGGGAGCCAAAGGGATGAAGTACTATCCATTAGCATGAACATAAATAAAATAATAAAAACAACGGTAGTAGCAGGCAGGTCGCAAGATCAACCTGCTACTACGAAAAAGACAATAAATATGGGTGACTCCATGGACAACAGTGGCCGCGGGCGGGTCAACTGATCCACCCGTCACCACAAAAGAAGCCGGCCCACGGAAGCGCATTTGTGGAGCCGAGCTAAAGCGCAGAAGGAAGGCTAGGGAGGCATTGGCTTCTGCAAAGACCGCTGAAGCCCCCAAGACCCCTTCTGGTAAAAAAGTGCGCCCCCCAGGACAGGCTGGCAACCCAAGTCCCAAAGGCAAAGGGATGCTGCCGACTGGCAGCGCACAGAAAAAGAGGAATCGATCCGCTGCCACTGAGCCATCACCCGGTCAGCCCAGGAAGGTGGCAAAAAAGGCAGACGGGAGATCCTCCAGGAAAAAAATAAAAATGCTCCTAATCCGCCTCTCTCGAGAGTAAGTAGCGACGGGACCAGCTACAAGGAGGCTGTGTCTAGGCACCTCCGAGTAGCCATTATAGACCAAAACAACCCCTTGGGCAAAATCACCAAGGAACAGGTAGCGATGGTCGAAAATGTAATGCTTGAGGAGCTGGACAAATTGCTCGACTCCTCAGACCACATCCCTGCATTTCAGGAATGGGCTTACTCAGGGCAACTTAATACAGTGGAAGACATTGAAGCCTATGTAAATACGTTTCAATACTCCATTATAAAAATATATAAGGACTCCTACCCTGCGAGAAAGGTGGAAGACTCCGAGAACGCTACACCCTGGTGGTACGGAGAACTCGACCATCTCAGAAAAGCTGCGAGAAAATCCTTTAATAAAGCAAAGAAATCTAAACAACAGTCGGACTGGATGGTCTATAAAACCATCCAACAAGACTACAAAAAACTAATAAGGCAAAACCAAAGGGCAGCCTGGAGGTCTTTTTGTGAGGAGGTTGAAACCACCTCGGCAGCTGCAAGGCTCAAAAATATCCTCTCCAAGGATCCCTCACGACAATCAGGTTGCCTAAAACGAGAGGATGGAAGTTACTCTTCTAACCTCTCGGAAGCAGCCGACGTTTTCATTAACACCCATTTCCCAGGATGTACGAACACCTCCGATGAAGGTTGGTCAGAACCCATACCCTCAAACCCCTCCAAGGAGGATTGGAAAGTGGCAGATTACCTCACGGAAGGGACACCTTTAACTTGGGCAATCAAAAGCTTCTCACCATTTAAAACGCCAGGCTTGGACGGTATATTCCCGGCCCTCCTCCAATGAGGGCTGGGCATATTATCAGCCCACCTAGCCAAAATCTTCAGGGCATATATTGCGATCACATACATCCCTCTAGCATGGAGAGAAGTAAAAGTTATCTTCATACCAAAACCTGGTCGTATAGATTATACACTAGCCAAATCACACCGCCCGATTAGTCTAACGTAATTTCTCCTGAAAACGTTAAAGAAATTGTGCGAAAGATTAATTCGCGAGACGGCTTTGATTACGAATCCGATTCACGCTAACCAACATGCATACACTCAGGGGAGATCAACGGAGTCGGCTCTGCACACTGTTGTAGACCGAATCGAAAGGTCTCTGGACAACTAAATATCCACCTTGGGCGTTCATTGACATAGAAGGTGCTTTCGATAAAACGACCTTCAGAAAAATGAAAACTGCTCTCTTCACGCATGGTGTGAACCATACAGTTAGTGGATGGATCAAAAGCATGCTGGAGAATAGGGCAGTTACAGTAAATATATGAAACACCACTGTCAGAAAGATCGTTGCTAAAGGCTGCACACAGGGTGGAGTACTCTTACTACTCCTGTGGAACATAGTTGTTGACAGCCTACTGCGGCGACTTAACGACAATGGCTTTCACAAAATAGGATACGTAGAGGAGATGGCCACGGCGGCAGCCCTGCGCCTAAACTCAGTTGGACTCTGGTATAAAGGAAGCAGGGTTGGCAGACACTGTCACATTTTAGAGTAGGCTGTCAAGAAGACACCCTTCTTTGGAAGGAAAGCAGACAATTTGCCACCCTGCTACGTCTTCAATAGACCCTATAATGTATCGATAAAAAGAGGAACCGGGAGTGTAGAGGGTGTGGAAACCCTCCGAATTTACACAGATGGTGCCTCACTGACATCCTCAAACAGAACACTCTCAAGATGCAAAAACAACGTTGGGACAACACCTCAGGCTGCAGAGGCCAAGGAAGCAATACGCTCACCCAATATGAAAACAGCTGAATATTACCTGCGACTATCGCGGGGGAATCTGCATCTTATCACATGTATTCTTACGGGTCACTGTCAGCCAAGGAAACACTAGTTTACTATGGGACTGGTGGAAACCCCCATATGTAGAGCATGTGAAGAAGAGGACAAGGCAGTGGAACATGTGTTAACCACCTGCCCGGCTCTCGCCCACCTTATAAAGTCCATGCTAGGGGAGCTCTGGCCGAACATGGCCAACATAAGGGATAACCCTCCAAGCGGTGTGCTGTCCTTTGCTCGCCACCTTGGGCGGTTAAATGAGTAATAGAACAACGCAGGGCTGTCCCAGTCAGGGGGGCACAACGGGCCTAGTGAGGCCTAAGTGCTCTGGTCAATGATTTGATTACCCTTGGCAAACTCAATCCAGATCCAGATCCAGAAGCAATACCCTCAGCTGGTAAAGTCATGGCTACGGTCTTCTGGGATTCTGAAGGGGTTATTCTGTTCGTTTTCCTTCTCCATGGTCAAAAGATCAATTCTGAAGTGTATTATGCTACTTTTCGCAAATTGACGAAACAACTTCAGCACACAAAAAGCCAAACGAACTTCTCTTTAGGGGACCCTACACGGTCAATAATATTGACAGTAATAATACTGACAGTATTTGCTTCATTCTCCATCAGTATTTTTCAACCTTACGCGGTCATTCCAAATGATCATTATTTCCTTCAGTATTGTACTAGTAGTCAGCATTAGCACTATGGATTCTCGGCCAAAAGCGTGTTGGGCCATAATTTTGGCTTGTGCTGCTAATAAGCGTGTAAAACGCAAACGATGGGTCAAAGACTGGCTAAAAAACGTAAACAGTTCTGTCACATAGTTCTTCTTAAAAAAAACTCTATATTTTGTACGTTGTAGACAGTGCATTCTATAAAAACGATTTGAATCTGAAGGTAAATAAACAAAAAAGGAGCATTTTCTATAAATTGCATCATTAAATTTGTTTCTTCTGGTAACTCGCCCCTTTCAACTGAATTATCAATTAATTCTTTATTTATAATTATTGCATCATCTGTGTCATTCACTACTTCCATTTTTAATAAAAGTTAATAAATTTCTTTTCAAATCGACACAAAAAACGAAGATGTGTGAAGAGGACGATACATGTGAACAAACAGGCATTCACGTTCAAGGCACCATTTTTGGGGCGTGGACTAATACTGAAGTGGTGATATCAAAATATCCGGATATTCTTCAATATTGTCATCACTCCATCGGTATCAACCCTACACGATCAATAATACTGTCTTTATTTTAAAATAATGACAGTGTAGGGTCCCCTTTTCTCCATACTTCACACAAGTCTTCGCACCCGAGAGGAGTTCACAAAAGTGGACTGTTCTTATATAAGAATAATATAGTGTATTTCAATGCTGAATAAAACAACCCTTGTTTTCCAGAAAAAAAGTGTTGCATTATGTATTGAAGACTGATAATCCCTAGTATATAATTGCTGAACCTGTCGTTTTAGCATTCTACTGAAACTGCATTAACATCTGGTATAATAAATCAACATATAGAGCATCCATAAAATTAATCAAGAAAAAAGACAATTATGTTACGCTTTTCCGCAGGAGAGTAGGATGTTGGTGTACGAGCAAGCAAAGGGAGCGAGTGCATCAAGTTCCTACTCGAGTGCGGAAAAGCGCATTTCCCACGCGTTGTTGTACACACTATTTTTTCACATACTGCATATAACATCAATTATAAAGGTATTTGCGATTTCATTTTTGACACTGACATATAAAAATTAGGTTATAATTACCGATAGTACGTGTGTTGTATACAGGGTGTCCCGTTAATGCGGGGAAATGTATGTAACTGATACTAACATTGATTAATAGTAAATAAAAGTAGTGCGGAAAAGTGTATCCATGCGGAAAAGTTTATCTATGCGGAAAAGTGCTGCAACGATTTTGGATGCGGATATGTAAGGTATTTCTATTCAGTATGTAAAAACAATATTTTCATCTTTTCTTATTTATATACCAAAAAAACATTACTTAAATTCGGCTGCCTGCGAAGAAGGCAGCCGAATTTAAGGTAGTGTTTAAATTAAGAAAAAAAAGCATTTAAAGGCGAATTATAAATTTTTGCCTATTAATGAAGAAATTAACCTGAAGATAATTATAAAAATAAAAATTTATAAATCTACAAAAATATTTTGAAACTATAATGAACCAATTCCTATTAATACTGTAAATACTTCGCTCACTGCATTCTTTATGAAACAAAAATAAAATATTATCTGATTTTGATATAAGATGAAACCAAACAGGTGTCTTATTTCAAGATCAGATAATAATTCCTATTAATTAAGATTGTAAAAATTAATCATGAATTGTTTTATCTATTTTTTTTTGGGTATTATATCTAATGTGAAGTTTTTCTTTAAATACTTGAAATAACAAAAGTAATAAGGTGTGGTAAGCATAGTGAAATAGGTAGAAGTAAAATATTCCAAACCAAAAAGGTAACTTTACCTCTGATCTATATGATTAGTTCCATTTTTATATTTATGATCAATTTCAATTAAGCATCCATGTGCTTTGCTCAAAACATTTATTTAAACATTTTAAATAAAAAGTTGTAATAATATTTCCATTTTATTTTGCTAAGGAAATTTACACAGTTTGGATTATCCAATTCCTGTCCGATAACTTTGACCAGACCAATTTTGTACTATCAAGAATATTTTGCACATGTTTTATGATATGATAATCATGTGTTTAATGCTTGAAGCCATAACTTTCTGTTACATTTTGAATCAGGAACTTTATCAAATTATAAATACGTACTGTACGTTTGATAATGTCAAGGTTGAAACTATAGTTACGAAATAAATTTCGAGTGTAATATTAAAAATGTTTATTTGTATGCCAAGGCCGCGAAATATAACTTTAGTGGCTCGAGAGGAAAATTATAGCCGAGGCGGCTTGCGGCCGAGGCAATATAACCTCGAGGACACTAAAGTATTTCGCGACCAAGGTGTACACAAAGCTTTTTGTGCAACCGGTACAATTAATATTAAAAAAATAACAAGAGTTGTAGATAAGTAATGAGAAGTTGTTGTCAAAACTTTTTATGAAACCATATATTTTAACGAATAAATATTACTTAGAGTTAACATTTATGGCTATAGTACAATTTGAATTATTGTTTACATTTACAGAAAAACCAGAAGTTGTTGCCATCGTGGATATGTGTTACATTCTGTAATACTTGTAACATCATTTGAAGTGGACATAGAAAGTTCCGGTAATATTTGATTTGATATTTTAAATTTATTTTGCAATGACTCTTCGATGTAGCCTTCTGCTACATTAGCCGAACTTCACCCACCGTGTCTCTTTAGTGTTGTAATACTTGCTCCGCTATCCGCAACCAAAGTCGCTGAACTTCGCCTATAGCAATATCCCGTATATGTGTTGCTGTTCGATAATTTCAGATATTTAGCAATTAAAGATGGGATTTTTAAAATTGTGTGAACACCAACAACTTGATTTCAACATTTTCCACCTTGATAGTGCAGGAATAAACGCTTACTATTAGGTTTTGTTGGGCGAAGACTTAGGTACTTTTTGTAAATTTTAATTAATTCTGCATTTGTTATAGTAAATGCACGAGGTCGATTAGTTTTACTTTCTTGGATTCGTATAATTAACGCTTTGTTAATATCTTCTACGCACAATTTTATTAACTCATCCCTACGCATTGCCCCACAAATACCAATGATTAGTACAACCTAGAAGAACCAATACTTTTAATAAATATCATTTCAAACTAATTTTCCTGAAGTCCTTACTTTCCATAATAAATAATCGGTATCACTTGCTTCCGATACAAATTGAGTTATTTGTTCTGCAGTTAATATATTTTTATTTTTAGATTTTTTGGCTCGATACCCGACAGATTTCTCTTTTAATAAGGACACTAACTACTCCACAAACTTGATGATTTTAAAACTTTTGGTTTGTCTTCCAAGTATGCCATCAAAACATTTTCCGATAATTTTGTTACCTTTCTTCCATGACACCACGCTTTAAATTCATCATATGCTTTTTCATATTGCCGTTTGGATTTTTGTGTTTCTGTTGCAGCATCCGCTATTAATTTGATTTCTGGTGGAGTACAACTAATAGTATAATTAGTATCGGAATCGGACATTTTCTTAAACTGAAAATGAAGTGACAGTAAATAATAAACGAGTGTTGGCATGACAACGCGGACTTTTTGAGTACTTTGGCGTACTGGTCGCTAGGCGACACGTCTGCGAAGTAACTCGCCCCGCGAAATTTCATTTTGCAGGCGTTAAGGAGTTCGCGTACGGTTGCACAAAATAGTTATTTGTATGCCAAGGCCGCGAAATATAACTTTAGTGGCCCGAGAGGAAAATTATAGCCGAGGCCGCTTGCGGCCGAGGCAATATAACCTCGAGGACACTAAAGTATTTCGCGGCCAAGGTGTACACAAAGCTTTTTGTGCAACTGGTACAATTAATAATAATAAAAATAACAAGAGTTATAGATAAGTAATGAAAAATTATTGTCAAAACTTTTTATGTGACTATTAGAAAACATATATTTTAACGAATAAATATTACTTAGGGTTAACATTTATGGTTATAGTACAATTTGAATTACTTGCTTCCGTTACAAATTAAGTTATTTAAGCATGGAATAAATACTCCACAAACTTGACGATTTTAAAACTTTTGATTTGTCTGTCAAAACATTTTCCGATAATTTCGTTACCTTTTTTCCATGACACCACGCTTTAAATTCGTCATATGCCTTTTCATATTGCCGTTTGGATTTTTGTGGTATTAAATTTTCTGTTGCAGCATCCGCTATTAATTTGATTTATGGTGGAGTACAACTAATAGTATAATTACTATCGGAATCGGACATTTTCTTAAACTGAAAATGAAGTGACAGTAAATAATAAACTAGTGTTGGCATGGCGACGCGGACTTTTTGCGTACTTTGGCGTACTGGTCGCTAGGCGACGCGTCCGCGAAGTAACTCGGACCGCGAAATTTCATTTTGCAGGCGTTCAGGAGTTCGCGATGGAACATCTTCGCGTACGGTTGCACAAAAAGTAAGTTTTATTTATCATGTGATAAAGTTCATGATATGATAATCACTTGGTGCCGGGTCTAGACTATAAGGCAGGTGCAATAGAATCGCTAAGCTAAGATATCGAAGCTTTTGGCAAATCGTTAATGACATGTATGGCCTGTCCCTTTCTATTGGTCGGTATCTGGCTTCAATTTGACCAATTATTGTCAGTAAATATCCGAATTGAGTATTGAGCAGTTTATAGTGGATATTTTTTTCTATTCCTACCCAATACCTTTTTGACAATGAATTTAGGCTTGTTTGTTTGGTTTTCTTCGCTGTCATTAAATTATGATTTGCTTTAGCTGTTGTTCTTAAATATGACCCATTTTGATCATCAGTTACTAATGCTTCTAAAATGGATCGGATTTTATACGTTTCAGCAAAAAATTGCAGCCATATGTTCAACCCATACACCGAGCTTCTTCTTGAAACCATCAAATAGTTTCAGAAGGTTTTCTGACTATCTATCTTCTATCTTGAATTCGATAGAATAAGGACCCACATGTTGGCCCGGCTTAACAATTTCTATGATTTTATCGACATTTTCAACGATTGGGCTTCCAGAGCGTACCTCATCTTCAACGTTCATATTAGTAGAATGGAATAGTTGCATTTACCGCTTTGCTGTTGTATTGGCCTCTATCGCTTTTTCACTTATCTCTCTTGTCGAAGTCTATATTTCCAAGACCGAATCATTGAAGCCACCAATTTACTATTGCATTGACCTGCTTTTTACCTTGATCATAATGATACTGAGAAAGTATTTAATTTTCTCTTCTATTACTTTCATTTTGGAACGCTCTAATACGCAACTGGCATAACCAAACATAAAACTAGAAACTTGAATATTTCGGTCTTCGGCAGTTTTTAGTCTTTGGCTGTAATTGTCGTTGATTATATAGGGTGTTCAGGAAGTAGGGACGAATATTAAAGTTCTATAGAAGATACAAAATATATTGAAACTGTATTTTTTTATAAACACATTAAGTAATAGTCCCATTTATGTATAAAAAAATATATCCTCCATATAACCAGGGAAGGCCGCGTGGCAACAAGCAATGCGTTCATTGAAGTTCTTGATGACGCGTTCACAAACATCTGGTGGGATGCCGTTAATAACCCTTTAAATTTCATCCAGCAATCGGTTTACTGTTTTTGGTTTGTTCACGTACACTTTTGATTTCACAAATCCCCACATAAAAAGTCACAAGGCCTAAGATTGCATGATCTAGCAGGCCATTCCTGCTTGCCACGCAGAGAGATAATTTTTTGGGAAGACTATTCAGTCAGCAGAGCAATCGTTTCATGGGATGTGTGGCATGTCTCATCATCTTGTTGAAACTTCTTGAAAAAATCGTCATTTTCAACCACAATTGCGAAAAACCAATCAGAAAGAATGATTCTGTAACTTTCGCCGTTAACAGTGACTTTTTATCACTTGGATACGTTGCTATATTGTTATCTGCTCCATGGCGAAAATAAACATCAAACTACAATCTTCCTCATACAAAAGCTATCGAGCTGCTAATAGGAAGGATCGCAAATAACAAACATGAAACAAGCACGACTTTCAAACGTCATATGACAAAATAGCGCCAAATTCAAATTCGTCCTTACTTCCTTGATGTTTTAATCTGCGCTATTAATCTTTACGAAGGAAACCTTTAATGCAACTTAAAACGAACAAGACTTTTATTATGCTTAGAAAACATAATTCATTTGACGAATGAGACGTTATGTTTAATGACGAATTTATCTCTTGCTTGTGGCACAATGATCGATAAATAAAGAGATTACATGGAAAGGAGTGTTTTTTGAGATTATCACATCTGTTGGGGCGTTGTCACACCTTCCGGTTGATCATCGGACGCTTTGGGTTTCGCACGTACCACCACCCCACCCTTATTTTTAAGTAATATTGTAAATAGATAATGGTCTTATGGCCATTTGTACCAGCTCTGATTAAGTTTTTTGATTAACTAATCTTGATTACCTTTAATCAGTTATTTCTCTTTCACCGTCGGCTGATTAAGTAACCACCGATCACAGAGTAATAATATAGAGAGCACACGTTTTATAGGGTTTTCATTTTTTGTATTTTTATGCCGTATAATTAAGAACAGTGGCGCGTCTATATACTTAACCTATATATAAAGAACGTCTGACAAATGTACATAAATAACTTCACGATTATAAACGTTAGTCGCTAAGTGCCACGTTAATCGACCAAAATTGGCTGATTAAATATTTGACATTTTTGGGGGACTTTAATCGTGATTAACTTGCGGTGCAAACCAATTTTCCGTTAACCATTGATTAACTTTTTAATAATGAACTGCAAGTTGGCACTAAACTAGCTCCAGAATTATTACGTCAGAACCATCCTCGAAGCTGGCATCTCGTCCAGCCCATACAAAACAATATCCTAACATAAAGTTAGTCCTCATATCATCCATGTATATCTAATCTTTTAGATAAAAATAATTAGAGTTGTTACCCTTGCTCGTTTGTCCTCCTTAAACATGTGTGTGATATAACATGTTTCTGCATAGGGCTTCGTCGTTCTCGAACTATGGATAATATTCCATAAAATTTCATTCATGATTTCATTGAGCATGCCTTCGGAACTGTTAATTATAAAATTAAATATGCTATATTTAATTAAAAATAAAATCATTATTTTTAATTATCAACTTTGTTATTGCCTATTGAATAACCCAACTGTTAAAAAACCTGATGCATTTAAAAAAAATAATGTGGAGGAAGATATAAACAACATTTATTATTAATAGATTTTAATAACACGATAAAATTTGGGTTTAACCGAACCAAAATTTAAATTTATTATTTCATATAATATTTTAGATACAATATTTTCTTTTTTTATATGTATATGACATTTATTTAAAAACTAACTAATTTATTATAATTAAACTCGGCTTAGTGGTAATATTAAAAAAATCTTAATTTAGAATTATAATTACTAACTAGTTATAGTCAAAAATTAAAAATATTAGACATATTTATTTTTATTTGTACAACAGTTATTAAAAATAATTCTTATTATAAATATAACTTTTAACTTACCAAGTTTTTGTTTCCTCTTCAGTATACTGCACTCTCGGAATGGGTTGACCTCTGAAATGCATTATATTTATAATTTGAAAAAATGTGTTACAAATATATTAACTGTCTGTATCCATTTGCAATTCTTGAGAAATGTTCTCGCCGTTTTCTATACACAGGGTCTTTAAAACCGGGATGATCGGCATCCAATTCGCTACCATACATTAATACGTTCTGTGCTAAATCCAAATCTGAAATCTTTTTTGGAAACCAAGGCATTTCGTCGAAATCTAAAGAAACAAATAAACACATTTCAATCGTATCAATAAATTTATCTTATATTTATATTATTAGTTTTTTTAATGTTTTAATTTAATGATATATGTTATGTTGTTTCAGATATTTTTGATGACATTTTCATATAAATTCAGACAAATATAACATTATATATTGAACTCACCAAAACTAGCTGCCGCCGAAAGAGGAGTTGGCGGAGGAATACCCTTTTCTCCATCGCCGTAAGTTCCTATGACCATCGTCTGCACTTCCCTTCGCAATAACCTACCAAGTTGTTCGACCCTCTTCTGTTCGGATTCAATGTCGACCAGAAAATCAATTTGACTATCATCGCTCATTGAAGGCCTGGATTCGATGTGTAGAATGTTAATTCCTAAATCTTGGAAGCTCTGCAGTGCGCGCACCAATCCTCCCACTTGGTTTTTTAAAGTGAATATGATTGAAATGCGTTCTGGTTTCAACTTGGCTTTCTGATCATCGTGAGCAATCTAGAATATATATAATTTCAGTTGTAATTATGATGCATTTCTATAATGGAGTACTGAAATTATAATTACAGTGTATGAAAAAGTGATACTTTATAATTACGATAAAACGTCAAAACTCGAGTCGTGCTGTATTGCTTACATTTATACAATTGTGCCTATACGTTATATAATATTTTTACAATAATTATTTGTGGTTAAAATGTAGTGAATTTTTCAATTCAGTGTCGTTTACAAATGATTATAATAAAATAAAATAATGTGTTAGCAAACTATAATAACATATTTGAAGAAAATAGACATAGAATGCCTGCACTGCACTATTGAACTGCAATCCTTTACCCTCCATATTTTCCTTGTCTATATCCATCATTCCTCCTCTATTGAAGACACAATCCTCACAAAAGCGTCCTTATACGACCACGTTGTCATAATCGGTGATTTTAATATTAATCAAACGAAAGCGAGGCATCTTTCCTCTTTTATATCGAACTCAAATTTTGTGCGTATAAATACTAGGGGGAGTATTTATTATGTCCCAAAAGCGGTCCACCACCCCCGACGTCCTGTACAAGCAACATACAACATCTACTCCAAAATATTGAACTAACCCCCGACCTTTGTTCCGACCACCTATCCATCCAGTTTTAAATTTTACAAAAACCCCATATCCCTGAACCCCCAAAAATTATATATAGACATAAAGACTGTGGCATTGACAAGGTGACTAAAGACTTAAACGACGTTATTACAGCCTACCCACAAGTTAACCCATCCTCTATCTCCTTATTCCTCAATACATTATCGGACTCGGTCAAAAGACATACACCAACATATACAAGGAAAGAATATAAATATCCCCTCCCAAACTTCATCCTAAGACTGATCAAATTCAAGAGACAACTGTACCGGGACTTACGTGTGACGGAAAATGGCGAATTAAAACGAAAATGTAATAGTTTAAATAAAACCATACAAAGACTGGTGAAAGAATATAAGACAGACATATGGATCACGACATGTAAGGACATCAATGACATGCAAGGTAAACAGTATTGGGACGAAATTAAAAAAACTGACAAAATATAGAAAAACAAACTTTGTACAGAAAATACAGGACCCTATTTCAAAAACTTTTTTAACGGACGAACAATCAATATCTGATGCCTTTGCAGACCATTTCGACAATAGTTACACTATGACAGTTAATAATGCATTTGACAACGACTTTTTCAATTCAGTAAACACATGGTACGACAAATTTAAAACTTCCCCCATTCCCTATATCCCCGAGGACGATATAAAAGAGGAGGAATATTTTACTTGCCTATACAAAGGTAAAAACACTGCACCCGGTTATGACAATGTTCCTAGAACTATCCTTAAATCCTTTCCAGATAACATCTACAAATACATCCTAAAAATATTTAACCATATATATTATTCCCAGTCCATACTTAACGAGTGGAAGCAGGGTATTATAACATGTATACCTAAATCTGGCCAAGACGCACTAAAAGTATCAAGCTATCGCCCAATTACTCTGCTTCCAGTCTTGGGTAAAACCTTTGAAACCATATTAAAACTCAAATTAATGCCCCATATATCCCACCACATCCCTCCTTACCAATTTGGTTTCCTAGAACATCGTTCCACTTCTTTACCACTTTCAATCCTTACCTCAAACTGCCAAACGGCACACCTCGAACGCCAGAAATCAGCAGTGGTCTTATTAGACATACAAAACTTTTGACTCAGTCTGACATCGGGGTCTGCTGTTTAAATGCAACTCCTTAAAGATCCCATCCCACCTTCTTAACCTAATTGACAACTACCTATCCAACAGACTCCTACAAGTTAGAATCCACAACACCCTATCACGTGCATTTATCCCCCAACAAGGCTCTCCTCTATCCTTTACAATATCTTTGTTCATGATATTTATAACCCTGATCCACAGTACCTAAATCCCTCAGCTTACCCGCTCCTGTACGCAGATGACACAGCCTTAGTAGTACATGCCCCCACCCTGTACAAGGCACTCACCACCCTACAAGGGCTGATCGATACCATACAATTATGGAGAATAACAATCAACCCCACCTTCTAATAAATAAAATCCCACCTTCTAATTCCTTTTCACCGTTCCCATAATTCACCATTCAAACTAACCAGTAATAACCATTCCATTTCACCATCTCCTTCCTGCAAATACCTTGGAATTACATTTGACCCCAAACTAACATTTAAAACTCACTCCCAAAACCTCAAAGCAAATGTCAAGAAGAGAGCACGGTATTTCAGAAGTCTTACTTACAAAAATCAGGTCATAACAACAAAAACAGCTGTTAATATTTACAAAATGATCTACCGACCTCTTCTTAAATATGCTGCTATCCTTTTCCATAAGCCTCGTCATTTTATCCTTAAAAATATCCAGGTATCGGAACGATCAGCCCTTCGTACACTAACAAAAATTAGACACCCACTCAATCCGGGCGGGACAGCAACAAGTGCTCCATCCTAAACTCGCGACGAAAAATGTAAATGATGTGGCTCTATACCTCAAAGTGGACTTAAATGTGTTAATTGTGATACAGTCATGCATACTGGTTGTGTAAAGTACATGAAAAATGTGAAGAAGATCGACAGTGATTCAATAATTTGTTGCCAAGGAATCCAGGTAGATAAGGTCATTGTAGATGAAATCAACGACGAAGAAGCCATCAATACATCGTTTAGCAGTGGCCACACTGTAACGGAAGCCGAAAATCAGGTGACAAATCTAGAAATTAAATATTTAAAGAGTTTATTAATCTCAAAAGATGAAATCATTAACTGTCTCAATAACAACATTGTATTTTTGCAATCCCAGATCAAAACCTTAAATCAATTACTATTAACACAGACAACTGTAAAGGTAATAAGCAACACAACTCCTTTAACAATTCCAAGAGAGGACAGCACTATGTCCAATTCTAATTTAAATCTGAAAACATCGAACGTGGAAACCCAAAAAATAAATTCCCGCGAGACGCAGGAAAAAACAACTATTCAAAAATTCAATACTCGAAAATCCAGACTAGACTTAAAAGAAATCGGGTCAGCGAACGCCAACATAAATAAACAGTTAAATCAAAATAAGACCGTTCAGAATAATACATGTGGCACGAGTCCGATTAAAAATATTAATATGACGACAATAGGTAACAAAAGTGACGACGACGAAATAGTATACAGAATGGAAAAGAGGGAATGGTATCACATTGGTAAATTTAAATGTGATTATGACCATACTAAATTAGAAGATTACTTAAAATCGATAATTCCAAAGAAAAATATTGTAGTCCAGTCAATTGAACGAACCAACAGACTAACATCAGAAAAATATAAATGCTTTAAGATCGGCATTCCCACGGACTGTAATATAGATATTAAGAAGCCCGAACTGTGGCCAGAAGGCTTCAGTATTAGTAGGTATAATTTTTTTCGAGACAAAAGAGGCCCTCGAAAACAAAACCCCAATAGCACCACAACAAACACAAGCTACTAAAGAAACTGAATTCAAGGTAATGCATCAAAATGCCAGGAGTATCATAAATAAACTAGATGTAATTGATAATACCATGACTGAATATAATCCTAATGTCATATGCATCACCGAATCATGGTGCAACGATAAAAATATTCAATACATACACTTACATAAATATTCAAAAATTTCATACTTTAACCGATCAAAACATAGAAATGGAGGATGCATTATCTTCGTAGACAACGAACACGAAAACAATCAAATTAATAATATAAATAGATTTTGCGTAGAAACTGATATAGAAATTGCCGGGTGCTCGGTAAAAATTAATAATCGTAAGTTTGCCATAGTTACGGTGTACAGACCACCGAATGGTAGAATGAATATCTTTCTAGATCAGATGACGGATTTACTGCGAGAAATTTCAAAAAAACATGAAGAAATAATAATGTGCGGTGACCTTAATATAAATTTTAAAGTTGAAAGTTATGAAAAAAAATTACTAGTTGATCTATTTAAATCATACAATCTAGTAAATAACCTGGAAGAGGCAACCAGGCTAGAAGTAACAACTAGGGGTATGACATCAACCCAAATCGATTATATGGTAACAAATATAACAAACCATTGGTCATGCATAAATATAAATCTGCACATATCAGATCATTTTGCCCAAATGATAAAGTTAGACCTAAACAAAAATACGAAACAAATGACATCCCCTCGAAAATACACCAGACAAATCACAAAAGAAAATATAAACGAATTAAGAAATCGCCTTTCAAAAATAAACTGGACATTTATTAAAACTGTAAATACAAATTCTGCATTTGATAAATTCATGGAAGAATTTAAACACCACTTTACTACATCTTGTCCTTATAAACGAATGAAAAATTACAAAAATAATAATAAGAGATGGATAATTGAGGACGTTCGAAAGTCTGGTAGCAAACTCAAGGACTTATTCAACATTATGGTACACTCTCAATCAGAAGATCTGAAACTTCTATACAAATTAGAAAAGAAAAAACACAAAAAAACTTATTCAGGAAATAAAGAGAACCCATTTCGCTAATAAAATTTTAAATGCAGAGAATAAACAAAAAACAGTATGGGAAATGATAAACAAGGAATTAAATGGTAGTCATATTAATAAACCCATTCATATAGAAAATGAATATGGTGATATTATATCTAGTGCAGAAGACGTCGCTAACTCGTTTGCAAACTACTATTGTAATATTACAGAGGCAAAACTAAAAAATCACCTCGGTACCAACATATCCCTGGAACCAACCATACCTGACCAAAAACGTTCATCAATGTTTTTAGCTCCAGTCACGAAGGAAGATATACTGGATGTAGTAAAAAATTTTAAACACAAAAAAAGTGCAGGAGAAGACCAAATTCCCCTGACAGTTGTTAAACAATGCATCGATTATATCTTAGAGCCACTGATATATTTAATAAATTTGTCATTCGAACAAGGTGTATTCCCAACAGCGCTGAAAATTGCTAAAGTAATACCGATCTTTAAAAAAGGTTCAACGACGGATATTGAAAACTACAGACCAGTGGCAATATTAAACAGTTTTTCCAAAATCTTTGAAAAAATATTAGCAAAGAAAATATGGTCATATGCAAATCAATTTAAACTAATCAAGGAAACGCAACATGGCTTTCGTCTCAATCGATCCACAGAAATGGCAAGTGTTGATTTAGTTGAAGAAATAACAAAAAGTGTAGACTCAGGGAAGCATGTGGCAGGTCTCTTTTATGATCTATCGCGAGCCTTCGACTCGATTGATATAAACTTTGTGCGTGATAAACTAAATTCGTACGGTATACGTGGAAATGTTTTAGATTTTATAGTGTCCTTTTTGTCTGATCGTAAGATATTCGTGAGAGTTAATGACAGTGATTCCAAAGTGTGTAACATAAATGAAGGAATTGTGCAAGGATCGACACTTGGGCCTTTATTATTTATTCTATTTATGAATGACCTAAGCGATTTTATTTCCTTGGGTTACATGGTCAATTTTGCAGATGACACTACAATTATTCTTAAAGCAGATACACAAATAGAACTACAGGAAAGAATCCAAATAACCAATAACGAAATTGCGGATTGGTGTAAAAAAACAAACAATGCTTAATACAAATAAAACCGTTGCAATTCAATTTTACAATAGAAAACCACCAACTGATCAAATTCAATATGGAGAAGAATACACTAAATTTCTTGGCAGTTTTATAGACAACAAAACATCGTGGTGTCATCATATTGACCATGTAACATCCAAACTAAATAGTGCATACTACGCTCTTTTAAAATTAAGACCTAAATTAGATAATCATGCGCTAATCAATGTATATTACGCATTAGCACACTGTCACATATCGTACAATGTGATAATATGGGGAAAAGGAGATACACATCGAGTTTTTGTAGCACAAAAAAGAATTTTAAGATTAATATTTGGAATAAAAAGATCTGATTCATGTAGAAATATATTCATAAATAACAATATACTAACCTTAACAAGTGTATTCATATTAATGTGCACACATACAATACCCGTCATTCTACAGATGTTAGAATTCCAAAGCATATCAGCACATTGTACAAAAAATCTGCGTTATATTCATGTACAACAGTGTACAATAAGATACCTTTAGACATTAAGAAATGTGACTCCATAAACAAATTTAAAAATGCATTACGGTCCTTCTTAATACGTAAATGTTACTATACGTTTACAGAATTCATTTTTGACAAAACTTTATAATTTTTAACTTGTGACTATTTTAATTTGTACTTGTATTTCAATTGTATTAATTTTATTGTATTAGTTTTTAAATTTCAAATTGACGTTCATATCCACTTCAAATGAGTACTTATTGTTTACCTTTTAATATGTATTATGTTTGTAAATAGTGGCACTTGAATAAATGAATTGAATTGAATTGAATTGAATCCCATACACAATCCATCAAATACCCTCCTATACCATTTAACTAATCTAACTCCCATTGATGAACGCCTTTCATTCCTCGCCCAAAAATTTGCTACCAACCCAAATAACCTAGAGATCCTCAACCTTATGTGTATCCTCCGCAATTCCCTTACAACACCTCCATATAAACACCCCGAAATCACCATCTATCAATTCAACACCTCACTTCTCAATGACATTAGCGATCATGACGTTTGAAGAACAACAGACAGTTAAGACAACAAGACATTAGCAATCATGACGTTTGTATGACAGATAATTACAGGCTGAAAGACCGCGGGTCGATAGCCGTTGGACAGAAAACTAGAACCCAGTGTCTCACATTAGAATTTATTTTATTTTATTTATTACAAGTTTATTGTATTTTTTTTCTGTAAATAAAGATGTTTAGTAGTAGGAGTAGTAGACATACAAAAAACTATATCATAAAAACTCCTTTGCTACGCCGTGTTAAAAGAGAATACTTAATTTAATAGCTTAAATTAAAATAAAATCAAAACCTGGTGGTAAAATAATTAGTGTATCAAAAACAGCTAGCTAAAAAAGAAAGTAGGTAAAATGATTAAAAAAAATACAATGTATAAATTACCATATTTATAGTTTTTTACTGCGAATGCTTGAATAAAATAAACATCCATAGTTAAAAAATAAAAAATGACATTTAAAATATTTTCTAAATATAAAAATAATTAATGCCTATATTATGGTTTACCACGTAATAACGATCGCAATCATCATAATAACTAAAACATAATTCTGTTTGAAACAATATCATTAATCATTGAAATTAAACAATACAGTTTATTTATTTATTTATTTATTTATCTATCTTTGGTCTTCTTTTTAAAATAATACATTAACAAATTAACATAAATTAAAAAACATACATAAAATTTTGGTCAAAAGAAGCACGGGCGGAGTTCACAATTAAATGTGTTCTTCCACTCAAACCCTTTCTTGATCATGATGATGAGGGAGCTAGTATCCTCTTCGTCATCCACAATCTTCTATACTTGCTTTGATTCAGCTTGGAAAGATTCCACTTATTATTTATTGTTGATCACTGCGACACAGTGACTCCATTAGGCAGATGAATACTAATGAAGCCACTGTGTAGTGAAACATGTTCAGTGTTGTTGTGATCAACAATAAAAAGTGAAAACCTCTTAATTGTGTAATTTGATTTAAATGTATTATGGAGTTTTATCATGTACTCGCCTCATCAACTCAATATCATTATTTATATATATTTTCACTTTCCATAAAAGAATAAATCAATGCTAGTTTGATGATATACAAGCATTTAAAATAATGCAAATATGTATATTTACTTACAAAACAGAATAAAAATTAAAAATCATTCGAAAATATTTTGTATTCTTCTGATAATATGCGTATATGATATATTTAATATAAAATACCCGAATGGATCAAATTCAAACCACACTAGTATCGACGCAATAAGCATCAAATTTTAATCTTAGTAATCAGTAACTTCAAATGCAATGAAGGTACGATATCAAACAAATTCAAACGCCATCGATATATTATGTAAGTGTCCTCTAACTAGAAGATTACACTAAAATAGAAACATTTTAAAAGATACATATATCATATGTAAATATCAATTCTCAACAGGAATTTTTTGGAGACAAAGATTGACTTTGAGAAGTATTATAGAAAAATTAACAAAAGAATATATCCTTTAGATCAGTTAATATTTACACCAAACGTACAAAATTGTACAACTTGAGGAAAAAACGAAATCTTCAAAAACCAAATCGCGTCATGAAGAAATTTGTAATATCTACCGACGCGATCCTGCAGGTGGACGGTCTTTTCACCAACTGAAGTTATAATACAAACACATCTGTAAGATAACTCTAACTACGCCCCTGATAGGAGATATATGTTTTATGCGGTGGTAAAAATGGAATAAATTTAGCTTGACTGTTAATGTGTGAGTTCTCATGTCTAAAGCGTCACTTGATTAATGGAATCTGTAATCGCAGTTCTATTCTATATTTAATAATTCTGTCGATTTTTTTTTTCATTTTTATCAAAGACCTTGAGGTTTACGCAAAAAGGTTATTCTTTATAAGTTGATCATTTTTTAATTCTTTACAAATATTTGTAATATAAACAAATGTCAAATTTTTTAATTTTAATTTTACAAGAATTTTATGAAAAAATATGTATTAATAAAACTGATTCAATTTCTCATTCCCTTTAACTTTTCTTTGAAAAGTTATGTAATAATGAAATATATTACAAAACTTTTCAAATAAATTAGAAAAATATTTTAAAAACCCAAAAAAAAAACACTTCAGGAGTATGAATTTTTAACAAATGCTTTTTAGTTCTTATTTTTAACGATAAAGTTTAAAGTTTCATCTCAAAAAGATGAATAGACAGACAAATTTGCGAAGTCATCCTACGAAGGATCTATTACTGATATTTAGGGAAAATAAAAACAGTCTTTTGCAATATTTTAATAATTATAAATATTTTAAGAATATAATTCCTTATCAGAGTGACAAAGACATACAAGGTGAGTTTTTTTAAATATACTCTATAGGGATAATAGGTTAATAATAGGATAATTAAAAACACATGCTCTAAAAAGCGAAACTAGTCGAGTGAATATAAAATTTAGTGAAACAAACCAAGTGTTTTTAATTAATTACCTATGATTCCACAATGTATCACCACGATGTAAATGAGAAAATCATTCATTCAAACTCTATAGGGATCTTGAAAACTATAAGAGATAGAAAAACGGTTAAATGGCGAAAGAAGTGTAGATTTATAAGACGAATAAAATTCCACTTTCAAAGTTTTCAAAAAGATCTCATTTTCTATCTCATATAGTTTCGAGAGATATATAGATAGACATATAAGAGAAAATTTAAATTAAACACAAAACGGAGTAATCAATAATACATAATTAAAACGAAAAAAAAAAAATTAGTATTATAACAGCTGCTTTAAAGTCAAATAAAGTCAATTAAAGGTAAGTCAACTGGAAATTTCTAAGGGAATGTATAGTTTTTAAAATTTATTATGCTATAAAATGCCTGTTGTAGAAATGCTTTTAAGGTATATTTAAATCGACTATTCTATAGTGTTGACCAATATTGAGGCAGTTTATTATAAAGATTAATTCCGGATTGAGATAATTTCCTAAAAATGCATGCGGTACTGTTTTTTTCCTTGTTGCGTTTTGTGAAATTATGGATGTCTCCATGTTTTAGAAATAATAATTTATTACGGTAAATGTAATTTAAAATATTTGATATATAAATATACCGTAATGTTTTGTGTTGGATACATTTAGGTTTACGAGTCTCTATGTATTTTAAGTTGAACATTAAGCGAATAATTATTTTTTGTAATATAAATAATCTATACAATTCGGCGGATCCACTCCAAACGCAAATATTATAAGAAATGTGTGAATAAACTAGGGCATAATATATACTAATGATACAATCTTGATGAAACTGATTCTTAATTCTTGAGATTAGATTATATGATTTATTAATTTTGGAGCAGGTATGTTCAATGCCATTATTTCATTGAAGATGGTTATCTATAACTATGCCAAAATATTTACCACATTTTAAAGTTTCAATTTAATAATAATAATAATAATACTTTATTTGTGCTATTACATACAATGTTTACACACGTCAAAAAGTTTACATATAAAAAGTATATTACAATAAATTTTGATGATCTCACGTTATGTTTTTAAAACATTTTCTATAAATAGATAAAATAAATAGACTGAGGACTGTATAAAGGGTTAAAAAATTAAAATATATAAGACAGTATTGACTGTTTTTAAACATAGGAACAGATTAAAACTATTAATAAAATACAAAACGGAGTAGTACTATACAAAACATTAAAGTACAGGAACATAATAGAATAACAAAAAAATACTCAACAACATCATAAAGATAAAATTATATTATGCTATCACGGATTCGAAGTCATTGATTTTATTAGCCAAACACTCTTCAAGGCTATAAAATGCCTTTTTAAGTAGGTATAATTTCAGCATGCTATTAAACTTTTTGTCTGACAAATTCTTCACATTTAAAGGAACTAAATTGTACAGCTTTGGACCATAGTAGGTGGAGGCGTTTCTATATACAATATGATATGCGATGTTGAGAGGGATATAGCATAAGGCAATTACGTGTTTGGTAAATATGTAACTGGTCGTGTGTAGTAAATGAACTAATGTGCTTGCGAACATATTTTATGCACTCCATAATAAAAATGGTCGGTAGTGTAAGTATATTTAACGCAGTGAACATTTCTTTACAGTCATCTCTATATCCTACATTACATAAAATCCAGATAACACGACGTTGAAGCCCAAATAATCTATTGGTAATTGTGGAATGACCCCATAGTAAAACACAATAAGTTATATGTGTGTGAAATAGTGCAAAGTAAGCAGTTATTAGAGCCGGTTGAGGTAAAGACTTTCTAAGATTTCGTAGTAAAAAGGTGGTAAAACACAGCTTCTTTGATATATAGTTACCGTGGGAATGCCAATTTAATTTGCTGTCCAAATTAATTCCTAGGAATTTGGTGGAGGCATAATTTAATAGTCCTCTTTTCAATGAAAAAGTTTGTAATGGTTTTTGAAGTATTAAGGGAGAGTTTATTACAACTAAACCACTCCAATACTTTAGTGTCGGCTTCTTTAGTTCTTGTTTTTAAGAGTTCAGGGTCTGCAGATAGGTTCAAACAAGTAGTGTCATCGGCATACAAGATCAGCTTCGAACATTCAACATAAGATGGCAGGTCGTTAATATATAGCAAAAATAGTTAAGGGTCCAAGATTGATCCCTGCGGGGCACCATGAATTGTTGTTACCACCGATGATATGCAGCCATTTACTCGGTGATGTCTATCTGAGACATATGATGTAATAAGACGACAATTACTAGGATGAAAATTGAGAAAATAGAGTTTACGTAGGAGGATGTCATGCGATACGCAATCAAAAACTTTACTAAGATAGAAAAATATGCCATTATGCTCTCTCCTGAATTAAAACCATTAAGAACATTCTCTAGTAAAGCATTGACTGCATCCACAGTAGACAACCCACCCCGAAAACCAAACTGATTTTTATTTAATATGTTATGCCTATTGATAAACTTAATCATCTGTCTAAATAACAACTTCTCCAAAACCTTTGAGAATATGGGCAACAAACAAATTGCTCTATAATTATTGGGGTCAGATGTGCAACCTTTTTTAAAAACTGGAAGTATGCAACCAATTTTCAAGACATCTGGAAAAACTGACCCTTGATGTCAGCTTTGTTAGTGGTAAAACTAAAACATTCATTACCTTTTTAAGCAGCGTCGATGTCAGACCGTAAATGTCTCTTGCATGTGAGCTTTTAATGCTTTGAATAGTGTCTCTTACCTCAACCGTACTAACCTCGTGAAACGTCATATATGTATTGGCACCTACAAAGTTACCACACATGAGCCCAATAGGATCATGATTTGAGGAAGGCAAATTTTGTATTATTTTCTCTGCGACGGAGCTAAAATGTATATTAAAGTCGTAAGGAAGGATATCAGTATCATTAGGGCATTTACGATAATTACTTTTTATTAAGAACCATAGGGCTTTAGAGATGTTATATGATTTCTTAATAAATTTTTCATTTGCTAATATTCTGGCCTTTTGTATTGCAATATCGTAAGATTTCCTGTATTTTAAATAATCAATTTTTAGATTTGGAAACCTAGCTTCTCTAAACAATGCAAGGGTTTCTTTAATATTCCTTAGGTTATTATTATACCATAGAATACTTGTAGATTTAACGTTAATTTTTTTTCTCTGGAAAGCAAGTTAAGAAATGATCACTAATAATATTAAAAAAAGATTGAATTTAATAATAATATTTATATTGGTATTATCAACAAAACTAAAATCGTATATTTTTAGGACATTATAGAAATTAAACGTTCCTAATTCTGTTATTGGCCTGATTGTTTAAGATTGAATTCGGTTTATAGTTGCCTCATACCTAATATTAAATAAAATACCCACATTGTCAGATAATCCCGAATCCAAGGGTTTCATTATAATATTATCAGTAGCGATATTCGCAAACACATTATCCAGATAATTACCCTGGTATCACATATGATTGTTGAGAAGTAGGAAATTTCACTTGTATTATAGAACTATTAATGATACTTATTAGATAATGGGCAATGATATCTGAATAAATTTTCCGGAATTTCATCAATCCCTGTGGAGCGAGTGTTTAATTTAGATATTGTATCGACTACATCATCAACTGTGACCGGAAAAAAGTATTGGCACAAGAAATAGTGTTTGATGGATGTTCCATATTATTTGAAGTAATCAAGTTTTTTTAGTGAATTTTCGCGAGTAATACAACAAGTGTATAATGATTGTCGAAACACAAATTCATTCGATTTTGAGAAATAAATTATGTTGCTTGGAAACCACACGAGCGCGTAAGCGCGAGTGTGGTTTCCTAAAGCAACATAATTTATTTCGAAAAAGAGAATGAATTTGCGACAATCGTTATTTACACGAGTTGTATTTGTTAAGATTATTTCGTAAAAAAAATATACATTAATTTTAATAATTTATTGTTTATTGTAAATATTATTCCAAATCGTTTTTATTACTATTTTCTTGTACTCACTTCTATCCGTTTTTCGCATATTGAAAGCCCAATCAGTGAGTATATCAGCAAGTTGTTCATTTGATGTATTTTCTTCAAGGCAACTGTTTCCAAACGTATTTTTCGACCGCGCGGCATTTTGGGGCGTTTGTGCTTCCACATTGTGTTATATTTCACTTAAACTAACTTCTCCAAACCGTTTTGGATTCATTTTAAACACTTTTACGCGTGAATGTAAATGATGACATTGACATTTCGTAAGATCAACGCTACCTGGGATGCTTCCACATTGACTGAAACAGCCAATAGCCAAGTGAAATACAAAATCGAAAACACAGTACCTAATACCTAATAAACCAATCAAGAGCCGAAGCACAAAATCGAAAACATAGTGTTGTCAGTTATATATACATATTTGAACCAATGAAATAAGTGTATTTTATGTTGAACGAAATAATCAAAATAAGTGAATAAGTTCATTAGCAGTAGCGGTGTTGACCCGTCTCTATATTAATATTTATTTAACTTTTAAACTGAACTAAGTTCCACAAAACCTTTTATAATAATAAGCCTTCCATACCAGTTAGTTTATATACAAAATTTAAATATTTGACTTAATTATATAATTGTTGTAAATCAGCCGAAAACACTACCATACTTTATTTGAATAAATTTTATTTTATAATTGGAAATGATATGTTAAAACACCATTTAAGTTGTTCGTGAAAATGTTCAAATATGATGTCAACGTTAGTACCACTAAGCCATATAGAATATAGAATAAAATATATAAGTCCTTTACGTTGTAGAAAATTAACTAATAATTAGAAAAAACACGAAAATATTTCGTAAAATCTACAACAAATGAGTCTTATTAAGACTACAAGAACAAACCACTTTTGAAACAACTACTTCTCTAGCTAATACTTCGACAGACATTGAATAATACAAAAGTAATTTGCGTGTTACAAAATAGCAAGGCTATCAAAGCAACACTAGTTTAAATGTATTTATTTCTGCAAAATGAACTAAAAATGATTGACTGTACGTTAAATAATCATTTTTATATAACCCAAGGCTACGCAGATGACATCGCCGTAATAATCAGGGGCAAGCATGAAGGCATTAAAACGATCATAGTTCCATTCACGCGTATGAGGAAGCTGCACATAAAGGCTCCCTCGCTGAATGGAATAGAGATAAATCTCTCCAACGAAGTAAAGTACCTGGGCATAATTCTGGATACCAAACTGACTTGGAATCAGCATGTTGACAAAATCATGGCGAAGGCAATGATGTCGCTTTGGGCCTGTCGGCGGCTTATGGGAAAAACCTGGGGACTAAAGCCCAAGATCACGTATTGGCTGTATAGAACGGCGGTGATACCCATTGTCACCTATGCTGCCCTCGTGTGGTGGCCGAAGACCCAAAAACTAGACACGCAAAGGAAGCTGAGTAGGCTTCAACGTTTAGCATGTCTAAGCATCACAGGGGCCATGCAAACGACCCCAACCGCGGGGATGGAGGCAATCATTGGCCTCACATCGCTCCATCTAGTGGTACAAAAAGAGGGACTTGTGGCAGCCCTCCGACTACACCAGAGGAAGAAAACACTGCCGGGGGACTGGACCTTCTGTCCAAACCAACGGACATTATGTCCAGGAAGCTCGAATTCGAATTACCGTTTAAGGTGTCGATCGAGGACCCAAAAACGGCTTTGATGAGAGTCAAAGAGTTTGGACGAGGGATATCAGCCTGGTACACGGATGGTGCCAAGAATACCAGAGGTACTGGAATAGGCATTTATGCCCCTAACCAAAACCACAGGAGCTTCATGGCTCTTGGCACGACGCCCACGATTTTGCAAGCGGAAACGATTGCAATTGATATGTGCGCCAAAGAATGCTTGGATAGGCACCTAAATGGCGCGCATATATACATCTGCTCAGACAGCCAAGCCGCATTAAATGCCATTCGAGCCTATAGTCACGGCTCACGGACTGTCTGGGAATGTCGAAGATCCCTCTCGCAACTAGCAAAGGGTCCCAGGGTACGGGGATATTAAAGGCAACGAAGTGGCCGATGAACTCGCAAAAAGAGGTGCAAATGCCACTCCTATAGGACCAGAGCCGTTTTGTGGACTCCCCATGGCGCATAGAAGAGAGGAGGTGCAAAAATGTGAAGAGGACAGAAGACGTAAGCATTGTAACAATGTACCAGGTCTACGTCAATCAAAACGACTCCTGAAACTCGATCACAGCCACAAGGTGCTTGAACTCACAAGGAACGAGCTAAGAACTTTCACCGGACTCATGACAGGGCATTGTGCCCTCCGATACCATTTGTGGAAAATGGGAAAAGAGGAAAGTGGAAACTGCAGATTGTGTGATTCGGCAGATGAAACTACCGAGCACATACTATGCACTTGTGTCGCGATTGCACACAAGCGTCTTTCACACTTCGGCAGGGACCGATTATCCCCCGAAGAAGTGAGAATTATCACCCCAAGATAGTTACCAGGTTCATGGTGGACGTGGGACTGCTTGGGAAGTGATTGGTTAAGGGTAGAACAATAGATCTGTTAGGTCGCAGTTCACGAGAGGCTAACACACCTCACTAAGACCCTACTTAACCTATAATCTATAACCTATACATGAAAATTGTTGAGGAAAATTTCGTAGGCAAAATTAAAATCCTGTGGATTTTCTTCTAACCCACTGACAGTGATGTCTATTGTTGGATCGAATTTTATTCCCTCTGGCAAAAGTGTTCATTTAGAATAACTTCAGCTTCTGTTTTCGGAACGCACAGTTTAAAACTTGAATTGTAGAATATATCTTTTAGTTTGTTTTCGAGTATATCTTCTTCGGTTGTACTCACTTGTAAATTGGATAAGTGAACTGTTGTCATTGGTATTGTGGCAAGGATTTTATTTCCTTTCGGTTTCTTTCTTCTCGTTTCATTGCACAGCTAATTTTATCAGTTGCATTAGTTATTGATTTATTGAAAATTGGGGTATTATTACTTGAATTAGTTTTGATTTGGGGTATTGTCAGAAAGTTTGTATCGTTGTCAATAGTTATAGGTTTTGGGTGATTTCTTTTGTGAATGAGTCATGATGTTTAAAGGTGAAATATACCTTTGTGAATGGTATATATAGGATGGGCCACGCATAACGTCCATTAAAAGTTTACGGGCAAGAGGAAAAATCTTGAAAAACAAACATTGCACGGTTTATTGCGATCTCCTTATTGAAAATATTTCGTCTTTCTGTCACTTCCGGTTGTAGTGGAAACGGCTACCAACTTTGTTATTTTAAATGAAACATACTGTATATTATTTTATTTTTGAATTCCTTGTTCGATTACCTACCTCTCTATATGGGTTTATGTCCACTTAACTTTTACAGTTTTTGATTTAAAAATTTATTTGTAAAATATTGACCTCAAATAGGCGTTTAGAAAATATCTATAACTTCTAATAGGTACAAGATAGACACACGAGCAGCATCTTGTATTGTACCTAATCGATTCCTCTACAACTGGAAAAAATTGGCATGTATCAACTTTGACATCTGATATTTCAAAAATATCAATATTTCTGCGCCCACTTAAAAACATCATATTTCAATTTATTCAAATGGAATAACCAATATTTTATCTCATAGTTTTATTCGCGAGACAATTGGCTACAAACAAGTATTATACATTCCTATATCTACGGCCAGTAGATTTGAGTTATTTCGAAATTTATTTCCTCTTACATTTGAATAATTCCTGTTCTATACTCGGACACCATAGTAGGCTTCTGTTAATATTTATTGAGTCGAATTTGGAAAAATTCGTCCGAATAATATTAAAATGAATAACTATTCCAATCAAGAAATTGTGTATTTATTCGTCACATGACCAGTGCGACAGAATTCTTGAAAGAACTTGCAGAACATTCAACGAAATTTATCCCCAGTTACAACTTACGAATAAAACATACGCAAGACTTTTCAATTAAGTACTAAAATGCAAGAACTGAAAAAAATTGCCAGAAAAAAATTATAACAATTGTTCGAAATGACGAC
The DNA here is from genome assembly GCA_963969525.1 of Ontholestes murinus. Taxonomy (NCBI): domain Eukaryota; kingdom Metazoa; phylum Arthropoda; class Insecta; order Coleoptera; family Staphylinidae; genus Ontholestes; species Ontholestes murinus. The sequence goes on from OZ018390.1 coordinate 46,377,719, forward strand.
CATTAACGTATAAGAACTGTACAGCGAGCAAAAAAAGTAAATACTAGTATTTAAAGAAGAATATAGATGTCCAAGAGGATATTTGCACCCTCAGCATCATGAACAAAAACAAGGGTTAGAGTGGAAGAACGTCGCAGCTGCATGAACTCCGCCCAGCTTCATCCATCCAAAATTTTTGTACGTTTTGTTATATATTTGTGTATATTTATATGAATTTATTTACTTTTTTTTTGAGAGGAAGCTCTAGACTAATCAACATAAACTAAACATAATATGACACCATCTGATGTTGCTCGCCTAATTTCTATGCGCTTAATTCCGCGAATGCAGCTCGCAGTTGTATAAACTTTATTTTTTATACGACCCCAAAGAAAAAAAACCGAGTGGAGTAACATCTGGAGATCTAGCCGGCCAGTTTTATGGACCTAACCTTCGAATCCATCTAAGCTCGAATATATTTGTTAGTTGCTGTGATATTTCGTGTGTGCAATGAGCTGGGGCTACATCGAGTTGATACCACGAACTTATTCTTAAATTCAAGGGCAGCTCGTATAAAAAAAAATTTCTACAACATTTCTTAAAATTTTTAAATATCTGCCACTATTTAATCTTTCGTGGTACAAATAAAAAGTAACACGCATGTCCATCAATAGGTACAACCGGAAATGACAGAAAGTTAAAAAAATTGCCACGATTGATTTTTTTTAGATTTTTCCTCAAGCAGGAACCACGAAAACTTTTAATGGACGTTATTCGTGGCCCACCCTGTATATCTTTCTAATACCTGGATTTTAAATACGAGCAAATTATGTTTGTCACTAATTTCTGATACTAGTTTATGTAATAGTTTATTTTTGTTAACTATTTAAAATAGTTCTACAATGTTTTATTATCGTCAATGGTAATGATATTCCCACACCGCATTTTACACATTGTAGACCAGAAGCCGGCATATTATTGCACTTTTTAGCAGGAGCACATGCGCGCACGTCCAGCTGAGAGGCCGGGACAATTGTATATCTTTATAGAAGTGGTTCTTAACCTTTTGGTAATGAAGGAGCACTTTGTTATCTCAAAATGTTTGGCGGAACTACTGGGGCCCTTTCAACTGTGTACGCGCAAAACCTAGCTAAACTTTATAGTTGGCGATGGGGTGCGACGAGTAGAGAAGAGGGGAGAAATTTTTTGAAAAGTTACCTGAGAAATTTTAAAGCATTTCAATGTAATAATGAAACTTAATTGAATTCTGAAAAAGATACATTTTGAATTTATTAAGAATATTATTAGTAATATTTGAAGTGAATAATTTTAATGGGATACTTCAGCCTGATGATTTTTGCAAATAGTAGTGATGTCGGGTCTTATGTGAAAGATAAATATGATGTTGAAAATTGTATTAATATTTTAATGGCTTTTTCGGAAATTGTGTTAAATTCGGTTTGAACGATATCCAAACTTCTTCAATTGTTAATTATACTAAATATTTCATTTTCAGAGATCGATCTGTTTATAACGTAATAAATTCTTCCTCTTCTGTTAACGAAACATGATAGTTTGATTTCGTACCCAGTCATAATTTTAAATATTTAAATCGCAATTTTTTCTTCTAATAATTCTAAATGTTGAGTAATAAAAGGAACTATTACATCGACATTGTGATTTTGTACTGAAGGAAACATGTCTATTGTTATTTTTTGAATTATACATGTTCTCCACATTTTTTTTTTAATGCTGATAGTTTCGTTTTTACCTTGCATAATAGCACTATCAGTATTTAAATAATTAAAAGTATCGGTTAAATACGCCATTTTCATGCACCAAATATTGCCTGTTAAATAATTTTTACTTTCGTTTAAAAAAAAATATGGATTCCTTCTGCAATTCCAAAATTCGGTTCAACACTTTGCCTCGTGATAACCAACGCATCTAAGTATGCAGAAGTAAAGATTCGTGTTGAGCTTCCATAGATGTACAAAGTTTTTTAAATAATCGTGTTTGCAAAGGTCGTGATTTGATCAGTTTTACTATGTTAGCTACTTGGTCTAAAACGGATTTTAATATGGAAAAAATTCCTACACATAGCCCCATGTTGTTTGAAATTTAACTAAATATGATGACATTGATTCAAAAATATAATTCCCTGTTGTTCGTTTAGAAAGTTGTTTACATAAGCATAAAAATTGGTTCACTATTTCATTTATTAATAAAACGAACAAATCCTATGACGTAAGCTATACCGCTAATGTCATCGATTTGCAAAGCAATGTACTGTTTCGAATGCTTTGTTAAATTTCTTCTCAATATTATTTGACATGTCCAAAATTATTTTTTTTATTGTATCGTCCGAAAGAGGGATTTTAATAATTTCTGTTTGTGCATCATCCCCAAATATAATTTTTAACAATTTCTGAGCATGCTGGTAAAATTTGATTCTCTTCTATGGTGTATTTTTTAATTGTTTTTCTATAATTTCTGCTACCTGTTTTTTAGCAATCTTTCAAAATAATTCTGAATTCTAAATATTCATCTGAATATTGTCTATTAAGTTTCTTAATTTTATTTTTTTTAGTTCCCTTTTTCTCATCATCATTTTGAATGTTCTTTTTAAAAACTTGTACATTTGCTACTAATAACAAAATAATCTATTATATACATTTAAAATATAATAATAAATATTATACTAACCTAATTGCAAGACGTCTGATTCTGAACACGACTATTGTTGTAATTCAATTATCACTATAAACTGTACGATAAAACACCTCAATTATTTTACCTGTTAACTTATGAAATATACTATGAGTTGTGTGAAAATAAAATATATCATTTAATTACCTACTTGCTTTGTATTTTAGGGAATTTCAAAATTGACAAAAATTGGATCTATAATTTACGCATGTTCCTATACATTTAGGTTGTAAAAATGTATTGGTTTTATTTATATTAATATTTAAATGGTTCTTCTAAGAACACATCATGAAATCTTTCGTTTTCAATATTCGGCGTATAAGTCGCAGAGGAATTCTGAGCCCATGTTTTTTGCCTCAAAAGTGCGGCTTATACGTCGGTAATAAAATTTATTTTGAAGAGATTGAAGACGTTGTATTTGTTTATCAAATAATGTTAACAATATGTATTCTGTTCTGTATTTTATTTTAAATTATTATAATTATAATTAATATTTTATTATTATTATTATTTATATTTAATAGTGTAGTACCACTTAATTTGTAATATAATTAATGCGTTGTTTCTAATATTACAAAATGCAAATTTTATACATAATATATGATACTATTTTTTTCCTGAATATCTAATTTTGGTGGAGCACTTCACCCAATCCCACAGAACACCGGTTAAGAACCACTGCCTTAGAGGAATTAAAATAAGCCATATTTGGCCAGTAAGAAAATGCAATGTCATCGATAAGCACCTATAATAAGGAGTTATTGAAGGCACTAAATTGTAAACTGTGCCTTTGTACTTTGCAAAAGGCAAAAATACAATTATGTATTCGTATAAAGGTTAGGATATTTTCTAAACAATTTGGTCGGGTATCTAATAAAATACAATGCAATATAACACAACGTTTAAAATTTTCTGATAACAACTCCTTTATTACTAATTTATACACTCGCACATATGTGTTATTAATTTATTTTCCAGTCAGGTTTAAGAAACTAGGTTGTTCGTATATATTTTGACTAATAGTCTTACATCAATTCAAATGTAAATTAGTGCCTCTTTTTTATCCACATTGATATAAAAGCGTAACACAATAAAGTAAACAATGTTCATTAAATATGTAAATGTACCGGCATTATCCATACAAAATATGAGAAATGTCAAAGGAGACAGGCATATTTTAATTTACTATAGTCAGACTTTTAAGAAATCATAAATTATATTTGTCAGTGGAAACTTAGTTTATCAATTGTTGAACATACATCAAGAGAATTTACAGGAACTTATCTAACGAAGACCACACATTAGATTTGGTGTAGTATACTTTTGGAATTACATAAAATAAAAATTATTATCTATTTAATAAAATGTATTTCATTCTTGTGTCAGTTGCCGTACAGATCTGAGTAAGTTATTTATATTTCATTATATTTATTATCATATTTCATTATACTTATTTTAGTAAGTGTTTTTATTTGTATTTAAAATCAATTTTATAATAAAGCTGTACCGAAGAGAGCGAAAGTTCCAAACACGTGTCTGCAGATGATTATAAACTTCAATGCTAGATTTTTTTAATTGCTTTTGCTAATTTAATTTAATGAAATGAGTTTAAATTCATTTTGTACATAATGTTTCATGTTATGGTCATATTTAAACAATCTAAAATACATTTTATCATTTATTAGTTTATTCAACAGAAATAATTTCATTCAAATTAGTGTTGCTTTGATAGTTGTACTATTCGTAACACGCAAATTAACTTTGTTTAATTCAACGTCTGTCGAGGTACTAGCCAGAGAAGTAGTTGTTTCAAATTAATTTGTTATGTAGTCTTAGTAAGACTGTTTTCGTATTTCTAAATTTATTATTATCTATTTTTTTAGGGTATTTTACATGCTAGATCATTTATAGTAATCATCACAGATTACAATAAAATGATTTCAGCACATTGGGCGTAAGACACGGGCGTATTGCCAAAATAAGGCAGTTCTTTTAAAAATATGATAACAGAAATTAATACCAGACAAATTTGATATTGAAAAAATATCTAAAACTTTTCTTTTACAGTCGAATTAAAAATATTTTTAAAATTTTGACATTATTTTGAATTATTTTGAAAACAAAATTTTTAAATTGATTTTTACGAATTGTTATAGTAGATATAATATATTTATAATATATAATTATTAAATATTGATAAAAAATGTCACATTTTTTCAAAACAGTTAACATTTTAGGAATAATTATTTTATTCGTACACTATTTTATACATTTGACTGTTTCTCTATTCTCCTATAGTTTTCAAGATCCTTATAGAGAAACTACAGTAGTTGTACTTGTTCATCATTGGTCGATCAATTAAAAAGTCATAAATAAGACAACATAGTTAAGTTATTCATTATCACACGATTATAAAATATTAACGAAGAACGTGTATTTTAATACTTTTACATAATAAAAAAACACTATTACTTTATTGGTATAACTTGGATTTAATTTTTGTGATTATAGTTCCAGCAATTTAAATTTAAACCAAGTTATACAAAGAAAGTAATAGTGTTTTATTTATTATATAATTGTATAACGAAGTAGCAGCATCCATTATAAAAAATAAACTTTTACATAGTATTTAACGAGAACTATTGTCGTGATTAAGAAATATATTACTAAATAATTGTTTTAGCATTGAATAAAAAACAGTTAGTATACATGACAAAGTATTTAAGAAATTATTTGATGGAATCCTGATCATCACTTGAAATGAAAGAGTTACAGTAGTATCTGTTTGAAGACCGTTAAAATTTTTTATTTGCCGTTTTTGTATAATTATTCTCATTGTTAAAAAAAGTAATATAAAAAATAATAAATAAGATTAAACTTCCGAATTGCTTGGCTTTAACATTGAATTTGAATTGATTTATAGTGCGACGCTTTTAGTTTCTTTATTACTTTTAAAGAAACGAAAATATATTAGCGACGCTACAATGAAATGTTTAAGAATAATGAAATTTAAAAAAATATATATTGTGTTAGTTGTTATTTCAACCAGGGGCAGTTATCACTCATTTAATTTAATTCATTCCGTTCCTTTTATACGAGGAATAGTTTTTAACTGGTATCAGTTAGTTCCAATATAACAATGGTACAGTAATCCTCTAAAGTAAGTAAATTGTCTCAATATTATATATTTTAGCAGATAGTTATACTAATAATTTTTAACAAAAACATTTAATTATTACAAATTAATTGAATTATGACGAAATAAGGCACATTTTATATTTCAGTAATGTTTGAATTTTTTGCTTCATTTTGTGTTTTGTCTTAATTACTATACTCAAACAAACTCAAAAATTTTACATGAAAGTGTAAATTTAACCAATTAATTTGAATTACTTTTCATAACAAAGCGTAATGTATTTCTTAACTGTGACAAGAAGTATAATTCATTTCAATAAAACTACGTGTATAATATAGTTTTATTGAATATTTATTTGGCATTAATATTTAATATAAATATTTATTTTTAATTATATAATTTTTAAAATGCATCATTTAAAAATAATTTAATTATCTGAAACTCTGTTGAAATATTTATAATCTTAACGTTACCTTAGCAGCCGTAACAATAGTAGCATCCTCCTTGTAACTCCAATCTTCCTCACTGCGGTAAAGCCACAATCCCAATAAGGGTTTCCCAGAGCCACTCATGGTGTTCTCGAGTCAGCACCAATTATTTGTGATAAACTGAAGCTCTTCGGATGGATCCATCCCTTATATAAAGGGAACTTGAACGGTGTATTGGTTAACGCGCAGCTCCTCCCTTGATTGGCAGAATCACAGTTTTATACGATTCTCTTGAACCGGTGAATTTAGCCGACGATTTATTTTTGGAATCGATGTCTTTAAAGACGACACGGATACTGTTCAGAGTATTGATATTTATAATATACATATAATATAACGATCTCTGAATACTTTATAGCACGTAATATTTTTACATTTAGGGTAAATTTATTTAATGAAATTAATTTTATAATAATTTGCTTTAAATTTAATAAATTAAATTACTTGATATTTATTATATTATAATCAATAAATAACATAACATAAATTATTTATTATTTTATGTAACTTTAAGAACGAATGTACATATAATTGCAAATCCTCTTTGGAAAAAGAGATTTGTTTTAAATAAATTTATATCAGAAGTAAACAACCAACTAGTGATCTTAATTTCACTTTTTGTGACACACATGCATTATCGTATAATAACTTTTTTATGGATACTCGAGCCAAATATAACTTATTAACTAAAGTTATGCTAAATCTGCAATCATTTACATGTCATCCACTTCATAGTATTTCATTAATTTCATCATCCCCAAAAAAACCTGATTTAAACTGCGCCAGTAAAAATGTCGAAGAATTAGTTTGTTTATATATCAATATACAGTCTCTTCGTTCCAAAGTTAATGAAATCGATGCTATTCTAAATGACGACGATTACAATATATCTGTTTTTTGTGTTTCCGAGCATTGGCTGGCACATGAGGAGTGCATAGCGATTGGGACAACTAATTTTCATGTAGCTGCACAATTTTCGAGAACGAGATTTCGACATGGCGGAGTTTTAATTATGGTTAGGAATAGTATAGATTATACGCGGCTTGATTTTTCGAATATAGTTTCTGAAAAGGACTGTGAAATTACTGGGATAACAATAAATAACACTATTATATTGACAGCATATCGTTCGCCCGATGGTAATTTTCAGTTATTTTTAAGCATATTGTCACAGATATTTGATAGTCTAAATTTAATTAACAAGACAGTATATATAGCAGCTGATTTCAACATCAGATTCAACGGTGACGACATCAACAAATCTCAACTTATAGACTTTGCAGTGAGCTATGGTTTGCATTTTTTAGTACAGTTTCCTACCCGTCACAATAATTGCATAGATAACATATGTTCAAACTCCATAAACAAATTATCAGTAAAGCCCCTAGAATCTGGTTTATCCGACCATAGAGGAATTTTATTTAACATTGCCTTTTCTGAAGTATTTAATAAACCTATTGTTAGAATTATACGACCAATTACAAAATGTGGTAAATTTATCCTTTTTAAATTGCTGGAAAATGAATCATGGGATTTTGTAGATAAACTATTTGATGTAAATGAATGTTTCAACAAATTTCTATCAATATTTTTAGAACATTATAATGCATCTTTTCCTGTAAAGAAAGTAAAAGATAGGAGTAAAAAGATAAAACTAAAATGGTATAATAATTATTTAAAGGAAATGCGCAATACTCTTGCCTTCATTACTGAAGCTTGCAATAAATCAAATGATCCCGAACTGAAAGTTATTAAAAGCAAATACCGTCAATCCTATAATAAAGCCATAGCTTCGAGCAAGCTAGAGGTAAATAATACCTATCTTATAAATTCAAATTTTAAACCTAAGGCAATGTGGAGTATAATAAATTCAAATAGACCATCAAATAAGAAGCATAATAATACCACTAGCATCACTGCAAATGAATTCAATAAGGCTTTTTCAAGCGCAGCTACTAAAATTGTTGAGTCTTTGCCTGAATCTAACGTCGATCCAATAACTTTAATGTATTGTAACCCCCCAACCAGTACAATGTATTTTGAATTTGAAGAAGTCTCGCAAAGTACTGTGAGGAAAGCTATTAATAGTTTAAAAGCCAGCCATAGTGGAGATATATATGGCATTCGTTATGATGTTATAATATCGGTTGTCGATGTAATAATTTCACCGCTGACAAAATTAATTAATGCCTGCATAAGAAATAAAATCTTCCCCGACGCACTAAAAATCGGTTTAGTGATACCGATCCATAAGAACGGTGACTTCTCTGACCCAGAGAATTATAGGCCTATCTCACTATTACCCATATTTGCCAAAATCCTCGAGAAGATTCTTACTTTCCAATTAACGGACTATTTTGAAAATTTTAACGTATTTTGCAACGAACAATATGGCTTTCGTAAAGGACGTTCAACCACAGATGCAATCTGTTTATAGAAAAAACAATTGACGCTTTTGAGCACAAACAAGTTTGTAAATCTTCGTTCTTAGACCTTTCGTAGGCTTTTGATTGTGTTTCCCACACTATTCTACTCAGAAAATTGTATTTCTACAACTTACATCCGGACAGTTGCAGATTTGTATTATCATACCTTTCAAATCGAATGCAATGCGTTTTATCACAGGGTTCTATTTCTAATGCGTTAACAATCATTAATGTCGTACCTCAGGGATCAATTCTGGGCCCATTACTTTTTTTGGTATTTATTAATGATCTACCTGGTACAGTCGAAAATACTGATGTGGTACTATACGCAGATGATACTACGTTTACAAACAGGTCGTGCAGTCTGGATGAAGTTAGAGTCTTACACAAGGAAGCACAGTCAAGAATGTCGGAATGGTTTAATAGCAACCGTTTAAAACTTAACACTAAAAAATCAATCACAATGACATTTTCTCTCAGAAGACAAGACAGTCTAACTGAGTCAACAAAATTTCTGGGAATGCATATTACGAAAAATTTGTCATGGGATATACATTGTGATTTCCTTGCGCGAAAATTATGTGACGTCTTACGTGTTGCTTATTTTTCACGTTTTTAGTCGCATATATTATATGGGTTAATTGTCTGGGGACATTCGGCGAACAGACATCGAATCTTCGGATTGCAACGTAAAGCTGTGAGGATTCTTAGTGGATATGGGTTTTTTCAGGATTGTCGGCAAGCCTTTGTAGATTTACGAATATTGACAGTACCATGTTTATATATTCACGAATGTCTGATCTACGTTATCAACCATCCGTATTTATATAACACACAACCAGGTAGTAGCTCTCACAGTACCAGACAAAATAGTCTTATATACCAAAACCGTATAAGATTGACAAAGTCACAAAGTGGAATAAGATACCATGCAATTAAATTTTACAATGTACTACCTAATAAACTTAAGAATCTCAGTCCAAAAAATTTACATCAACGCTTAAAGACTTCTTAATTAAACATGCATTTTACAGTTGGGAGGAATATTTAAATTTTAACTTTAGTTTAATTTAGATTTTTATATTTTAAATTTTTATCTAAGTATGACTTTAATATTAAGTTCTAATTTGTTCGTCTTATTTTGTAGGTTTTATCGCATAATTGACTAATTAATTTTTATCTTACATTTTAATACATATATATATATATATATATATATATATATATATATTATATTTTGTGTCGTTAACTTTATTTAAATTATTATTATATTATTACTCATTGTAAACTTAAACTAAGAAATTGTAATTGTAATATCATATCACACGAAAGATGTTTCTTTATATTATATTATTTATTACTAGTTTTATTATATATATATATGTACTTATTGACAAGTGTAAAGCTGTATTGCTATTAACACAATAAATAGTATTATTATTATTATTATTATTATTATTATTATTATTTCTTTTGTCGAACTTAAGTTTTTTTTAAATCATTTTCAAAATACAGGTTTCTAAATCTTTAATTAAATAATTTTTCTAGTTTACTATTTCATAAAAAGAATATTTAAAAATAAGAATAAATACCATTAACAAATTATACATTTAATCAATAAATTTTAACAATAGATAACATAGTTTATGATTATAACATATCTTAAAAATCAAGACGTTTTAAATTAATTAACCTTAACATATATTTATTATAGTTGGTGAGGTGGTAAACAAAAAGAATATCCCTAATGTAAATCCTATAATCTAATTTATTTAAATTGAAAACATAGTTTAAAATTGTGTCTCTCGATTTATTCACCAGGACGACCAAAAGCCTCTTCAAAAATATATTAAATAAATAGGCCTTTTGAGAACAAAATATAAGGGAAAGTTAGCTCGCAGAAATAAGTTTTGATTTTTGAGTAGAGATATAAAATTCGTATGTTACCAGTTAAACGTTGCCCTTGTTATATTCTAATATGCACACCTAGAGAAAGGCATACACCCAAAGAGAACTAGTAAAGCAGAAATCTGATTATCAGGGAACTGTAGCATATGAGACGAGAAATGAAAAATAAATGAGAAGTTCAAAAAAATTTTTAAATATAGAATATATAATTTAATGCTAGAAGAATAATCTGAAATAAACAAGCCCAGATCATAAGTAGAGCAAAATAACTTAAGAAACTTATATCTTAGAACAGAAATAGATCGGAATGAACTAAATCAGAAAAGTTCTACGGCTAATCCAATGATTGAAGTAATATAAATCGAGTAGACCATTAAAATAGTGGATAGAAATGTAGAGTATGTAGATACTAAATGCTAAGAAGACTTAGGGAAAATATAGAAAAGAGCAATTAAAATAAACAAACAGAAGACAATATGATGAAGTGTAAATTTGCAAACTCTAAAATAAAAGTAGATACCAATGCAAAGTAAAAAGAGTTAAGAGGAATATATTATCTGGAAGGTTTGTAATCTCTAATAAAAATTAAAGCCACGTCCACTAATTTAGTACATTCAACCATTTCTTAAAAAAACAATTTATTCTAATGTTATACTTCTTATGATTATTGTTTTATTAATTAATTTTCGGGATTTTTTTCTGTTATCCATACATTAGGTGCAGCTAAAATATTCTACACCTAATATATGGATAACAGAAAAAATCCCGAAAATTTTCATTTTTCTGTTCAAGCATAATTAATAACAATTCTTGTATGATGGCGGCGTTCACTTGGTGGTGCATTTTGATAAAAAGTTTAAATAAAACACATTATAACCCAAAATTATTATAATAAAAAGGTCAGGAATATATAGATTAACATGCGGGTCTTGTAAAGGAATTTACATTGGTCAGTCTGGTCGGAATTTTGAAACGCGTCTCAAAGAACATGAAAGAGCTTATCGCTTAAAATATAACAATTCGAATTTTGCAAACTATTTATTAGAAAACAATCACAATTTCGGAAAGGATGTACTTTCAGTAATCCACTTTACCGATAAAGGATTTACTGGAAGCACTCGAAATTCATAAAGCCAAAATTAATCCGGGTTTTCCATTCTTAATGACCAGACCGACGTAATGTATTCTTTTCGATAGTATATAAGCAACGTTTTTAATAAATTTAGGTACTTTATGTTTGATAATGATCAGTTTATGATCGAAACTAGTCACAGTTATACAAAATATAGTGGTAAAACAAAGTTATAAAGTGTTTTAAAATTAATAGCAGTTTATAGTGATAGATAAAAGTAACGTCAGCTTAAATATTTATGGACTAATAAACATTAAGTACGATAACATGTCCTATTCTATGCTGTCATACTTTAGGCTTATTTTTAAGAAGAAACTATTCTAAAAATGCTGAAATTATTACAAAATAGCACAAAACTCCAACAAGAAGGAATTTTATACTCCTACAAATTGCAATGAAAGGGTAACTAAAACTTTCAAATAAACCTAAATTGGTATTTATTGGGACGTTATAATGGGTTTTCCAATAAATTTGAAATTTTCCATAACCAATTCGCAAATTTGCGGCAGTATGTCCTCGATAACTTCATGAATTCTACCTTTAAGGTCTTGAATCGATTGTGGAGCATTGGCATAGACCTTTTCTTTCACGTGGCCCGAAAGAAAAAAGGCTAAAGGTGTTAAGTTACAAGATTTCGGGGGCCAATTGTGATCACCTCTTGGCGAAATAACATGGCCAGGAAATGTTTCTTGCAAAATTGCGATTGTTTTCTTGCTTGTGCGGCACATAGCGCCGTCTTGTTGAAAATAAGCGTCGTCCTCATCAATATCTTCCAATTCCGGCCATAAAAAATCATTAATCGATAGCGCAATCCATTCACCGTAACATTTGCACCAGACTCATTTTCGAATAAGTAAGGTCCAATCACACCGCCGGTCCAAAAACCGCACCAAACAGTGAGACGTTGAGGATAGAGAGGCTTTTCAATAAGCATTCTTGGATTTTTTCGAGCCCCAAATGGGTCAATTCTGCTTATTCACGTAGCCTCCGAGGTGAAAATGAGCCTCGTCGCTGAAGATGATTTTACGATAAAAATTTGGATCGTTTTGATGCATTTCAAGGACCCGATTAGCAAAGATACGACGTTGCTGGTGATTGACCGGTTTGAGTTCTTGTGTTAACTGAACTTTAAAAACCTTCAAACCTTTATGCAAAATACGCCGTAATGTCGTTTTTGGAATGCCTAATTTCAAAGATCGACGAGGAATTGACTAATCTGGGTTTTCGTTAACACTATTAGCTATAGCAGCAATATTCTCAATTGTTCTTGAGCGACGCACACGGTTTCGATTCTTCGCATCACTAAGTTGTCCCAACAGCTCAATTTTTTAATTTCTGTAGTGAATTTTAACAATTTCAATGCGATGTTGAAGCGTGTATCGTTGCATTTTTACTAATGGAGTAGTTTTTACTTATTAAATGTCAATAGATGACAGCTGCAAAAGTAATAGCTGCCCAGATAGCGGGCTATTCAAAATGAAACCTCTTATTGGAAAACCCTTTAGAAGTGCCAAATTTAGAAAATGGTGATTTGTTTATCCTATACTTTTATAGAGATATGTTTTCTTTATAACTTCTAATCGTATCATTCTTTAAAGATTTAATTAATTATAATTTTTACAATTCTTTAATAATTATTTAAAATGACGTAAGCGTATTAAATATCTAAAAAAAATGGAATATTTTATTTAAAAAAAAAAAAAAAGAACAAAGTGTTTCAAATGAATAACTTTCGTTGAAAGAAATTACATTATTACAAGATATTTTGAGCTCTTTGGAATTGCATTGCATTCTTTAAAAACCTCTTGCGTAGATACAGTAGTCATAAACCTAATGTATTAAGAATCGTCGATTTTTTCTGCATACTTTCTTAAAGACCCTGCAAGATCATAAACAGCTTTTAAGATATAGCGCCCATAAATAGATAAACAGACACATTCGCATATATTTATGTTTGTTGTTGATGTTGAAGACTTCTACTTCCTTATACATTTTGAATAGAAATTAAGCACACTTATAACTTTGTTTGTATAACAATATAAATTTTTCTAACTTAGGTTTCGATAATTGCACCATTTTACCATTTTCAAACTGAACTTAAGTCAGAAAAATAAATTATTTGTTATACAAAGTTATAAGTGTGTTTCATTTCTATGTTTATGTTTGCTTATATTTATTAGACTTTAGCTTCCTTTCCAAAAAAAAATATATAAATGAACATAGAAAAATATAATAAAAAACATAAAGTTTTAAATGAAAAAAGTTTCGAGCAGCACCCATTTCCAGAAGCCAAAAAATGTACCAATATTTTTTTATTATGGATGAGTAAAATAGGGGAGACAAACTTACGTTATATAATTACAGATTAATTTGATAATAGACCTAATATTAACAGTGTGCGAGGTGGCAAAGTATATAGTACATTAAACGTGCAGCGCCCTGATCAACAAACCATTAGGATTGTCCACTACGATTTGGTTTAACAAAGCAAGGAACTTAAAAAACACCTAAACCAAAATTCACCCAAGCAATATGATTCAAATATTCGGAAACATAAACAAAACAAATCGCCATAATGTCAAAAAGAAACATATAAGAATGATAAAAAAGGGAACTGAAGCATGACAAAACTCGAAAAATCAGCAAAAAGAAAAATATTAAGAAGCCAAAAGATGGCATGTATAAGAATACTACCAAATAGCTATAAAAAACTAAGAAGTTCTCGAAGGTCCAATTCTTGAAGGCATCAGTTTTCTGAAGAGGTTTTAACTAAATAAACCTCACAAGAATGAAAAAAGGGATAATATGTGGTCAAGTATGGGCATTCTTTTGGCTAAATATACTATGCAACATATTAGAACATTTTATTAACAGGGAAAATAAGAAAAGGCAATATGAGAAGCAAAACTTTGATGTTACAAATATAAAAATTGTATACAAGGTTACTTATCGCCATTACATTAGATATAAAAAAGGTGTTCAACTGTGCTAAGTCATTATTTAAAGATAACGATGCAAGGAAAGTAAAAATAGACTACCTCAATGATAAAGAACTACACGTAGGCAAGGATTGGTACATGTGCCTCCCCTAAGAAATAATAATTATTAAAACATCCTCGGATGCCCCTAAAACAAAAACCAGAATAATAGAAGCTGCAACGGTAGTCACCGGTGATGCTGAGCCAGGAAGGAGGCAAAGACGAACCTAGGTAAATCGACCAAAACATCCAGCAAAGGACCTCCAACCAAATCAGAATATCCAAAGAAGACGTACAAATAGCCACCTGAAGGTTTTTTTTATCGACCCTGCCAATCCAAGCAAGAAGGGCACACAACATAGTGTGAATATGTAAAATGACTCCAAATAAAAATACTACAAAATAGTACAACGCGACTATAAACTGGTAAAACCTCAGAAACCTCACGACTAAAACAGGCCCTCTCCAAAAACAACTTACCAGACCTCACTAGCGTTAAAAGGAAGGACGGTTTTTACACGGACTCACCTGAAAACACGGACAAACTTTTATTAAAGACCCATTACCCGGGATGTACCTTCAACCAAGAGCGGAGCTCCATTGATACATCCACATCGTCCCGAACCACCTTCGTGGGCGAGTACCGGGTTGTGTATTGCCTTCAGTTACACACTCCATGAGTGGAGGGAAACTAAGTTATTTTTATACCCATCCAGGACGCTTGGAAACATATCGGCCAATAGGCCTCACATCCTTTCTCCTAAAAATACTGGAGAAGCTATGCGACCGGTACATTAGAGAAACAGTCATGGTTCTACATGTATATACTGTGAAGGTAAGTCGACGAACTCGACCCTGCATACCGTGGTGAGTAGAATTGGCCGATCCTTTGAGTAAAAAGAAACTTTTGATAAAACCTCATCCCCAAAGATAACAGCTGCACTTCGACGTAGGGAAGTTCCGGTGGCCTTAAGCCAGTGGATCTCCAATATCCTGCAATGGAGGACAGACAATTATAACAGTGTCTATCCTTCATTGTGATACGAGACTTGTATGTCGCGTCGCAAAGGGTTGTCCACAGGAGGAGCGCTATCTCCTTTACTATGGAACCTAGTTTTATGGCAACTCGGAAAGTATGCTAGCAACAAATGGTGCATAGACTAAGGATTATCCGTAAATCCAGCAAAAACGGAACTGGTACTGTTCACAAAAAGAAGAAAGATCAAGAATTTCAGTAGCTCTATGGATCACACAGCCATTGTGGGAGCAATGTTGGCATTAGTTATTTGGTGGCCAAGAAGCACCCAGGGCGACGGGAATGAAAAAAGGCCAAAGGTGCGAATTCAGTGGTAAAACTTTCGCATTCCAATCAGTCGTCGTAAGGCTCCTAGATCACGTCCAACGAAGCGTTCTCTTGAGCACGACAGGAGCCATGAGAACAACACCAACAGCAGCGGTGGAAGCCTGCTGCACCTACCACCCTTGGACATATATATATATCAGAGAACAGGCAACGGCGGCAGCTATGAGGCTACGAGCAACAAAGGGATTGCTTATAAGCAACTGTGGAGGAGAACTCCACAAAATATTTTTCAGGAAAAGAAATCCCGAGATTATGATGCCGGTGGACAATATCCCTCGAAAATATATATTCACTAGAAAGCTTCAAATAGACGTGAGATAAGAAGACTCAGGAGTAGAAAGCAAACACGAAGACCTTCATATATACACGACGGAGCCATTGACGAAAACAGGTGCAGGGGTAGAGATTTATTGCAAAAACATGTTCCTGAAAAAAAAGACCGCACTAGGTAAGATAATGAGCACAACAACAACGGTTGAATTCATGGGTACTCTGTATGCAGCAAAGGTAAGATCAACATAAACATCATAATGGAAAGTAGAGCAGCAATTTCGTCCATTCCTAGCTGTAAATTTGCCTCAATATTAACCCTGGAATGTTGCGAAGCCTTGGAAGAAGTGACTCATGACAATAAGGTTACCCTATGATGCGTAAAAGACACAATAGTAAATGTAAAAGAATAGCAGATGGTTAGGCGACGAAGGCATCCGGACGAACGATATGCGGGCCGGACCACTCCCTGCCGCCCTTCCTGCAAGACTTGATTATCCGACTGAAAAATGCATCAACAAGATGCCACAAGAACAACACACCTAGAAAACCTACGAAAGGTTGTAGAGACACTGCAATTTAAGATCGAACCATGAGGATTCAGATGGATAGACGTTCAAAAGGCCCATTGTAGCCTACGGCTGCCCTCCGATCGGAGTAATATAAATCCAAAAAATCCAACTGTCTATGGTCACCTATTTATTCAATGTGTAATTATACAAATTCTTATCGCTGTGACTTAAATTTATTTATTGATAGTGTGCACATAAAGTTAAGTTTGAGTGATAATAATGTCAGTTTTTATTAATACAGGGTCCGGCAGAGAAATAAGATGTTTTTGGAACTCAGCATAGGGGAAGCCTGCCGACTTCGGAATGGTTGAAATGCGACCACCTGACCTTGCCATTTTGTTTGGTTTAGTAGTTAAGGAACCGAAGCCATTAGACCAACGCGTATTTGTTTATGACACTTACATCGAGACTAGGCGTTCTATGGTTGCTACACAACGCAGACTTCGAACACAATTCAATGTTGGAAGGCCCGGTCTTGTTCCTACGCAAAACACTATTCTAAAGTGGACAAAGAACCTCCTTACTAGAGGATCGTTAAAGCCTGGAGTACGTCGAGGTGGAGAAACATTTTTCTGAACTCCTGAAAATATGGCTCAACTTAGGGTAGCTGCGGAAGCAAGTCCACCTCGATCGGTAGTGCAGGATGCTCGCGCACCGAGGATGAGTGAGCGGTCACACGGTGAATTTTGCATTTAGATTTACACTTTGACCCATAAAAGGTAGTGGTTGTACAGAAACTGAAACCAAATTATTTTTAGGACGACTCATTTCGTTATGAAGGTACATAGAGTGACTCCTACCATCTCCTAATCTTATGCCCTGAGATTTTTTCTATAGGGCTACCGAAAGACCCGCGTATTTATTGAGAAACCAAGCACCCTTGATCAGCTGTTCAATGCTATGACCCGAGAAATTCTAGCGATTCCGGCCAACATATTGTAAGGCCTTGACTTCAGGAATGTGTGGAAAAGAACGCACATAACTTAGATGATATTATTTTGCGCACATATTTTTTTATCCTTTTCTTTGATATAAATGCGAAATGGCAAATTCACACCTACCTATTAAATAAATAACATTTTAATTTAATTGAAAATTGTCCGAGTTATGATTTTTTCAAAAACTTCTTCTGTCGGACACTGTATATTGTATAGTTTTAGAATTTATATGTGGTTTAATGTAATAAACCATCAATATGTATTTAGTTATGTTTCCCTTAACTAGATGTAAATATGTGTTAGGAAAGTAATTACTATTATTAGTAATAAGTTTGTAATATAATATAACGGCGCCTTACTTATGATTAATGGTTAGTCTGGCCAAAACAGGTTGTTTTATTTTAGCGCTATATTTTAATAATATAAATTTTTATACTCCAATTCTAAATAATACATATTTTAAATGTGTTTTAAATTCAAATAATTCCTTAATAAGAACCAATTTTTCTTGAGTTTGGTTCTCATATAACTATCTGAATATTAAAAACATATATTATGATGAACGAAATAAAAACATCTTTGATTTACTTATTAAAATGATAATATAATATAACTTAATAAAAACATGAATAAAAAATAAGCAAAATTACTATAAAAATTTATAAAATATAAATCGTGAAATGCGAAATAATGTTCGAAATAAACTAATTTGTTTCCATAAAAATTTAAAATATCATTGACTATTCCACTCCTATTGTATGTAGCCAATGAAAATGTGGCATGTGATATTTTTTAGCCAATCACGTTAATTTCTAAGTGAATAAACACCAAGTTGCTGTTTATTCACCTGAATAACCCGAAGTTAGCTATTTCCCGACAAATGAATTAAATTAGCCTTGATAAAAAAGCGAAAAACGTTGTTTCTACGTATGTCAGTTGCAAGTAGGTTATAAAATCAAAAGGTTTGGTAACACTTAATCATCCATAATAAATGCGACGGTGACAAGTTCTGCACCAAAAAATCAAACTTAAACATGATCGTGTGTTTGGAAACGATTTGAAGAAATCTGCGCCGATAAAAACTACCAAAACTTAGCAAAACTTTAATGGAAACTCTTGCCGCGATTATGATGACTGGGCGTATAATATAAAGAAGGTAAATGCAAATGATTATAAGGGAGGTGTTATTTAATCAATGTCGAATTTTTCGACCAAAATACTGCAGGAGATATATCATAAAAACTTTAATATAAACATTGAACCATTCACCGATATTCGTTTCAAGTCGTGGAATAGTCTTTCCAAATACCATTCGTGATGACAATTAAATCGAAATAAATTTTGTTTTTAGCGCATTCAAGTTTGTTGCTTAATCGCGATTTTTATTCGAGCAACTGATAGAAAAAATCACTCGCCTAGCGGCTCGTGATTTTTTCGTGACAGTTGCTCTCATTAAAATCGCTAAGCAACAAACTTTCATGCAAAAACAAAATTTATTCGAGTAAATTGCCATCACTTATGGTATTACTTGTGAATATACACGTTGTCCCCTGAAATTTTGAATATGGGCAATTGAATGCATTACCTGTTGCTTAGCTACCACGCTTGTAATAAAATAGGGAATCAAAATGAAACATATTTACATGATATTTTAATATTACTATTCTTACAATCACAATTCTGACGTATCGAATAATAAATAACTACAATTTTCATCTTATTAAATGTTCGAAAACATCTTCTTGTTGAGCCAAACGATATCCCAAACGATCATAAAATTCCCACTTTGAAGCTATATAAGTCAAATTGACATTCATTTGCAGCAACAACCATGACAACCAATAATAATAATCGAGATGCAATACAAACACATTACTCATATTCAAAATTTCTGGGGACAACGTGTATACTAAAAGCAATACAAATTATATTCTAATAAAAATACTTATTTTTTAGTAATGAAAAGATTTATAAAATTTTCATTATTTTGCATAATAGTAAATATTACAAATTATTAAAAAACAAATGTTAAATATATTTGCTCATTGCGGTAGTTACTTTATTAAATAGGTTTTTTCAATTACGAAAATATCGCCAAATTAACAATTATAATGCATCTCAATTTGGATAGAAATTTACTATAATAACATTCAATTTTCGATTTACTACTACATCTATTACATAAAATGCATTCAAATATAAGCTGTACTTATAATAACAGCACTTTAATAATATATTTTAGATCACTATTTGTGCAATTATTAATCTTCTTAAAATACCTCAGGATTGAGGTTGAAACAAAGAAAAGATCCCAGGGCGGATGTTTAACAAACGTGCGCTCTTTAAGAGTGCCAGGATAAAAGCCATGGTTTATTCAGTGAGTTGCATATAACGGTTTCAATTACTTTGCTCCTCCGAAGGCAGGAAGGGAAACTCATCCCAGCGCCCTTTTCATTCCATCATTCACTTCTATCACAAATAAAACTGTAATGAGCTGTATCATTCAGTGGCTTTACAGCTTTTGATTGATTGCATAACTGGCTCATAGTTTATCACCATATTGATTTATGTACACTATATTAATATCATCGTAGCAGTGAAGTGTTATAAATATGCGCATCAGGTTATACAAATTAAGAGCTTGTAGTTTATTTAGAACATATTATTAGTTAGTTGGTAATTAGTTAATACTTGTTGAAATACATGTAAAGATTTATTATATGTTAATTTAATTCATTTATATATTCTTAGAACCAGAAGTCTAGTGTAAAAGGTTGGTATAATTTATATACATTAGGGTCACTAACTTACATTAAAGGATGACATAAATAATTTATTTTTTATATACTTTATATGCGATTCTACAAAATTACGTTTATTTAGAAAACATTTTGAAGCTTCAATTTTATAATGTATATTTTATAATAATTAAATGTTAACTATTTCTGAATATGTTTGCTAGAGATTATATTGGTACTTCCTCATCTGTAAAATTCCGATAGTTGATGACAATGATATTATTTCTTATTTATTTTTACTTAAGATACCAGATGATATTATGGACTTTTTATTTACTTGAATCAAAAGAACATTATTGAATTATTCTTACAGTATAACTAAAATTAGGAGATAATATATAACCTTATATTAAACTATTTTTCTGATTTAACTAAATTGCAAGCATACGTACAGAAACTTTTAAAAAGTCATTCCAAGGTTCCAATTAAAGATTTTTCCTGTTGAATAAACAATATCTTTTTCATGTAATGAATAATCTGTACTATTACAAAAACATTGTAATGATATCCATGCTCAATAATTTACGTTAGGTTTACTTAAATATTTATATGTTGAATAAATATGGTTCATCAAGCACTAGTTATTGGTGCTCGAGCCTAAAGTTTGTAGGTACATACCCCATTTTGTTGTTAGTTAAAAATAGACATTTAATGGTCGAAACCGAAGTGATTAAGACCTAGCCCAATGCATTAAACTCTTATTAAAGGCTGTCAAAATAAGGTTCCAAAGACACAATTCCCTGTTCACCTATAAAAAAATTCTTTAGTGTGAGCTGTCTCATCTATACATCCTATATATTCGAACGACTACTTCTTTTGAGAAATTCCGCTACATCACACATTACAATTAACAACTTTCAAGACTAAAAGGGTAACCGTAAATATACCTATCTCAAATATGAAATATATGCATTTTTTAAATACACCTAATATCATAGAAGTAGTCCACTACCAGACTAACTCGTTTCTTAAACACATAAAACTAGTATGGTTCGACACAACAAACATGTTTGCTCAAATTCCTTCTAAAGACTATAACAAATTACTAAAACAATCATTTGCAAATTAAATATATTTAATAATAATTTTAGATTAGACAATTATTATTCATTGAACAACAAATTCATGCACCATCTCACCTAATACATTACCACATTAAAATGTTGTATAGGAAAATGTAGACAACTCGAACTTGATTTTATCAATAACATGGACCATATACTAACTTTGAGTCAAATCATCGATAAAGGAATTAAAGAGAAAGGGGGGGGGGTGTCTACATCCTATCTAGAGTGGGTGGAAAGAGTGTATGAGAAGCAGAATGTAGAGTAAGAGGGTGTTGGGTGGTTCAGAAAAACCAAGGTGATAAGACAGAGACGTCCAATGAGCCCAATGTTTTTCAATCTGTTCATAACAGAGTATGGGAGCAGGTCCAGGACGGTGGAGTAACAATTGGGAGGGTAAAGATTAGAGTGCTTTCTTAAGCAACTGTCATAGCAATAATAGCATAGAGTAAATAAAGTGTGTGACGAAGAAGGTGAATGCAGCGGCTGGAAGTCTGTGGAGGAGAATGAGAGATTCAATGGTAGCGAGCATATGGAAAGTATGCCTGAAGTAAATTCTAATGTAGGAAGCAGAAGTGTGGGATTTCAGCATGACGGAGAGTATGGAAGGAGTACACATTTGGTAGATGACGAGAATGTTAGGGCTTGAGAAGAGTACGGCATTGTTTGTAATATATCAGGAGATGAACGCATGTAGTGTATGGGTGGATGGAAACAAATTACTAATGTGATAAAGATGGATAGAAAAATGGGGGAAAAATAGATGTGAGATGTACAAAAGAGTAGGTTAGCCCAACAAAGCAGTTAAAGAAATGTCAGGAAGTAGCAAAATATTTGAAAGTTTAGTAGAGATGACCCTGAGGGATGTGAATACGTAGGTAAGATAGATGAAAATTGATAAAAACAGATACAATCTAAAGTATAAGAAAATAGCGAAAGGAGCGAGCAAACCCGAATACTTGTATAAAAGAGATGAATGAGAGGAGGCATGGTATATATGATGTGGAGGAACCGCTTTTGGATGAATGAGGAGGGGAAAATGAGCCGATTGTGTGGAAGGGAAAAAGAAATATGGGAGCAGTGAAGGATAGACTATGTGGGGACTAGAGACGCAGGAAAAAGCAATATGAACAAGGCTACTGAATGGGGTACCGAGACAATAGACATAATAAGGAGAATATAGGAAAAGAAAATGTGATGTAGAAATAACTAGTTTATAGTCAGTTTTGTGGTAGATGAATGAGATAATTTGTGAAATGTAAATGATGTCAATAAAGGATTCAATAATATTAAAAAATAATATATGATCATTAAAATGAAAAACAAAGCTATAAACATCTTAAAATTATTTTTAATGAAGAAATCGTATGAATAGGATTTGAATCTATAAACCAATCGAACAGGGTTTATTCTATAATAATTAATTAAAAAATATGACACGATGGAGTAAGCTATCATAAAATACATTATTATAATGTATTTTTGAGTCTTAAGTCATAAATTTGTTGAAGAACACATTAGTTGTTTCAATTTCTTAACACGTGTTTCGAATTTGATTAAAGGTAATAGTACAGTACAATGAGCTGTCAAGTTCAAAACATGTGTCAGGAAACCACTAATTTAAAAATGGAACATAAAAAATATTTTCTTCACCAAATTTATTTATTTGGTTCTATCAAGAATGTAGCGCAACAAGCATCTAATATAGTTGGAGTCTTAAGTAATTTCGGTTCCGACCAATTTGTATTTTAACTAACTATTTTCAGCCCAATCATCTAACTTAAATACCATTGAATAGGAGATACTTCAATTTTCATTAGAAAAGTAAGTGAATCGATTCGGTCGAAAGATAGAAAAGCAAACCGAGGAACACTTCGGAAAAGGGAAAAACGCAAGCCCATAAGAAGTTATGTGCTATGCTTTGTGTACGGTTCCAGAATTGGTTTACCAAATGCCTTTCCGGTAATTTAAATGTTAAAGATGCGCCACATTTAGGAAGGCCACCATGACAACGCGACCCACGCACAAATTTAGTGATCCGCCAGAATTGCTGAGGTTTGGATGGGATCATCCACCATACTTACCAAACCATCATCCGACTACTACTTGTTTCGATCTTTGCAAAACTTATTGAATGGGAAACAATTTAATTTTGACAATGGTGTCAAATAGCACTTGCTTAAATTTTGCTGAGAAACTTATCAAGACAACTAAAAATAATTATTTCTATATTTTATTAATATAATAAAAATCCGATATAACTTAAAACTCAACACAATACATTCATAAAAAGAATGGAAACGAAACATGGCCATGATGGTTGCGACCGTTAGTATGTGGTCATTATCAAGTGTTGAATTCAACACATACATAGAAATGAGGGCAACAAAAAACAATACGTGACGTATTTCTGAATTTTATTCCAGTTAAAGCTTTCACCATGTATATTTTCCGCATTTTGATTACGGTTTGAAACGGTTAAAAAACTTTCCCAAACCATATTAATCATTAAGTTATTACCATAAAATAGTTATAATAGGTAATTCATATAGTACTTTGAAGCCATTATATGATCTTTCATAATTGATTGTTTTGTTTTGTAGAACCGAATGCCTGAAGATAGCCGAATCGACTCAGCCGTCGTGATAACTACTAAGACAAATTTCGAAAATAAATATGAAAAAATATTGGCTAATGAGGACCGTCCGACACCTTCGTCACAGAGCAACACGCCTATACAAGAGACACGAATAGAAGGATTAACTATGATAACGAATATACTCAACAAGCTATTGCATCAAGGTCTAAGCCAGATATCTGTGAACAAACAACAACTTGACTGGATATTTCGCTTAAAAAGTACATGGTTGAAAGTAGACAATTTACGACTTGCGTTAGCCAGCACTAGCGTCACCATCGACAATAAAGTCTACGAAGCATTATTTATGAAGATGATATCTATACGATTGCTTAGAACCAGCCACAACATAATCGTCCCTCAATGCAGTTGACACAAAAAATAGTATATTTCATTAGGAGTCCAGAAAAAAGGATTTTTCCGTGCGCGCGTGACCGTTCCCGTGTGAGGCGGAGCCGAACACGGGAAGTCATGCAAAACTTAATTTTTTTTTTCAAAACTGTAATATCTATAATAGTGAAAATATAAGTAGAGTTAATATTAACGAAAATCATATTTAATTGGAACTGTTATTATTAATAGTAAGGTTTATCGTACAATTAGTATTATTGTTAAAGTTTATTCCCCTTAGTATTTCATTTTCTTGAGTTATAATTGCAGGTGTTGTATTTTCCGCATGAGATGGGTTAAACAATTTCCTTGAAACTTCTATTTTTCTTTGTATAGATTCTTCTATATATCCTTCTGCTACACTGGAAGAACGCCATCCTCCGTGCCTTTTCAGAGTAAGCAAGTCACCACCGCTTTCGACCAACATGGTTGCTGAAGAACGCCTTAGGCCATGTCCGGTATATTTTTCGTGATCATTTAGTTTTAGGTATTTCGCAACAAGTTTGGGGATACCACTGATAGTATGGCATCCAACATGTTGAGCGTAACATTTACGGTTTCGGTATGCTACAAATAATCTTCTGCTCTCCATATGTTTAGGCCGCAAATCTGCATATTTGCGGTAAAGTGTGCAGGGCTCGAATGTACATCCTTCATTTGAAATCGTGAAACTTCTCGATTTATGATTTTTTCCATCTCGCAAAAACACGACAAGAAAACTACCATTATCTTTAATATCGTCTAAACTTAAACGTATTAAATCATCTCGACGGCACGCACCGAATATTCCAAACACTAATATTACTTTTGCTAATAGATATTGCTCATCTGAAGCTTCACATAAAAATTTAGTTACTTGTTCTGCTGTAAGAACTCTTGATTTTTTTGGTACGTAACCCACCGCTTGACGCTTCAAAAATGCTACAGTTTTTCGAAAAATGTTCGTGTCAATATTTTCTTTAATAGCCAAACAGCTTTTTACCATGGAGAATCTACTCCATAAAGTTGATGATTTCATAGATTTAGCCTTTTCCGAAAAATAGACTAAAAGTACATCGTCACTTACATTTTTTATATTCTTCTGAGCCCGCCATTCATTAAATATTTCATATTCCTTTTCGTATCTTGTTTTTGATTTTGTCGGTAGTAAATCTGCACTTACTTGAGCCGCTTGAGCTAATATATCGTCTGGAACATCAGGATTTTCATCTAAGTCTGAGTACATTTTTTAAATTGGCTTTCACTGACACAAAAATAAACTTCAAACCTTATCTGCTACTATGGAAACATTGGTTAGCGCACAGAAAGACCGCACAAACAAACATTTTCTGTGCGGTCGCCTGAAAAAGTGACGATTCCATTATTCTAGAGGCATATGGAATCAAAGTGTTTTCAGATAAGTATAATAAAAAAACCATTCCCTCATATAATGGGGATACGAGAAATGGACCATCTTCAGTGTGATATACCAGACGACTATCCATCAAAATAACACGTTATTTTATGCTTAAAAATTCGGTACCTGAAAGGGTATGTGCGAGGAGAAGCCGCTCAATTAATCAATCATATTACCTCAACCGCTGACCTTAACCGCTTGCAAAACACTGAAAAGGTGTTATAATAATCAAGGTCTACTCGTCGCGCAACTAGTAGATAAATTAGTGGATTAACTACCATGCAACTGAAAAACCTGCAAGATGTAAGCAAATTATGCCTAAATCCCGTTTAACCTGGGTTACAATATAGCTGAGATCCGGTAGTAGGAAGACTCAATATGCGCAAATGAGATGAAGAGACCAACAGAATCCTTGGACACGGCGCACAAAGTACCAAATTTGAAGAAAATTCTCGAGGTTTATCTCAGTGTAACAAAACCGCCCATCTCGCCTGCAGAATTACTTAAAATCATGCGTTATGTTACCAACATGAATTGAATCGCTTTTACACGAAAGAAATCAAATAGTAAAAGAACAGGGAATATGAAACAATTGTCTGTCACACCTCAATTCTAAACAATGCCATATCGTTGTAAAATCTGCAACGTCACATCCAATTGCACATGACCAAATCTCATATCGTCTGCAAGAATACCACGTCGATATGCGCAACAAAATTAATCCGCCACCACAACCGAGACATCATCACTAAGAGAATACAAGGCATACAAATGCAATTGACGTATACGAGAATTAATCTGCGCACCGGTCTCATAAGCAACGGCCAAATTTTAGTCAGGGTTTTAATCCATTAATGCTCATAAAGTTCCTTTGTGACCGAAGAATCAGCACAGCTACTGAATTTCCGAAGGAAAGATCCTATAATTTACTCACAGGAATATGAGACAATATTGAACAAATATTGAAGTAAAAAATTGAAGTACAACTGAAATTAATAAAGTCAAATCAATTCAAATTAAATACTCAACTTCACGTTCTATGAAAAATCACTACATTACACCCAACAAAAACCGAGAGGAAGTCAATCTCGAAGGATATGACTTGGCTGAACACAGAAAAATCGTATCCTGGTGGAAACAAGATATTATGGCAACATCTTACTAAATAGAATTAAGAAACAAAGAGGACTACTACTGTAGGAGAAGGAATTCGAATTGTATCAGGCAACATTCATTTAACACGCAAAGGACGACATGGTAACCAAAGTAGCAGCAGTTTCAGACATCACCAAATTTTGAGAAATTGAGAAATTCCTGGCGTAATCCAGGTAAGAAGATCAATTAAATAAAGATATCCAAAACCTGCAACACACCAAGGAGTTTTTCAGAAGTCAGATGTCCCACCAAAGCGAAGCAGAACCCAACATGATGTAACAGGAGCCATCTTAATAGCAGTCTTCGAAATAAACAAAGACGTATATCATGAGATTGATAATTTTGATGAGAATCAACAGAAATTAATTCAGAAACAGAGCCACATAGAACGAGTCATGCCAACTACACTTCAATTGGTAAATGGCACAGATGAGATATTGAAGTCACATTTGAGAGGGTTGTTTCAGACCTACGGAACCTCAGTGGGAAACAGGATTAAGGATAATATGATGCAACCACATTTTATAAACACCAACAAACCAATATGTACATAAAGGAAGTCAAGGATCATTACAGCAAATTGCAATATATAGAATCGAACAATGTAGCATGTCTGAGTATTGTGGAACCTGCACAAGTTGGTAATGCAATAGGTAAAAGTAACCTATTACCAACGCACCTTGAAATAAAAATACCTTAATTGAAAAAAACAGAGGCCATGAGAAACACTAAACATGCTACCTTAGAACCGCAATTTGGACGACTAAAAGCAAGAAAGACATGTGTAATATAACTGGATGAGGTATTCAAAACGAAAAATATAGAACAGAGAGTAATCATAAATTTTGATTTAATTGTTTGATTTTCGTACCATTCAAATTGACAATTTTAATTAAATAGAAAGACAATTTAAAATATATTCACCTTTAAAAATTTTAATTCTTTATTTAATTCTCAAAAACAAATGATTAATAAAACGCTTTTTTCCAAATTTACAAGAAAATAGTGGTTTCCATACATATTTATCTTAATTCTTCCATAGCCCACCGGCGGTTTCGAATTTATATTTTGGGCATGATTATATCCTTTCTTCTATATGGTCAAAACTTTGCTTAAAACATGTTTTTTAGATGCATATTTGAAACGTATTTTACCACCTTAATAAAATATTATTACGTGAAAAATCATATAGTGAGATGACATGTTATAAACACAATCAATTAAGTGATTAATTAGTTTAATTATTTATTTAAAAGCATATAAACAGCTTGACATTTTCACGGTACTAGGTGTTATTAATTTTAATTATTAACTGTTAATAACGGTACTATTTACTAAAAATATTTTATAAACATTACGATTAAAATAAAATGTTGGCTTGTAGTGTACAAATTTGTATGAAATATTATCATAAACGGTATAAGTAGATCTTTAATGGATATGTGATTTTGTAGATCATTAATCAAATTATGTGATAATTAATTCATGTATGACTGTTAGGTAGTGTAGCAAATCAATAAATGAAGAAGTATGTGTCTAGATTTAATGATTTGTTATTTAAGCCCCTGTTCGGTTCAAAATAGAATTAAATCAGAGATATAATTAGTTTCATTTGGAGTGAAAGCACTGGAACGGCGAAGAGCAAACTTTCCCGTGCAAAT
Source organism: Ontholestes murinus (assembly GCA_963969525.1). Classification (NCBI taxonomy): domain Eukaryota; kingdom Metazoa; phylum Arthropoda; class Insecta; order Coleoptera; family Staphylinidae; genus Ontholestes; species Ontholestes murinus. The sequence goes on from OZ018390.1 coordinate 46,406,720, forward strand.
GCGGCTAATAGATCTTCTAGGTCAATCTTGATAAATAAATTGCCTTTCATATTAATCCGCCTCAACACAATGTAATGTGATATACTCCAACTACATCCCGTGCCCCATTCAAAATCTCTAATTGGATTCCGTATTGCATCTTTGATATTATTTAACAGTTAAGTGAGTTAATACAAATGAATAGATCTGAGATCGGGATGGCGGGTGCGCGTGTCTGGAAACGCGCAGCTGGAAAAAGGGGGTGGAAAAACGATGCGCAGGCGTTCCGCGTTATTCGAATCAATACGCGAGTTTAGGGGTTGAAAATAAACATGGCAGATAGTGAATTTGAGGAATTTGGCCATAACTTCGAAAAGAGTGTACAGAACAGTAAAATAGCGGCGCCATTCTATTCGTGAGTTCCACTTTTATTATAGGCTTGTTAAATTTCGAGGAGTCCGCGCCTGTCATTCCGTCTATGGGCGATAAATAATGCAGTCTATCCTAGATTGGTACACGATGTCCTCGTCGACGAAGAGTCCCCCACGTCTTCCAAAAGTGACCCGGAAACGGACTGTGATACACAGGGAGACCTGCATCCAGCAGCCAGGCCACCGGATGAAAAGGGGCAGATCAACGGGTCAAGAGGGTCGCTGGTTCCTTGGGCTGGACCCGGGGAACGACGAAGGCGGAAACTCCCAGAAATTCCCAAAAATAAAAAACGTAAGCATTACCTTCAATAGATCATTATGCATCAAATTTTAAGTTTTGCATCATTATTTTGTTTTTATATCATTTACCTAGTCAAATAAATGTATACACTCATTGGTTTTTCCAATAGAAAATAGAATGAGGTTATTAAGTATGTCAAATAGTAAGGCATGGTCGTTATACTTGTATCGTAACCCAGCACGCTTATCTTTGTTATATCAATGTAGTAAATATGTACGAAACATAATTTTACTAGAATATTTAGCAAATGTGCAATGATTATTAATTGAATAGTATAAATATATATTATTTCTTTTAATTTCAATAATATAAATAACTACTACTAACGACTAATATACGTTATTAATTTTAATAAACTATTTTTTTTTAATATAAAATATTAATTATCACAGCTTTATCAATAATTACCACTTACCAGAAACAATAAAAATGAAACTCTTATGTAATATATTATATTTACACCTAGTAATTAGAGTATTTTAAAATCTATAGTGCATGTTCCCTTTTAGCTGATAAGACTCAAATTATCTAATTTAATAACATTGAAAGAGTAAATTATAATTGCAATATCCTATAGTATGTATTATTTCTGTCTTATTTAAATTACACGTGCAAACAGTAACCGTTATGTCGGATACCATTAGAAAGTGTAATACTTCTTTTATTAAATTCATTCTAAAAATTTCAATTGCTAACCGTAATGCAAAAATTATTGGAGATGAAAGTAGTCACCGTTTTAACAAGCTAACAGTAAACGTACGTGTTCAGAACCTTGAAAACTTAATGAACTATTCGAAGAAATAATAAATAACTCAATAAGGAATATATTTTAAATTTTATATTCAATTATCGACAAACAGTACAATTTACAAAAATGAATTTTGCGTTTTTTTTTGTATAAATACATCCTGAATTAAATTTGAAAATATAATAATTTTTCTGTAAAATGGGGAATAAAAGGGTAATTAGGTATAAAAATTATATTTAAGAAGGTGGATATGGGTAGTTCAAACTTGATTTTTCTTCACGGCTTGTAACCAGTACGTTTTTAATGTGTTTTTCAATAGAATATAGATAATCATGCAAAACTACACATTTATTCTCTTATCAAAATACACTATTATTAATAGATATTATTAATAGCAGTATTTAATTATTTGTTGTATTCACTTTAGAACACTTTTTGATTGATAATCAAGCGATTTAATAATCATTCAGATCATTTAGATTGTCCCATCTAATATAATATGTAGATTTCAAAAGTTAATAATAAATGATTTTTTACTTCAATATTGTATTACCTTTATTCAGATATTTTTCCGTAAAAAGAAAACTTGAAAGAATCTTTTGTCATATTAATAGAATTTGTTTCAAGGTAACCTTGTGCAATTCTCTTTCAGAAGAGATCGTTTGTATTAATTTAAGTTAGGGCTGAAGATATATCCTTTAGAATATACGATGAGTTTCATTCTGCAAAAGTAACTTTATACTTTAATACAACTTAAAACATTTCCACAGTCTGGACATTACATATATATCGAACTCTTTATAACAGGTTAACATGAAAACAATTGCTTATTCTTTTTTTTTTTATTTAATCGTGTATTTAGAAATAAATTATATTCTTTAAATTTAAGAGTTATATTCTTTAAATTTAAACCGAAATAGAAAATAGACTTTTTAGTAAATGTAGCCTATTTAGCCATCTATTCTATATTTAAGTAACATCTTCATTATAGAATTCATAAAAAAACAAAGTAGACATGTGATTAAAACATGTACGTAGGTATTTAAATAATATATATCTGAGAACCGCAAGTATGGGTAGAAAACCAAATGCGAAATTTACCTAAAATTGAAAATTATATAACGGGTGTCCAACAATTATTGCAGTCCCGGGTGGCGTTGGAATAAAAAACGTAGGTCGATTCTTACATTGCCAAATAAATGAACTGACATTTTAATTGTCAAACATAACTTAAATGTGCATTAAAAATGTCAGTTCATTTATTTGCAACATGTAAGAATCGACCTACGTTCATTCCAACGCCAACCGGGACTGCAATAATTGTTGGACACCCGTTATAAATTTATACTGTTATAAATATATATCTCTATATGCAATATAATAACTTATTCATAACATAATTTGTTTTGTTATGTAATCTTTGTATACTAGGTTTATATTTATGTAGATTTTGGTACATGTAAATTGAAATCAATATTTGAATATTTCATTAAAAATTATTTGGCAACCGTTTTCCTCGTTCTTGAATTTTACCTGTTCTTATAATTTAATAGAAATACTTAAAATACGATATACTGGGTGTTAATTTACTGTAACTTTCTATTAAAAGTGGTCTTAGAAGGCAAACGTGCGCAAAACCGATGTTTAATAATTGTATACATCATAGTTAATATAAATTTCAATTTTATTAATTCTGCATGTGTAAAATATACTTTTTGAAATATTTGTTGGTTAGCATGTAATTAATTAAAATGATTTCACTTTGTCTATTAAGGAAATAGTTGTATTTAGCGATATAGGAAAATAAATTGTATGATGTAAAACTATCTACACTCCAAGAAATATCCTTTAAGTTATTTTATCCACAGGAAATCAGCAAAGTACTAAATAAACCTTTCTTTAAACAATTTCATGTAATATAAGTTAGTATTTCTATTGATGTACTTAACGTGAGATATGCCTGCTTAAGTTTAATAAGAAAATTATACTGGTAGTTAATCAGAATTTTAATTATATACTGACCACCTACATGCTATTACATGCCCTTATGTTAACTATTTAGATCTTGATTTATATATTTTAAGCACGAACTGTGATATTTTGACCTTTTTAGTAACATTTTATTTACTTAATCAATGGAACTTGTTACATAAAAACTACAATAATTATCAAGTTAAATTTAAGCGATAAAGATAATACTTTTTAGCAAAAAAATACTTTGCCAGAAAACATGCTCGTTCTACGAATAAGAAATTTGTATTTGGGAATATGAAACATTTTTTATTTAGGGTTATTTTTAATTACTAGTAAGCGCAAAAGAAATAAATAAAACAATCTAAAATATATCAAAAAGTTATATATTGCACTGATTCGCTCAGTTGTGTAAAAGTTTATATCATAATAAGTGTTGCACGAAAAAAGAGTTACATTAATAATTGAACTATGAATTAGTTTGTGTAAATATTTATGTTACGTTACTCATGATGGATTTTCATTATTTAATCATTATTTAACTGGGTTTAAGAACCTGAATTGATGATTCCAGCGGCAGTAGTATCTTTAATAAACGCACATCAGCTATCGAGGGAATTGTCGCTGGCTGATGAATTGGGCACTGCGAGCAGTGGCCCCAGCTCACTTCTAGTATTAAAATGCAGCTACCTCTGGGACAACGACTCACCAGATTCGGAACGGCTTTTGACTGACGCTGACAGCGGGCACAGCACGGCACACTCACCCACGGACGGCCCTAAATCCATGTCTCCACTTCTTGGTATGTCACCGGCCCATTCCGGCGGCGGTATTCCTTACAATGACGTAGACATGCTCGAAGCCACGCACAGAGGTTTACACAAGTTCATACCCAGGCACGAGGACGAAATTGAGGTGGAGATTGGCGATCCCATTTACGTGCAGAAGGAAGCCGATGACTTGTGGTGTGAAGGTATGTGTGCAAAAATTAGTATTTATTCAATTTAATTTTTTAATAACATATACTTAATGACATTAGAAGCGTTACACCCAGAAGGATTTATTTATTTAACTTGATTTTTTGCTAATATGGTAGCCTTACGTCAAGAATGAAATGATAACACATTTTTTATTAACAAATAATCTAAAAAATTAATATTGTATTTCGCGACTCTTTTGCTGTATACACTCCTGTAGATGCCTGGGCATCGACAAAATGAGATGGTCGATGTCTTCTTGTGGCATCTCGTTTCAAGCAACTGTGCTAGAGTCTGTAGAGGACGGTGCAAAGAGAATAATTCTTCCTATGATATCCCATACATATTCAATGGGATTTAAATCCAGCGAACGGGGTGGCCGCGAGGAAGAAAGTTCATAGTGCGACGAGCAGTACAGGGACGTGCGTTATCTTGCTGAAAAAGTACGTCTAGATGGCCATCTAAATAAAGCAATAAAGTCAGTCGTATGTCGTCTTCAATATAACGCCCAACTGTCATACTGCTTTGAACGAATATAAGAGGTGATCGACTACCATAAGCAATAGTCCCCAAACCAGCAGTCCTGTGTACATACATCTCAATAGCAAACCTAAGATCAGGTCGTTCTCCACGTTAGCGTTGTACCCGTCTACGGCCATCATGCCTACCTAGACAAAATCGTGATTAATCGCTGAATACGACATCATGCCATTCTGCCTCCCAATGCTGCCGTTCTCTGCACCAGTCCAACCTTTGGCGACAGAGTCTCGCTGTCAAAGGAAGCACTAATCTAGTAAGCCCAAAGGATTGAATGCGACGATATAGGGTTAGCAATACTAACGGGCCTACCATCTCCAAACCATTGATCACCCATTTGACGCGTAGTAACGAAACGGTCTCGCAGGGCTATTTGTCTTAAGCGCCGATCTTGACGTTCTGTATTACGCCCTAGTTAACCAATTTGTCTTCTTCTTGCTCCTCTACCTTCTACTGTCCATACCTGATACACATGCATTACAGTAGTTGCAGTGGAATTAATACGGCGGGCAATTCGCTATAGGACATACCGACATCTCGATAAGTAACAATTCCACATCGGTCAAAATCGCTCAAATGGTGATATTGTGGACGTCTGTAGATACCAGGCATTTTTTTAAGTTGGACACAGTCAACGGAAACACGAAAACTAAAAACATCTGTACTAAATAGCTCTTAATAATAGTTTTATTAAAAAAAAAGTGAAATAATGTTTTTTTTGTCACAGTAAATATAAAAGGCACAAGGCTGAAATTGTTATCAATGTATGTTTTAAATGTAGTGACTATTTTTAAGAAATGAATTCCAAAAAATCATTCCTTCTTGGTGTAACGTTCTAATGTCATTCAGTATATATACACAGAAAAATTATAATAATTACTTATACCAAAATATTAAACCCTGTAGTATAAAATAATAATTAATAACTCAAAGTTGATTAAACAAAATTTATCAAACACACATACGCGAAGGTTTGTTATCCTGAAAGACGATTTAAATTAAATCATATGAATTATTTTTTGTTTAACTGATATCAGCATTCTTCTAGCGTACATAAACGGTTACAAATATTAAAATTCAAAATAATATTATGCCGTTAAATTGCTAAAACATGTGACAATAATTTATATATTTAATTGTTCCGATAATACAAAGTATCCTCTTTTATTTTTCTGCATTTAATAACACGACAGACGTTAATTCTGATTATAGTTCGGCCCTACATTATCTAATTAACCATAGCCCCAGCTTTGAATGTATCCAAAGCATTGTTAGCACTTATCTATTATGTCCCGATATTGGACATTATGCACATGTATGCTTGATAAAGGTAGAAGCTATCTAATAGAAACCCTCATTATTATTATATCATTTCATAATGCAATTATTTATCGAATTATTTTTTTGAATATTCGCTGCATATACTGCCTGTGCCTGGATTTCAAGGTATTCCTAATGTCCCTTAATTGAGTAGAACACCAATTGATTCGCTAATTATTTAGTAATTAGTGTTACAATATTTAATTTCAAATTTTATGACTACATGATCAGATATTCCGGTTTCAAATGGTACTACTGTACATGGTACTACTGTACATAATGAACTATTTATATAATAGTTCATTATTTATCAATTCTGAAAAAACATGGTAGATACCTTTACTATTGTAACAAATTTACTTATATATATAGACGACATTTTTAATATGAAGTTCAAATTGGAACATACCAGCAAAAATGAAGTGGTTAATTAAATATTTCGAAATTTAATTACTTTTAGAATACAATATACCGCAAAGAGGAGAAGACAAAAAATATTTAATGCAAAATCCTTACCGATTTACATGATTAAAACAGCAAAAAAATTATAGTTACATAAGAAAGAAAATAAAAAATAGAATCTAAAAAAATACAAACCTATATAAAACTAGGTTACATACGAATACATATAACATCAAATAAAGTATTTTAAACTCCATTTAAAGTATTAAAAGTTAGTTCCAAAAACATTAAAGTGAGGATAGCTATTCAATCTATTTACTCATCTCATTATTCTTTAATAGTTCTTAAACGAATAATTGTGTTTAAAAACTCCAAGATGAAAAACAAGTTTACTTCTCGGTTTAACTAAATATGAATTGGCTATAAAATCAAGCATTTCAAGTAATAGTGAACAATCAATTCTATCTGAAATGATTTTATGCAGGAAACATAAATCAAGCTCAGTCATAGGCAGCATAAAAACCTTGTGTTCTATGTTGAGAAAATAATATACACTCTATATTATTAAATATTTAAATTTATATTGACTTTTATATACCCTCTACAGTGAGGATTTTAAGGGCGATTTTTTCTATATTTCTCTTTCTCAAAGTTTTTGGACTCCACTACAACACTATGGTAAATCAAATTTTCATATCTTGTCTTAAGCCATTTTTTACGATTTTAATGATATATAATAATCTTATAAGGAAGCCCTATTTTTTACATTTAGATGACAGTCCTGAGCATTCCAATTTTACCTAATGGAATGCAGAATCATATACAGTGCTTCTCAAAAGTAAGGGATTAATTCTATAAAATCGTTAATAAATATATTTTAGAAAAATGCTCTGACACTTGGATTTTTGTTTTTAAATTTCTATCCTGACATACACTTTTCAGCCCCCACCCCTTCGCCCCTAAGGGGTGGTAACCCCAACTTTAAAAATTCAAAAAGCATATATTGCGATACCTCAATTGATAGATTTTTTTATTCTAAATACAACGAAAAATTTTCAAAATCGGTTGATAAATAACGGCGATATTTACCAAAATGTATTCAAAGAAGAGCGTCAATATTCGAGTAGGCGCTGTTGTAGCGGGAATAGCAATATCGTTAAAACAATTGCGTGATTGAAGTAATAATAGCAAAATGAGACTTACTGAAACTTCGAAGTTTTAATGATGATTGGATTTTGAGATAGAAGCCGGACGCATAAGGAAGTTAATGAAACGCACCCGGACCGTCCGCCAATATCGCAATCTACAGTAAGTCGAATCGAAAACCAATTTCGCGATATCGGGATAAGTCTAATTGGCCTTAAATGAAAACCGACAATTGGATGTTATTTTAATGGTGCAAGAAAATCTACATTAAACCCTTGCGGATGTCGCTTCACAAGTTGGTGCATCAAAAACTAGAGTGTCCAGATTATTTGAAAAACACAAATATCACCCGCATGAAGTGCACTTGGTACAAGAATTGTCCGATGATGACTTTGATCGACGATTGCAATTTTGTTAGACAATGATGAAACTCTCTAATGCAAATTCTTGCTTAATTAGAAACATCGTATTTTCTGATGAGGCAACATTTTGTCTGAATGGTACCGTTAATAAACAAAATTGCCGTTACTGGGCCCTTCTAAATTCGCATTGAATGATGAAAATGAACACACAATATCCTCAAAAACTTTATGTGTGGGCTGGTATGGTTGGTTCTAGAATTATTGGACCATATTTTTTCGACGGAACACTGAATGGTGAACGTTACATGAACTTTCTCCGAAATGAACTACTACCTACATTAGCGGTATTGTTTCCGAACGCAGAAGATTCTGATAGACCCAGTGACAGAATTTGATTACAGCAAGATGGTGTACCTCGTTCAAGTATTTCCTAATCGGTCGATTAGTAAACGAGGATATATTGAAAGGCCAGCAAAATCGCCAGATTTAAAAACACTAGATTATTTTCTTTCGGGCTATTTAAATACTAAAGTTTATTTGAATAGACCTGCAAATATTGAGGCGTTAAAGGAAAGAATTCGTGCATAAATTCACTTAATTACTCCAGAAATGTTAGACAATGTTCAACAAGCTTTTGTCGATAGATTGGGGCATTGTCTCGTCATTAACGGGCAGCACTTTGAACATTTTGTTATCCCTTAAATTTTATAAATAAATGCATTTTGGTAAATATCGCCGTTATTTATCAACCTATTTTGATAATTTTTTCGTTGTATTCAGAAAAAAAAATCTATGAATTGATGTATTGCTATTTGAATTTTTAATTTAATTTAATAAGCGAAGGGGTGGAGGGAAAAGTGTATGTCAGGGTAGCAATATAAACACAAAAATCGACGTGTTAAAACATTGTTCTGAAATATTTTTATTAACGATTTTATAGAATTTATCCGTTACTTTTGGGAAACACTGTATAACTTAGTTCAGCCATACACTATCTGAAATAAGCCCTAAGCATTAGCACAATATCTACTTATATGCTGTAATATTCCATAAGTTCGAACACTCTTAATCGATTAGAGATTTTTTAGGTATTCGCTACATACACCAGCGTCACGTATGTTTAAATTTTTGAACGATGACCAGCATGCAATCCGTTACTTCCCTAGTCCTATGTTTTGAGAAAATGATATTCACTCTATAATTTTAAATATTTCGATTGGCATCAATGCATAACTTTCAATATTAGATGTTTTATGAATAACTTCTATCATGAGTATTTTAAAACCGAAGTGGTTCTAAGCCTACTAATGAATTGACTACGCATATCTGCGTACATTACTATATGCACAGTTTTTGATCTTCACTCCCAAGACGAATCGATTATTGGTTGTCCTGCCGTAGGTCATACATTTACTTTCTCTAAATGAATACACTAATTTCAACTAAATATAATAAATTTTCGATCTTCGTCGATATACCTTGAAGTATCTTAGCCTATAAATTTTCTATACAAAGAATATTTTAATTTAGTTCAAAAACTACGACGTAATAAGTATTGTTACGATACTAGTTACTAGTTTGAAGTTTAGTCTTATTGACACGTTTGCAGAGATAATGTATGAGTTTTTGAACTAAATTAAAACATTTCTTGTATAGAAAATTTATAGGCTAAGATAGTCATGATTTTTAATTCAGTATTAAACATAAAATTTTATAACGTTGCAACCGGACGGATAGTAAAGTCATATGAAATATAATGCTTGAAGAATTAAAATATTATCTTAACTACAAGGAACATCTTCTTAGGGGAATAATATACTTTCGAATAAGTGTATTATAACTTAACGAGGTTCATATAAAGATTTTTTTATGTTTGAGAATCTATCTGAAATTTGCAAGATTGACAATGTAACAAGATAGGAATTAGTGTAAAAAATCAAGGAATATTCGATTTTTTTCTCTTTTTTCCTATTTAAAGGAGCTGTTTTAAATGTTATCATACGTTATATATTAATACGTATTTATTCTAAATAGTTTAGAACGGAAACGGTTAACATGCCTGGGTGCGGATGCTTCGGGTACGAGACCTTCACCATATACTATTATTAACCCGTATTACTTAATTTATTAATATATACGTTAGTCATTGATTATATAAGAATAGCCAAATTTTTTCAGGTAATATTTGGAATTTTCCTCCTAATCATATAAAATTGAATAAATATAGTCGTGGATAAAATTATTCAGATTTTTTAATTTATTTATTGCAACAATCTAAATATAGCTTCTAAAATATTTTACCTATTATTTAAACATGGAAAGTAATTTTAGCGTTATGGTCTAATAAAATTTTAGGTTGAACAAATCAACTTTATACGCATGAATAATTAAAAATAATTTTAGATTCAAGTAATTAATGTCAGGGATCGACGTAAAATTTTTATTCTATTTCTTTCCTATACTCCATGATTTCTTATTAAGTATCTACATATTTTTAATTCAGTTTTAATTATAAACTAATCGATAGTGTAATCCTTTTGGAAGTATAGATTTGTATTTTTATATATAAATAATTCTTACATACTCACAACTACCATAAAATTACATTCTATGTGAGAATGGTATTAGTCACTTATCACATTACCAAGATGTTAAAATTATTAGAACTACAACTAGGTTTAATTATATTTTTATATTGATTGCAATATTTTCAATTATGCATATTAAATAGTTACACAACGATAATCTTATGAATGTTACATCTAAAAATAATGTTAACCTTAAACGAAATGACCTATAATTGATTACCTGTCGAGTTGCTGCGTGTCCTATTTAAACGGGATTAATTAAAGATATTTATATATCTTGATTTATATATTTAATCTCTATATATTCTCTTAATAAGAAAACTATAAATCATATTTTATTAGTCGTATCATTGATTTCAGAAATATTAATTTTTCAGCAGATATGTAATATTTGTAGTTTTTCCAGCAAAACACTTAATTTTGCAAGAAAAACAATATTTTTATAATCATTATTGAATATTTCCAATAATTTCAAATTTATATTATTTAATTTTATTATTAACAAAGCATTACATTACCTCATATAATAGTTTTTTAATGTGACATCATAAAACCAGACTTATACTGCAAAAACAAAACAAAAATCAATTATCAAGTTAATTATTATTATAAATCTTTCAAGGAAAAATAATTCAGTACATATATAAATCAATTAGTAAATATGATAAGTCAACTAAGAAAGGAGTATCTCATGTTATATTATGGACTAATTACTTCAAATACCGTAATAATCTGTTCATTGTCCAGATTACCTTTTACTGTAACGTTCTTTTTGCAGTATGTAATTAGTAATTCCGTGGATTTTGTACCTCGGGGATTAATTAATTTCAGACAGTTAATCTGCACCCGCCTTTTATGGCTCTGTACTTTATTATACGACATTTAATTTATTTTAAATTATCTCGCTTTTAATAATATGAAGTCCAGCACAAAAAGTTGATTTAAAACTGATGTCTGCATTGCGCTATAATTAGTAATATCTTTATACTTTTTTGAACAATATATATATATATATATATATATATATATATATATATATATATATATATATATAAATTAAAGTAAATATTAATTTACCGATGTAGTATTGTTGGAAACAAAAATGTTAATTTCTCCGTGTATTACTGCACCGTTATCTTATAACAATTATGCAAGAACTAACAGCTAATAGCTAAAACAACTACTCCTCAAACTATAGCATCGTCAGGCATTGGATAACATAACTACTAGCTCCCGTCACATCACATTAAGTAACGTATTTTGTGCTCTTATCTTTTTTAGGCAAGCAGATTATTACCAGGTATACCAAAGCTATTTCATCGTCTTAATAAAATATTTTAAATGTGATACTTCAAAACCCAACTAGTCCTAATAACACATTGGATAATAAAGTAGATGTTGGAAAACCATTTGTGCAATTATAAAAACTTAACTCGCCTTAGGGTACCAAAAATAGAGCTTCAATCGAAAACTAGCAATTGCTACTTCCCCATACAAATGTGACAACAAACAATAGTATTAATAGTGTCAATATATTATTTTTCATTAAAATGGCATGGATTTCGCAGAAAAAAACCGGAAATTATGTCCATAAAAAGTACAAGATGAAGTCAATTATTGATTGCTTTCTTAAATACTGTCATAATATAATTTTGATACATACTCATAATTTTTTGAAGAATATTGTGGTATACGAAAATTCAATTACATTCTAAACACTTATGACAGTTTAGTACACTCTTTTCGCATACAGTTTATTTTGAACTTCACTTATATCGTTGTCTATTGTGATTTTAATTATTTATATTTATTTAATCACCTTTGGTTTCTTTCTTGAAAATATTAGAACATATACATATAAAATTTTGGTCGAAAGAGAACGGGTTCTTCTTTCACCTGAACATTTTCTTTGCCATGATGGCAAGGGAGCAGGTAGATATAAGGAATATCTATATTTGCTTTTATTGTGTCTTATCTTCTTTTTAGAAGAGCAGTTTTCGCTGTTTATGTCAGTATAACAGATATATAATAAAAAAATACAATCTACAATCTTCACATTGTGCATTACAATTGGATTATAATCTAAATATATGCCAGACTCTTGTTATTTATATTTTAGAAAAGTTTTTTCTTTTTATTGAAGTAATATTTTTGGTAGTATCAATTTGTTATTCGAGCAGTATCGTAGACATTTAGGCATATTGTGAACAGCATATTCGTTGTCTACAACTATACTTCGTGGATATAAATGGATATCAATTTTTATAATTCTAAGTATATTCTTTTATTTACTATTATGATCCTTCATAACATTTAATAGATCTAGCAGTATCGTTTTCCTTAACAGCATATAATAATAGATCATATTATTCTAACTAGTGCAATGTTTTTGATATAAAATTATTAATATTTGTTACGTATCTTTCAACCTAACTTCGATAATAATTATGCTATAAACAATCTTCAATAATGATATCACCTTACTATAGATTCATATTTCCATTTAAATCTTCTCTTTCTCTTTATGTAAAGTTATATCTCCTTTATACATTTTTGGAAGAGGCATTAAACTAGACACTATGAACATAAAATGATATTATCGATTTAATTTTAAAACTAAAGACTATGAAATATTGGATTGATTGGGCTGTTACTTGGCAAAACTCCATTATGCCCATAAATTAATAAAACATGGATGTGTAAAGAGTTTTATTTATTATGTAGAGGTACTGCTACAATTGTTTCGCCACACCGTGCCTTCAGGTAGCTAATGATTTTAACATATTACAATTGCGACTTAAATACTTATTATGTACATGGTGGAGAGTGTTATAGTTAAACCGACTACATATTCGGTTGGGAATTATTAACATCAGTTAAATTTATTAATATTTCGCTGTTCCAGTAGTGCTAATTTTCTTTCCTTGTGGCATGTATGTATTTTTTTTAATCGTTAAAAAACCTAATTTAACGAAAAAAAAAAAAATTGTTCCAAGAATCAAACCTTACTTCATCACTTCAGTTAAGATCATTAGAACTCTTTAGTAATAGATACATCCATATGCTCTAATAAATATATAAAGATGTATAAAAAATTAATTAATTGGCGTTAAGAGTTAGTACACCTGTTTAATATATTTGTCTTCTAATTGTATAGTTGATCCAAGATTTGGCTTCTATAATCTCCGAATTACATTGTAGTGATTTAAATTATCACTTCTCCATTCATGCGTTTACCAGAAGGGGCAAATAAAGGTGGTATTCATAAATTGATTGCATTTCGAGTACTGTCATAGATTTGTAATATATATGCCATTCCCTTACAGTATTTTTTTAGTAGTGGTAAATTTTCTTGTCGTCTTATTTGTTAAGCATTTTAAGTATTAATTTTATATTGGACAATATTCTTTTTGCAATCAATTGTGGCATTTAACTATTTTTGTCAGTCGTACTTTTTATGATTTTGCTAAAATGTAAGATACGTAACATAAATTTGAAAAGGATAATAAAAAAAAATTATTTTTTTAAAATACAAACACATACACATACATTTAAAAAATGTTTATACGGTTTCTAAGGACCTCAAAACAAGTTTGAGTTAATTTTTTTTTTAATTTTAAGGGTCACAATACTTGACCAGTAAAAAATTAAAATCATGACCACTTTCCCGTACTTCATACAGGGAAAGAAACAATAGTAAAATCTCATTTTTATTTAACAAAAACAATTCGACCAATAAGACCAAATTGCATTAGCAATCTGTACATTATTTTCATAGTCTGAAGGAGATAATTAGATTATTCTCATAACTGAACAATTAAAAATGTTAAAAAATTTTAATTGGTAAATTCCACTTGGGACACTTCAAAAAATGGTGATGTGCCCATTAAATTACTTTCCCTATATTTTACTCGGATAAATCAAAAAATTTCAATTGAAAAACGATAACATTTTCAAGAAACTTTTTACAGCAAACCATTAATTATTACACAGTAATGAAATCGTCACTCTGAGAAGAATCAACTGGGCTAAACAAATATACTCTATCTGTTATGGTAACAAAGTTATTAATATAATAAAATAGGTTTTTCATAGCACGAAAGCAACCAAATGGTCGGAAATTAGTAAGCAAATTGTTAATGTTTGCATATTAATATCATTGTCTAAAGAAGAATCTATTGCACTAGGTAACAAAATATAAAAGTTGAACATTTTAAACCAAACAAAGTTTATTGCTTAAACTTTTTAATTTTCTATGATTTGATATGTTTTAACCCTATTGATTTTTGAAACCAAATTACATTAGGCAAATAAGGACTGCAAACTAAAAAAAACATACAAACTTACTGTTGCATAAAACGAAGAAAGATAATTAAACAATAACAGAAAAACGTTTTAACTTTTTTATACTACTTTTTATTTTTATTATCAAACTAAGTTTGATAGTGATTACTGTGTAATTCGAAACTAGTCACAAAGTGTTGTATAAAAATAAAAAGTAGTATAAAAAAGTTAAAACGTTTTTCTGTTATTCATTAAAAATGTACTACGAAGTGAACGCCTCCAAAATTCAAGATAATTAAACAAATTTTTAATTTCGTATAATAACGTTTAAAAATTCAATTTCTTACGTTGATGTCTTTCTATTTTAGGTGTAAATTTAAGGACAGGTAGAATGGGAATATTTCCCTCAGCATACGCAGTAGATAGTGATTACACCGATTGGGATTCAACATGCGAACATGGAAGAAGAGAAAGGTACCTCCTAGGATACCTAGGCTCTGTCGAAACACTTGCTCATAAGGGAACGTCAGTCGTTTGCCAAGCTGTTCGCAGAGTGGTCGGCAACAGCAGTTCCGAACCCAATCCTCAGCCATGCATATTAGAAGTGTCAGATCAAGGATTACGCATGGTCGACAGGAGGAAACGGAATGTAAATGGATGACATACCCGTAGTTGTTTATTATGTTAAGTGGAATTATTTTTAGCAAAACGATCCTTGCATAGATTACTTCTATTCTTTGAAGAATGTATCTTTCTGCGCTTTTCATCCTAGAGATCATCGGTACTTAGGTTTTATCACGAAGCACCCTACATTACAAAGATTCGCTTGCCATGTGTTTAGAGGAACAGATTCTACCAGACCGGTTGCAGAAGGAGTGGGGTATGTATCATTCATTAATTTGAGGTAAAATTAAAATTTGTTAAATAATCTAATGCTTTTTGGTGCGTATACATATTAGAACAATTTAAATATATAATAGGTACTGTGGCGTGAAGAGTAATATGTTATTGCTCATGTAGTGACTTTATCATTAAAATAAATAACATTTGAAAAACAGATACTAAGGTGATCATATGAGTTGTTGTTAGCATAGTGTATGAGAAAGAATAAATATAATTTATAAAATAAGGCAGTCACGAATATAATAGCAAAGCCAAAATTTGTTTTTTTAAGATTTTGAAATAATATTATGTGTTTATTATAAAATATATTTATTACACAGTCAAATAACATATATTAAAACGTGATGCCTTAGCTTGCTTGTATTAGATACTATTATTTTATTGTATGAGGATTTTATTAACAATACACGCGCGAATTTCTAATTTTGATTTCGTAAATTATTTTCAATTATTGTTTATTATCTCAGTTGCGTTTATGATTGGCAACCATTTTCTATTTTAATAAACCAATTGTAAATATTAAGTATAATTTTGGCTGAACTGTCCTGCAAAGATGTGACGTCAACCCCTCCTCATTTCTTTTGCCACGTACGCCTATATTTCATCTGTATTTTTTAAATTTAATATTTAAAAAAACATGCTCTGTTGGCTATCAACAATCATTGCTTTGATGATATTTACTTTATTTGTCGACAAAATATATATTGAACAAATATCTGTAAAACACATATTTAAGATTTATGACTTACAGAAATAATTGGATTAAGGAGTGAAAAGTTGTTCATAGTTCAGACAAAATTAATCGAAAACCATAGTTTAACTTCATATTCCTAACTTATTATTTTGATGGGAAAAGAGAAAAGAGGGTTATGATAGAAAAGGGATAGATAACATTAAAGGTTTTATAAGGGGAGAAAGCAGTTGCTTTTTAGAAGTTATCTGGGATTTAAAATGTTTAGGGGCACTTGTAACTGAAGAATTATTTAAGTCTAGAACTTCCAGTAGAAAGTTTAGTTTAGTTTAGTTCATTGACTCTACAAGTAATAAGTCTTAAAAAATATAAAAAAGTAACATACATTTAAAAACACTTTGAAATTTAGATCGCAAGACTAGAAGGCGGAGTTCACATGGTAGCGTCCTACTATTTAAAACTTTATTTCGTATAAAAAGATGGTAATCAGGAGGTGATTATTACCATTTAGCCAATATTTTTGCCATTGCTAGTAGATATTTTTTGTATTTACGTGGAGTTATTTTATAACATGTATGTAAATATTGGAATATATTTGCTAGCAAACAATAATATTTTCAAAGAAGTTTTAAACTGGAACTCTTTACTTCCACAGTTTTGGAAGAATATAACTTGTATGTAGGAGGATAAACTCATCAATAAAGTTCTTGCGAGTGAGTTTTAGAGGGAAGAAACACGGTTAGCAATGTCGTTTAATCTTAAATCTTGTCAGTAAGTGGTATAAAATTAACTAGCCTTCAACATACGCGCTGTAAAGTGGCTGATGTTTTGATTTTGGTGGAGTCAGTCTAAGAGTTTTAGAGGAAGATATTTAGAAAATTAAATGCTGATAGACGCTGTTCCTAAAAAGCTACGAAATAAAGTATGAACAGAGTCTCAAGTTCTCAAAAAGAATAGAATATTGTGGTAATATATAACACTTGAGAATTATTTCAAGAAACGTTGATTGTTTAGATAAAGAACTTTACATTGTATTAAGGTTCATTTAATTCTGATAACAATATAAGGTATATTTAGGGAGAAGAGAGTAAGGATTGATCTCAGGATTAATCTTAAAGATTCCTTACATAGGTGGTTAAAGTCAAAGTATTATAACTGAATGGATAGCTATGTTATTTATTTTATTTTATACCAGGACAAATACTCTGTGTATACTAAATTTTTAAAATAATATCTATAAAATTTCATTAAAAAAAAATATAAAATGCATCTTGAGATAAAAATTCTGAGGATATCAGGCGATTAGAATTTTATGTTCAATACCTTTTGTTTTATCTTGGTAAACTTCACACAACAATTAACATAAAACTGAGCAAATATGGCATGTATAAAATATAATAAAATAATATAAGAAATTTATTTTTAAGAATTTAGAGTTATTACTCTGTTCGTTGGATCTTTCGTCGTACGTCACAAACTATCGCTTCAAAAAACGACGAAAGTTTTACAGTGCGTTCCTTTTCTAAAGCATTTGGCTTACTTTATCAGACTGAATGTTTTTGCGTCGTTTCTCGAAGCGATAGTTTGTGACGTACGACGAAAGATCCAACGAACAGACTATAAATCATTACTAATAGAAATAATATCCTATAGGTATATGTAAAGAATAATAAATGTTCTGATTTATGCAACAATAAAAATGTTTTTATAATTAAAAGTGGTAAAACAAAGTGATCCTGTTTTCTTTCTTCAGTATATTCAAGATGTACCACAAAGTAAACGCCTCCACAATTAAACATTTTAAAATGTTTTTGATTTTTAAAACATATGAATTTTAAATATGTAGTATAAACATTGTCAAATCGCTTTTCTTCACTCAACAATACAACTGCTATTGAACAAATACCTAATATATTACTACCTGTTTGCAGTTCATACTAAGAATAAGTATTACAAGAACAGTTTACTAATCTTATTTTTTTTTATTTCAGTCGTGCCTTCCAGAGGTTCTATCAAAAGTTTATAGAGACTGCTTATCCAATTGAAGATATTTATATAGAATGAATTAGTGCAATAAGAAATCAACATATAAAGCTGTGTCGATCAATAAGAAAAAATAAAAAAATATTTGTCATTATTCGACCTTTTATTCATTCCAGTTGAACGATAAAAATGTAATTCTTCAAGACACACTTCTGCAATACTTACATGACGATATAAGTGAACCAATAGCTGTATTCTTCAAAACACGTTATTCTTCAATAGTTGGACGGAGACACAAGTGAACAAAAATATGTACTATTGTATTTTTAATAATATGTCGGCTGAAATGCAAGTGAATAAATATGTATTATGCATTTTTAACCAAACGTGTTTTCTTTCATTGCTGCATGAAGATACACGTAAATTTATATGATTATAAAAGCATTTAACTTTTATTTATTTTATTATTTGGAATTTAAAATTATTACGTAACAACTAAAATTATTTAAAATAGTTTTATTTTTCCAACATTGTGTATTATTTCACCACAATCTGCAAAGTTGTAATACATCTATCATCAAATAAAAACGAAAATTAAATATATACCTTAATTATTTAAATAATTAACGTTATTATTTATTATTTCAGATTACAAATTTAAAAAAAAGCAACAAAGAAGAACTATGTTTTATCCTATACATTTTTAAACATATTTTTGGGTAAATATTTTGATAAAAATAACATGAAGAACTTATATTTTAAACGTAGTGCAACTAAATAAATGTTGCCCATAATAGTCAAGAAAGTAAATTATATCTATTTTATAAAAATGTATATTTTATCACTTTCTATAAACCTTGAATTATATAAAATAAAATTAATATAAATAATGACAAAATAATTACCTCATCAAATAGAAGTTTTAAAGTTTGTTTTTTCAGATTAAACAGGTAAATTTAAAATGACATATAAGGTAATAAAAATATTAAAGAGTCTTAAGACATAATGTATAAAATATACTGCAGAAAAATCACGCTCAGATTAATTGAAGGTTATTTAAATACATTCTCATAAAACAATTGAACGTGGAGCAAAAACTAGACATGTTAATATCTTTAGTATGATATAATATTACAAGCAAACATCGGAAGAAATCTTTAATAAAATAAATGAAATGCTTTGACAACTTATATCTTTTATATTATGTTTGTAGCAGTTAAAATCTTTTGTAAAATACCAAGTTATCATCTACAAGGTACCGCAGATAAATTGGTAGTTGTAGTAGTTGTTGACTATTGACCATGTGGTCCTTCCATCGTGTGGTTTATGTATTTATGTGTGTAAATGAGCTTATTACTTTAACCCTTTCAGTACCATGGTTGCTTTAAAGCAACTTAATATTTAGTTTGAACTGAGCACCAGTATAGGCAAAGTTGCTGCTTCCCCTTCATTTAATTTAAAAGTTATACTCTTCTGTAATGCTCTCGCTGATAATTCAATATTATCAGCGAGAGCATTACAGAAGTCATTTTAGACTTCACAAAAATTAATTTGATTTTTCTAACAATATTGAAGAAGAAAAAATTTGTAAGTAGCATTGATTTGCGAGATACAAGTTTCGGTATTGATAAACGAAGTTAAGTTGCTTGAAAGCAACCTTGGTATTGGTGATGACTGGACGGGCGGTGTTGTTCCATTTCGTAAACCTTACTCTCAGAATAAGAACTGCATAAACAAGTGTTTTTAACTATAATTATGTCGAAGCAGTATGTGTTTTGATGGATTGAAGATGATATAAATGATATTCCGTTTGATCCAAATGTGTTAGACATTGAGCACGATTTAGACTTAGAGTAACAATAATAAAATTATTAATAAAATTCCGCCTGAAGAGAAACAGGCCGAACCCGAACAAATTATTCCATTCAAGGGTCGCTCGTTTCTAAAGCAGTATGTGAGAAAGAAACAGCATACATGGGGATTCAAGGTTTTTACGAGAGCTAGCAGTACAGGCATCATGCACGACTTCTCTGTTTATTTTGGTGAGGGAACTTGTGGCTCTTATGGGTTGGGATTGTCCAGTAACATTATTTTAGAGCTAACAAAAACTTTATCTCAAGGCAAAATCCATAAGCTATTTTTCGATAACTGGTTTGCCTCGATTAATCTAGCTGTAGCTCCACGCGAAAGACAGATTTGGTGCGTGGGTACAAGTCGATGCTATCGAATAGGAAAGTGTCCTCTAAATCTAAATTCAGCAGAATATTTAAAATCGAAAGGAAGAGGGCTCATGGACCAGAAGCAATTGAGTAACGGATCCCTCTGCGTCGTACGGTGTTTTGACAGCAAGCAAATCAACTTGATTTCTACGTATCAAGGCTTATAACCAGTCGCTCCTGAAATCACTAAGCTACTTATTTCTTTGAAACCATTTTTTTCTGCACAAAATAAAGTTGTCATTCAACACCAAGGTTGCTTTCAAGTAACTTAGAATAAACTCGTAGAAGGGGGGCGCGAAAAATTCTGAAAAAAATTGTCAACACTATTTGTACCATAATCAAAAATAATCTGAAAGGGTTAAAGGATCGCCCCGTCACTCTAAAGCACCATTAATTGTATACCAATGGTGAATGGTACCGGTCACCCATCCAACTGCTGGCCCGAACCAACGTTGCTGCCTGTTAAGCCGGGGCCGTAACCGAATGCGCCACCACTGGCGTGTGCAGATAAATTATTTAAGTGTAAATACAGAAATTCAAAACACTTAGAAACCATATAAAAAAATGTGCAAACAAATGGTATATTAGTGGATAGGAATTTTAAATAAATTGTGAACTAAAATTATTACAAGGCAAAACTTTTATTTCGATTATGTGGAACAAAGTTTAATATAAATATAAAGTTTAATATAAATATAAAGAACTTTATCACAATATAAAATCATACAATTCTAGAATCTCATCTTTGTGCGTCTGGATTATATGCTTTTAATACCACTTTCGAGTGGAAAGAAAATAAATGAAAAACTATATATAAAATAAAGTTTGCAAAATCACTCTCGTTATAGACTATTAAATGATGGAATACATTGTGAAAAGTTACAATAATTACGTGTCTAGACGTTAAGTTAATAAGAAAATAATTCTAGAAACCACTTGGTATAGAATTTAGACGAGTTAGATAAAAATCTACATTCTTCTTTTACATGTCTATAAGTGTGCAAAAAATATTGGTGCACCGATCATAAATTATTAAAACATATTTTGTTATTACTTTAGATTTAGATTGTATATAAAAAAAGATCTTTATTGGCATCCTTTACACTCATAAACACATAATAATAATACATAATATTAATAGCCCCCTTGTCTCAGTCCCCCTTTCTTCTGATTTCTTTTTCCCGTCCCACTTGTATCACAATCTCCACGCCTGCCCCATCTTCTCGCATTCACTCACCTATTCTTTTTATTCCCCATATCATTAATCACCTCCTTGCACTCTTGGCCTAGATGGCTCCATGTGTCCCTTCCACTCTCGCACAACGTATACCTGCTGCCATACCTTCCCCCCATCCATACCTTCCTTCTTTTCTCGTCCGATCAACATCTGGCCTTGCCAGAGTAACTTTCTTGGACCTTGCCCACTATTTCTTCAATAGATACTCTGGCACCCTGCCATGCACTAGCCAACTTCCATACATTGGGTTGTACTCACTCCTTCGAATACACTCTTGTCACTCTTGCGCTTCCACTTCCAGCCATTTTTCCCTCATCCAAGCCGACACATTCACTCTCTTTTCCAGCCAATCGTTCACTACCGTTCCCGCCACTCCCGCTCTTTCATACATCTTTTTTTCTTTCTAATCTCAATTTAAACTCTCTTACCCCGACACAAGTTCTCCATACCTCTCTTACTAACCTCTCACTATTCCACGTACTCACATTCATCTCATACCTTGACACTCTTTCCATTATCCCTACATGCATACTATGCCTATTTGATTCCTGAATCAGAATATACATAGGAGTTGATCTTTCCACTCCTAGTAGCTGCTTCAAGAACGTCCTGTGCTCTCTCTCTATACATTCATACTCTTTCATTCCCCATATTTTCACACCATACATCAATATCGGCTTCACGCACGCATCCCACAGTTTGCACGTCATTATTAAGTTTCCCTCTATCAGATTCCCTACCTCTCTTTTGCCATGGACCATGCCTTCCTTGCTTTCTGTTGCAAGTATTTGACGTGTTCTTCGTATCCCCCACCACTAGTAAACACAAATCCCAGATATTTAAATTCTTTCACTCTCTTTCTTAATCACTTCTTCTTTCCATTTCAACTCTTCCACTCTTCCTTCTCTTCCTCTATTCCTAAACTTCATCCATTTTGTTTTCTTTGCATTCACGCACAAACCCCTTTTATCCATATACCTCTCAACTCTTATGTTTCTCCCCAT
This sequence comes from Ontholestes murinus, assembly GCA_963969525.1. Taxonomy (NCBI): domain Eukaryota; kingdom Metazoa; phylum Arthropoda; class Insecta; order Coleoptera; family Staphylinidae; genus Ontholestes; species Ontholestes murinus. Next base: position 46,429,803 of record OZ018390.1, read on the forward strand.
TCTCTCGCCAGTAATACTACATCATCCGCATAAGCCATCATCCATACCCCCTTCCACATCCTAATCTTGTCTGACATATTTTCCCCCACTTTCGCTCTCATCCATGTCTCTTCATACTCCTTTCTCGCCTATTCCACTGTCACACTACTCATACCTCTCCTCTTCAGACACTCCATCATTTTTTCTCTAGGCACAGAGTCATACGCCGCTTTTAGGTCAATAAATACCTCATACAAATATATGACCACAATTCCTTTTCATTTCGGCACCTCCTCATCTCTATTTCTATTTGTTTAATTGATTGGAGCTTCTTCTCCTCACACAGATTACTATATCTTGTTCTTTTCTACACCACCAATATTTCCTCACCCCATCCTACTCTCTACTCTGATCAAACTATGGGTGCTGTGTTATATTTCCTCTTCTCACTCCGTACCCACATCTGGCTATGGCCCCTTCCATCTCTTCCATGGTCTCAATATCTCCCCATTTAATAACTTTCAGTTGAAGTCTCATACTCTCCAATGCTCTTCTTCCATCTGCTATCTTCCAGCCATCTTGTTTCTGCACATTACTCTCATACTCCTCCATCCATATCTCTGTAGTTATCGGCCAATGGTCCGATCCCAGCACCTCCTCTACCTCCATTTTTTTTATTTATATTTTTTCTATGCCTTTTATTATTACATAATCGATAACTGATGATCCTTGTTGCCCTATGTACGACTTTTTCCCCTCCCAATTACCATCAGTGCATACATTTAATACATCCCACCCTTTTTCCAAAATCCAGTCTCCCTAGATTCTTCCTTTATTATTAATATGCCTGTCTTGCGACCATCTCCGTATTAATTCGCCTTAATTATTTACTCCCCCATACCTCTCTCCAATCCTTGCATTGAAATCCCCACCCACTATAAATTTATTTCCCCTGCTCACCTCATCCTCAATTTCTTGTCTCACATCTTCCCAGTTGTTATTTACGTACACTGTCCTAATTCTCAAGTGTGTCCTTCCCTGCTAACACTTTATCCAGACCACACCTTCCACCTCCTGCCTATATGTTAAATCTCCGTCCTGTAGCCCCTCTCTTGTTCCCACGATTATACCCCCCTTTGTTATCCACATCGTTTCATTAATAAAATAGATAAATAACTCCCACGACCCACTTCTTTTCGATAAAAATGAAAAATAAAATTTCGATGGTGGAATCCATGTATTTTCATTGAAGAGCTGGAAGTCGATTTTAGAAGACTAGACATACCGGATGCAATTAAACATAAGCACGCACTGAATAGGAATGACAAAAAAGACAAACAAAAATACGAGAGCTACTCCACATCAGATTTGTTTTGAAACGGAGCGAAATAATGAAATTTTTGAAATCGTGTCAAGAATACACAGCACACCGCCTGGACCATATATTGTAAGAGCTGCTTATTAAACCAAATACGAAGTTTGTGGAAAAAGTGGCTTCTACAGCATTCACTCAGATCAATAGGATGGAGTTAATATCCATAACTGTAGCAAAATCTACCTGGTCCACTATATAAAGCCCACCGTATAATCCTCCGAAAAAGAAGATGTTAGAAGAGAAACAACAAAGACCCTCAATCACCGTAAAATCACTAGCCGCAGAAGCAGTAAGATAAATCAAAAGAGGCACCGAGAAGGGGAGAAACTAATACGTAGACGTCCAACCGAGGCAGGACTAAGTTTAATTACAACCTCAAGTTAACCTGCCGCCTCCACATGCGATCACCGTATCACATCTCGGGAGAATAGAAAACACCGCATCCAGATGAACTACGCAGGCGCACCCACTGAAGCACCTCCTGGCGCAGTCACAAATATCAACACCACATTGGTATGGCCAGTAATTCTAGGCGAGTACACCCTCGGATGCCATTTAGGAGCAAATCAAAACTATATCCAACCCAAATTTTAGGGCAAATTTCTTCATAATAGCAGGATTAGACTGTGCCTTTTATCCAGGAATTTGGGACATGCAAAGATATTTTCAATCTTAGACCTTAAAAGTGAATATTGGGGGATTTCAATGGAAGAATCACCCAATAAGTACACGACTTTCTAATGGTTTATCATCGTCTTTTTCTAAAATACCAGAGGAGCTTATTCGCTAGGCTCAATACGACCTACGAATTAAAAAAGTGCCTTTGGCAAAAACTCGTTAGAATACCTATGACATATAGTGGATTCAAACGCCGTTAATATATTTCCTCGTGTAATGTACGCCATGTACCACGAGGCGAGGCGCTTCGAATCATTCGCAACCGCTACTATTGGGCCACAATACTAGCGGCTGTTAAGCAGTACGTCCAACGTCTTACTTGAATCGCTATAAAAGAAGGGGAAATAAATAAATCTATACAGTCACAGTGGATTTAATGGGACCATACCCAGCTAAAACCAATAATAACTTAAAATTATTGAATTAGTAGGTATTACACAGGTATGAATAACCGAGAGTGAGAATAAGCGATAATGGTTCCTAGTTTTTCACAAAGAAGTGGTAGGATAAATTCAAAAATAGAAGCCTACTACATGCCAATCTACTATCCCCCAGGCTAACCCGATAGAAATAAGGAACCAAGAACTAAAGAAATTTCTGCTGATTGAAATTTAAGGTCAACCTGGGAACCAATTGATCAATCACATACAACCAATTTTATTTGAGCTCCGATGCCTCAACAAGCACTTAGTTTTCCCCCCTAAATAAAACAAAAAACAAAAAATTTACAGAAATCCATAAATACAAGTAAAAAAGAAACTTTATACTTTCTCAAACCTTTTATACATAAATACTAAAAAAACTACAAAATCTCAATAAAATAATTAAAATAGGCACCAAACGAATCTTAAGAATAACCGCACTCCATCCTCTTGTACTGATCACCCGTCAATCTCTAAGTAAAGCTTTATTTAACTCTAAATCATACCTTTTACCCAACTCACCAATCAAATAGCACTTAAATATTTTCTTGGAATTATTTTAACTACCATAAATAATGCCCAAGGATTTAGCATTAATTTGAATCAAAATATATTTTACAGAAATAAATGATACACAAGTAATATTTGGCTATGTAAAATTATGAGACATCTCTTTATAGTTTAAAATTGGTTATAAAATGTTATTTTATATATTTATATTAAATAATAATCTCTCAAATGCATCGTAGTTGTAAAATTTGAGAGGATATGAAATGTCTATTTCTGTTATTCAATAATACCCTTACATATTTTTCCATCTGGAGCAACCATACTAATCTACATTAATTCTTACCATTATGTGCTCATAAACATTTTAAAGCCACAATATGAGGTAATTAATTCTGGTGATCGATAATAAAGCAATTTGTAACTGTATGAAAATAGGGCGTTAATCAAAATTTGCTTGAATTAACAACAAATAAAAAATTACACACACATATAATCCCTTGCTTGATATCCTGGTCCACACAAAGAAATTAACCAAACAATAATATTCAATCAACACTATAACTATTTACAACACCTATAGATACAACTAGCCTTTATTAATGGTTATACAATTTATTAAATTGCATAGTAGACAAATGTATCCTAATATTTGGAAATAACATTTTTTGGCCAATAACAAAATATGTACTTACATATATAAAATAGCAATGTAATGATTTAATGGTACGTCTTATTCATCGAATTAGTAAAGATAGAAATATATGTACTCTAACCCTAAATTCAATTTTCAATTAATCCTCCGTCAGACCTTTAACCAACAACAATGTTATTAACAAAATAATTTAAATAAAGGCTTGCATGTTTTATATAATTTTAAAACGTTTAATATTTTTTACATTATCAAACCATACATTCAAACTAGTGTTGATTTCATAGCGGTGCTATTTGTAACACACAAATTACTTTTATACATTCCATGTAGAAAAACTTATTTAAACATGGCAAATGAATCAGATGATCTTAGAAGATATTTTTTTGGGTGCTTGGAACATTTAAAAGTATCCTTTTAAAACAATGAAGTTGTGTGACAGAAAAGAAAAATAATCTAACAAAATGAATATTGTTATATATCATCAAAAAGTATTAAATTAACTCACTGCTACAAAATAATGAGGTTAATACAATATTAATTAAATATTGTTATTTTAAGATATATGCAATATGTGCTATAATTATAATAAAACTGTTAAAAGTTTAGATTAATCAGATAGAATTACTAAACCATTGCTTTATCTTCCATAGCAAGTGCATCATGAATTATTAATTATTATTAAGCCTTAATAAACTATGTAAATAAACAACTGAATAATGTATATCTTTGATGAACAATATATTATAAATAATTCAATTCTAACCTTAATTGCTTTTATTACAATTTTATAAGCAACTTGGCTAAAAAACAAAATAACACTTACCTGAAGAAAATACATCTTAATATTTACTAATTAATCATAATAAACAAGTAAAGAAGAAAAGTTTTTTATATATTTATAACAAACTCAAAATCGTTACTTTAATCATTCATTATGTACATGAAATATATAAGAATATTAACATGTATAAAATATGCTTCACTTGTGTACATATATATGCTTAATTACTATGTAAAAATATTACAATACGGGGTAAAAACTATTGATATACACTAGATATTGTACTTGAATGTGGTATCTATGGAAAATATGATTGCATTGATAACAAGTTAACTCATTCATCTAAAATATATAGTGTATGTGTGATTAAATATATTTCTTTGAGGGTCTTTAAATTAATTTGCTGTCAGCGACTGTTTTGGGCAAACACAATGTTTATTTGACAAATGCCATTTTGTTAAGTTATATTTAGGTGCCGCTTTCTGTGTTATTGCGGTGTCTAAACTCGCTAAAAAAAAATAAATAGAATTATACCCTGATGTAATATATCTTGCCAACTCTGAAGACCTTGTTTTGGATCAGGTTGTCTACAATATAATTGTGTTGTAACCAATAAAGGAAATTAATCAATTAAATTTCGTATGTTTTTTATGCAGTCTAATTTTTAACTTTAATAATTTTGTATAATTATTAGCACCAACAATTAGACAAGATACTAATATATTGATGTAATTAGGCTATCGTTGACGCAGATATTTTTTATTGCAAATGTCAGAGAATGCAGATTTTAAATAACAACAAATTTGTTCAATATCATAATATTATCCTTAATCTAAAGAAATTGGATAAAAACAGCACTGCATTCATATATAAACAAAACGGAATTTGTCAAAAAAAATGCACAATGACAGAAAATAATTTTATGTTCGAAACATGACACTGAAACAAAGTTTATTTAAACGTAATGTATAAGAAAACCCAAAGGAAAATAATACAAATCTTCCTTCTTTGGTTTGGCGCACCAAAAAAATATAGTCACTAATTTGTACTAACAAAAATATACACTAAAAATAATTATCCTTAAATTATATTCATCACAGACATACTAAAATTATTTGTAACAGTTAATATATTTCAAATAGTGTTATGTTTAGCATCATATACAAAATATACAGTTGATATTGAAATATAACATAGCGGATGCACATACATTAGTTTCAAGTATTTTGTTTTGTTTTTCATATCACTAAGCACTACACATAAATGGTCCATTTTATCATATACCTATTTACGGCCATCAAACCACAGATCATTCATTAGCAGTTATTATTGACATTTCTTTTAATTAGGTGACACCATTGACTTATGTTGCATTGTTTATGATAATGGGATATACATATGTTGAAGTATGTACATGTATGACCATAAATAAGTTGTTTGAATTGATTTTTTTTAATAATTACAATGGATTTACGTTTATAAATGAAATGATCAAGTATAGTTAAATTTAAAACAATTTCTTATGCAAGTTAACTTTGGATAAAGAAAAACTATTAGGTAATTATTTAGATTATTTTGTATATATATTTTTTGACATTTCAAGGTTCAAGGGCTTTATATATATAGAAACAAAATAATGAGTAAATTGATACATACAAGTCTGATTGTCATTAGAAATTGATCCGTATTTTATATTAATTTTCAATATTTTGTTTTTCTGTTGTTTAATAAATTTTAAAGAAATAAGATTTAAAATATTAAACCATTTTATTTCAGTCCTAGATTTCAAATTTCTGATGTGTCAATTTTTTTATCAATATTTAGAATTTATTAAAAAAAACAAAATATACTGATTCGTGAATTTGTAAATTATAATTTAAAAAGAATATAAATAAATTTTGGATTTTTTTGGCCCCTAACGATGTAATTCTAAGGTCTAGTAATAATAATACAAAAATGAATTTAAAATCTAGATGACCTAATATAAATGGTAAATTTGTTATTATTTACAAAGAAGTTCTTCTTTATCTAAAGAAACTCAACTAGAAAATGTAATTTGCACATGCTTTGTTTAATAATATTTGTCTTTTATTTTATATCTAGATATTATAAAATTTTTACCAAAAATCTTTCTATGTATAAAAATTCCTTTACATTTTAGCTAAATACAGTTTTGATGGAAAATATTCTCTGTTTTTTATACGATTTTGTAAAATTTCAAAAATAGTAATATATGAATTGTTAACCAGTTTTAATGAAATTTTCAAAAAAATACCTCTAATCTAAAGAACAGTTTTGAATTCAATTGGTTGTATAGCACAAAGAAGAATAAGTTAAATGAATTCCCACCTGATATAGCATAAACTATTTGGTATAAAATATATATAAATAAAAATAGTATTAAATATAAAAAAAATAAAGCAACTTTGCAAGATAAAAATATTATGTCCATTTTTAAAAATATTAAAAAATATTATAAACTTTAGAAAGAGTATTTTTTTATTAATTGGTATAATTAGGTAATTTATTAAATAAATAATTAAAATGTTTGATCACATAATTTTAATGCAGGTGTTAATACAACCAAACATTATCGTGATAACTGTTATTCAGTATTATGACATGATATGTTTTGATATTTCTAATAAACCTAGTCAACAATTCAATCACCTTACCATTTTAATGAAAGCAGTGTACATATAAAACCCTTTTCATTTCATTTATACGTCCTCTTTTTTTATCCTACAAATCTGCATACCTAAATATATACACATCATTACAATCTATAAAAAGTTGATACATTTGATAATAAATTACGATAAAAATATATCTAATATAAAATTTTATTACAAGTCAATACGCAGATGTATTTATTTTTTTGTAAGTCGCCCTAAATATAATTTTCGCTTTTTAAATATAATAAACCAATAGAAAAGAAAATGTTCTTTTAAAACTTTAGTCAGTGTAAATGCCAATAGTAATACATATCACCATCTTTGGTATATAACGAATAATTGATTTCTTTATTATTATATTGAGTATTGCAAATAACGGCCGATAAATGGTAAATAACTCATTTACTGTATTTTTATTTAAGGTGAGTCAAAAAGATTTAACGATTTAAAAATTATATATTTTGTAACTATAGTTGCTAAACATATATATGTAATGTTTAGTGCATGTATTTGCATAATTTATAACTATTTCGTTCATATGTGTTACACTTTTTTACTAATAATTTATTCAATTAAATGTAATATATAACAAAAACCTTAGAAATTTACGTATTTATTAATGTGAAATAATTATAAATATAAATAACAAATTCAAATTTTAAATTAGATGAATAAAGGAACTTGATCATTTAATTTTCTGATTAATATAATTATATAATTTATACCATCTCTCAAAACTTTGTTTTAAATCAGTCGATCGGTAGTTTTCATTAAAACTACATTAAACAAATTAAACATAATTACTGGCACTTAGTTTAGCAAATAGAGTTATAAAATATGATTACAAAGTGTGCAAGTTTAATTCTTTATGACTCTGACCCTTTATAGCAAGTACAGGAAGTTTAAAATTTAACTCAATGTATCGAAAGTCTTTTAAAAGTATGCAGTATTCAGTCTCATTTTTAAATAAATGGCACAAGTACAAGTGACGAGTTGTACAGCTTTTAATGGCCACATTCACCGTTATGTCCATTCATATTTATAGTAACCAACGTAATTCATGTAAAAAAATAATTAGTTGGTTAAGAGGTATCACCTGTGGTCGCTCGTCATACTCATCTTATTCGAGTTAGGCCGATGGTGATACGGCGAGGATTCCGGTAAATCGTGTTTGTGCCTTTTATTTGAGCTCGATGGTACATCTCTGTTGGGCGGCCGTTTTGTTGCAGTCTTTACTTTAATATAAATGTTCTTCGAAGGACGCGGGGAACTCGATGAGTAATCAGTCGATGGGGTCAAAGGACAGTCTTGATTCTCGTGACAAGATGGGCTCTCGGAACTCTCAGATTCGGGCGACGGAAGATCTGTTATCAGGTGGGCGATCGCCTGTTCCAATTTGTCAGGATCCTCGACGCCGCCACTCGATGGATTCGTTTCATCTATTGATAACTGGAACAAAAGAAAATGTATTGCATACTTATAGTTGTTTAAATTTTTTAAAAAATGTTTAGCAAATTAAATATAACATGTGTTCTTCAAAACATTTGAATAACAAAAAAAAAACTAAAAATTATACTTCTTATTAAGAAACCAATATTAATCTGAAATGCAGTTTACCTGATATAATGCAATGACTACAAACTGGTTATTATTAAAAACATATTTATGATGTAGTTAATGCTAAAGCATCAGTGTTTACATTTATTACTTAGTAATAGTCATAACATGCTGATATAGATTACAATTATAATCTGACTGATGGAGAAAATAAAATAAACCCCACAATTTTTATACTCCGTAGGTATGTAATTGACTGAAATATAAAAATAATTTTATTCAAAAATATATAATACTTACTTTAAGCTTTGGAGAAGCTGATCTAATCAGTGCTGAATACCTATGCTTCATCTCTTGTATCATCTTTAGACCTTCTTTTTCCGTCACCAACGAATTTATACATATGAAACTCTCAACAGTGCCCGTACTATCTATTTCTAGGAACCCAAATGTCCTCAAATAGATGAACTGACCTGTTCTAGAAAGTAGTCGGTAACATGAAGTCCCTCTACTTTCACCTTTGTCATACACTAAAACAAAAAGATAATGAGAAATTATAAATTTAGTGACACCTCAAATAAAAGAACTCTTACATTAAAAAAATACATAATGGGGATTATGAAGGCTTGTATTTTGTGATACATTTATATAAGTAGTTGTCAAGTATTTATTGGACCTTCTCGTTTAATAGGATATAAAATTGAATAAATTATGTGATAAATGTAATTTTAAATACTTTTTGTTTGATAAATTTTACTTGTGTTTTTAAATTTTATATATAAACATTATATACGTACTTTGTCTTAAAGCAATCATCACCCATCGCACATCTTCGCGATGCATAAACTTAAAAGCCGACAATCCAGAAACCTCTTCAGTCATATAACCAGCGATAATTGAAATCCTTTGGTCACAATTTATAATGCGACCATCGACGAGATGTCTCGTCACATATTCGTCTCTACTCGCTTCCATTAGCTGTTCTCGTATAGGTTCTGGCCGATGGAGCCGAACAAAAAAGACCCACATCTGCAAAAAAGGGAACGAAATAATTAAAATATTCTAACCAGAGATGTTATAGTACTACTTATGTATATTTAAGAAAACTACATATTCTCTAAGTTCACTCTTTGTCATTAACATATTTAACTGAATAGTATATGATGAATAATATTATATAATAGCTGCAGTGTAACATTAGTAAAACTTATTATATTGCAGGGCAAACCTTTAATGTAATAAGATCATTCATCGTTATTTAAAAAAAACATTGGCATAAAAAAATCAAAATACAAATTTCATTTCATATCCCCTTCTTTTCCTTTTCCTTCTTTGTTTTCTTCCCTTCATTCCTCCTATCTTCTTTTCTTCTTAATTTCCCACCCCAACCTTCTCAGGATCCTTACCCTGGCCCCATCTTTTCTCATCCATTCTACTACCCTTTTACAACCTTCCACCCATTCAGCATCCACTCCCTTACATTCCTCCGTCAAATGTACCCACATACACTTCCCTTCCTTGCATAAGACGCATTCCCCGTATCTTTTCCCCATCCATCTCTTCCTCCCTCTCTTTTTCGCTCCCGTCCGAAGCGATTATCCTACAGGTACCTTGAATCCACATGATATGCTCTTCATACCCTCCCGAACTCTTAAACATAAAACCTAGGTACTTAAAGGCACTCACCCTCTTGATCACCTCACCCTTCCACTCTAGCTCCTCTACTCTTCCCTCCCTTCCTTTGTTCCTAAACCTCATCCACTTAGTTTTTCCAAAATTCACTCTTAACTCTCTCTCGTCCATGTACTTGGAGAAGTGGAGAGTGGAGACTCTCGCTAACATCCTGTTTACTCCCTTCCATTCTCTCACCATTAACACCATATCGTCTGCATATGCCAGCATCCACACTTTACTCGGCTCAATCACTAAACCGCCCGCCTGCCCTTTTCTAACCTCGTCTAACTCTACTGTGTAAATATTAAAAAATATTGAGCTCAACGGGCAGTCATGTCTCACCCCTTTCCATATCCTAAACTTCCCTGATCTCGTCCGTCCCACTTTCGCCACTGCCTATGTTTCTTCATACACCCTCCTTACAAACTCCACCATTCCCTCACTCACTCCTCCCCTCCTCATACATTATATCAATCTCTCCCTTGGTACAGAATCATACATCGCTTTTAAATCTAAAAAAATCGCATACACACTCCCTCATTTTCCCATCACATGCTCTACTCTGCTCTCTCGTCCCTCCTCCCTTCCTAAAACCTCTCTGCACCATTGTCTTTTCCTCCACTTCCTTCTCCAGCCTATTCTTCACCACCATCATTGCCAACTTATATCCTGTATTCATCACTGTAACATCCCTGTAATTTTCCACTACTTCCCTTTCACCCCCTTTATGTATAGGGTACACTACCCGACTTGGGCATCTCTCCTCTCCTCTCCATATTCTGTTTAAGATGTCTCTGAACCTTCTCATTCCTTCTCCTCCTATTACCTACCACATTTCCGCCTTTAAACCGTTCAGGCTCAGGTGCTTTCCCTCTTTTCAGCTCCTCGAAAGCTCTCTCCACCTCCTCCTCCATGAAGTATTCCACCTCTCCTATTTCTCTCCTTCTCCCCACTTCTCCCGGCTGGCCGCTCTCTTTTTTACACTTATCCACCCACTTTTCCAGGTCCACCTCCACCTGCCTATTTCTTTCGCCACACTTTAGTATCTTCCACATTTCTGCTTCAATCTTGTATGTTCTTGGCTCCTCCGCTCTCTTCTCCAGCTCCCTCTTCTTTTTCTCCCTGCACCACTTATCATACCGTCTTTTCGCTTCCCATAACCTTCTCTCCTTCCTGCTTTCGCTTCTATACTCATTTCTCGTCCTCCTCAGCTTCGCCTTCACCCTTCTTTCAGTTTCTCACCCATTCTTTTCAACGCCTTTTCCCTACTCTCCAGCCTCCCTTTTTCGCCTTTTTCTCTTTCCTCTCTACTTATCCCAATCCTCAATTCTACATTTAGCTGCCAATGGTCTGAGCACTCGCATTCTCCACCACCATCCACTTCACTTCACCTGTATCACCCCCTTTCACTATCATGAAATCAATCACCGAACCTTCTTTCGGCCCTACATACGTTTTACGCCCAACCCTGTCTCCCTCCGTACATCCGTTCAGTATTTAAAACCCTTCTTCCATCACCCACTCTTGCATCCTCCTACCCTTCATGTTTTCCCTCATAATTTATTCCTCCTCCTAACTCCCCTATACTCGCAATGAAATCTCCTCCCACTACACATCTTCCTCCTTCCCCGTCTTTTTTTTCTATCTCCCCTCTTATCTCCCTCCAGTTCTTGTTTACATATACCACTCCCATCGTAGTCCGTTGCTTTCCCGAACCATACCTCACCCAGCCTACATCTTCTGGCCCTTCTGTAAACACCACCTCCTCTGCTTGCCTACCCTTCCTTACTCCCACTATCACGCCCCCCATCCTTTCTTACCTCCGTCATTTCCCATCTAAAATCCCTTGGTAACCACCTTCTTACTTCTTCCCATTCCTCTTTTAACATCCATGTTTCTACTAATCATACTATGTTATTCCCTTCCGTCCATTCATGTAATTATTTCCCCTGTGCCCCTCCTGTAGATTTGCCCTTGATACCCGCCACGTTCCAAACTCCTATTATTAACCCCTCTCTCCTGTAAATTCCTTCCTCTTTCTCCGCATCTCTTTTTCAATCATTTTTTGTTGTTTCAATTAACCCTCCCTTGTCACTGCATCATCTTCAAACTTTTCCCTCTATTGTTAGCTTTTGATACCCTACTCTCGCCGTGCGGCCTCTATCCCATTCCTTCTTTGCCCTTTCTCCTGTTTTTTTTTTTAATTTGACTTATATTCTTCATCACCCTAATTTTATCTTCCCTCCCTCCCAACTTCACCACCATTACCTTCCCTGCCCCGTCCATCCTGAAACTCTCCCTTATCTCTACGTTCACTTCTACCACCTCGTTTAGGAATTTTCCTATCTCCCCATTGTCTCTAAATTATTTCCCTCTAATCACGATATTGTCCCTTCTCTCCTTTCTCTCTATCTTCTCTTCTAACCCCCTTATCTTTTCTCTTGAAAGATCTCTCTCTCTTTTCTCCACATCTCTTTTATCTCCCTTATCTCTTCTCTTCCCCTCTCTCTTGCCTTCTCCATCTCCTCCTTCCATATCTCCCTCTCTTTTATCATCTCTATCATCATTTTCTCCATTAATTCCCTAGCGTTACCGTTGTATCCCTCTCCTTCCTTTTCCTTGCTCTCCTTCCTCTCCCTTTTCCTTCCCTCTTACTCTCCTCTAACCCCCTTATCTTTTCTCTTGAACGCTCTCTTTCATTTCTCCACATCTCTTTTATTTCCCTTATCTCTTCTTTTCCCCTCTCTTACCTTCTACATCTCCTCCTTCCATACCTCCCTCTCTTTTCTCATCTCTATCATCATTTTCTCCATTAATTTCCTAGCGCTACTGTTGCATCCCTCCCCTTCCTTTTCCTTGCTCTCCTTTATTTCCCTTTTCCTCTTGGAAAGGTTCGCTCTCTGCAGGAGAATTTCGTCGCGCGACCTCTGCGTCCTCGCGCTCCTTCCGAACGCCGCCCTTCTTCCTTGGGAAGAGCATTCCGTTTTTTCTCTTCTGTTTGCTTTTAGTCTCCATTTTCCTCTCTTGCACTATTCTATTATTATTATCCTCTCCTGTTGTGGTTATCGTAGGCAACTCGATCTGCTCGAAAATCACACATGGCGTAATTTTATTAACCTGAAAAACTTCACCACCACCGAACTTGACCTGATACCACGGCCTTCACCCAACGACAAACCCCACGGGAAAATCTCCCCTCAAAACGTCTCACGGTGATAATTACGATAAAATACTATTTTTTTCCTCTCACCGGTACCAGCGCCTGCATACACGTGACTCGCTTACTAATTTATAATTTAGAATATAATATGGTAGCAAAACAAGTGTACCATGTCTGGCCGACTAGAAAAATCTTACATGATATAAATACATTGCATCGGAACAAGCAGCTATCATCTAAAGTTATAAGTGCGTGTGAGTTACCAGCAGAACTTGTAATTAGATAAGTAAATATAAATAGACTGACATAAATAATATTTGTAAATAAGTAGGGTATATGTGTTTGAATATAAATAATTAAGATATATTATTGAAAAATTTCACACCTAAACAATATGACACCAAAGTAACATAAAAAAAATGTTACATTGGTGTCAGATGTGTGATGTAAAATGTACAATCAAAATGGCAATGTAAATTAGATTAAAAGATTTGAAACTAGAGGACTTAAAAGTGCAGATGAAAGAATGAGATTCGGATACAATCTACAAAAAGTGTATTACAGCCGGGATTCAAAGAAGAACTGCAATAGGAAAGCCATTATTTGATGTAGATAATGAGATATAATTAATTATCTGCAAAATTTTTAGAAGTCTAAAAAAAAATTTGCTGGGCAATTCTATAATAATAAATTTCAAAGAGTAATACTAAAAACCTGAGAAAAATTTCTGTCGAATTATAAAACTCTCGAAGAAATAAAAAAGAATACAAGAATAACTGGAAAATTTCGATAAGGTACATGGCTATATTTTGTAGAGAGAGTACCAAAAATAATCTTGTTAATGCTCTCTTCTCTAAGCTGCTCTTGACACTATTGAAAAGTAGGCAAATAAATGGTGACTTGAGGTAATGCTGATAAAAGTGTTACCATGCCATGTTTCCAGATTTCCAGATGGAATAAATAAAAAAAAAGAAATGCTGGAATAGCCCAGAAATTTATAAGAATAAATGGTATATAATTCTAAAATTGTAGGAAAAAAATATTCCGATAAAATAAGTCAAGAATTCCTTGCAAATTCCGAGAAGGCAAGTAATGATAAAAATATATAGATTAAATGAAAACGATGCTAGAAATTGCTGAAAAATTATAAAACCTTCATTTTGCATTTTAGAAAATAAATTGAGAAATCTGGAAAATTGTTAGAAAAACTAAAATTTATGAAAAGAAGAAAACATTGGATAAAAAATATCAGAAATATGCAGATATCTTAGGAAAAAATCCTGATAAAAGTGAAGCATTCTGGCATTACGAAAGGATGCAATATATGTTCTGAGAAAAGTATCTTAAAGTGAAATTCATTCATTCAGCCAAGCATCTGGAAATGAGATAAGGTCGCACACCAGGAGCATAATTCACAGTTGTAAAACCACTATAAATGTATGTCAACAGAAATGATACAGGAATGGTAGAAAGATTAAAGATAAAATAAAATAATTAAAGACAAATAACAGATGGAATCACATTACTGCTATTACTAAACTAATGACTTTAACGCAAAAGTGGTAATTTTTCATTATCGTTACCTTTTCTTTTAAAATGAACAAAATATACAGACAATATCAAAATCACACGTTTCCGGGACAAAAGGTTTTCAGATGAATAAAACCTTGAGTTTCCATCTTTTGTGGATGTTGATATGCAACAGTAATAACAATAAATATCTGACAAATAGGTATAAATAGGCAAACCATGGCGTTTTTACTTACATTATTACAACTGGAACCAACTGTTGATGAGCTCTCGCCAATCTGAGAATCTGTACCATTAGCATGCGTGGCCATTTGCATTCCCATCATGTTCACGGTCTCATAGACGGGTGTCTCACTTCGAGGACCTGCTCGGCGTAATTTTACTGTAAAGTATTTCCTCCAGTCGCGACTTAAAAGGGTTTCCGATGACAGGTATGTTCGAAATTTCTCGTGCTCATTTTGATCCAATATATTCAATATTGATTGACCCATTAGATCGGTCTGTAAATGAAAATAGTATTAGTGTAAATTAAATATTGATTTACGAATGAAAATATTATTATATTTATTCAAGAATTTTAAATATATTTTCTAATCAAATTTAGCGTTTCATTATTTTTCTACATATTTATACCTCAATAACAATTCTAAAAAAAGTTTAATTTACAATTTTACGATAAAGAGATGAAAAGAATCCTTATATTGTATAGGTGCTTTAAAGTAAAAATAGATTGAAATTTAATATTAAGTGATGTAGAAGATAGCGTGGGCGTGGGTGAAATTGAATGAGATTGAAATTTAAGATTTAATTGTGGTAATGTAAATGTAGGATGTACAGAAACGTGTAATATTAAAACATTAAAATAGATCACGCAAATGATTAACATTTAAAGATTTAATTTTAATTATTCAAGAAAATGTTCGTCTTTACATTTGTTTTTCTAGAAGTTTTTTTGCATAAATCCATAAAAAAGATTGATAATTATAAACTGTAGAACAATAAATAATAAAGATGACCTTAGAGTAAAGTATAATATATTATATATAATAATATAAAATACTAACGGTAATAATAATAATGGTAGTAAGATAAATATAATAATTAATTTCCTTACTATTTTTGAGAAAAAAGTTGAATGGCATTTACATTTATTTTAGTAACAAAAATCGATTAAAACGAAAATACAATTATGAGTAATCTTTCAATTTTAATGAAATAAGATTAAATGAAATGTGATAAGACATAAAACATAAAAAATGAGTATTGGCAAAATTTAATAATGGGACTGATACGAGGATTTCTTTTATATTTCGGAAATGGATGATCCAGGTGCCGCCATCAGAGAGTTACTGAGAACGTTTTGATATCCATGCATCGTTTGTGTTGTTTGCAAAATTCATGGGAAATGTTTAGATAGCAATAAAACCATATACGGCATTTAATGTTTTTTTCTCTATTCCCGAAATATAAAAGGTAATCCTTGCATTTCTTCGCATCTGTTTAAGAATACACACTAGTCTGTTGTCCCAGAAAACATTGATGCTGAGATTGAGATTGAGGTACCCTTGGGCATTAAAATGTTGCATGAACATATGCGAAAGAATTATTACTGCAGTGTTTAAAACACGTCTAAAATATTGTAACAGGTGACGAATTATAGATATATGATCCCGAAAGTAAACAGACAATATAGGTCTTTCAAGAAGAGCCAAAATCAACAAAAATTGTTCTCCAAAGAAGCACTTCGAGACAAATGGTCGTTTATTTCTTTCGTAAAAACCGGTCATGTAGCAATTGTACCATGTGTGTAATATAATAAAATATTGTAACAGGTGACGAATTATAGATATATGATCCCGAAAGTAAACAGACAATATAGGTCTTTCAAGAAGAGCCAAAATCAACAAAAATTGTTCTCCAAAGAAGCACTTCGAGACAAATGGTCGTTTATTTCTTTCGTAAAAACCGGTCATGTAGCAATTGTACCATGTGTGTAATATCAGACAGTCAATTCTGAATGGTACTAAGACATTTGTTTGTCAGAAGACCACCTCGGAAAAATAAAAGGACAATGCAAACTCTCATACATCGCTTAAACAATATAATTTAAAGTGGAATTGATGGGTCATCCGTTGTACAGCTCTGATTTAGCTCTCAATATTTTTTTTATTACCGCAAATCCAAAACAGAACCGTAGAAGAACCGTTAGATGCATTCAAAATGCATGTTTTGGAAGTACCTCAATAAAAAAAGGTGCTTTAAAAATTCAATCAAGCGCATGCAAAACTGATCTTCATAGAGAATATTTTGAATACAATAAAACCATCTACAACGATTAATTTTTTGTTCTCTATTTAGTTGATCCAGAACCTGGCAAACAATACTGTTTTGCTAAATAATATTTTCATTTAAACCCGGACACTCTTCTGATATTTCTGATAAATAATTGTGTGCACTGCAGTTGCTCCAGCTTTTCTTTTTGTTATAACTTTTTGATAATGTCTCGTTTTAAATTTTATTTGAACGAATAAAATGCTGCCTCTCTGCAAATACCCTTGCAAACATTGAGTCAGATAACACGCCCTTGTAAATTGACAACAGCATCGCGTGATGAGTGACAATCACCAACATATTTTTTTTTATTGTTCAAGTTCTCATACACGCACGCATCCAGATAAAATTGACAGGCACACTCCTTTAATTTAGGGTTTACAAAGAGAAATGTAAAATATTTTAAGAAGAATTGGGAGTAGAAGAGTAGGATAGTAGATTCCCACTGCTGCTCATCATTGTTTCTATAAGATTTTATTATTTGGGAGAGGACGAGAAAGCTGCAATTAAAAATTACATATAATACGATCGGTTTTTTTTTTATCTGAGGAGCAAACATATTTCTTTATTCACCCTCCGATCTTTCTATCTCTCTGGCCAGTAGTAATCTTTCATACATTTACAAATAATTCAGGGTGATAAAACTATTAAAATGTGCTTAAAATAGGCGAAAATTTCTCCGAGAAATGTAGACGATAAAAGGAAAACGAGGACTATAAGCGGATTTATAATTTTGCATGAGAATCGGCAGGGATTGCGTCGGGAGACACTTTATACAGACAAGTATTATATAAGCTGATTAAATTTAAATATTTCCTTAGTTTCTAATGGTAAAAGTAAAACAAAATAAATTAACTAATAATATATTCTTACAGTTAGTTATATATTACTGTTATTACTAATGTATATTTACGTATTTATCTACATTATCCTATTTTATAGTCGATTAAAACCTAAGAGATCGATAATCTAAATGAAGTAGGAGATTATAAATTTATAATATTTTAAACGTAAATGTTATTTTTCATAACAAAAATTGAATTAATAAATTATTATCTCGCATAACAAATATCTTTATGAATTTTATAACGATTTCTCGCAAAGTGCATGAAGAGGATACAATAAAGGCAGTAGTAGAAGCCGTTACACAACTAAAGAGGTCGCAGAAATATTAAACATTTCTCAAGCGTCTATGGAAAAACAAAGCGCGTATTTGCCAATGAAAAGCTCTTGAGAAACAATAAAAAAGATCAATTTCTCAATTGTTGTGTTCTAACATGACAATGCGAGACCACACTTAAGTTTTGTGATCCACCAAAGATGCTGCAGCTTGGATGGGATTTGATGGGCTATCCACCATACTTACCAGGAGTTGCGCCGCCCAACTACTATTTATTTCAATATGTTAATGGTAAAGCATTTAATTCAGACAATTGTATTAAACAGCACTTTTTTCATTCTCTGCTGGGAAAGGCAAGAAGTTCTTTAATCGTGGCTTCATGATATTATCCGCAAAAGGCCATGAAAAAATAAATATCAATACATACCTGAATAAAATTATTTCTTTCTATAACAAATCGTCTTTGATTATTATAGTAAAAATCAAAATAACTTAAGACTCAACCCAATACGTAAAGGCCATGAAAAAATAAATATCAATACATACCTGAATAAAATTATTTCTTTCTATAACAAATCGTCTTTGATTATTATAGTAAAAATCAAAATAA
Source organism: Ontholestes murinus (assembly GCA_963969525.1). Lineage (NCBI taxonomy): Eukaryota > Metazoa > Arthropoda > Insecta > Coleoptera > Staphylinidae > Ontholestes > Ontholestes murinus. Next base: position 46,448,857 of record OZ018390.1, read on the forward strand.
CTTAAGACTCAACCCAATACGTAACTCCAACGATGGTTTAATTTAATTTAAATAAATTTTACAATTAAAATTAGCAGTGCTAATCCATTAATAATGGTCACTTTGTGTCCGAAATGTACATTTGGTAAATCAAATAAAATTGTGAAGAAAGGTTATTAGTGCTTTATTCGTCAAACTAATTTGATCTTCACGTAACTCAAGCAACCAATAAATTATTATTTGTTTTATTAAAATTGTTTATCAAATTTAATTTTTTGTATTTTTTATAGTATTAGTATTTGTTGATCATATTAGATTTTTTAATACAGAAATAATGTAACACATATATGTATTTAGTAGAGTATGTAGTAATATAGTTATTATTATTATAAAAAGATGATAAATGTAAAAATAAATAAATTGAAAATAATAAATGAGATGTTACGATCTAATGATATTTCATTAATGTATAATGTTTTAATAAATCTATGCAATTTTATTTGAAATAGCTATGTATGTATTATGTATGAATTTTATTTAGTCAATGTGCTTACATAATATATTAAAATATAAGGTCGAATATAATTATGAGATTGACTTCATTTGTATTGCTTTATTCTATAAAATATCATAATATAATATATTAAAGTCCTTTAGTTAGTTGTAGAATATTAAGTGATAATTTAAAAATATGATTTGTATATTACGACTCAAATCTATATATTACTATTTATTAAATCTAAATTTCTATGTTACGAACTTAAATATTTCTTTAAAAATAATCGATCACCTGCTAAAAGTTTTGTTTCCATCAAATACTAATGTTTTTAGTCCTTTTGGAACGGAATGTTTACAAACACAACACCTGGTGGAATACAACACGCTTTAACATTTGTTTGAAAGTGTAATCGCTGCTTACTTTAGAAGATGATTATTGCTTGGATGTTATCATTCCATAGAATGCTATCCATAAATCCACAAATTATGAATCGATCAGAGTTAAGAGGATACTAGGAGGTTGAATCAAATATAAACCAGAATTTGGCAAAAAAAGTTTGTAAGTATTATTGTAAAAAAAATATCTTTTATTGTTCTATATAGTCGCCGCTTTTTTGTACACATTTTTCCAAAAAGTGACATTGAACGTACAAAAAATTTTGAGTAAAGATTTATGTAGACATTGTTATTCGTAACTAAACTTCAGGCAGATTTTACAGTTAAGTGATGGACACAAAATTAACCGCAAGAAGTTAAAGGACGGCACAATGAGTCAGGACATCGTATCAAAAATGAACTACGATATCAGCAAAACCAGCTCGGTGACGATAGTCAAATCCGCGAACACGAAATCAAAAAGGTGCGTGAAGTTGCAAAAAGTGCTAACGAGTAATGGAGCTATTGTTAACAACAAACCACGCATCAGTTCGTCGAAATCATTGACAGTCAGCCACGTCGCTTCAAAGGTAATCGAAAAGCTTTCGAACACAAAAATTCAACTCAATGAGGATGTGATCAAAAACGCTCAGTTAATAGATGTAGAAAAAAATTTAAAGTATGCGCGTCTGGACATAACACAGGTGATAAAGATGTTATCCAAAATACCACCCAACCAGAATTGAGCTCTAAACAATAAAACGAGAGTATTACAGATAGCGGATGTAAAACGGATTCACATTCGAGTGGATCGCAAAATCGCTTAGTAGCAGAGAGTTTGAACGTGATCAACATTTTACCAGAAGAAGAAATCAAAAAGTACGTCCTAGACGACCTTAAGATGTGCATTGGGGATGTCCGCGATTTCGACGGAGAGGCCTGGTACAGAATCGATAAAATCACCGACAATCTGCGTGATATTTTTATGGAAATCCTCGAATCAAATTCGCAAGTGACGAAATTAGTACAAGGCCTTCCAAATCAGTACAAGGAAAAGAAAATCAATGAGGAGATGATTGTGGGCGAAATCAAAAAGACCATAGAGAATGAGGTTAAAATCGAAACGCAATTCAACAACTTTTTAAAACAACAAAACTAACCAAGCTCATACGATTTTAAACATTTGGATGAAACCATAAACGTGGTTAAAGATAATCTACTTGGTATCAAAGCGGAAATTAACGAGTTTAAAAGTAACTGTTGGGATAAAATCGAGGCAAAAGCTAATAAAAGTGAAATGCTAGAAATGGAGAATAAGTTGAAGGCGAAAATAGCTAATTTAGAGGCGAAAATGAGCGCTGAAAAAAACTCAATTAGAAAAGATTTCCATGATTTTAAAAAAAAAGCGTAACAATTATTTTGGTGTTAAGCACTTCCCCGTGTGGCCGTTTGTGGCGTTCCTAGGTGCGTACACGATTATGTGTTACGGTAACAAATCGTAATTTTAATAATAAATTTTATAATGTAATAAAGTGGATTGTATAAAAAAAGTTTCTTGATGCCATTATCGCAGAATGTAGTCGCTGATGTCTTCAGCCTTCAGTCTTAAGTCTTGGTCACTATGAAAACGGCGTCCTTCCAATTCGTCTTTGAGTGGACCAATCATATGAAAGTCACACAGAGACAAGTTGGGGCTATTGGACGGGTGTTCTAACATTTCCCATATGAATGATCTCTTTTTTCTCGGGTCAAAGCAGTTGTGGCCGAGGGTTGTCCTGAAGGAGAATCACACTTCAGGTGGGCATGTTTCGTCGATAAGGCAGCTTGGCTTCATTAAGGAGCTTGCATTGACTGTATGTGAGGAACCCACCTTGCCGAACATTTTTGGTAACCTAATTCATTGAAAATGACTAATTGGGCACTCCCGTATGAAATTCATATGCCTGTAGCAATTTCGTATACTGCAAGTTGCCGGTCAATTTCAATCAGCTCACGGATAGCACGAAAGTTCGTCTCAGAAATGATTGTTTGCAGTCGGCGTGCATGACTCACGTTTTTAAACGTTGTGCGGCCACTTTTTATGCCATTCAGAGACTTGAGTGTTCGACAGCGTATTATTAACGAACTGTGCAGTCAGTCGACGAAAAAATGATTTACAACTTCTCGCGTCAAATATCAAAACATAGTGAACCAAATTGGCTGCAACCACTTCCAACACTTCACTTAGCTGCCGATAAATGAAACATTCCGCTTTATATTTGATCCACCTTCGTATCAGTTCACTTTACATGTTTGTTAATAACTCCTCCCAAAGTAAAACAATTAATTTATTTATCTAATAAAAATAGATAAACATTTCTTACGTGTACCATACAAAAGACACAGAAGACTTGTTTGGAAAAACTTAGCTAACCCTGAAGTATTTTTGCGTTCTTTTTGGATGCCACCTAGAAAAGCAGTATACATACAATATTCAAGCTAACGGATTTTTCCCCTTAATTCTTGAATGTTGTTTTTTTTTTTTGTAGAATAAAACAGAAATTGTTACTGTCATTAAGCTAAAACTAATTGAAAATAAAGCAGTATTTATCTGAAGCAAACCAAGTCAATGTTAATTATAATATCAAGTCAATGCTAATTTATTTACTATAATACAGATGCATAAAAATATCAGTTATATAATTGAGAAGAATTTAAAAAAAACTTGCGACAATTGTTTCGCCATCAGTGGCTTTATCAGGTAGATGACAAGTAGTTTTATAACCTACAATTTGTTCCAAAAAAGAAACAATTACAAGAACCTCTATTTATTTATATGTTGTAAAGATATTTATTATTGACAAGGCCACATATTTAAAGGCATGCGATTTCTCGAATGTAAAGTATTTTGTGCGATAACAACACAAATATGGGCATGTTTCTTACCTGTAAATGTCCCAATACGTTTTCAATTGTCTGTGATACAAAAACGACTTTTCCAGTTATTGTAAGAATTATTAGGAAACCTCCTAACTGTTCATATACTAAATTGTCCAGCACAAGTTGATCCACATTTCTCGGTATATTCATCCTTTCCGTGTTCCCATTGAGTAGCGCTGAAAATGAAAAAAAAATTGATAAAATATTCTATCTACCCTATTATAGACCGAAGGTCGATAGCCCAAACGGACGGACTAACCCTTATTTTAAATTAAAATGTATTTGTAATAAATGCATTTTTGTTTGCCCAAATAAAGATGTTATATCTATTCTATATTTCATTTTTGTATAAAACAATAATATTACTAATTTCTATGATAACGTGTGAGTGATTAGTTTGTAAGTAGTTTAGTTAGTTTGTAACTAACTAATTTTGATATTATTAATATTATTTAAATGTAAAACATGACTGGGCCCATATATTTTAATTTTTATTGACTACTGCAGCATTAATAGAAATATTAAACAAATAATGTTAAAAACGCCCCAGCAGTGAATATTAAGGCATTTACATTTTAATAATATACTTCTCCTTTATTCGATTAACTATCAATAAATTATACCACAAGAGAAGGAAATAACAAGTCTAATTATTGACATATTTAATTATTAATCATATAAATTTATGTTCTGAAGGAATACGATACAGAAAAATTATTCTATTCAAATAAAATATGTAATGTGAAATAATACCTGCCTAATTTTTCATAGCATTGTCGAAGATGCCTTAAACTACAGTAATGCAACGTTCATTACCAGTAAGAAAACACGTTTACATATAAACTACCTACCGGCACCTCTACGTTTTGGATAAAGCCGATTTGACAAAGTCAGCTATAATATAAAGTATGTTCTTTTACGCTTCGAAAATATTTTGGACTAGACTATCTATGGCTTAATTATAACCTAATAGATACACGTTCTACTATAATACATGTGCATTTCAAATAGGCAACAATGACATAGAAGAATGATTTGTATCAGAGATAGGTGTGGAAAATAACAAAATTTTATTACCACAAAATAAAATGTTTAATTTATAAATTAAACATAGATTATAAAACTTGTTTTGCTGCGATATAAGGATTTGCATCTATAGAATGATTACATATAGGTCAAGACCTCGGGTTTGATACGATTTGTTCACTTTACAATGTTCACACTTAAGTCGAATAAATAACGGTGGCTACTATAAAATGTGAAATGTGCAAACATCCTTGAAACAATGAAGTCTTTAAATATTAGTCTTAAAGTATTATGCTTTAATAGAACGTTCATAGCTTTTCAAGGATATAAATAAACTAATTGAAAGTTCTTTATAAAAATTAAGTGTAACACTTTACACAATTTTACTAATATATGCCATTAGTAAATATTTACCTATTTTTAAGGAGTAAGATCAATTTCTTTGTTCTATATTTTGGATATAATATGTATTCGAGGAACATTTATGACTTAGTTAATAATTTTGTAAACACCAAATGCCAAGTCGATACAAGTTAAAACCTTAACCTTAATTGCTATTCGTATATTATTCTAGTATAAGTTTAGTTCTAATTAAAACTTCATCGAATAATAAATTCGTAGTTAATTAAAAAATAGATTTCGCTATCAGAGTAACTGATCATCCATGTGAATTATAATAATAATAAATTGTCTTCATGGCAAAATAAATGTAATTATACAGTTATATGTAATAGTATAGGCGAAGTTAACATCATTGCAGTTAGAATATACAAAATAATTTGCTGGCCATTACTTGACTATTGTCGTACATTCCAATTCCAGTAACGCAACTGCCCACAGCATTCAAGTTAGCGCGTAAGCATTTCATCATACATTAACAAAACTTGAAGAACGTATTCAATACCTAACCGAAAAAGTAGCTACATTAGGAGCTGTGATTTGTGGTGATTGGTTAATAAGCTCTTGCAGGAATTGAATCTCTTTTGGTAATGTAGAATAACCTATAAGTAGAGTATTATCATTTGCAAAGTGCAGGAGATACTTGGAAGAATTAAAGTATATAGTAGATCTAGGTTATAAACAACAATGCAATAATGTTAAATATTAGAGGTAAAAGAGAGAGTCTTGGTGTAGTTCTTGTTCGGAAGTAAAAGAAGAAGAGAACGAGTTTTTGATTTTATCTTTTAGCGATCTATTGAAGAGGAACTACTTAATAATAATTATGATATAAGGAGGGATATTATGAGGTAACACTTGTAGATGGTGGATGGAAGAGAAGTTGTCAATAATGAAGTATGAAGAATCGATAGCTGGATGGTAATGTAGAAGGTTGACGCGTTTGATAATACAAATTATAATTTCTATTTTCCATACTTCTGGGAAGTATTGTTTTATTATTTCGTACGAATTCATGAATGTGGAGTGTAACGGACTTTAGGATAAGTTTGTGTATATGATGTGGAATTATATTAATACGCTTATTCTTCAAAATTATAAAATATAGCCAATTATCTTTTTTAAGTATTATTTTTTTAAGTATTCAATTATCGAAAAAGGATATCGATTATTATTTTCGATAATCGACTATATCGAATAATAAATGTATCATTGAAAAGATCAAATATTTAATTAACCGAATGCTAAAAAGGAAGAGAGATAGATATATTATTCTTTATTCATTATACAATGTATATTTACACGATATAATGGTATCAGTCTGTCCGAGTCAACGACTTCTCAAGATTTAACACCATATTAAAATTACTAATTATTTTAAAAACAAATTACAATGAAAGTAAGGCTACTTAACTTAATAATTGGAATTAGTAATCTGATGATTATCTGGATATTTATATTTTTAGACGTATCTCGATTTAATTATTGTCTGTATTTAAAAGTGCTTTATAGGATGTGTAAATATTTTGTAATCGAAATAACCCATGGAATTACATAGAGAAATTTTAAGAATTATAAAATGGATTTTAAATAATTCATTTTTAACCTTATTGTTATTATTGGAGTTTCTGTAAAATATTACATATTATGTGTATATCACAGGCGGTAGCATACATGCGGAAGTTGTTAAACATTAACCAAATAAATCAAGAATTGATTAAACAACTGACACATTAAATTAAAAGTCAACAAATCGTTTCATTTTCTCAGTATATTACTACAAATTGACACAAAAACGTAAATGTACAGCAATAAAAGCAATTGCCACGAACATAAAATTAATTAAATTAACTATATTATGGTTTTAATTATTATTGATAATAATAGCAATAATTCGGCTGTCAACTAAAATGGTTTTGTTTCACTTGTTTTTATTATATTATGTTTATAGAAAGAAGTAAAACAAAATTAATTAATTAATTGTAATAATAATTCGATAACCAACGAATAATAAGCCTTAGTGTAAAATTTGCCAACAATCCTTTCAATGTAACCCTTCTCAATAAATTTTGCACTCCCCGAAACCCTAACATCCCCCCCAAAGACAAATATCCATCAATTCATTAGCTCGCATTATCCGGACAGTTAAGCTAGACAGCAATTTTTCTTTGATTTTTTTACATAAAATAGAATAAAGACAGGGCAGAAAGACCGAAGGTCGATAGCCCAAACGGACAGACTAACCCTTATTTTAAATTAAAACGTATTCATTCTAAATGTATTTTTGTTTGTCCAAATAAAGATGTTGTTCTCTCTCTTTAATTCGATAATTAATCTGGCAGAAATACCATGGGTGGATGGCCGTACAGAAAATCAATTACGATTATTAATATAAAAATAAAAATAAATACAGAAAGTATCAGATAATAAATAAAGATTCTCTCGCTCTCTCGATAATTAGAATTATTTCATTGATTTCAAACAACAACAACTGGCAGATACTTCAAATAAAAATAAAAGCTGTTAAATTTAGTGAGACATTAACTTTATCTAACGGTATAAAGTAAATAAAATACATCGAGAATAAATTTAAATTGGTTTTTCCAGTCTTTATAAGGCGGGAAATAACATTTTTTTTCTCGCAATTAAGGTAAATGCCAAACATGTAATCCGTAATGAAAATAGTATTTCAATGACAATGAAGGTAATGATCGCGACAGTTATGGCGTAGTTATCCATACTTACACTGAATTGAAAAACCACAAATAATATGATCGGTCAAATAGAAACAAAATTGATTATTACTCAGAATATTTGCATACTTCGTCACTCGATCAATGGAGTTGTTCATATCATAATTAGTAGTAGGAAAAGCCAAACGAAATTGCACCTTATGGTCAAGTGATATAATATCATAATAAGTAGAATGAAAAGACAAACAAAATAGCCTTTCGACGAATTTGTTTTACTGCATTAATCCATTTATTAACTTAAATAAAAATTGTGATATTCAAAAATATTCTCCTTTCAACTAATGTCTTGATTTTCAATGATAAAAAAAGATTTCACTGTGACTATAGGCTCTAGAGCAGTGTTTCGTAACCTTTTTTGTGCCATGCCCCACCAAAGCCTTTCTAAAATTCTTATGCCCCCCATGTTTATATACATAATTTTTAATATTAAAAAATTGAATTGTTCACTTAAGAAACTTAAATAAGAGGTTTTAAGGAGAAATCACAATAGTAAAATATCGAAACATAATGAAAAACTGAAATTCAAATTCGAAATAATTTTAATAAAGATTTTTTTTTCTATAATAACTTATTATTTTAATTTAGTGAGATCCTTGCGCTTGGTGCTTGCTGTGCAGAGATTTTATGTTAGGTTCCAATGGTTAGCTCCAGTCTCAAGTCTCTCCGGTGTGTTACATCCAGACGATTTCTTTTTACCAGTAAATCATTTACAGTAGTAAATACACATTCACATAATTATGAAGATGGAAACGATAACAATAGTGGTTGATTTCTGTTTCCTCACAAAGCCATGCCATCACTCCTTTTATATTAAATAAAGGTTTAACTGACTCATCATTTTGCATATCTGCGAATTCTTTTTGATACTGCATATTTGATATATGAAATAAATCCACTAACAATGGCTGTACCATCCATGTTGAAAAACCAATTTGTTTCAAATCAGAAAATATTTCTTTTAAATAAGCTAATATAATTTTCAGATGATCGACAATAACAAGCAAACTGTTCAAAGTTTGTGTTGTTAATATATTTCTAATATAACTCAATAGGGGTGATGAAACCAAATATCTTTGCCTTTGCATCGACAAAAGTTTTATTTGTTCTTTGAAGTTTCTCATTTAATATATTTCGTTTTTCAAAGATATTGGCTAAATAACTTACTTCATTTCAAGTTTGTCGCTTAAAAAATCACTAAGTATATCAAACAGTTCCATAAATATTTTCAAGCAGTTTAAGAGAAGTTTGAAGTAAAAGTTCATCACAAAATAGCTTTAAGAGACGCTCCCATTTGACATTAGCTTAAATAGCATTGATACACTTTATTACTGAATGTACTGCATTTAGAATAAAAGAGCTGTTTTTAGCTACAATGTTTTCCATATGACTAACACAATACATTACAATAATTTTTGGATTGTCATCTGCTTTCTTTTAAGCAGCCATTTTTTCCTCATCATATTATGATCACCATTTGAAGCACAAGATGTTACATTTTCATTGGTATATTATTGACATCTAAATAGTTTTTACTTTCCCTATATACGAAGTATATATAGACGTCTCTTATATGGCCAAAAAGCTTCACTCCCATGTGTTGACAATTGTGAATTTGAGGTTAGGTTTGACCCATTGCAATTCGATTCCGATGAAAAATCGGATTTGAAACAGTCAATTTTCAAATTGCCCCCCTGTGGGGCATGGGAAACACTCTAGAGGCTTGACTTATTTTGTAAAATATTATTTTTATAAAACTTGCTATGGAACCGTTTAAGTTGATGTGTAGCAATGCTAGAATATAGTGCCCATAGGACTGAGGTATATTCGAGATGCAGGTAAAAGGTACTTATAGTATGATCTTCAAAATTAATACTTAATATATTATTAAACTCTAAAAGCTTTAAGGATTTGTAACGTATATTTTATGATTAGCAAAATTAAGTTTTGAAGTAAACACTTAAAGTCGTTTATTAAAAAGGTTTAATTTAACAGATTAAAATTAATGGACTTTCATCAATAAAAAATACAGTATTCTAGTATGATTATCTTGAAAATCGTAGCTCAACATTAATTTAACATCTAATAAAATGCAATTTATAAACAATATAACATAAAAAGGGCCTACAATGTGAACTCTGAGGTACCCCCGTTGCTACTTATATATTTGAATGTCAAGAATGAAATGAAGCAAAAAATTTAATTCGATTTTTTCCAAAAAAAAACTTGTTAATCAAAGTATGCACTCATATTATCGGTACATTTTCCCATTTTAGAGATAACTCATTTATCCAATTGCTGTAGAAACCTGGATCACGAGAGTCGATGAACTCTTGAAACGCCATTTTGACAACCTGCGTGGAATTGCATTTTTTCCAGATAAAAAGATTAATTAAATTTTGTAAGAAATTATAGTCAGTCGGGGCAAGGTCTGGCGAGTATGGTGGGTGACGTAGAGTTTCCAGCACCAACTCCTGTAGCTTGTACACGATCATTCGTGCGGCATGTGGTCGAGCATTGTCGTGCAGCATTGAAGTCATCCAATTAACTAATTTTGGCTGTTTAATCGATAACAGTAGACATCCGCCGTGATCGATTGGCCAAATTCCATAAAGCAGTGGTCTGGGCCAGGCCACCAAACAGTGACTATCAATTTATTTTGGTGGATTTCTCGTTTCGGACAGCGATTTCGGTAATTCATCTTTGTCCAACCATTTTCATCACACTTAACAATTCGATTAAAAAATGTTTCGGCTTTGAGAAAGAAGAGAAAGACATGTGTCGAGTCTTCGTTAGTTCTGTGCATCGGTCAATTCATGCGGTAACCAATTGTCCAGCTTTATCACTTTACCGATTTGTGCCAAATAAGTCAAGATTGTTAAATTTTGGCTTGGATTCGCTTCCCTAATACAAAACCTATACAAAAAACGATTGCAATTTTTTTCAAACTGAAATCACTAGGTGGTAATATGCGTTAGAAAGAGTCTAAATGAGGTTGTTTGCGATTGAAATAAATAACATGAACTTCAGGATGGTTGTGACCATCACTAGGTGGTAATCCATATTTAATTACATAGTAAGTGTTTTAATATGTGTTTAAATAAAATGAAGTTTGCTCCATTTCATACTAGACAACCTGATGCTATAGGGACTTTTATTAAGCACTGTATATCTTTAAATTTAAATAAAACAATCTTCCATTTTTTCATCGATTTTTTTAAAATTCTTTTGAAAGGCCTATCGATGCTATTATGTATGAAATATAACATCGTGCAAATGTTCTCCACGGCTTTGTTGAGTGGCGCGCATCTGAAATGTCTAAGACTCTGGCGCATAATTCAGGCTGAATTTGAACGTTGGTTTGAGTTATACTGGCTTTGAGGGCTGCTGTGGTTTGTGGCTTATTCGTATAGACGACCTGCGATTTAAGAAAAACCCACAAAAAAGTTAAGTCGCATGATCTCGATGGCCAGTTCGGTGGCTCTCAAATCGCTCGTGTATAATGTCTAATTTGGTATGAGTTGTGTGGCACGAAGCGCCGCCCTGTTAAAACCAGCATATGTCGTTGGTCTCAATATCATCTAATTCAGGCCAAAAGAAGTTGGTAATAATAGACCTATAGCAATTAACGCCAACGTTGGTCTAAAATAGGCCTCATCGCTGAAGATGTTTTGATGAAAATTAGAGTGTTTCCAACTGCTTCGGGGCCTATTCACCCCGTCCATACACGTTGTTTTATATGGTCGTTCATCAGCTCCTGAGTCAGAATTTTGTAAGGGTGCAGGCCCAAGTCATGACCCAAAATTTCTGTGGTCTGCGAAAGGCCAAGTTCTTATGAGCGACGTAAAATCAACTGCCTCGAATTCTCCTGCACACTCGCACGGACAGCGGCGATGATGTCTTCGGTTCTTGGTTCATTGTTTACTAAACCAGCAGACTTAAATTTATCCAACACACAGCAAATAGTCCTTTCGGTAGGATTATTATGGCGACAGTAGTAAAATGGGCGAAGCGAGAGAAAAAGAGAAGGAACCCCCTATTTCTGATAAAATAATCATTTGCACCTGATATTGAACGCTACATCTGTCCTTAGTGATTTCGCAAAACAAACTGAATAATTGACAGGCAATTCGGCGGATGTAGCTTCAACAAAATGGCCGCTATTCGAAAGTTCCTTTACCGATAAGGTGCTTGCTTGTACCCGGTTAATTACATTTTGATAAAATCTCATACTCGTCTTGTATAATCGGCGCCAAAATCCATTGAATCTTTATTCTATATAATAATATAATGCGCTATACTCGACGAAAACAATTTTTATCCATCAGGTTGCACTTTTCAAAAAAATTGATAAATGTTTGGTTGGTAACTGTTGATTTACTTCTTAGAAATATATGCTGCTTATTTATGAATATGGCGAATGTGCCACTAGCTAACTAATATTCATTTAAAAAATCTATTTCTTAATGTTAATACATTCGTATTCTTTTAAAGATTAAATACGATGAATGAAGAAGAGATAAATATTTAGTTTATAGATTATTATAGTTATATTTTTAAATTTAAATTTTAGATTATAAACTAAAGTATTGATTTCGGACAATAAAATTATAAAATATTATTGAATCGATTAAATTTCTTTGCATGCAAAATATGATATATAGATTTTAAAAAAATACTCGTCCTAACAACAAGCCCTGAAGGCTTTTATTCTTAATACATTTATATATTTTACCTCTAAATTTAACACTTTTTATAAGTGTAGATAAAAAAGAATATAAGGCCTGCAATTTAAATGTTGACAAAATATCATGTGAAACGTAATCAAATCTCTTTGTGAACAAAATTTTATTCGATTTGTTTATCCAATAAGAGAGAAATGCAGAGAAAATTACATTTGTAACTACAAATGTAATTTTCTCTGCTTTTCTCTCTTATTGGATAAACAAATCGAATAAAATTTTGTTTCATAAAAAGCTCTTTTTGGAATGGGTTTGGAAATAAATTTCTCTATTCTTTTATATCCCTTCCTAGCTATTATTTTAACCTCTTTGTTTGGATTCTTAATAATAATAATAATAGTTTATTTATTTTGAAATGAACACTACAAATCTTCAAATAAATAATGTACATGAAAAAATAGTCAGTAAACGATAGATGTAATCAAACATAAAACAAATTGACTAAGTAATCTGATTATAAACTTATCTATAATTGTAAAATTAATCCATTGAAAAAAGTACACAGATAATTAAATAGTTCTCTCTTTCTCGCGTATAGACTTTTAACCTGTTTGATTGATTTAGGAAGATGATTTTTATACATGTGTAGTAAGCACCCTTTTCATATCTATCTATTCTATGGAAAGGCAGCGTGAACTGTTGACCATATCTGGTATTGTATACACATGAAAGTAAAGTTACACTAAATGTATCCTTTTGATTCCAAACAAACTTAGCACATTCGTAAATATATATGCCAAAACAGGTTAAAAGGTTGTTTTCTTTAAAAATACCCCCACAACTATCGTGATACTTCAATTTGTGAAGTATTCGCATTGCCTTTTATGTGCAATGAAAGCCTTATTGACATCGAAACCCGCACCCCAGATAATGATGCCATATCTAAGGTGTGAATATATGTTGGCAAAGTAAAAGTGTTTTGCTATCATATAGTTACTTGCATTGATTAGTATCCGCAAACACTGGCAGCTTTTACTACCTTTTGTGCACAACACATTTATTTGTGGAGAGAAACTGAGAGTTTCGTCAATAACGATTCCCAAGAAATTTGTCGATTTTATAAATGAATAGTAATTATTATTTAGGGTAATGATTTCTGGAGTTGTTAAGTTTTGATTGATTTTGAAAAAATGCAATTGGTCTTTCCTGTATTCAGTTGGAGGTATTTGAACCAATTTTCTATAGATGATATGGTCTTATTGACGTTTCTAACTAAGTCTGGAACAGTTTCACCTTTAATTAGTACAGTTGTGTCATCTGCATAATTTAGTAAACAAGCGTGTTTTGGAGTAGTAAGCGGTAGATCATTTATAAATATTATGAATAGTATTGGGCCTAGAATACTGCCCTGTGGAATACCCCTCGACGTATTCAATGCCTCTGATATCACATCGGTTCCATTAACTGTGTCAACTAATTTTGTTGAATGGCTTCTACCATGAAGATAAGAGCTTATTAAATTTTGGGCAACCCCGCGCATACCATACTGGTATAATTTCCCAAGTAATAATGAAAAATTCATAGTATCAAAGACCTTGGATAAGTCAAGGAATACACCACAGGTGACATCCCGCTCCTCAAGTGCAAGCAATATAGCATATGTAAAATCGAACAATGCAGTCTCGGTATTTCGCTCACTCAGAATTCCATGCTGGCTAGTTGAAAATAGGTTATATTTGAGGAAAAATTGAATAATTATTTTACAAATTACTAATTCAAACGTAACTTAACGTACTTAAAATTGTAAAAGGACGATAATCTTCAATATCATCACTGTCCTTTCTTTGAAAACTGGTGTGATAATTCCTTGCTTTAATTGATCCGGAAAAACACCATCTTCTATACACTTATTTAGTACATCACACATGGACTTAGATATAGCATCCGCATGTTTTAAAACACATACAGGTACTCCATCATACTGACTCTTTTACGTATTTATATTTATACCATCTACATAATATGTATTATTTCTTTTTCGTTTGATATGGCCATCGTTTCTTCGCTTATTAATTTTCATACCACTGTTTTTTAATCTGGTTTTACTTCACAGTTTATTATTAATACTAGAAGAAAGAGAATGATTTAAACGAGAACTGCGAAGAAAAACTATTTTTAATACTTTTAATTTTCTATGTCCTATTATGAATGGATTTGTTTTTATTTCTGCTTCCTGTATTATTTCGTCTATGAATATTATAAATAGTAACAGAATACGACCTCCTCCTCACTGTAGCCTAGCCATTGCTTGGTCACATAGATCTCTTATCTTTTGTTACTTTCTATTACCTGTTTTTTTTCTTTTCTTATATATGCTTTTAATTACTCTTATTAGTTTCTTATTTATCTTTCTCCTCTCTATGATCTTCCAAAAAGCTTTACTGAAAATAATATTTTGTGTGCTTTCTTTTGTATGTCCAATTTGTGTTTTTTTATTTAATCGCTTAACTTTTATTTCTAGTTCTTTTTCGAAAAATTTTATTATTGTGCATATCACAGTTATCCCTTTGTAATTATTACTGTCTCTTCCATTTCCTCTTCTTATGTATTAATACTGCCATTTAGTTTTTTAAGTCTTACTTACTATTTTCGCTTGTTCGCATTTTAATAATAATTTCATCTATGAATTTTAAGCGTACCTCATCTATATTCTTTATTATTTCTGTTGTGATTTTATATTCACTTGATAATTCTCCTTGTTTTATACTATTGTTTACTGCATTTTCTTAATACTCTCCATTATACTTTTATTAACTTTTATTATTTACCAATTCCCCTCTTATAATTTTGCCGTACTCTTCTTATTTCTTAATTTTTAAGTACTTTATAGAATAATTTCTGATTAATAAAATGTATTAAAATCCTTTAGTTCGTTGTAGAAAATTAAATAATAAATTTAAAAATACGAAAACATTTCGTGAATCTACAACAATGAGTCTTACTAAGACTACAAAACAAATTAATTTGAAACAACTACTTCTCTAGCTAATACTTCGACAGACATTGAATAATACAAATTAATTTGCGTGTTACAAATAGTACAACTATTAAAGCAACACTAATTTGAATGAAATTAATTCTGTTTCATTCAAATTAAAAAAAAAAACTATTAGATTTGGCAAGAAAACTTCGACTTCGCAACCCCTAAAAGCAATTATGGAATCGGCAAATGATGTTAAAATTGTATTGAGGAATGGGAATCGTGTGATCGACTTGAATATAAAATCAGATGACACTCCCCAACAAAGACATTATTTGAAAACTCTGAAAGCAATTTTAAAAACGAGAGTAGATAACGAGGAAGTAAATTTGACAATAAAATATTTTAATAATATACGGAAAATCGTAAAGAAACGGGTGCATTCGGAAAACTAAATCATTCCCTTCAAGACATTATAAGTTTCACTGAATTGAAAAATTCACTATGTTTTAACCACAAATAATTATTGTAAAAATATTATATAACGTGTACAATTATATACATTTAAACAACACAGCACAGTTGATGTTGTCTATATAATATTTTCACAATAATTATTTGTGGTTAAAACATAGTGATTTTTTCAATTCAGTGTAAGTATGGATTACCACGTAGTAACGGTCGCAACCATTCTCTCTATTATAAGTTTCGATATATATTACCAGAACGTTCGTGGCATGAAATCCAAAGTAGTCACATTTTCAAATGCAATGATGTCTTGTTTGTATGACGTAATCACTTTAACGTAAACATGGCTAACTTCTGACATTGGAAATAATTAATACTTTTCAACAAACTACAGTGTTTACCGTAAAGATAGAAGTGGAGGTGTCTTAATTGCTGTGAATCCGAAATACAAATCTGAATCAATTGAAATTACCTCTCCAGTATTAAATATTGAATTTGTAGGATGTAGAATTTGTTTAGGCAGTTCATGTTGAGACATATTCTGCACATACATTCCGCCGATATGTACACAAGAGGATTACCAGATATTCTTCGATAATTTTATTTCTATTAAAGATTGTGAGATTTTAATCAACCACTTTTCAAAATGTTTATTGATAACACACATGCCCCTGCAACTTTAATGCCATTATTGGATTTTATTAGCTTCAACAACTTTCATCAAATCAATACTATTACGGCAGCATGGACAGGTTTTTGAATGTAATCTTAGTATCAAAAAATATAAATACACATTTTTCAAAGTAATCTCCCGGTTAATGAAGATACATATCATCCAGCAATAGAAACTACAGGCGAATTAACAAAGTCAACGGCTACGAAATTCATAACGGGAAATACTGTGAGCGACTATAACTTTAGGAGAGCTAATTTAGTAAAGCTATATAATGAAATATATAAAAGAGACTGGTCCAATGTTTATAAATGTGATAATGCCTGTGAAGTATTTTATTCCATTTTATATAGTTGCCTAAACTCTCATGTACCAAAAACAGCTATGGGTAAGTCACATGTTATAAAAAATATTAAACTGAAACGTAGATATCGACGAACTAGAGGTACAAACAACTAGCCCACCATCAAGTTTAAGTTACGACAACTAGAGGAGAAAACAGATATTAACTAATCCTACAAGAACTTTATTAAAGATACAGAAAACAATTTCAATAAAGACTCTAAGAAATTATGGTCATTTATTAATGCAAAAACGAAATCCACGAAGATACCTGGAATAATGAAACTTGGATATGTTACTTTACATAGCGAAGAAACTATAGTTGAGGAGTTTGATAATTATTTTCAGAATTCGCTTTTTAAGAGAAAGAAAAATTATTAATTATAATTGAATTCTAAAAACCAAATATTTTCCTAAAATCTGGAAAAAAGCGAAAGTTATACCCATTCTCAAGCATGGCGACAAATCTTGCATTAATAGCTATCGTCCCGTCTCGATTCTTTGCAACTATAGTATATTTTTCGAAAGTCTATTAACAGATTTCATATATTCTGAAGTATCCACAGAAATTATTAGCAGGTAGCATGGTTTTTTGAAAAATCGATCTACGCTCACAAATCTTCTAATTCGACCCAGGGTATTTCTATTAACATGGACAACAATATCCAAACTGACGTAATATACACATACTTATCAAAAGCCTTTGATTGTTTACCCCATCTGATCATAATAGAAAAACTAAAAACATTTAACACATATGAAAACATTGTCTATGTTATACTGTGCGATTACTGATATGGTTATTAAATATTACTGCTTTTTCAAAAGTGAAATTGGAGACTTAATGTTGAACATATGGTTACGTTGTATACTGATATAGAATCAGATACAATATCTAGAGTGTGCAAGTGTAGACATAAAGTACCTGATATTGAAAATATTACATGTCCAAGAAATGTTAAAATTTTTATACCTGCTATTAATCAAACCTTATGGAGGACTGTGACCGCTTTGTATACTAAAGGTGCCAACGAAAAAGAAAAACAATTTTGGACCAAATACCTAGATACGGATATTAGACCTACTTTATTGAAGAAAATTTTAGAACACATGAAGAAAGATGTCACGTATAGTATGGCGTATATATTTAAGGAGAACATCATGTATAATATATCTGGAGATAAAAATACCTTCAGCCAGGCACCAACCATTCAAATAAACACTGCACTGAGCGCAGTTGATACGATAATACATTTAATTCAGAAAATAAGAAGATAATAATTACGTTGGAGTCTGTTGATGGTTGTGAAACGCGAAGATATGAATTAATTTTTAAATAACACTCACGCATTAAAATTAAAAAGTACCTTAAAAGTACAGAACTCAATTTGTTTCATTTGAAGGGTACAAACCAAAAGAATATTTCGTTGAAAGTGTAGTTCCGCAGGGGTCAAATCTAGGACCGCTCTTATTTCTGCTATTCATAAATTCAAGCTGTGATAACTTAAACTGTCTTATACGCGGATGACGTTAAACTTTATAAAAGAATCAGCAGTATAAGTGATTGTGAGATTCTTCAAGAAGATTTGAATAAATTTAACTATTGGTGTACGGAACATGGTTTGAGTTTAAATGTAAATAAATGTTGTATTATATAGTGCACTAAAACACACCAACGATATTATTTGATTACACCTTGTTAGGAGAAACAGATCTGGGTGTTATTTTCGATGACAAATTAACTTTTCAAAGACATATTACTTGATCAAAATTACTTGGATTCATTTTAAGAAGTACTAAAGATTTCTGTTGATGTTTATATTATATTATATAAATCATTAGTCTGTTTGACTACTGTGCACCGGTCTGGCTACCTTCGTAGTAATATTTGCAGCAACAGATAGACGCAAATTTATGAAATATTTATATTATGAATCTACAAGTATATCCAGAACGTGAATACCCATATACGGATTTGTTAAAACACTTTGACATAATAAGTATTATTAGCTATCATAAACTTCAATTATTAATATTTTGCATAAAATAGGACATAGTAAAATCGATAACACTGATTTTCTCAAACACGTACTCTTTCATGCACCGGCAAGATTTACAAGAAATTCATTGACTTTTAGATACCATGTTTCCAGGACTCGACATCATGAAAATTTACTACTGATAAAAATGTTAAGACAATATCATAGTGTCCAGTATGGTGCAGATGTATTTGACTTGTTCCATTGTTTTAAACAGGATTGCCTAAACTGTATTATTATTAGCGCTTAGATCATCTCTTATATTTTATTTATAAATAATTTCATTCTCTGTATTATTTTATGTACTTTTTATTTTATGTATTTTGTTGATGTTCCTTATATAAGGTTTGTACCTATTTCGTATAAATATATTATTATTGTTATTGATTTCTGTTCATGATTCTTTTAACATATCTTTCTATTTTTCCACAATTTCTTCATGTTTAACTTATTAATGTTAATGTTTTTATGTGTTTGTTGTCCTGTACTGGATAATTTTGCATTTAAGAATGATTCTCTTATTTTTCCCAATACTAGGTAATGATAACTGCCTATTTTACTTTTTTAACTCTTACATCTAACACAGATTGCCTGTTTCATTTCTCTACTAACAAAAAGTTTTAGATTGTTCTTGTCTGCTTGGTTTTTGTGTTTATTTTTGTAATTACAACCATAACACATTTAATACATAGTTTTTTTTTTAGAAAATTAATTATATTTCAAAATCAACCACTTATTTTTCAGACGAAGTATTTTGACGATTAATTAGTAAATATAGATACAAATAAAACCTATTTTAATATGTGTTCTTGACATTTAAGGATTCACTACTATACATAAATAATTCTAGTCGTTAATGGTTTAAATCAGGTATATAAGGTATAAATTATAAAAAAAAAACACAATTATGGGGGACTAATTACCGAGTGAAAATCTTTCGTTCAATGTTAACCACGCCTAATATGCGTATGGGAATTTTGTTCGGCGTAAATATTTAGAGTAAATAACATAAACAAAATATAACTTACTGGCATTGACAAGCCAGTGAAAGCTAAATTAATAGAAAGAAATCAGAAGTAATGGTTATATGGATACGCAAACTCAGTACTTTTAGAATGTAGTAAACAATACTTTAACAAACATAACAAGTATGTTATTCACGTGCAAGCGCATGCGTTGATTGCCGTATTCTGAGTGCTGCAATCGCGTGGACATAATAAGGCCATAAATATTATTGCATACATTCTTAAAATATAAAGAAAAATATTTAAATCATTATATGAACCAATTATTTGAAATGCGCATACGCTAAAAGACAAATAATAAGCTACAATAAGGTTACACGGCCATTTGTCTTCATAATTAAGAATATTATCAATTTAGAAATACGAGACAAATAAACACACACTCTTTAATTGTTATAATGAGTTTGTATCTCTCTGGACATATTTAAATTATCTTTGTGTGTATGGATGTTATTTACAATAGGCCTAATGTTAGATAGTATTTCTGTTTATATTTTATTTACATCCTGAGTTCTGCCCAAAATTAAATTTTATTTTAAAAATGATGATGACCTTATGTGGAAAACATAATTCTTTTATAGGAAAATCTAGCAAAAAATACAAGAATTAATTTAAATAAAAAGAATACAAACAGCAAAATTACAAAAAAAACAAAGATTTCAAAACTATACATCATCAGTAAATGCATTATATTTAAAAATAATACTACTTATTTAAGTGTAAAATACGTTATTTAAATAGCATACAACAATATTATAATAATCAGCAATAGTAATGCTTATTGTGTATTGAACATTATTTATTTTTAGAAAACAATGAAGTTATACTTATTAATTGAGAAACGTTAAAATGATGTAGACTATTCGCTTGTATTCTAGAAAATGATTATTTTAACATTACTGTATTTTGACCTTTGCAAAGCGACCCAATAAATATTATTTCTGCATAGATTTTTTTCTTTCCACATTTATAAAAAATACGTTTATTGTAATAAAACACCTTTCTTTAGGGTATAGTATTACTTTTATTTATGAATGTTGTTGATTGTTTATTCATTTTATGGAATGAATATAAGAATATATTGTATATATTTTTATTATTTTAATGTTAAATATTTAATAAAACAAAAATACTACTAGTAAATTATAATGAAAAAGCGGTATCCCCTTTTAATTGATTTGTTTGTTTCGCACTTCTAATAACCATTGCAAATGAGTGGCTGAATATCTCCGTCGCTAATTTGACCTTCATCTCATGAACATTAGCTGTGAAAATGTCTGTGTTACTAATTTTTGGTAGTGATAGAATTATATTACTATTCCTCATGCAATTTAATAAATCTACTACATAAAAAGAGACGATATATTTCCCATACAAGTCCTGTATTGATTATTAGAATATATGCACAGACTTGTTTGTTTAACTCACAAATTGAATTGTATTTCTAAATTCCCTGAATAATAACCAAAGTTGTTTTACTTTATTTGGGCAAATACATTAAACCGTTTTCATTTTTCTTAATTCAAAGTTAAGTAAATAGTTAACTTCTTCTTTAGATGCCTTTCTTTTATTTTATTGATAATGGCGATATTACATTGGTTTTTAAAGAAGTAAATTATTTTTATCTTCATAGAAAATAATAATCATAGTACCTTTATATACTTTAAATTAAATAGGTGTTTCCAACATAAAATACATATCATAGTGCACTGAAATAATCTACGTCAAAATTTGTAAAAAATATTCGCACGGAAATGTTCAAGATTTAATTTCATTACTTAGCCGACATCCTTTTACTCCAAACAATACAAATGGCGAAAAATTGTCAAAGCGTTCTAAGTAAGTCTACCGACAAAAAGTCGAACATTAAGTTAGAGAAACTTATTGCCGAAATAACGGGTGTCCAACAATTATTGCAGTCCCGGGTGGCGTTGGAATCAAAAACGTAGGTCGATTCTTACATGTGCCAAATAAATGAACTGACATTTTAATTGTCAAACATAACCTAAACCTGCATTTAAAGTGTTGTTTAAATGCACGTTTAGGTTATGTTTGACAATTGAAATGTCAGTTCCTTTATTTGGCACATGTAAGATTCGACCTATGTTTTTGATTCCAACGCCACCCGGGACTGCAATAATTGTTGGACACCCGTTATAAAAGGCGACAATCTTATGCACGCGTTAAAATATTTTACAAATTAATTCAGTTTACTAAGACGTATTTCAATCTCTGCAGTTTCTAAACTGTTATTTGGCGTTTAAGGTAATTTCATTAAGTTTTCCTATGTTATGTGTAATTTTTGAGTATTTTTCTGTTAAAAGCACAAAAGAGCTATTAAGTGAATTCAAGGCAAAATATACAACATACGTACGGTATTTCATGTTATGTTAAATAAATTAAGTATAGCAAAAACAATAATTTTTCTCAAGATTTCTCACAAAGGCCGATGATATTTCAACACACAAAAAATCCAGTATATTATCCGAATGCAACGAAGAAAAATCGGACTTGAGCTTCCAGTTCCAAAGTATTCAAATTCTTCAACACATTTCTTAATTAGTTATCAATAATATAATGCGTGATTTGGTTTGACCAAACAAAAAATCATTTTTGGGATTTCAATTAAATTAATACTACTACATAGGATTTTCTGAACTAAAGAAAATTCATGAAAAACAAATCAGCTCTTTCTGCAAAGTTAACAAATGTCTTTTTTGTTCTACCTCAAATGACTACCAAATATAACTAACTTTATAGACTAGCGACTATCTATCTACTTTTCAAAAACATTTTTATTTTATAATGCTAATTCAAAACTATTAATTTTATTCGCTAATTCTATAAACACACAAAATATTGTTATACGTCTGAACTACAAGAAATCCTACTAAATGAACTAACAATTATAGGCAAATTTCTGCTTTAGCCTTTTTACAAATATTATTGTCGTTTTGCCGGCAGGATAACTGAGCAGTGAGACAGTATTACTAAATAAAATAATGACAGACACAGCACACAGAAAATGGGTGTTATTTAAAAAAGTGAGCTGTAAAGAGATTTTAATTTAGTAATTTACTACTAGTTGAAAACTATGGATAGATAATTATAGTTAACAACCGTTGTTGAAATTTTTTATTTGGTTATTTCTAGTAAAATAATATATTTTTAGTTAAAATACTCGTTAAAAGGAAGATAAGTCGCGCTACTATTTAGTGATAATTGTCATTCTAGTGCCAAATACATAGAATTAGAAATGTGAGCAATTCATAAAAGTATGTGCACCATATTCAAATACGATATTTGGAATTTTTGACTTAAGCTTAATAAAAGATTTCGTAATTATAACGAATTGTAAGTAACGTATTTTAAATTAATTTTTTAGCAATATCGTATACCTGCATACTAATATCTACTACAAAAAATTTTAAAAAGCCCAGTTAATATCCAGTTGATAATAAAATAATGTTACTGTAGTCATAAAATTTAGATTTTTTTTAGAGAAAGGGTGCAAAACTTAAGTGATATGTATTGTATAAACATTGCACTCTTTGCTTAATTGAGGAAATAATGTAACGCGGACATATTTTATTTAAATTAGTAAATTCATTTAAACTTTTTTACATTTCCTATTCACTTTTCTTTAATAGGTGTGGTGCGGGATGTACACATATAGAAAGTAAGTATATTAACAGTTTATACTATTATAATAGTAAAAATACAGGATGTTTACTAACAAAATATTTATTATAATTTAATGTGCCTATTTATAAGCAGTTTTATCGCGACAGGTTTCTTTAATAGAAATTGTACATGTGCCAAAATTAACAGCATTATTTAAACTCATATTTACCTACCTATTTCTATGCAGAGTCGGCCAAGGTACATAGATATATTCTCAGGGAATTAAATGCCACTATGTGCCAAATTTTATAGTAAGTCATCACAAAATTATAAAAACATGTTATTATTAATCATTATTTACATTAAATTATCTGAAAAATATATGAAGGTAATAAAAGTGAGATTAAAATCAATATAACATGATTTCGTTGGTTATTTTATTTGTTTTTCCTTGTGCCGATTTGTTAGGATGAGCTTCACTAAATCAAAAATTATATTGTGTGAACTGATTTTTAGGAACTGCGCCAAATTATGTTGGAATTAAAAAAAAAACAAGTTAACATTCTAATGTATGGCTACTATGCAGGTTGGTATTTTTCAGTGCATATCTCGATCGTTAATAGTACAGAAATAAAACTTCCAAGGGTTGGATAGCTTCATGTAATGCTCATTCCTTAATATTTATCTTTTACTTTAGTTGTTTCGCTTTAACACTACATACATTTTTGAATATTTTAATATAGAGGTTTTTTGTGTGATACAATTTTATTAAAATTATAAAAAGTAAAACGATAAAAAGGTATATTGGTTTGTTTGAATTTAAATTATTTTCCTAAATAATTAAATTGGTTACATGAAGATCAAATTAATTTGACGAATAAATCACTTTCTTCACAATTTTATTTGATTTACCAAATGTACATTTCGGACACAAAGTAAACTTTATCAATGGATTAGCACTAAATACAAAACAAAATGTTTAGACTATATATAGACCGGAGGATTATAAAACTAGGGGGTATGGATAAATTTCAGGAAAAATTAAGAGATGAGCCGAAAGAATAAAAAACATGACAGTAAATTCAATAATTTACTTTCATGTTTTTTCATTACAATTGCTTCTAGCATGATTAACCGACAATTTGACGAACTTGTGGTTATTAATTAATTTGTGAATGGTCTGGGGGTTATTTTCATATGGCAATATATGGCGACTAAAGGCCAAGGCATTTAGGGAGAATATATCTCAAAAAGTAACATAAAAGACAAAAGTTTGATTGGTTAAGTTATGGCCAATGATCAATATAATATATAATATATAAAACTAGGAATGAATTAAGCTCATCAACAATGCTCAGGATTCGGTAACCTGGACTTGGAGGACCGAATTGAAACCGATCTCTTAGAAGACTAAAATTAGTAGTAGTTTAACAATACCTTACTTAAAGGTTGTCTGTGTTAGATTCCCTCTTCAATTATCAAAAAAGTATCTTGGTCATACAATAATGAGATAAAAAATAAATTAAACCGGTCTATAGCTCTTGTTAACAGGGATGAAATAATACAATGAATTTAATTGAACTATCTAATTTTATAAACGGTGTTTTGGCCTATCGAGTGGATTTAAGCTTATAAAAATTGATAAAATTGATTAGTAATTACAACCTTGAACAACCTTTAATATGCATGCGGCTGACGTAGTTCAATAAGAAGTTAAACATTTTCTTATAGATTTATCGGTTTATAGCAACTATAATATACATTATATTTGACACATCATTTATTTAAATATTTAAACTCTAATTATTTAATATAAGAAAATTCTGTAATTTCTTAAATAGATGATAAAACTAAGAAGCTAAGAAAAAATAAAATGCAATAACGTTATAAACAATAAAAACATGATTTTATCATAATTTAAAAATTTGTATAGTCTGTATTATAACGACATTAAAATATATAAATAAAATTACTATAGATCAAAAGCTAAATGTCAAAAAGCACACAGCTTACAACAAAACAAAAAAATTCAACGAGGGCAAAATTATTCAGAAAATTAACTTACAAAAAAGACGATATATCTAGCCGTAAAAATCTACAAAATAATTTGTCTCCCTTTACATAACTGTGGTCACTATATCATCTAAGTTAGTGAGCGATTTTCTCTAATTTAGAAAATCTTCCATACTGCTTAAGCAGAAATTCGAACCAGAACCTAAAATTTAAAACCCTTCCACGCACAATATTTGAATTTCTTCATTACATTCATCATCAGAGACAGACTGACGAGAGATACTATAACTAACAAATCTGATAGGCCGCAGGACATAGCCTTTTAACAGAATAACAGATGTTATAAAAAACTACTACTACAAAACACAAAAATAAAACATTGCAAGCAATTTTGTAGAATACGGTTAGTTTTAGATTGAACATTTTCATTCAGAGATCATATTTCTTAGTGAGCAATTATTGCTACTCTTAGACATTTAAGATATCCAATTTATTTTTATATTATAAATCAAACCGTATTTGTTATAGTAAAATTTAAAATTAATTGTCATATTATATTAGATCGTAATGTATAAATATGTTATAAAACCAATTATTAAAGTGCTTACTTTGATATATTCGAAGATGCGTGGCTGTCAGTCGTAGTATACTGGTCTTGTCCATCCTCTTCGGACTTTTCGATATCAGTGGGACCAAACAAGCCAATTCAGAAATGTATGAATTCAACTTATCCCTCCTCATCTTTTCAGCCTTATTTCTCTGCTCTCGACTATTACTGAAATGAAAAGTAAGAAATCAAATTAATTGAAAACGTACAAATATAAATAATGCAATGTACTTAACGAATATTATATTTCTTTAAGATCAAATAACAAATATTGTTATTAGCCCTTTTATTAGGGCAATTTTATCAATACTTCATAACAAAATTAACCTACATAGTATAAAATATATTTATGTAATATCATAAAATATTGAAATAATAAACTTTAATGTACTTTTAGTAATTGGAGTTGTTTTGATAAAATTAAGCAAATAATCATTTAATTAAATTTATCTTCTCTGAAATATATTCTTATTTTGTTTATTGCTAATTGCATACATTTGATAATAACAAGTTAAATCAGTGTGTTAACAAAACACGAAAACTGTCTTATGAAATGAGATGCGATATTACGACAAACTGATATAATGTTTGCATTCGTTAATACAAATAGATTAATTATGATTAGCCGCATGACTTCTTTCTAAATTAGCAAGGTTAATTTTGAGGAGAACAAACAAGGGCATTATTAGAAGCAAACAAGCAAGAATTGGGTCAATTAGTGACCATAGTATCAATAGAAGCCAAAGATAATTCCTCGGCTGTATATTGGCATAACATCTATTTGAATTACAAAAATTGATACAATTACTATTAACTAGACTATTCAGGGTTGCGTACGCAGATCATTATGGCAATTGTATATTAGACTATCATGATTTATTTAGATAAAATCATGGTGTGGGATGGATACGAGATGAATACGGCGTGATTAAATGGAGCACGAAAATAGTATTGCTGGGGGTAATTAACCTCTTCATGGCTGAGACAGTTCGCGTGAAGCCAATTTTTTTTGGCGTCACTACACAGTTGACAGAAAGAGTAATTTTCGATCAGGCATATTATAGCGTGCGCGTGTGGTTTTTTCTAAATGTAAAATAATAAATTTTGGTGCAATAAAAATAAACGAAAGAAAATATTTTTGCTGTTTTTAATAAATATTTCGCCTTTTTTACTAATATAATGAATCTTACTAAATGATAATAAGAGAAATAGATATTTTGTCTATCATGAGAATAATTGGAACTGTTACTTTTCTCTATATATTATATTTCTGTTAAAATATTTTATTTTTATTTTTAAGTATACATACGCATATAATTTATATTTTTTACGCTTTTCCCATAGCGCAAAGTAAGTAAGTACATTTATTTCTTTTTGTAGGTCTTTCCAACATAATATTTTAGCATGTATTATATTATTAACCAGCGTTGCTTAATAAATGATAGACTGATTTTAATTTTTATTGAGATATAATCCGAATAGTAATTTGAACATATAAACATAGTTTACCATAGTTTCCATATAGATTTTAAATAAAATCAATTAATAATAACAATGTATTAAAGTCCTTTAAGTTGTCAAAAATTAACTAAAAATTTGTTTGTTTCAATGATATGAATTATTTATTTACTTTATTTATCATTTTATGTAAATAATTATTATTAGCGAAACAAAACATGTGATATTTAGTTAAACCTAGTTTATTGAATCCCATAAATTTACTACTTCACAATATTGAGAATGCTGTCATGAAGTTTTGAAGAAATCATTTTTAGATTAAGTGTGACAAAATAAAGTACGTATCTAAATAGATGATTTTGTTCACTTGAATTTGTAATTTTTAATACATAACTTGTATGTATTTGAAATTTAAAAAAACTTGTTAAACTTCAATTCCTGAAAATTTTATTTTTAGAATTTTTAGTCTGGAAAATAAATAATTTATTTAGATAAGACTGGAATTCATGGTTCTAAAATAATGTATAATATGCTTATAAAATACAGGCATGTTATTACGATAACGTTAAAATATGGTAAAGACGGTAAAAAATAGTCTTGCATTTGAATAGCTCCTCGTTAATGTCTGATATTAATATTCAATTAAACGTTGCAAAATATGGATCTCATTGGGCGTTAGAATTAAATCGATCAAATTAATGCAACTGAACAACCATAAATTTAAATTTATATCATCAGATTATATTGACATTCATAATTAATTAGAAAGTAACACAATTACTTATAAACAGGTTCGCTTTTCTTTTCCCTAAGGCGATTGATATTTATTTATTTCAATTAAAAACAATTGATAATTATACGCAGAAAAGTTCTTAACTGCAGGATATAATTATTAGTAATTTTGATTGTATCTACAGGATCAATTATGGAGAGTTAAATTAAAAAACTACGAAAAATGCAGTTTTAAATGTTAAAAAATAAATTATTAAAACATTTATATAATCAATGTTTTCATAGATTTACTCGTATTATACCAGGTAGGAAAATTCAGTATTGAAGAATATGAAAGTATTTATTTTATTTACAAAATGTATAAGTATAAAAATTTCCCAAGTGCTAAAGCAGTCATTAATGTGCTCAGACATTTTGTGAATTTAGTTTGAATCTAACATATGGACAGAAATAAAAATTCAATTCGAAAAGAAAGTAATTAAGACTTCATATACAATCTCTAACAATAAGGTTCGGTGAATAGTCCTGCAACATTATCGTAGATGAAATATTAACTAAAGTTACCTTACTTAACTTTGTAATAGTTACCTCCCATAACTATGCACCATTGATATCTGCTAGACATGCACTGGAAATTTTTCAAGAAAGCTCTCTTTTCGGATGGAGTTCAAAAGCCTCGTCACGTTACGTTGGATGTCAGGAATATCGTCAAATCCTTTTCCTTTCGAAGCGAGTTTGAGTCATGGGAATAGAAAGAAGTCTGGAGGATTGAGATCTGGCGAGTATGGTGGATGTTCAATTTGCATCAACCCTTTTTCCAAGGAACTGTTTGAAGATATTGGCTGTGCGAAGGCGAGCATTGTCGTGAACAAAAAATTATGAATCTTGTGCGCACTGGGGTCATACCCTTCGTAGAAGTTTTAAGAAACGTTTCCAAATTTCAATGTACTTTGCAGATAGTTAATATCAAAGTCAAACAAAAGACAAAAAAATGTAGTGTTTTAATATGAACGTAAAATGGCCGAATTAAAAGAAATAGAAAGAAATATTAAGGTTGTGTTATCTTTCTAACAAAGTTCCTTGGAATCGATGGATATCAATTTCGGTAGTGATAAAAGCTGTGTATATCAGAAATAACAGGTGGGGCAAAAGTCCCGCTACCATTTTGATTGCGCGTCATCTTGGTTCTGTGACATTTAGTTCAGTTTCGCTTTAACCATTGTGTTGTGTAGACGTCCAAATTTTATTATGGATAAATATACGCTACAAGAACGAGCAGAAATAGTGACAATATTTATTGAAAATAATCGTTCCATTATTGTCACTCAGCGGAAACTGCGTCAAAAATATCCTAATCGTTCACAAAACCACAATTTATTGTTTATATGCGAATTTTCGACAGTACGGTACGACAGCAGACAGGCCTTATTCTGGAAGACAACGGACGTCTCGCAACGCTGAAAATGTGGCTCTGGTGCGCGATAATCTTGCAGAGTCTCCAGAAACATCAATTCGGAGACGTGGTTCCCAGTTACACATTTCTGCACGCAGTTTAAGGCGAATTTTGAAAACTGATTTGAAGATGTTCCCGTACAAAATTCACTTAGACCAGAAATTACTACCAAGAGATCATGATCAACGAGTTGAGTAAATTGATAATGAGCTATGAAGCCCATTTTCTTCTCAGTGGCCACGTAATTAAACAGAACAGTCGGTTTTGGGGAACACACAATCCTCAATTAATTCATGAAACATCATTGCATCCACTAAAAACAACTGTATGGTGTGGTATTCATGCTGGAAACATCAATGGTCCCTATTTTTTTTTTTTAATGACCAAGGTGTTAGAGTTACTGTTATTGCTGAACTTACCAAGACATGATTCGAAATTTTCTTGTGCCTTAAATGGAAGAGCAAGGACTAGAGGACATATGGTTTCAGCAAGATGGGCCCACAGCACACACAGCTCGTTCAACAATTTAATTATTGAACGACTTTTTTCCACGAAGACTAATTTCGCGAGGTGGCGATTTAGCATTGCCAGCCAGATTTCCGGATTTAACAGCAGCAGACTTTTTTCTTATGGGGTTTTTTAAAATCAAAAGTTTATGTAAATAAGCCCCAAACGATTCAACATCTTAAAGACAATATCCGTCACAAAATTGGAGAAATTCAGCCCGATATGTTGAAGGATGTCGTGAAAAATGCCCTAAAAAGAGCCGAAAGTTGCATAGCGAATCGCGGTCACCATTTAGCCGATATAATTTTCCAATCATAACGAAAAAAAAAAATGTAAAGACCAAATAAACTTTTTATGAAAACCAAACTTACTTATCTTTTCTTTGAGCAAAGTAGGGCAATCAAAATGGTAGCGGGACTTTTGCCCCACCTTGTAGACCATTCAGCAATTTTCAAAAACGTAGATGGATAAAAGGTGCAAAAAATGAATATGTAGCTCAAAATATTGGTATTAAACTCACCAATACTTACGAAATTCGCCACCGTTCAGTAAGAGGGAAAAAATATCATCCATCCAAAATTGGCCTTGTTCAAGAACACTCCGAAGACTATTTTGACAGACGTTTAGAATTCTGATTGTGAAAATTAGCAACAGTAACCATAGTTTTGGAATTTTCTGACTTTATATTCTCAGGAATTCAATTCCCTTGGTAAGATCAATTAACTTCCCGGGAAGTCATGTCCTGATCCGTTGTGAGGTTTTCGCCATTTTTTCTGTTAAGGCTAGTTTGGTGGTAGTCAGTGCAGCACACTCGCAAAGGTGTGCTAGTCACAAGTGGTGTTGTCCACTATACCTATCTTGTAAATATGGTAATTCACTGGGAAATATCCTGTAAGGAGACCTGTGATCAGTCCTACCTCGCTTTTAGTGAGGCGCAAGATCTGTTTAGCTCTGCTTGGTGTGAGGTCAATGAACATTTTGGATTTCCTCTGACCTGGTGTGTTTATCCAGTGTCGAGTCATACACAACTGTCCTTACTGATCAGAAAGTAATCCCCGTTGGGTACATAAGGGTAATAGGCAAAAATTGAATGTTTGGGCCAGTATTTACAACATAATCTTGGAACCTTTCTTCTTTTGAGAAAGGCACCATCCCATTTTGCTCGTATTATTTAGATCGTTTAGATAGGATATTTCAATACAAATGGATTATGGATCAAATAATTTGAAATTAGCTGAAAGATCAATCGAAGAGATTCAGAAAATTACACCTGAAGTAATAGCCAATGTTACAAGAGAATTGTAAAGAAGTAAGTGGTGGCCAGTATGAGCATTTAATATAGTAAGTTTAGTTTTATTTTATTTATCTTTTGAAAATCTTTCAATTTTAGTTATAATTAGCTTTTCCACTCATTAAATACTTTTTTGTTAATATCTTCGTTGGCATTGAAATAAAAAACATTTTTTGAATTATAATAATATACATTTTTTAGAAATAACTATGTCATATGTAATATTGAATTAAAGAGAAAAATATGATCTCTTGAATGAGGCCATAGCCAACTATGGTTTCTATTTGAAATATAAGTTTGTGTCATATCTCGGAAAATAATGGCGATACAAATTTTGTGAATATTTTGTAATAATCTGCATCAAATTATCTACAACTTTGTCTTCTACAGTTTTTCTATCTGTTATAATAAACGAGATATATTGATTTGAAAAAATTGACACATTTAACTTTTTTCAAAATATCTAGTTACCCCTGACTTTTTGAAAACTTTGAAAATGGAGTTTTATTCGTTTCCCCATTTAACCGTTTTTCTATCTCTAATAGTTTCCGAGATCCCCATAGAGAACATCTAAAAAAACTCACCCTGTATAAACATATATATATTTTTTTTCGATTGTTGATTAAACAACTTATTACATTACACTTATTATTATTACACTTGTGTTCCAGTCAACAATCGAATAAATACAAAAATGTGTCATCCTGGGTTAAGTGAGAAAATAATTAATCGTTATTTAAAAAAATGTATTTAAAATAAATGACTGTGTGTAACAAATAGATCAACTTTATTTGATCATCAGCATATTATCTGTAATGTATAATTAATTGTTGGATCGAGATATCAATAATTGCATAGTTTTGTTCAGAAAACACCCTGCGGACAAATATAATTTATTGGGAGTAAATAATTAAATTATTGTAAATGAACAGATTATTAATTTCTATGTGGGTAGCACGCAATGCCAATTCCAGATTATATTATAATTTTATTTTGTATTTCTCTCAATATATGATATATATGTGTTTGATTAATTTCGATTATAAAGATATATAGGTATTTATCAATAAAATAAAAGTATTTATATAAAATTCTCAATAAATATAATTTAGTTACAAATAAAAATTTGAACAAACATTTATTAAAAGTAAATCCCATTATTAAATTTCGCTCATTATATTTGTTATACATCTCGATTACGTATTCACATTTGATAATGTACAAATAGGATGAAATTAGCCATCAGAAAAAAAAAGTGAAATAATATGCGAAACTAGCAAAGTGTTTAAATTCCTAGCTTGTTCTTCATTTATGGATGTGGTGTAAATATATGACGATAAATCTGAAGTTACAGATTTTACTCAAAGACTATTGGAAATTAATTTTAAGTTTATAAAATTAGGCCTACTTTATCATTATTTTTATTCATATATCTAGTTTTACTTGTTTATAAGGCAGAAGAAAGACAATGGTATTATATGAGTATGTGAAGTGAAAACGAAACGAATAAATTAATGATACCGGAATAAATATAACTTCAATATACAAGGTATCTCAAAAAAAACTTTATATTTCTTTAGCAAAGCTAAAACATGATCTGATCATCAAGAACGGCAGAGAATATGAATAGTGCAAACCAACCAACCAACCTTTTAATTCGGAAGCAGGCAAGCGCATTAAATATGTCTAGGACAAGATATTACCATAAAAGTGCCATTGCTATTGTATGGATAAAGACTGACAAATCATAGGGAACTGTTAATATCTTCACTTACGGTTTACCAGGAGAGTTAAAAACTCTAAAGTAAAGCTGTCTTTAACTGCGCTACGCTGATGACATGCAAAATAGATCCAAACCGATCTGTGTGCTGTTGTTCAACAATAATTAATAACTAGATCGTCGTTGTAAACAAAGACCTAAAAGCTGCATCCCTATAACATTTGATTGGTGTAATAATTAAAGCCCTAGTTTTCAAAATGAAATTTTTGTGGCAAATTAATCTCCATTTTGAAAGATAATATCCATCACATAACGGTAGTCATCGTAGAATCTACCTGCAGAGCTGCCTTAAGAAATGTTTGTATTCGAATAAATGAGTGCCGTCGTGACCGCGAAGGTTTGCATTTAGAAGATCTTATTTCTAAGAAATACATTCTCAAATTGTATAGTTAAATATGTACTTTAATAAATATTAATATATAGTTACACATATTAATATTAATAAATTGTTCTCTCAAGTTTGAATGCATTTTAGCAACAAACGGCATTACTAGGTAATTAACTATGCAATTTTACGTTTGGTTGTTATAACATATTCATTTCGTCTTGATGTTCTTTTTACACGAAAGAAAAAAATTACAATTGCTTTATCAAGAATTAACCGAAACAAACAGAAGCTATGTAAAAAAATATTATACATCAATATTCATGTTTTATAATGTATGCGCTTTAATTAATTTGTAAAAAAAAACGAAACAAAGACTTACAACAAGCTTGTATAACAGTATAGGAATAAAGAAACAAGTAAAATTATAGGTATAAATTTACAACCATCAAAATGGCTTTCTTATTTAATGCTATGTATAATTTACGCGTTTCCGTTTTTTTTAATGTGTCGTACATTTGAATTTATATTTTTCACTATCTTATCGAAAGAATGTAAGCATTTTAATAATATTTTTAAAAAATAATTAATGTACTAAGCTATTTATTTATATTTATATATATAAATATTTAAATATTTCTTTGTTATTATTTATTTAATTATTGAATTTAATAGTACCTTTTGACACTTTTGACAGATTTGATGATCTTCATCACTATTTATTTATATTTTTTCATGTTGTTTGGCTTGGCAGATTCTTGTTAAGCAAATACTTTCTTTTTATAAAATTTAATCGATTATGAACGCTAATCAGTCAAATGATTGGGAATAATTGGAAGGATATGTACGAGTTATAAGATGCAATAAGAACTAATACGCTAGTTTTTCAAAGATATGCTCGCATATTCTCGTTTTCCTTATGTAATAGTTCATTTAAGAAACAGATAATTACAGCCATTAGCTCTACTGTATATCGAATGAGAGTAATTCTGTCTTATATGATAATTAAATGCAAAGGAAATAATTGATATGAATTGCTTTTACTGTAGCTGTGCTAATGCAATAAAAATGTGATGTTTTAAAGAGGTTTTTATTAGTATTTAAAATATTAAAACTATTTAAAAATCACCGATAAACATTTACACAAGGAAAATAAATTATACTACAAAAATTCATTGCAACTGTCCTTGTAAATTTGTAATTAACGTACCAATAATATATATAAATAATAAATTATATGCTTATCTAGTAAATAAATATATAAAATTATGGCAATAAGTTGTTTTTAAATAAATTTGATTTATACTTTTTAGAGTTTCACTTTTTAAGATTAACATTCTCTTGATCTGTTTGTATTTTTATTTTGTATAGTTTCAAGATATATTGAATTTTATTATTTTTTTTAGTTATTATAGTTAATTAAATTAAAATAAAATTAAAAATTTAATGTTCCTACTTAACGATATTAACGGGCAGCAACATAAGCCAATATTATATTTACTATAGCCTTTTAAGTGTAAAATTACATTTTAATTTATCCAATTGTCTTGTTGATTTTTTTTCGCTTGTTTTTCAAATGTTCTAGATTTTGTTTAATTTTCATGTCGCTATTTCAAAGCTTTTTACCATATATTGCAATATACATTTTTCCATTGTTACATATTTTTATGGAATTTTCTTATTTACTAATTTGCTTCTATTTACATAAACTATAATAAAAATTTAAGGAAAAATAATAATATACTATATTTTAATGTTAGCATTAAAATAAAAGTAAAAAATAGTACATAATAAAAGAAATCTAAATAAAAGCAAAAAATTTAAATAAAAAAGTAATAAACACCTCGGCAGTCTAGTAGGTGAGACTAATCTTCTGATCAAACTTGTTTTTGGAATGTCAATAATAATTAGTGATAGCTGGGAAATAAATTCAAATAAGCAAAAATAACTACCTATTTATTTTTAACAGAAACATTTCAGATCAACACAGATGAAACATAGTTTCTTCTAAGATTAACAAAACATTTTGTGGAAAAAATTAAGTTATTCTTCTGTCAGCTAGAATACAAAATCTCATTTCATTTCGTGATAATATCTAACAAATTCCTTCCACAATAATAGGAATCAATAAAGAAGAAAGCGTCATTTCTATTTAAAACTTGGTAAAGCGAAACTTCCTAAAAAATGACCTAGTGCTAAAATTTTAAATTCTTTCTTGCAAACATTTCATTTCTTTGTGTACATATATAAACACGTGCAGATAAACTGTTAAACCCTAACAAGAAAATATATTCAAATATATTTCTAAATAATTTAAGTTTGTTTTACTTTGATCATAATCAATATGTACAACAAAGCAAACTCCCTCATGATAAAAAATAATACTCCTCCAACCTCCAATTCGGATATTAGTACGACATCTCCCTATGTACTTTAAAGTAAATAGAATTATCATCGGATATCGCTTCAGATCATTTGGCATTATGTTTAAAGGATAAAGGATAAATATTCTTAATTGTCTACCTAAACCTAAAATAAACTATACTACTATAAATACAATGTTAATACAGTTAAGAACTAAATGACTCATTAAAATCGTAAAGCTTTGGAGAAAATATATGAATATAATTCATCAGTGAAACAAAACAAGTGTTGATCAATTCTTTTCTTAATATAATTCATCTACCATATTTTAATATATTTGCTCCAGAGCTTTACTTAAACGCTGATAACAGCAATTCTCATTAAATCAAACAAACTATTTATAAGATGTAAAGAACTAATGTTTGTAATATATATTTAAATTTTCATTGTATTATGTAAGTACAATGGATAAAATAAATACTATCTATCAATCTAAGATGTATGATATAAATTTTAAAAGGTAGTTTAACGATATTAAATATTTTGGGAGCATTCATGGCTGAATATATGCGACAGTATGGACACCTTAAATTGGAAAACGAATGAGATAGAAAAAAAACTTCCGACACTGTACCAATAATATCGATATCACAAATGTACTTCTTTTACATATTTTCTCATACCATATCACTCACAAATTGTTTAACGTATATTTATTTATTTTTAAAAAGTTTATTTACAGAAATATATTCATTTAAACTAGTGTTGGTTTAATAGTTGTAACACGTAAGACTTATTTTTGTAGATTCGCGAAATGTTATTATTTTTAAATTATTATTTGCGTATTACTAAGATTTCTTCTTCTGAATATAATCAATTTGATAAAAATTCCTGTTATATCATTTTCTATCTCAAACCAAAACAACACCAAGTAGTGAAATCATCACAAATGAGGAATTCTTTACCAAGCCAATTCAATGCTTTGTAAGAGCACTGTTCCTGGATTAGCTAATATTCCAAGATTCATACTTGGACAATCACCAAATTCACTTACATAATCTACTAAACTAAACTACTAAACTAAGAAATTACTACCTTTCTAACCAATGTATTCAAACCTTAAACTTGGCATTATGGTATACATTTTTAAATAGGTGAAGATTACATTGAAGGTTACTCTATTACATTACACGTAATTGCAATAATATTAGAAACAATTATCAACAAACTCCTCTCTCATATACAGCATTATATGCCATTCTATCAATTTGGATTCCGTAATAAATTCATTCATTACTTAAAAGTACACGCAACGTTTAAAGCTCACATATTCAAATTAAACCAGCTGGACTATTTCTGGACGTAAATAAGATATTTTATTCTATATGGGCAAAAGACTACTTAATTACTTAACCTAACATCCCCCATAAATAATTTTATTATTATTTATTATAATTTAAAAGTTAGAGTCTTAAATTTTTACTCTAAGACTGACAAATATTCCCGAGCACGGACTACCTTAAGTTTCTCCCCTTTATACCTAGAATTATATTATCTTTATAATATATTTTATGATGACCTATACTACCCCACCCCGATATACTTCATGCCCAATGAATTATACAATACGGCAATGGTACAGCTAAAAATAAAACTTACAGAAATTAAATGAGCGAATTTAACAATTAACCCAAAACACTGAAATTTTGACTCCATGCTAATTCAAATTACTCACATCTTCTTATCTCCAATCACAAACTTTCTTTATCCTCACTAAATATCAATCTCCGTAACAAAAGAACATTTCCACACTCAGCAAAATATTCTGGTATAGTTATTGACTAAAAAATAAACGTTAAACTCACACAAAACAAATTAAATACATGGCCAAAACACAACCGAAATCTTTCAGATTTCTAAACTAATGGTTAATATGGATAGAAATTAACGTAGGAATTCTATAAAAAAATTTTAGACCTAATATGGAATAATAATAATAATATACTTTACATACATGATGCAAAGTATAACAAAAATCCCCTAAATCCCATCCATGGAATTGCAACCTATACGACATCTAATTGACATTAAACTAACATAAAATAGTTCTAACTCCAACAGAAGACTCGAACCCATCGTAACTACATTTTAATTCTTTCTAAATTATAATTAAAAATAATTATCATAA
Source organism: Ontholestes murinus (assembly GCA_963969525.1). NCBI lineage: Eukaryota > Metazoa > Arthropoda > Insecta > Coleoptera > Staphylinidae > Ontholestes > Ontholestes murinus. The sequence continues at coordinate 46,487,351 of OZ018390.1, forward strand.
TTGTATCCTTCATGCGGAGACGATCGTTTTTGGTCAATAGCTCTTTCAGAAATGAATATTATATATTAAAATACGATAATACCATTAAGGTACCATAGATAGCTGTACTAAGATTCCCTAGTTGGATGGATAACCACTAACAATTATAGACAACTGTCAACAGTGACAATTATGACACTAATAATGTGAAAACACTAAATTATTGTTCTTTCCAACAAAAGCTACGAACAGGTTTGTATCTATTTTGGTTAACAGACCATAGATAGCACTTTCATAGTAATATCTTGTCCTACGGATACCTGAAGAGTTTAATTTTAAAGTAAAACTCCGTTTCTCTGTTTCCAACTGCGCTAGGCTGATGACCAAAAAGAGATCGAAATCCACGGACTGGTTTTGACACGGAAAAATCATATATTAAAATTTTTAATGTAATTATATTATTATCTATATTTGAAAACCTAAATACATATGTATCTCTTTCTTAAAATGATTATTCTCAATAGTGTTAGTTAATATAAAATTGTTTACGCATAACTACTCCAGTAACATCTAGAAATAAAAAAGTAAAAACCTTATTTAACTCCTTTTTTCACTTTTCATATTTCGAATTCGGAATAAATAAAGCTATTTTCTATAAAAAAATACTTGGTACATTTCAGAAAATTCCAAATATCTTGACCTTTATCAAATAGATTGGTCTTATCTTAAAAACCTTGCAATGCGGTTTGTTAAGTTATGTAAAATTTTTAACAGATCAATGCCAGAAAATATTTAATCCATTTCACAATTTCTTCGGCAGATCTCTGGTAAAATTGAAGATTATGATATTAAACATGTAGTATTCCAGTATAATTATAATTTTTTACAGCGAATTCAAAAGAAATAGACAACTAAAAATTCCAATTGTTATGTGTAAAACCATTCGAGGTCTTTAAAATCATCTTAAAATTAATCTCAATCACTTACTGATGTTGATGTTTTATTGTTATTTATTATTCTTATAAGGAACCTAACAAACATTACAAGATATTTTCAAATTAGGAATGCCAGCCATTAGAGAATAGAATACAATTTTGAACAAATAATTAATAATATAATCGATAACCACTTTTATTCAGTCCATCGGCATGTTTTTTATAACTACTTTTAAGAAGATATAACACTAACTTTCTTAAATACAGTGCACGCCGCTTAATGTGATCACAACGGGACTCGGGGTTTTTGATAACAATAACCGATTGATAATAATAGCCGAAAAAACAAAACTTTATGTATAACGTAACAAACTATAATAACGTAACATAAACTCTTAAAAAATTATTACTACATACAATATGTATTTCATTTAAATTTGAAACAAAATAAAAAAACAAATTCATATTAAAAAAACTTATCTAGCATTGTTTGTCTCTGATTTTCGCGGAGCAAGTAATTAATGAAAATTTCATAGACGTAATGCGTCTGAAAATCAGATGACCTGTCGCAAAACTTCCAGGGCTTTTCTCATTTCGCTAATTGTTGGGAGTTGCATTGCTCATGACGAAAACATTTCTAAGAAAAAAATGATAACATAAACCGAAATCATGATTACTATAAACGAAAATTTTTGTATGTAGTATTACACGTCCGGTCCGTTCTTCGCAAAAGTGATAACAATATCCGATTGATAACATTATCCGTGATTCTAATAAGCGGCGTCTACTGTATCAATAGATTAGTTGCGTTCACATAAATGTATGATTGATGACGTGCATTAGCGCAATTCACATATGAACTTATTTTGTTAAGAAAAAATCGGGGAAAGTTAAAATTATTTTTAATTTAACCCACGTTGATTCAACGTTGCGTGAGTGGATTTTGAGCACAAAATTCTAACAAAAAGTTTTATTCTTTATCTAATATGCTGATTGGAAGTTATGGTATGCATATTATATTGCATCAGGCTTGTACCGGTGATAACCTAACATTCAAATTGTTAGCATCTCTCGAAGTCTTCAAATGTACTTGCATTAAGCATAGTTCTAAGAGTATTAACAATAGTTCAAATAATTTACTTAACAACGTCTCAGCGAATTTAGAATCTTTAAACATACGGAGTTCGAGGGTACTGTCTAGAACTCTTTGGAAAATGATGATTGCATCATTTTCCAAAGAGCCAAATTTCAATTTTGACAATATATTTGACGAAACTATTGTTAAAACCTATCAAGAACTGTAGAGTTATAATAGATACAAGTAAATATTAAGTTGCTTTATGATATTCTGATAGTTCAAATGCTATCTTAACACACGCATCTCATTTTGCAATAATAAACTTTTTTAGTTAATAATAAAAACGCGGTTAAATTTCTTTTTTCACTGTTTTTATTTAAGCACTAGATGTATATTTCGGACACCATGTGTCCGTTAACAATAGTTGACTAAAAATTGTACAATGGTGTCATTACATTTATAAGGTAGACGTTTTAAAGGAAGAACCTAAAAGTAATTATTTCAGTATAGACTGATCATACTTAAAACTAGCAGCTTGTCAGAAATGCCGCATTTTCATTAGCGCTAAATTTGTGAAGGATTAAGTTTAGTAGGGGCTTCTTTATAGCACTCAAATAGAAATTCAGCAGATTATAAAAGTTCTATAGTCTGTCTTGTTTTTCAAACGTGTTGTCTAATAATCTGCTGAGTTATGCATTTGAGTAATAAGCTGGGGTGAGATTGAATTTTTTGAAAATTTTGTTCAGTTTTTGGTTAACTTGTGGGACGTAAATTATTTGAATGGGCGATTTATTTCTTTGTATGATGATCTGGTCTAATGTGGTTATTGATTGTATTAAGCGTTTTCTGTTATCTTTGCTAATAGTGTAAATGTTGTAACCAAGGGATGTTTATGTATGAGGTTGAATTCAGTCTATTTTGTTCTGAGATGGGTAAATGAGTTGTTCTGTATATTATACTATAAAATTCAGATAATTTATGTTTGAAAGGTGAGTGAGAGCTGGAGTGTATGTAGTTAAAAGTGGGAGTAGATTTTCTGTAAATGGTGAATTCTAATTTTCTATTGTATTTAATAACTAATGAATCTAAAAACTGTAGTTGATTATTTGATTTAACCTCGTACGTAAATTGAGTTGGGATACAAAATCTGTGATGTTTAATGTTTTCTCTTAGTGATTGCAAATTTATCATCCAAATATCTAATCCACGTTTTAAGGAAGTTAATTAAGCTGTTTGTTTATAATCACAAGCGTTTAAATCCATTACTAATTTTGTTAATTTAATGCTTTGTGAAATATAATTTTCTTTTAAAATATGTTCTAGTATTTCTAATGTTATATCTAATGAAATGCTGGGGAAGAGAGATTCAACATCAAATGAAACTAGCTGTTCGTCTGGCGCTAAATCTACCCTCTCCAACATTTTTGTGAATTCTAAAGTTTTTTAATTATTTAATTTTATTTTACTAAATTCTTTAACTAGCCATTTAGCTAAATTATAAGATGGTCATTTACATTTGAAACTATCAGTCTATATTTATTACTCGGTTTATTTGCTAGAATTAAAAAAAAAACAAATTACCTAAATTGCCTCCCAAAAATACATAAAATATTAAATAATATAATTATAATAATGAAATGAAATATTCTCATATGAATAACTTTCATAAATCGCAGGTTATCACAAGTTGATATATACGTAATTAAATAAAATATTATTACACTGTAGCCATGGAAAACAGTCGCGTATTTAGAAAGCACTTTCATCAGGCAGATAAACACATTTTTTAAAGAACAATTTATTTATACATAGATTAACTTGTAAATACGCTGTTTGAATCAACACTCAGACTTATCATCGAGACTGATAATACTGGAAACAACATTCAAATCAACATTTGTAGATTTCAACCGTAATGTTTTATTCTACCATTACTATTACGAAACTTTAACGAATACATGAAATATACCAAATAGCAATGTCAAATGAACTAGAAGTTTTTCACAGGGATTAAAGTCTGTAAAATTGATATCTTTCTAAATTAGATAATTAATATAAAACAACCTTACATTACTTAAATAAATACAATTATCTATTCATTATATAAAACTCATTTTGTAGAAAGCTTAGGATATGTTAGTTTCATTCAAATTTAATCCAATTTAACAATTTTATGGTATTTACTAATAGATGGTCTATCTTAATATAAATCTGAATATGAAATTGAATACTATGTTCAAATAAAACTTGAGAATTGAATCGTACAATTAAATTACTAAGTTAACTTCATGAGTAATATTTCTCCATCATTACACTCTTTAACAGTAGAAAGAATTACTTATCCATACTTTAGTAATGTAGGTAACAGAACATTTATTTTAAAGTTTTTATCAAATAATACTTACATTTTTGTGATATTTTTAACTATGTAATACAATTTACGATATAAAATTTTATGTAAAATGCTTACAAAATTTCTCATAATATCTCTGCTTCCAATTATTGGTAGTTCGAATTAACCCACGTATATGAGGTTGGTCATTTTGGTAAATTCATACATGATACTTATTTATCTTCAAATTTGCTTAAGGTCTCTTCTTCCAGAAGATACTATCAATATATGATATAATGTGGGTATTAAGAGTTAAACATGCTTATTTTGCTTATGACGTGAAAAATTATATTATTAGTTTCCGAATAACATCACATATGTCATCAGGAGTGTATCATATGTATGTAAATCAGGTTAAATTATTTATATTTTCTATACAAAAAACCATCAGTAACTTTTAAGTCACATGTATAATTTTTATTGAGTTAATTATTATATTACGTATTTAAACAACGCTTTATTATTATTACCGTATCTATGAATAAATTGAACCTTAAAACCTTAAATGAAACACCTAAAAATATAATTTCTATTTCACTCCTCTGCGATCTAAATAAAATTCTCAAGTACAAGAGCGAATGATGAAAAAAAGTTAAGGTCGACAACTTAGCTGTCAAGAAACAGTGTAGTAATCTGTTACAAAATAGTAAATGTTATTATAAACTTACTTATATTATATTATATAGCAGTAAAATTTGCATAAAATTTATCTACATAAATATGTTCAAATAACATACAATCGTACAAGGTTTTTATATGTTAATTATAAAGAATAAATATATATTTTAACAACTAATAATTATTATAAGGATTCAAAAGGGTATATTTATTGTAGTACGAATGAACAGGTTTTTAATTAATAACGTGTTTTTTATTTTAAAAAGTTTTTTATACTACTATATATTTATTTTCGCAATATCATGCTATAAAAATTAATTATTAATAAAATTTCCTTATATATATATATACAACATCTTTATTAACAAACACAAATACAAGTAATATAATATATGAATGATACAGTTGATGTTAGTTTGTTAGTTTGCTAAATGGCTATCGACCAGCGGTCTTTCAGCCTTGATTTGTCCTTGTCGATGTTTTTCGTCAGTCTGTCTCTGATGATGGTGATGGATGATGTGATGCGATGAATTCAAATGTAGTGAATGAAGGGGTTTTGTATTTTGGGATTTGGTTGGGATTTCTGCGCAAGCAGTAAAGGGAAAGGATGTGATGGTTAAAGGAATTTTTGGAAAATTTTTCACTGAGGTATAGAAGACGTTCATTGATGGGTATAACAGAGGTAGAGTCGTATAGGAGTTGGTTAGAGGGATTGTGTAGAGGATTATTAGGATGGCGGATTTTGGTTAGGATTCTTAAGGAGGATCGCTCGCTAACTTGGATATTGTGGAGGGTAGGATTGCAGGAGTGGGGGAAAAGGACATTACCATAGTCGAGTAGAGGGCGGCAAATCATTTTATAGATTTTAACAGCTGATTTGGTGGAAATTCCCTTGTTTTTGTACGTTAAATTTCTAAATAATTTGGCCCTGGTGATGGTTTTAGTTTTGTTTAGAGCTGTGTGGTTTTTAAAATTAACTTTTTGGTCTATGGTAATGCCTAGGTATTTTATGGATGTAGAGGGGGAAACGGTTGTATGGGAGATGTGAATATGGTGAGTAGGATTATTGTTGCGGTGGTAGGGAATTAGAAGCTGGGATTTGTGGGGATTTATTTTAATTCGCCATTTGCAAAACCAGTGTTGTAGGGTGTATTTCCTTATATTGTTGTAAATAAATTATAGAGTAATTAAAATAATTATTTTATTACTATATCCAACCACATTTTGTTCAAAGAAATTGTTTTATAATATAAATTTAATACTCTTTTTTTAATAACAAAGAATAATAAAAGATTTGAAAATCGAGTGTTGTTTTATTTCGAAGACTAATAGCCAGATGATAACAGAATAAATTTTCCTATTCCATAATCTATACGCTGTAACAACAATATAGACTTATTTCAGGTTTTCTTTTTTATATCAAACTCGCACACTGTATATTTAAAATAATGAATTTGAATTAAAAAAATCAAACAAAACAAATATTTTATTTTCTGATTCGATATGTTATTCAGTAATTAATCCTAACTTATTAAATAACAATATTTCCAAAATCTTACAGTAACAGTAAATTTACAGTTATAAGAAGATGATATATAATTATTAATGCATTAATTTTTGGCTTGACTTCATTATTTATTATACATACTATATGGTACTTGTATTAGTAAATACTTTATGATTAACATCATCTAAATTTAATATAAATTTTTGAATGATGTTAACAATAAAATCTAAAGCTATAAAGACAAAAAGAAAATCACGCTGTGAAGCACCATAACAGAATCACGGAAGTTCCTAAATACTTTAATATCTCAAAAATTCAGAAATTACTAATAGAGGCTCGAAATGCACTTTTGCAAAGATAGATATTATTTTATTACTCGAGTTTAGGTTTGATGTTCAGTTAAAAATTAATTATTTATTTTAGGTCTTATGTAAAAAAAGGTGTAGAAATCCGAGAGGCATAAAATAGAACTACATCTAAAACTTGCATATCCTTCTGCGAAGAAGTTAATGTAGCCTTGACAGTTAACAAAATCTTATTAAACATTTAAGGAGTGTTCTCTAAAGCTACGATACATAGGTTTTTTTCTAAACTACTTGCTGAAAAACTAACATTCACAAAGAAATAAAGATTGGGGAACATCCGAGATAAATTAATTTACTATGCACCACCGCAGATGGGCGGACCAAAACCAGCAACCCCCCTACAATGAATATTTCAAAACGGGAATCAAGTCACCAGGTGGGTACGTGCGAAAGCACGCAATCCCACCTCGCGGAAGCGGGCAGCCCAGTCGGATCTGGTGTGGGCAAATATTCATTATCCGGGCGAAAGCCCTCCAAGTCAACCCCCAAAGGGAGACAACCGTCCCAAAAGGACTCCAAACAAACTGGTGCTAAGCCATCGGCCACCAAACCTGGGCCTAGCACCTCTAGCAAAGCCGAACAATGTCCAGGCTCCCCTTCGGGCAAGCCCGTGGAGGTCCGACCTTCAATGAAGGCCTACAAGGACAGGAAAGCGGCTTACAGAATCCGTGGCAAGTTTGAGGCCATTCCAGAACAACAGCTATCCGATAAGGACAAGGCTTCCCTGGAATGGGCTCGAAATGCCATCAAGTTGCACGAGGCAAAAGTCAGCCAGACAGGCTCGTCGAAAAGACAGCGCTCTCTGGACGAGAACCCCCCCGTGTCTACGAAGAAAGCGAGGATTGGTCCCTCTCCTAAAACCACCAAACGGCCTCCTAACCGCTCCTACAGCGAGATCCTTAAGGAACACCTCGTATGGGCAGTAATTGACAGGAGCCACAAAGAAGGGTCCATCTCGGCAGCCAACTGGAAGTTGGTAGAGATGGGCCTCCTAAAAGCATACCTGGACATTCTCGAGAAGAATCCAGGACCCGCTCCCAAGTGCAGAGACGCAGGTTGGCACCAGGGTCATGTAAAGCTTATAGCCTGTGCCGACCAAAGATCGGCAGAACTGTACAAGCTTGCCATTGGGGAATTGGGTGAAGTCTGGCCTGGGGCTAGAATCGAGGCTGTAACAAGGGACCAGATCCCGAACAGACCGAGATCTAGAGCCTGGATCCCAGCAGAACCCTCGGACCCTAGTACGATCCTGAAGATCATTCAGGTGAGCAACCCCACGCTACCCACCAAAGATTGGAGCGTGGCCAAAACAAGCGAGGCAAGGGGTAACACGAGGCAGGCGATTGTCGTACTGAACGAGGAATCCGTAACCTTGCTTGAGGATTGCAAAGGGGTGATAAGTTACGGCTTCGGCTCTATCACCCTGAGCATCTATAAAAAAGACCAACTGACTTCCTCCAAGAAGGAGGAGACATCTCAAGAAGCGATGGAAACCCATCATTCCTCTGTGTCGGACAGCGACACCCCATCGGACCTAGGTAGGCTATTCCGCCCCTTGGGCTTGGATGAGGAGAGCGAACCGGACATGAATCCGTCGCTCTCCTCTGACATCGAAGACGAAAACGATAAGACGGTCGTCGAGGTGTCATGTAAGCATCCGGCCCAAGATGGCGGGGATAGTGCAAATTAACCTCCACCACTCCAAGGCAGCTTCTGCTGCTCTGCTCCTTCGTCTAGCACACAGAGGGGAGGGCATCGCCCTTATCCAAGAACCCTGGATAGTGGGGAACAGGATCTGTGGACTAGGCTCCAAAGAATATAGACTATTCCACATGCAGGACTCGGGTAAGCCACGCTCCTGCATTCTTATAAATAAAAGATATAATGCTTTTATCTTGCCAAATTTCAGCAACAGCGACACTGTTGCTGTATCAATGGAGTACCAGTCCTACACGCTATGGCTGGTCTCCTCCTATTTCGCCCACGATAAAGAAATCCCCCCCGAGGGTCTGAGTGGGCTCCTTGACGCAGCTAACCGGGAAGGAGCCAGCGTCCTAATTGGAGCCGATGCGAACGCCCACCATAGCATCTGGGGAAGCTCGGATTCCAACACAAGAGGTGAGTCACTTTTAGAATTCTTACTTACTTCCAACCTCGCCATATGTAATGAAGGGAATACCCCTACCTTTATAACTGCTAATAGACGAGAAGTTTTGGACATTACTCTAGTCACCGAACAATCGTTCAACATTATCAGGAACTGGAAAGTGTCCTCTGAACACTCCTTTTCTGACCACAGATATATCGAATTCAACCTTGATATTCAAATGCAAGACTGCCCCAGATTTGTAGACAAAAGGAGAACCGGCTGGGAAAAGTATAGAACTGCCCTATCGAGTACTCTACCATCTGAGCCACCCATACCCACCACAATGGAGGAGCTGGATCGGATGGTGAAGGTCTTCTCCAATGCATGCAACAAATCAATAGACACTGCGTGTCCCAGTACGCCAAGAAAAGGCAAAAGCAAACCTACTTGGTGGACCCCTAAACTAAACTCCCTAAGAAAGGAGTGCCGTAGACTGTTCAACAAAGCTAAGTACACCAATGAATGGTCAACTTATAAAGACAGTCTCAGAAGCTTCAAAAGTGAAGTAAGAAAGGCCAAGCGGACGGCATGGAAGTCATTCTGTAACCAAATCGAAGACACTTCAGAAGCATGTCGACTGCGCAAAATTCTTTCTAAAGATCCTGTAGTCCCAGGTTTCGTCATGAAAGAAGACGGCACCTGGACTAGCTCATGCAAAGAAACGCTCGAACTTCTGATGGACACTCACTTCCCAAGAGGAATAAGCAATGAATCCATGTCCACAGAAACTTCTCATTCTCAATGCCCCGTTCACAAGATCGTGAGCAGAGAGAAGCTTATATGGAGCATCAAAAGCTTCAAACCTTATAAATCAGCTGGGCCAGACGGCATCAGTCCAGTTGAATTGCAAGAAGCCCAGGACATAGTTATACCATGGCTGGAAACCATGTTCGTGGGGTGCCTTAACTTCTCGTACATCCCGAGGATGTGGAAAGAGGTGGAACTAACTTTCATTCCCAAAATCGGGAAGATATCCCATACAAGACCAAAGGACTACAGGCCCATAAGCTTGTCCTCATTTTTACTCAAAACACTAGAGAGGTTACTTGACATCTACATAAAAGGGAGCATAAACCCCCAGTTGTTGTCAACCTCGCAACATGCGTACACCAAAGGGAAGTCCGTGGAAACAGCTCTGCACTCCCTGGTTAGTCAAATAGAAGGAACAATGGGCCACCAGGAGTACACGCTGGTGACCTTCCTCGACATCGAGGGAGCGTTCAACAATGTGTACCCTGAAGCCATTGAGTCCGCCTTAAACGCAACTGGAATTGAGGCAACAGTTGTCGACCTCATAGGCAAGTTGCTCCGAGGAAGAAACATCCGTTCCAAACTAGGGAACTCCCGTATAAGTAGGCAGGCGAACAGGGGCACGCCACAGGGCGGGGTCCTTTCTCCCCTACTCTGGAACCTTGCGTTAAACGACCTTCTCTTAGATCTACGCAACTCCGGATGTAGGGTAGTAGCCTACGCAGATGATGTGGCCCTAGCCATCTCAGGGAAACATCTCAATGTAATGTCCCAGCTCACACAACGGGCATTACTAATACTAACTCAGTGGTGTGAACGATGCGGCCTAGGCGTAAACCCACAAAAAACTGAGCTAGTTCTTTTTACTAAGAAACACAAAATCCCCAAATTCTCACCCCCCATCTTAATGGGAGTAGAATTGGAGATAAAAGAACAGGCTAAGTATTTAGGTATCATACTGGACCGAAAGCTCAGTTGGAAACCTAATATCCAGGAAAGAGTACGGAAAGCCACCGTGGCGCTGTACTCTTGCAAAAAGACGGTAGGTAAAAAATGGGGCATGAAACCCAACATCACCTACTGGCTCTACAAGGCAGTAGTAAGGCCAATACTCTACTACGGCGTATTCATATGGTGGACTGCTTTGGACAAAAAGGTTCACCAGCAAGCATTTGGGAAGGTCCAAAGGTTGGCAACCCTGATGATTACAGGAGCTATTAGGACATGTCCCACGAAAGCACTGGAAACAATCCTCAATCTGACCCCTGTGGATCTCCTCGGCAAGCAGATTGCGCTAACAACAGCATTAAGACTGAACTCAATCTGCCGACTCACAACTAATACGCGGGGACACACAAGAATTCTCAAAGAATTCCCCGGTGTCCCTAAGAATATTGACCGCTGTCTACCGATCTCTGCATTTCATAACAAGTTCTCCTCCCAGATCCCTACCAAGGAGGACTGGGCGGTGGACAAAGAAAATGAAGCAGGGACACTACACGTCTTCACGGACGGTTCTAAGCAGGACACAAAAGTTGGGGGAGCAGTCTTCTCCGAAGACCTGAAGATCCGACTATCCTTCAGACTACCAGACTACTGTAGTGTACTACAGGCAGAAGTAATCGCCATAAATACTGCAGTAGAATGGCTAAGGATCAATAGGACAAACGCAAACCGGGTCCACATTTACACTGATAGCCAAGCGGCAATCAGGGCTCTAACAGGTGTGAGTAGCACCTCAAAAGTGGTATCTGATTGCCGGAAATCACTAAATGAACTGGCAACACAGACAAACGCTCAACTCATCTGGGTGCCTAGCCACAGCAACAACCCGGGCAATGACACAGCGGATGAGCTGGCTAAGAATGGAACGAAGCTTCACTCGTCCTCAATAAACCATCACCCAGGAATTCCCTTAGCGACTAGCAAGGAAATCCTAAGCAATATCATCCTAAACCTAACAAACAAAAGGTGGATGAATGAGAGCAGCTGTAGCACAGCAAGGCAGATTTGGCCACGCTGCAACAGCAAAAGAAGCGATGGCATCATCTCATTAAAGAGACATGACATTGCGCTAACAGTGGGAGTCATCACGGGACACTGTCCCATTGGCAAACACGCAGAAAGGTTAGGAATAGCCCACAACGACTTTTGTAGAGGGTGCCTCGACGAAGAGGAGGAGGAAAACGTACTCCACTACCTCTGTCAATGTCCCGCGCTGGCCGGAATAAGAGATTCCTCCCTAGGCCGTTCCTTTATGAATGAGCTCTCTGACATCGAGACAACCGATGCCAGAAGCATAGCCAGATTCATAAATGGCTCCAAATGGTTCCCATAAGAACTCAGGAAAGGGAAATTGGTATCACAACGGGCCTATCTAGGCCTAAGTGTGCACCTCTTCGCGGTGCTGCCACACCAACCTAACCTAACCGCAGATGGGGATTTAAAATGGCAAACGAAATTAAATTTAAACTTATCTTCATAATGCAACAGGTCATGGAAATATTCAATACATATTTCAAATGGGAAGAGGTCAAGCTTTTTACACTTTCATTTCTTATTTTTGGGGACAATAAAGAAAGAAAATCAAAAACATGGCATTATTAATGTAATTTTAACTAAATTAATCCGTGTGAAGTGTTTTATATCATGATTAATTAACTAAAAATTACTTGTTTTGCATATAACACATAATATAATTTTGCTTATCATAATTTTAAATTTCAATTAATTATTTAAAAGACTGGATTAACTTAAACTGTTTGTGTATGGGAAAACTAAATATATAAATCTATGAGAAAATAATAGCAATATTAGCCTTCGTTATTTAATATTATAAACTAGTGTAACTTTTAATTTTAGTTTTTAAGCAGTTTTTATATTGATATGATTTCTATTTAGATGTAATAATACATTGGGTTTTTATATTTCCCAATTTGATTCTATAATGTAATAAAGCTTTAAAATTGACTTGACTTGAATTTTAATATTATGCAACTTTAGCATTTTCAAATGTGAGATATACAAACTTTTGAATAGTATAAATTGTATTGATTTCTGCTACACATAAATAATTTTCATATTTTAATATTACTATTATTTTACTATAATGAAAAGACTTTTTGTTATGTTTGTACTAATTACTGCATCCTATATATATATATCCTTTTATTTAATATTCCCTTAACCCTTAATACAGTAAATTCTACTGAAAAAATAAGCCTACTTACTTTCTCATGTGTATTTTGTACAAGACGACTTTATTTTCCACTTTTACCACATTTTTATTTCGGCATTATATAATTCATATTTTATTAACATTCATCATGTACATTCGAACTACATTGAACCATGCAATTAACTTCTAATACTAATCAATATCTAAAAATTCTAATCGATTAGGCCACGAAAATGAAGAAAATGTAAAATATACTCGTAATAATACTGGGATATAATTTTTTTATTATAAAAGAAAATTCTTTTTTTATGATTTTATATATGTCTTTTCTGCACCTTTAAAACAGCCTCTCCAATGAATTCACTAATAAATTTTACTTGTCATGACTTGTATAAATTGTAGTTTATGTGCTACTTAATAAATTAATTATACAATTATTGCGGAGACGCTTATTTCAAAGCAGGTGGTGGAACCGGTTTAGAGCCAAGGAGAATCCTAATTAACCTGTTTCAATTTTACAATCTTGTTTGGGACTAAAAACTATGTCAGAGTGCAAAAAATGCAACCCGCTAATATTAAATAAAGTCTTATGTAAAAAAAAAATGTATACGTTTAATGTTAAAATTTGGAGAGGTAGTTTTGAAAAATCATTTTTATAAAATTGTATAATCATTTTCGCTGTAGGTATTTCCTTTTAATTGATTTGGTTACTTTGTTGAATTGAGAAAATTTCCCCCTCTACATAATAAATAAGAACTTGAATGGCGAATCTACCCCAATGGAGAAATAAACATTCCGTTTCCTTATTTGCTCGAATGAAATATTGCGCATATATTCTTGTCAGGGAAGAAATGATCAAATAATTAAGAGTTAAATCATTGAAAAATATAAATTGATTATTTATTTAACTGTTAACGGTGGAGGCTTCTACTTCGTTATAAATTATTCTTCACAAATAAAAAACTTTTTAACTTTGTTTGTATAACATTGACTTTATTAACAACAATTTTAGCTTGTCATTATCAAACTTAGATGGTATCAAAGCACTCCTAGTTTGATAATAACAATCTAAAATTGTCGAAACTATAACCACTTAATAAAGTCAGTGTTATACAAGCAAAGTTAAAAAGTTTTTTATTTGTGATTATTTATTTATATGTAAAACATTAAAAGGTTTTAAATTAAATAATAAATTTCTAAATAATTTACAATTTGATTATTATTTAATAGAAGAAAATTAATTAAATGTACTACAGAAGTTTAAATTATGTTTTAAGAATTGTAAACAAATAATTGTATTTGAATTATAAAATTGAAAATACGAATAAAGCAATTAATTTTATCATGGAATTTTCAATTATAGAATTTAATTTAAAAATGAAAGGAATATTTGGGGATTCTTATGAATTTATTTATATGCTAACATCAATAATATTTACATATTGTATATAATTTAAACGGCAACTTTAAGCGTGTGATTGATAGAAATAAAGAAGATATAATGATGTATATTTATATTGGTTTGATATATTATTTAACTAATATAAAACTCTCGAGGTGAGGAACTCCATGAAATTAATTCTATTTTTTTATTAGTGCAAGTAATAATAATAAATTATATAGAAATGTTCAATTAAACAAACCTGTAATAATAAGTAAATAACTTACCTTTTGTTCATAATGTTTCACAAAGAGTTTCACCAAAATTGTGATAAGTACATATCAATTAACTCCTGTTAAAATCTAGTTAAATAAAGCCAATTATTTTTTAGATAGTAAATCTGAACTAAAAAGTTAATAATGGTAATACATTGTTTAGTTGCATAAAAAGTAAAGAAATAAACAAAGACAAAAAATTGTATCATATAACTTTAGAGTAAATACAAAAATTAATAATATAATGGCAAGAAAAATAATATTATGCAAATACTAAGGTCTCTGAGGAAATCCTCAATGCAGCTTTACCATCCAAACCTTTTTAAATGAGAACATAACAAAAATATTATATATCTAAAAGGTATTATATAAAAATAAAATATAAAAATAATACATGTAGATATGAAAGACGGCATAAAAAGCTTTCTCTTCAACATCATGTAATATATATTTTGGAATCCATTTTAAATTTATTTAGATTGTAGATTAAGTTTGTTATTGGATTGATCGGACTGATACTTGTGAAATTTCATTATAAAAAAAAACAAATAAAACACATTTATTTTTGAGTTACACAGATTTATTGTTGAAAATACTGCAACGATTGATTCTTCGCATACTGGCTTCATCAGTCAGATGAACAATAATTAGAAATTTTTACAAATACGACTTATATACAATAGCGTAGATTCTAGTACCCTCTTCCAATGATAGAGGGCGTTCTAGTTATTAGCATTAAATCAAATGAATATGAATCAATTACAATATTATTTACAGAATTTATTTTATTTTATTCTATACATTACATGTATTATAATTTATTTCCTTCTGTGAATAAAGATGTTTAGTAGTAGTATAAAATTATATTGAAATTATTATGACACTATATATAGTTTAACAAAATAGGTAGAAGAAATTAAACTATACTTCAACTGCCTATGAAGCCACTGTGTGGTGAAACAATTTTTGCAATATTTTCAACAATAAATTTATGTAACTCAAAAACAAGCGTGTTGTATTTTACAAAGTTTAAATTTTTTACTGATCAACACTTGATAAGATCATCTCTTCATCAAGTTCTACATAAGCTACATGAAGCTGAATAGTTGGTTATGTCTAAAGGGAGAGAGTATCAGGCCCTGAGTTTCTTTCATAAGTTAATTCATTAAATACCCACCAAATTATCTTTAAGGAAGACGTTCATAATATGAATACACGTTAAAAGGGACGCCTGTCATCACTGAAGTATTCAACCACGCTATTTGAATGGTCTTTCTTCAAGTAGGGTGGGGATTTGGAATGAATTAACTTATGATAGAAACTCTGGGACTGATACTCTCTCCTCTTGGACATAACAAACTATTCAGCTTCATTAGGATTATGTAGAATATAGGAGAGAATCCTATCAAGTGTTGATCAGTAAGCAAAATATGACAATACAAATGCATTATACAACAGAAATTTCACTGTAACGGTCAGGCACGAACTATGGTGGTAAGTATATTTTTTAACACTTAGGCAAGATTTAATTAAGTGGAAAATACAGTATATACGCATGAACGCTCAATTCCAAACAGTAAAAATGCGGATTTGCTTTGATTTGATATTTCATGATATATCTGAATTGTTTATTCTGTTGTCGAGCTGAATGCACTGTTATGTCTGCACAAGTAGTAGCCTCTCCTAGTCAATACCAACTCTCACCTCCACAAAACCTCATATGAGGTGGTGAACCCCGCTAATCTGAGCAATCTTGCCTAAGATACGGTAACAACCCTTATGGAGGACGAGGTCAGGGCTAACGAGAGCGGGAGAAATATCCCTCTGAAAAGGGGGTTGGGCTTGGGGACAACTACTTCACCCCGTACAAAAAAGTAAGTTATGAAACCAAAGCAATCGCCTGGGATATCGGATTGAATTACACGGCATAAACTGCAAGGAATAGAGGACAGGGAGTTGACGTTCAGCAGATGAAATGTAATAAAACTATGTAGACCAGGAGCACTCCATGAACTAAGAAAAGAAATGAAAAGTGCATCGATGTACTGGCAGTACAGGAATTCAGATGGCACAAAAATGACACGCCAGAATCAACATTATTTTACAGCGGACATCCCACCAAACATGACTATGGTACGGGCTTTTTAATTAAAAAAAAAAAAAAATTACGTCAACATGTAATTGATTTTCGGCCAACAGACAATAGAATATCCATTATGCGAATGAAGGGTATAGTTCATAACATCACATTTATTATCATATAAGCACCCTACGAGGAATACGACGATCAAAAAACAAAGGTTCTATGCAAAGGTGGAGTAGGCGTTGCAGGAGGTGGCAGAATATGATATAAAACTCATGCTAGGAGATTTTAACGCAAAAATTGGAAGAGAATGATTGGAATGCACAGAATGCACGAGGAAACAAATGATCATGGAACTAGACTAATATACCTGGCAAGTGTGGCTAACTTCGTTGTGAGGAGCACGATCTTCCTGCACAAAAATATCCACAGACGCATATATCCCCGGGAAAATGAGTAAGAAATTAAATAGAATAGAAATATAGTAATATCGGCGCGGCACACCTCATCAATAATGGACATGAGAAGTTATAGAGGCTCAGATATAAGGTCGGTCCATTATCTGGTAAAAACGAAATTTAGGTGGAGAACGTCAACTACTATCACAGAAAGAACAAAATTAGTCGGGAAGTTTAACGTCGAAAGGCTGACAGAGGAACCGTATTTGAAGGCAACGGTACAAAGTTAGAGGATAGAAGAACTTACACACTAGACATCGTCACAAGGTGGAAGGAAATAAAATAAAGCATAATAAATGTCGCAGAAAAGTCGATTTTATACGTAAATCTGTAACAAAGTAAACCGTGGTATGACGGGGAATGTGAGACAACCTGTGAGAAACGAAAGGAAATGCGAGAAATATAATTATAACAGAGTACCAGAACAAGGAGGGAGGACTTCCAAAGAGCAAGAAAAAATTGACGAAATAAGTGAATATTATCAACAAAACGGAGCTTGAACATTCTTCAGAAACGTGAACCAACTAAGAAGACCGGGAGAACCAAAATCAACGGCACTACGATCGGCGGAGGGTCAGTTGTGTATGGAACAAAACGAAGGTCTTACAAGTATGAGCAGAATACTTTGAGAGCCTTCTAAGTAGCCAGGACTCAATCAAAAGGGATGAACCAGTAATCCATACGGCGGAACCTAATGAAAATACAATGACTGTGGTGGAGTAGAGAAAGCGATCAATAGGCAGAAGAATAATAACGCACCGGGACTGTATAGCATACCAAGAGAATTTTACAAAGTGAGTACTGTAAAATTAAAAGAAAAAAATGGCCCAACTAATCTTGCAGATATGGAAGGAAGAAAAAATGCCGAAAGAGTGGGATTATACAATTGTATAAAAAAGAGGACTGTACCAAGTGCATAAATTCTAGGGTAATGTCGTTAATAAATGCAGTGTACAAGAGCATGTCCAATATCCTCCTAAACAGACTGATACCATACGCGGAAGAAATACTGGGAGAGTACCAGAGTGGGTTTCGACATAATAGGTCAACAATAGACGAAATATTTGGAATTCGACAAGTACTAGAAAAATGTTGGGAATATGATATAGCGCTGTACCAACTTTTTATAGATTTCAAACAGGCATATGACTCTATCGATAAAGCACAACTATTGCACGTCCTACAACTATTGGGAATCCCACCGAAGCTATTAAAACTAATACGAATGACAGTACAAAATGCAAAGTCATGTAAGAATAGAGAGCAAAATTTCACATAATTTCAGGATAACAACAGGAGTAAGGCAAGGGGATGAACTCTCCCCGATCCTTTTTAATTAATTAAGAAAAAAGCAGAATAGAAAATAGCGGCAACCTGCTTTACAAGCTGATGGCATATGCGGAGACCAAAAAAGTAGGTGACATAACAGAAACAAATTTGAAATCTGGGATGAGTATGATTTTGTTTAAATATTTTTCGTCGACTGCGTCGAAAGTTAGCACAATTTCAGAAATTGTTAGAAATACTGTTTAAAATATAGTAATAATAATGTTTAATTTTTACTTGGAGTATGAAAAAAGATATACATGTCTATTGGTTTTAAATATTTTAGCAACAAACGGCACTTGGGCACAATACTGCAAAATTAACCGGCACGATAATTTAGATGAGAATAATTCAATTCAGTCAGAAAATACAAAATATATAATTATTTTCATCGGTTAATTTGTGTTATTTATTATTAAGAATTCAACATAGTTTGTTATTTCAATATTCAATGCGATTAATAGATTAAATCTACCACTTCACATCTTTAATTCGAGTATTATAGGTTTATGTAGAAATTTGTGGAACATCTCCTTATTCCATGTAGTTTTAATGTCTATTAAGTAAATTATTTATATCATTTATTTTTATAAATCTTTATATAATCTACAACATTCTTTAGCAGAGGATTATTTATAAGTAATTTGTAGCATACCAATATTTTCAACCGTGAATATCTTCTCTGGATTATTGTATTTTGATTGTAAATTATTAATATCCTAATATACTTTAAAGTTGAAAATTAAAATCAAGCAATATATTCTTCAAAGCTTCCTATAATTTGTAACCACTAGTAAATATTTTATAATTCTTACTATGCTTCGTTAAAATCTGTTCATTATAATTAATAGAATGCATCTATATTTTCGTACTTATTGTATGTATGTTAAGTTTGAATTAAATTAAACCAATTATAAAAGAACTTACTGGATTTTTTTATAATTATGTTAGTACTTATGATAAAATTAAGAGAATAAATAGACATATATAAGTATATAACCAAGCGTGCTGTAATTATTATATGAATATAAATGTTGTTATTATAGAACTCTTAAATGGAAAACAGGAACTCTGAATACGCGAGGTAAAATAGCCAGTTATTAATATTCGTCGGATGTATACTACCTGAATTTTAATAGGAATATAATGTATTTACATGTGTAAAACATTATAAATTGTAATTTTCAATGGATCATAATATCACGTTTCATGTTAAATTATTGGGAAACACATTCGTTAATTAAACATTAAAATAGATTATACATTTCCTCTTTATGAATAATTTCGTACATGCATATTTATTTTAAGAACGTGTAAATTTGTTATATAATAGTTTATTATATGGTAAAGGTATATGCACCCTTTAATTACGTTTTAGTGCCGAGACAAGCTATTAGTTAATGTCCTTGGCAGCGCCATTTTGTTAACATTCTCACATTACTTATTCAAATTGCAAATTTACTTACCTCAATAAATCAATACAAGGGTATATATAAATTATAAATGCTAATAAAATTACTGTATTTTGTAGAAAGTATCTTTATTTTTAAAATCGCTTAAATAAGGAAACTTTAATATAAAAGTTCCATTGCATAAGTTGTTATCTTTTAGCAAAATAGTAGGTCATATGATATAATTGATACTTTTTGTGCTACAATCTTGATGGAACTAGATATGCAAATATGGTGAAGAGATACGTTTGTTAGAATCTGTAGTTTTGTTTATTTACAGCTGCCTGACACGTATTTCGATCAGAAACGATAATTTTCAGTATTAAGTATATACAGTTTAATTAGTATCTTAATTTAACGATTAAAATGATAGTGTTGTAATATATGTATATCATAATTTGAAAAGAATGAAAATAACCAAAGAATACTGTTTCAAAATGGCCCCATAGTAAGAAACAAATTTGGCAACCATTCCTTAGTAAATTTTAAAGTTATCTTAAAATTACTCGTTACGAAATTCATCAAAAATAGCCTCCATGCGACGAAATGTAAATGCCTACATTCAATTTTTTATGTTTGGAATAGTCAACTCCGCACACTAAAAAACATGAAGATATTTAAATCTCTTTGTGTCATTGCCCCAATAATCTGAAAATCTAAAAATTGAACTATAATTTTTGGAAAAAAATTGATTTTTTAATTTTGTTTGAAAACAATATATCTAGGATACAGACATGTTTTCATGCACAAATACTTAAAACCAATTAAAACATTATTACATAACACTGACATGAAAAATAATATCGATTTGTGTAAACAAGGAAATTATATTGGTGGTATTTATTATTTTATGCATAATTAAACCATATTGTTATAAATAACGCTTCATAAAATAAAGCGCACATAAATTTTATATAAGCCAAGCGTAGTTGGCCGTTTTCCTAGACCTCTCCACTACAGCCGGGAATGTCTAGTCTGGCCTTCAAACTACTTTAACCTATGACGTATTCTAAGGAAACTAATAATAATCTCTAGCTGGCCAATAACATTTAGACATCAGAAACGCCAAAAAACACAACCTGAATAAAAACACCTTCGGCGGATCAATATATGCAGTGCATACAGTATGTGAATTAACCATTTCATAACAACAACGGTCACGTAACTGCGACTACATTAATGGTCTAAATAATGTACACCGTTTTAAATCTTTAAATATTCTCCTTGACCTATACTAATACGTACTGTGTTATTTCTACAGCCCACTCGTAATTGCACACAATCGATTCGACTGCATTTTATGCTACACACCACAGCGTTATATCCAATATTTGATGTAGCGATATGCTAATATCAACCCTTTTGTTGTGTATTAAATAATTTTGACCTTCGTCGAGGTGTAAATACATTACCAACACTGCGCAATCATTCAACGCATTGCCTTATTATACAGCTAGTGCAAAACAAGTCGTCATTTAGAAAATTGTTACTTATTTTAATATCACTTACACACTTTACATAAAGTACATTTACGTTGCATCGCTTATATAATAAGAGCTTTAGTAGAGATTGCACAATGCTCTTAATCAAATTCACAATTTATTAGTTACTTTCGTTATATGTTTTAAAAGTTAATTTACGCTTTATTACGTTAAGATTTTTTATTTCTATGCATCAATTAATATTAATATTATTATACATTATTATTATTATATTATTATTATACATTATTATAAAAAATGATTCTTTTCGGGTGTATTACACTTAGCATTATCAAACGACAGTTGTTATTATTTCAAATTTTTAAATAATTAAAGTATAAAAAAATGCAGAGATCCTGGGTTGAACTACTGACCGAAGACACTTCTTGCTGAATATTGAACCAATAACTGACAGTTAAAAGGAAATAATGATAGAAATTAATAGCATTTGGGTCACTTAACATTGACTGACAATCAGTGCATATTAAATATGTATGATTGAAATCATTACATTTATATTTCAAAGTGCAGTTTGAAGGGGTAAAAATAACTTAACCATTATATTCATTACAAATTATAAATTGTTGTACTGAATTTTAATAATGAGTTGCTCCGCCACGATTTCTGGAGCACTCAGCAACTCGCCTAGGCACACCAGAAATCAAATTGTCAATGTCAGCCTGAGGAATTGCATCTCAAGCTATTTGAATTCGCATCCTAATATCAGGTAAAGTGAGTGGGTGTGGCTGCAGATGGCCCAGTCTTCTGCCAATTGTATCCCATACGTGTTAAATAGGTGATAGGTCTGGAGAACGAGAAGGTCATGGAAGTAAATCAACATTAGCTATTTCCAGAAATTCCATAGTAACTCTAACTGTATACGGTTTTGCATTATCCTGTTGGAAAATTGTGTTTTCCAAGCTTCTCAGATAGGGCATTAATGTTGGTTCTAGAACTGTGTTAATGTAGCGATTTGCATTTAATGTTCCTGGAATGAACACAAGAGGAGACTTACTTCCATAACCGATCGCCCCCTATACCATCAAGAGCTGTATGAAATAGCAATAGGTATAAATTCTGTAACAGGAAGATAACATTTCTAAATTGGTTAAAATTAAATGAATTCTGTGACAAGCAATACTAAATTACTAAACACCAAATTTATTTTCGAATTACATAGATTTATTATTAAAGTAATCGAGTTTTACCAAGTATCCACCCGATCAATCTAATAAAGAAACTTGTATTGAATATATCATACAAAAAAAGATACATGAAAATATTTGAAATAGAATCGAAATTTAATGGCAATAGTACCAATTTTTCTAATTAGTTAATTTTCTACAACGAACTGAAGGATTTTAATATATTTTATTACTATTTTTTCTAGTTAATATTGATTATAGTGTATGTTTATCAGAGGACAAGAAAAGTAAATGAACACAATTGTCGGAACTATATTTCTGTTATAACAATCAACTATGTGTCAATGAAATTGACAATTAAAAAACTCAAATTAAATATATAACAGTGGAATGAAATATTATTCAACTCTGGTAGACATTAACATTTATTGGATTTCAAATAACTTTTATTGATGTGAATATAAATTAGTTTCCTTCAGAAATTTTTTTAAAGAACGCGAATTGTCACCAATAAACTATTTTATTAAATTTGCCACGTTTCCGTCCCTTCAAAATCTTCAAGTGATAACCCGGCAATTTTCTTTGTCTGAAATGATTCTTCAATATTCTCTATTATTATTTTGTAAACATGCGGGATATAAATATACTACTATACTGCTCAAAACAGAAAAGATGTTGAAACTCTGTAATTTCTACAATATAAATAAGTATAAGAATTTACAATCGAAATTTACAAAAGCAATTTGGGATTTATATAGTTCAATCCTTGAATCTTAGAAGTGTCTACTACGTGGTGCATTTCCAATTATTACAACAAATTAAATAACATAACTTTTTAACAATATTAGTTTTCTGTAAATTTAGGAAATACCAAAAATAATTTAACAATGGTAACAATTTGTCAAGCGTACGTTGAATTGTTTTATAAGGATGAAATCTTGTGATGACAACATATATGATTGTATCGAATTACAAAATATAATTATTGATGTATTGCTTCTTTTAAGAAATATACTGAAAAGTAAATTATGATCTATGAAGTGATTGATAATATATTTAATTATTAAGATGTATTTTATTTTCAAATAATTTTGTTTAACTTCAGCACAGCTGCTTTTAGGTGAAAAATGTACATATAAAATTTAATTAATCAACGAAACATAGTGTGGCGAAACATCATATAATTTCAATTTTACAGATTCTCGGCGAAAAATTGTCTTCCGGATATGATCTGTCAAATATATGAATATATCAAACACTATAATAAGTATAAACAATGTTCAAAAGAGGTACAACTTAAGTTCCACAAATTAGTGTTTTGCGCAAGGCCACTTGATAAGGTTTTTTTAACGAACGTCATAATGTCTGGTGAATATCTAAAATTCATAAAAACAATTGAAATGCGTCATTATTATTTAATACTTTGCGTATTTTTAGAAATTTTAAATGTTTGGAATATTTTAGAATTAAACGTTTTTAAGATTTTTACCAAATAAGGTGTTCTATGTTTTTATCAATCTATTTAGAATTCTGTGATTTTAATTAATGCAGTTTAAGAATTTTTACATCTATAACAGTTTTATGATTTATTATATTATATAAAAATCTATGATTTTTTGCATCTAGAATTTTTAATATTAATTTTCATATAATTATTTATATATTTTATAGAATTATCGAGCTTCACTTTATTTAGAGTTTTCATGTATTTGTAAGATTTCCCAATTTAATTTTGGTTATAATTATCAAGATCAAAAGTCATATATTCAATCTAATATTGGTTATATTTTAGGTCTTTAAATTTTATTTATAATTAAACCTATATGATCATATAATCATTAATGCTAAAAAAGCTAAAAAAGATAATCTTAGCTATGATATAGGTCTTAATAATTGTAACTTATTTTGATACAATATCTGCATTTGATCACCCATTACTGCAAAACGTAACACCTCTGATATTTAACGCCTGAATTTATAGAAAATAATTGCAGATTTACGAAATACTTCATTTTTTTTAAAATTATGACATAATAATAATAATACTGGGACGGATCCTTTAAAGTAACAAGCTCATTTATACACACACACAAATAACACGGCGGTAGGACCACGTAGTCGATAGCCAAACACTACTACTACTACTACTAATAATAAGACAATTTATAGAATCTCCTTACGAAAGAACTACAAACGATCATCAAACGAAGTCTTTCAACTTATATTATCAACTTATCTTAGCGTTAGTAAAATATATGTATTTAATCATATGTTATATTCGTAATACTATACTATTAAATTGGATTAGTTTACGCTATGTAGTATTTATTAATGTGCGTTATCTCTAGTTTATTGTGCACTATTTCATAAATTGTTTTGTTCTGGAAGCGGATATGTATGATGTATTGTTATCCCCTTGCAAGTTGGTCCAGTATTTCATATTTTGCATTGAAATGTACTTGAGAGCGTAATTGTTGTTTCGAAATATTGTACAAGGTGGCGCAAAAGTAATGTCATAGTTTGAATTGGCCGCCATTTTTGCAGATGACGCCAAATGTCAGTGTGCTTCAATATTTATGATGTAGATATATAGTGAATTACTTGTCAACAAGTCATGGAGCGATACACACCTCAAAATCGTGGATCAATTGTTACTGCTTATTTGACAAAATTTAAGTCTGTTGTTTTAACTCATCGTGAATTTCGTCGTCGTTTTTTTTGCGTTTCGGGGGCACATAGAATCTACATGTAATGCAAGAAGATTGCATCCTCTCAAAATGACTCTTTGGTAGACGCCAATGGCGCCGCCGTAACGTAAATGGCGAGCGGTACAGACCGATGCTAAACGAGTTTTTTGCCGCAAGTTGCTGCATTGGATCTCGATCATTGTTGGTTTCAACAGGATGGAGCCACCGTTTACACAGCTCGGGTAGCCATGGAGATTTTGAGACACCAATTTCCAGATCGAGTGATATCCCGTTTTGGAGATTTGAACTGGCCGTCCAGATCGCCAGATCTAACAGCAACAGACTTCTTCCTTTGGGGCTTTTTAAAATCTCGCGTTTACCACAATACACCACGAACCTTGCAAGACTTAAAAGCTAAAATTGAAGAAGAAATTGCGAATTTAGAGCCAGATGTTTTGCAAGCAACAATTCAAAATGCCTCAAAACGAGCGCAATTATGCATCAACTCGGGAGGTGGCCATTTAAGCGATATATTTTTTTCCAAGTAATGTAACCAATATTACACTTTCAAATAAATCTTTGATGAAAACAGAGCTTTTCTTTTTTCATTTATAAGAAAATGGCAGCAAATTCAAATTGTGACATTACTTTTGCGCCACCTTGTATAAGGGGTTGTTTCTGCCGCTGGGGCGGGTTATAGATAATATTTGTGTGGGTCAAGCGCACTCAACATTTAGCATTCTTTCCCATTTCCGTGCAATGCTGTCTGAAAGAAAATTTGTTGTAAAATAGTAGTAGTAGTAGTAGTGTTAGGCTATCGACCACGTGGTCCTTCCGCCATGTGTCATTTGTGTATTTGTGTGTGTGTAAATGAGCTTGTTACTTTAAAGGATCGCCCCCGTCACTCTAAAGCACCATTAATTGTATCCCAATGGTGAATGGTACCGGTCACCCATCCGACTACTGACCCGAATCAACGTTGCTGCACGTCAGTTCGGGGCCGTAACCGATGCGCCACCACCGGCGTGTTGTTGTAAAATATTATTCCCAGAAATTTTATTGTATTTTATGGTTTGATTGAGTAGCTATCAAAGCAACACTAGTTTGAATGTAAGTATTTATTTCTGTAAAATAAACTAAGAAATAATTGAATGTACGTACATTTTATTGAGTAGTTATTTATAGTTATTAGAAGTGAGTTTATGTTTGCGCGATGGTACGGAACAATTAGCAATTTTTATTAATGATTTGGAATAGAAAAACAGTTGCTTCATCAGGCAGATGAACAATGTACAATTGTTTTGTCTTTCCTAAATTTAAAGAAAATTTTAGTATTAATGGTTCCTATTAATTTCTTTTAAAAAGCTACATTATTTACTAATTTTAAAAATAATTCGTAAATCTACAATAAGCTTACAAAATAGAAAGAACTACTGCGGAATACACGGTTAATTAAGTGTCAAGAACATCTCAACAAACATATATGTTTGTAATAGAATGTTTGCTGAATATTCGTATTGATTTGTATTTGTTTAGGAAAACTGGTCAGATACAATATTAGAAACAATTAACTAACTGAAAATGATGGTAGCGACCGTTACTATGTAGAAGTTCATTTTCAAAGGTAAATGAAAACAATTTCGACGTTTTTTATAAATAGTGATATAAAAACGTCGGAATTATTTTCAATTAACTATCTTTATTAAAGGGATTGTCTAGGTGTCATGTAGAAGAAAATTATGAATCTACAATTTAGCAGTCTCCACATCCTATTTTAAAAACATCATGATAGAGTACTTACTAAAAAGGCTTTCTTTGGCTATGGAGAGTGCTTAAAATTTAATATGCCGTATACAATAATTATAACTATTTCATCATTTTCCATCTAAATTAGCAAAAACACACGATATGAACAACATCGCTATGTTAAATGTTTTGCACTTTATCACAAAAAAATTGCTGTATTTTTAATTAGATTAATATTAATATTAGAGTTTATCATTTCGGTGAAATAAAATGTAATTATATATTAAATGTATTAAAATCAAGTTTGCTTGTTACAAGCGAAAATAAGTAGAGGGATAAGACGTGTAGAGCAATATAGAAAACGAGCTTGCTGACCTACCCCACGTCGTACATCCGTTCGATCGATACATTTAGTACTAAGCGAGCATGCACGCTGACCTACCCCACGTTTATAACTTTAATTGAATAATAGTGAAATGTGACGACACCTATTTACTAATCGATTTGTATTGTAGTTTTTCCCTGTAGAAAATAATCTGGTGTAATTTACATGAATATAATACAATCTTACATTAAACAAATGAATTTAGAGCAAATTGCAACATTTGATAGATACGAACGAGATAACGGTACTTATCTAAACAAGCAGGGGGGTGATCAATTAGCACTCTGATTTTTACGACTAATATTAAATCGAAGGCTCCCCTGTAACCCGGGCGACGGCAGGCATCAGACGATGGGTTTCGGAATCGGTGATAATTACAATATTCTGCGATGAACAAATACTATCTTAACGGTTTATTTTAGCGAAATCCAACAGGTTGAACGTACCACCGGGTCAAGGCCGTGAGATTTCGAACGGTTTAGGGGATGTCTCGCCGTGCCTAGGTTGTTGCGACGCCGGTCTGGTCTATATTCCGTAGCGTCGGTTAGGTCGGCACATCGACAAGGACAGACGATAATATAACCTTGCGATAATGAAAATGTAGAAAAACACTACATGCAGATTCCGGAGTTGAATTAAAACGGAGTTATTATGTGTGTAATGACCGATTTGCGAGGGTAGAAACCACAATGGCGTATCAGCAGTCATTTTAAAATAAGATTAAAAGATAATTAAAAATTTGCATAAATGTGTAAAAAACAAACATGTTTATTTGCGTCGCGCCGGGTGAAGTGTGTAGGTGATTATTTCCAAAAATAGGTGGAGCGCAGTCAATTTGGGAATGTAATGTAACTGACCTAGGACCTGCGGTATCCATAATAAAGTTATACGTAGGCACTGAGATAGACGCATTGTACCAAGGCGAGGATTCCATGGTGTAGCAGCCACAATTGTTTATGTAATTAGTTACATTAGTGTTATACATTGATTCGCGTACGGACCGAACGTAGCACACTACACTTGTGCACACTTATTTTATAGTTATTGTGACGTCTAATTTTATATGTATAATAAAAGCGCACACTAACGAACGAACATGGTAGAACACCGAGTACAAACCGCGTCGCCGTTTTCACGCAACTGAACGAATGATACGGACCTCTGATACACAAGGACTAATCTACAGTAGCGCCGACATTGGGTAGCAACTAATGCTTATTCCCTGCTTGCTCGATCTGCGCCTACAACAAAAATGATGTTCTCGCGACAAACGCGCCAAAAATTTCTGCATACATCACCAGGTCGTCATACTCTCTCGCATGCATACGTTTATTTCCTTGCCAGGAATTAATGTTTGTAAATACATTCCGAATCTGCCTTGCAATAAAAAAAAAACTCCGTATAATGTTAGCATATTAGTGCAACGCTATTTTAACAGTTAGAGCGTATGCATAAATCATTCGCGAATTGTATATGCGAATATTTTAGTCTTCATCGTATATTCAAGATATATCTTTCCTTTTTAAAGTAGTCTAGTGTAGGGTAGAGGCTAAATGCACTATTTTAAAATGTGCAAAACCATATTTCTTGCTTTAATTAAATTCTTGATTTACTTTTTATATTTTTAATGTGTTGTACAATTATTATAATTAATGAATAATTATAATTATGTTCTTTTAACATTGATTTGTTATATGCGTAATTTTCAAGAAATGAGACCAAAGATATGTAAATAAATAAATAAATAGCCTACATTAATTCATTAATCAGATAATATACGAGAACATATTATTATTATTTATTTAAAAATAATTTATTCGAGAGATTTCAATTATATGGGGAACATATTTATGTTACGATTGTATATATAAAACTACGGAATTGTTATTTGGCGACAATAATCTTAACTGTCAATGTACCTTTAAACGTAATTAAATAAACTCGCATTATCTATTTTTTGCATGACTCTTAGTCTGTATTTTTTTTGTAAATATTTTAGAGATCCATTTTAGTGATTCTGATTTGCAATTCGAGCCAAATAAGTGCTAAATAAAACTCCTATATATTTCTTTGATTTATATAAGTATAGAATAACTTCCTTTTAAAGCAAAGTGGTCTAGTTACGAGAAACAGTGAGATTTGCATAGCATGGGGCGTACGAAACTTATAAACATTATGCTTTCCTACTAGAAACTAAAGAAGTGGAATTGAGAGTCTAAGAAGTGATTTTTAAGGTAATGTTTGATCCCAGAGTTTTTAAAGAGAGTGGATCAATCATAATAATTTTCTACTAGAAGGTTTTCAATGAAATTGCAACTTATGAAAGATGACATAGAATAACGCGAAATTTTTGAATGGTACTTTTATTAGCATTAGGATTATCGGAGCTTATTATTTTTTTAAATTATTTAGATGGAGTAGTTAGAATCTTTCGTTAAACCTGAATTGAACAACTTTCCGCACGTTCGAGAATCCCTTTCAGCAGGATGGAGCGTAATATTATTCTAAAAGATGCACTTAGATTATGGGTAAAATTAGTGCAAATAGATGCGTTTCATGACGATATGCGGGAATTGCAAAACTAGCCTCAGAAAATTAAACCCCTTTTCGGATTCGAACGGGTTTTTAAGAGTCGGAGGAAGAATTCGATACGCAAATTTGTCAATTAACCAGAAGCATTCTATTTTGTTATTTTATTACAGGGCTAGTAATCGATCATTATTATAATATGTACCTACACCCAGCAGGTGCTATGAATCTTCATTGTCTGATTCAGTCATAATTTTGGATATTGGGAGGTTGAGATGCAATCCGTCGTAGGATTGTTAGGTGTTAAAATGTTTTCGGACGACACCATCTCCGGTGCAACCATTTATCGGAGATTTGCCTTTAGCTTAAGTTCAGCATTTAAAGGCAAGGTTGATATCTAGATATCTACAAGTTGAAGCTACTCTAAATTCACAGCCAATTGCTCCGATAAGTTAAGATTTTTTTGATCGATGGAAGTTAATTCAGCAGCTACACGTTGCAACAGCGTATTAAATGGAACAATGCGAATCCCAATATTCAGATAGGTACAATGGTGTTGATAGTCGAGGCAAATCTACCACCCTTGAAGTGAAGACTGGGTAGGATAGTTAGGTTACATCCAGGGCATGATGAAACGGTTAGAGTGGTTTAAGTATCCAAGCTGTGTGCCCTTCCTTGTATATAAATAGTTAGATATTCGTTCTATATATTCATTCTATGCGGTTAAGAAAAGGAGTATATTTAGGATATTAGTCGATTGAAAAAGATCAGTTTGTTTAGTTTATGAGTTATTGGCATTAATTGATCTTTACTTTTCAGTGGGTTACCATCATGAAGTCTCCCTAAAGGCCCCTGGTGGAGTGAGCTTTCATTTTCCTTACCTTTCTAGTTTTAATAATAATTGGCATTTTAGTTTGAATGTAACAGTTAGATAATAAAATGTATTAAAATCCTTTAATTCATTGTAGAAAATTAAATAATAAATTTAAAAATACGAAAACATTTCGTGAATCTACAAACAGTGAGTCTTGCTAATCATGTTATAGTCATATTTAAACAATCTAAAATACATTTTATTATTTATTACTTTATTCAACAGAAATAATTTCACAATAAAATGTATTAAAATCCTTTAGTTCGTTGTAGAAAATTAAATAATAATTTAAAAATACGGAAACATTTCGTGAATCTACAACAATGAGTCTTACTAAGACTACAAAACAAATTAACTTTGAAACAACTACTTCTCTGGCTAATACCTCGACAGACATTGAATAAAACAAAATTAATTTGCGTGTTACGAATAGTATAACTATCAAAGCAACACTAATTTGAATGAAATTATTTCTGTTGAATAAACTAATATTAAAATGTATTATTAGTTTATTCAACAGAAATAATTTAATTCAAATTAGTGTTGCTTTGATAGTTGTACTATTCGTAACACGCAAATTAATTTTGTTTCAATGTCTGTCGAGGTATTAGCCAGAGAAGTAGTTGTTTCAAATTAATTTGTTTTGTAGTCTTAGTAAGGCTCACTGTTGTAGATTCACGAAATGTTCTCGTATTTTTAAATTTATTAGTTAGTTAAATAGTTAGTTTGGTATTCAAGCTTCATAATTTGTTAGATGTATGAATGTTTGTTGGCCGGTTCCGTCCAAGGTGGACTATATGTTCAGTCGTGAAATAGTAAGATAACTGCTTGCATCGTGGGGGTTTGTATGGGGGGTATCTAGTGTAGAATACTGTCACTTGCTCTACAGAAATCGGTCGAAGTATTTTTCGAGCGAGAGAGCAAGACTGCGTGTCACCGAAGACGGTTGATAGAAAAAGAACTTATTGAAATTATAGTGACCTTATCTTAAGAAAACCATCTGCATTCAATACAGACAGAAGTTAGCGGTATGTATGGACTCAAGGTAAGTGACAGTATTTAGATACATCAGGCTGTGTGCCACCCCGATGCCGGCACTCCTAACATACAGTTCACGTAAATTAATTTACCCCTCAACAAAGGCGATGGATGGCAAGGAATTGTGATGATTCGGTATCGTCGGCTGACTCTTCCTAGATCGCAAGATTTGAACTCTAAATGAATTAAAACAGAAAACTTAGGATTAAATTCACAGTATCCCAACTGAGATGTTGCAACACTCAATGAAGAATCTTAAATACAGATTTCAAGAATATCTTCGTAGACAACGACACCATTAATATTTCTTAAATAGTAAGTTTATGTTTCAGTGACAATATTTTTTTTACCAGTCTAGGTATTATTATGTTTTTAAAAAGTTTATATTTCTTTTGCCTTTGTTGTGATCCTTTAAAAAATCATTCTAACTGAATTTGTGTAATTTCGATTTAAATTAGAATAATCTATTAGAAAATGTATCCATAGTATTGGCAAATTTTTATTTTTAAAGGAACACTTAACAGATTATGATACCTTCTATAAGTATTATTTTTCATTTATATATTTACATTACATTTTTTTAACTAGATCAAAATTTGTATATACCTCTTTTATCAATGGTATACTAACTTTAAATAAAGAACAAATATCATTCGAAGATCCAATATCATTTTCTTCGGAGAAAATATATGTGGGGGCTATGATAACTACATATTCTTTATATTTTTATTATATTCTAGATTTTAATCCACATATTTTTGTCGTTATCATGTGCCTCGAGTCCTCTAAGAGTATCCTCTGCAAATATATTAGATCTATTACGTTTGCATCTTAATAGAAAATTACTGATGAAAACGATTACTATGCTCATTGATTGTGTATATGAAAACAAGTCTAATTGAGAGTCCAGTGATTTTTTAAAGTCAGGTTATCAGATTTTCAATGAATTTGCAACATATTGTCGAGATACTTTTTTAGTGGATTTAAGAGTCTAAGAAAATATTCATTAGCTTTAATTAGTGAATTTGTGGGCCTATGAAAATAGTAATAGTTTTTAGTAAAGTATAATTAATTTTAGGTAGTTTCGATTGCAAATACAAGAATCTCTAAAATAATTGACAAATTCCATGTTTTATTATTTGTATTAATTGTATAATTAATCGGTGATGCTTCAAGGAACTTCTTAGTATTACAAATATTATCTTAGAGTATATTCTGCAGCCTTTAATCATCATATGTTTTGTCATTGTCGGCATCTTAGAAGATCCTTTTATAGTAATACAATGCTACATTAACGAGTCTTCAATAAACATGGCTGATGAAGTTTTTTTAAAATAATTAATTGGGGTCGGCTACTTATCTGTCACTGCCTATTATTTATAGATATCATGTTTTTCTTAGACGATGAAATTAACGTTATAAATTTAAAGTCATGTTCGAACCAGAATCACAAAGCTCAGACGAAAAGTACAGATTCTATTGTTGACATATTAGATGTTAATAACCACCAATCACATATAACCTTTATGACAGAACTTTATATCGCATTGGGAGAGGGTATCATTATTGTTTCCAACAAATTAGAAGAATTTCGAAATCAATTTCACATCTCGATAATTACTGACTTTAATGATCTCTTTCATATGCAGTCTTTCAGCAGCTACATAAAGATAAGATAGTAATATGCATTAGCAAATTTGATAAACATAGTGAATTTGAAAGTATTAAACTGCAAAAGATATTTTTGTATTCATTATATACAACCTTATTGGCCTAAAATTTTTATTTATTGCTGACCGGTGACTTTTAGTCACCCTTCAAATATTTCAATAATTACTTAAATCACTATTGACTTTGCCTAAGAATAGTTCTCAAATAGGATATCAGTATTTCATCTTCTATCTATATAAATTTAAAAATAGGGCATTTTTAAGTTTCTCTCATAAAAACAAGATGCTATATTAGTAAAAACACTTGTGCAAAACCCTTGTTAGATTGTAATGTAATTCCATCCAATCTATATCATTTTAAATAGGTGAGATGAAGACAAAAGCAAATTGCGGTTATATTAAATAATTTTAAAATAGTATCAGACGTATGTGGAGACTAAGAAATTCTCATAGAACCATTTCGACTTGAACCACCTGAAAAAAACTGTGAATGATTTTCTTCAATAATGTGAAATTGTTCAAAACATATTGCACATTAAAGTGAATCCAGTTATACGAGTTCCAATAATAAATGCTAATTTGTTCTTTAAATGAAGTACCTGTTGTGCTAGGTAGGTGCATACAAGATTTTTTAAAGATTTCCTCAAAATATCTAAGTATATATTTAAAAAGTTTGTGATATAACTGAGATAAATAATAATTATTTATTCTTTATCATACTTATAGTAAATTGTATTCAAAATATAAGCACTTTCTTCGCAAATTTGTTTTTATTAACTAAATGTTGCTTCAAAAAGCAGGTATATACTCAATAAATTGCAACCAATACGACAAAGTACGGAGTTCATCTTGTAAAATGTTCTTCCACTCAAACCCAAGGATGTCCATTCGTCCACTGATTCATATAACTGTTAGTTAGTTTTAAAGGTAATTTTTAAACATTAAAATACTTATATTTCCTAATTTTTTGGGATATTCTTTCAGAGATTTGTCACTTTGACAAGTGTAACATATTTATTAATCAGCCAATGTCAATAATTCCCATCACTTTTTTTCAATTCGGAAAAAATATATGAATACTTTGAGAGTAATGGCTTGCTAATAGAATATCAATATGGTTTAAGAATTTATGCAATATCAAACGTATTATGTTGATTGATGCGTTACGTGAAGATGATTACTGACTTAAATCAAAATTAAGTACTTTGTTTTCAAGCTTCATTTTGATTGCTTCCAACATATTTAATTTGTAATATTTTAATAATTTTGTATTGTTGATTTTAAATCTAGTTTATTTTTATTTTGCTAAATATACATTTCGTTTACAAGTTATTTTATATCAAACTTATTGATGATATTTTGAATAGTCTGGAGACAAAATTTCACGTAAATTGTATGAACTTATCAACAGCGTCGGATTGTGTCTCACATCGAACATTGATTAATAAATGATACAGTTTGATTATTATTATTATTTAAGTAATAGAAAATAAGTAACATCATATGGCTGTACTAGTTTTCAGGAGGTACCTGTTACCCAGGGTGTGACACAAGGGTCTCACTTAGGACTAATATTGTTCTTAATCCATGCTAATAACATTCCGCAAATATTTTTAAATTGTAATTTTAAAGTCATTCAGTTTGCAGACAATACTAAAGTCTCAATATCTAATTGTAATAACGTTTACTAATCATTAGCATAGATATTCGAAATAAATGAAAGATCCAGTTCGCATTAAATAGTATAAATTTGTATGAATGAGAATGAAACTATAAAAAAATTATTTACTTTGAGAAAGCATAAAGAAAAATTTACTGGTTCAGTTAAATTTCTTAGTCTGCATATTGACCATGATTTAAAATGGGATGTACCCGTTGTTTACTAGGAAAATAAATTTTTCGAACATATTTATTTGTTAAGAAATTTATCAAGATGTACAATGAATAAAACACTTACTATGTTTTTCACCACTATAATTTATTATAATATATAAATATATTACAATTTGTACGACTTAAGTTTCGACTTTTGACAGTCATTATCAAGTGACTGTCAAAAGTCGAAACTTAAGTCGTACAAATTGTAATATATTTATATATTATAATAAATTATAGTGGTGAAAAACATTAGTAAGTGTTTTATTCATTGTTCATTATGAATTACCACATAGTAACGGTCGCAACCATCATTATGATTATCAAGATGTCTTTCACGAGATATTGTCAATAGATCGCGGCTACACGAATATTTAGCCTGCAGTGTAGAGTTGTTAAAATAATGGTAGCTATTACGTAGATATAGGGACAATCGTAAGAACATATTTATTGAATTGAAAATATTAACATTACCATGTCAAAAAATTTGCAGTATCTATTGTGGACAAAAGAAAAGTATTCACTAAATAGCACATATGATCTTATCCTATTCTATCTCTTAGATGTAAAGCAAACAAAATGTTTAAATTTTAATTATGCAATATTTATTTTCTAACTTTTCCAACTGTTCCTGAGCATGAGGAATAAAATAAACCACTTTAAAGATGAAATAATAACACTTAACAGGCAAGTTTGTATCCAAAATGACATTATTAGAGAAAAGAATGAAATAATATCAAATACAACCTCACATGAGAGAAGCAACAAAATATAAATAAACCAAATGTATTCGAGAGTCAAACCCAGAATTTCAGTACGGATAAGAAATCTGCAAATTTCTCAAGAATAAATTAAAACATGGAAAAACACTAAATAATGAAAATCAAGTAGAAAAGGTTGCATATAGTAAGAAAGTGACATTGCCACTGGATACCGAAACCACGTAGATCGATTCGTCGTTATCGAATATTATTAACACGTTCACCGCCACATGTACCGCCGGCGGTCATATAGTCGCCGTTTCTTGCACGCCGGGGAAATAATTTGTAGTTATTCCTTATATTAGCTATGACCGCCGGCGGTCACGCGGGATCCAAACCAGCACTTATGTGAAATATTCGCTTGGCGGCGAACGTGTTAAAAAAGTCGATGAACAGCAGAAAACCGAAGTCGATATAAATTTAAAATTTAAATTTTTACATTGGTAGAAAGAAGACGCAAAAGAATAATAACATCCAATAAAGGAGAATCGACAAAACTACTCGTGATTAAGGAAAGAAAAATCTACTCCCAATTCTACATAACTAGTCTTGACCCTACAGTAACGTTGGGTCAATTACATCAACATGTCTTATCTATCAACATCAATGATGCTGTATGTGAAAAAATGATTTCAAAAAAACCCCAGGACTACTCCTTTAAACTATCTGTACTACAATCGGATGCTGCGACCGGAAAGATTCCCTACGTGAACCCTTTTATATTCCGTGTGCAAATCAGAATAGTTCAATTAAATGTACAATCCATTTTCAATAAATTGCCATTAATAGATTTATTTTTAGTGCAGGAAAATATGTATATATTCTATGTGCATCAGAGCACTAGATTCTACACACTGGATCATTGCCGTCAATAGAGGGTTACAGTGTTGAAGCTTACTACTTAAGATGTCAGCATATTCATGGTGTATATAAAAAGATAAGTACATATTTAAATTGTTAACTGGAAATCTTTCGATTGAATTAACTTTTGAAATCTGCGTTTTACAATTAGTTTTAGGACATCAGAATATTCTTATTTTAAGTTAATATAGGTCCTTTTCTGGGTGTGTATATATCTTTATTGGAAATTTAGAGCTTCTTTTAAGAAAATATACACCAAAAATATTTCTGTATGGAGATTTAAATATTAATCGAACACGAAATAATAGCAATCGTCTTGACAATACCCTTACTTCCTATCGTCTCATATCACATAATAGTAAACTCATAAGAATATTTACTAATCAAACGGCCATTCATCAAATTCATGCATTGATGATATCATATCAAATTTAGAATCTAAATTCATTTAAATTGATATTCTTCATGCAAACATAGGTGGCCATTTGTGTATTCACACACTCCAACAAGAATTACTTCAAGTAGAACATAGGTAAATAACAAATTGGAGCATTATGTACCAAAAGTATAATGTTCATGCGAAATTCAAATGTTTAATAGATATAATATCTCACCACCTGAACAAAGTTCGTCTCTGGTAACGATGATAAAAAGTGGGTAACTCATGAAATCAAGGAAAAAAGGCACATATTTGAGAAATTTGTTCTGGCTTACAAAGCGAATAAATGATGAACAATTTTCAAATACAATATAAATAGAAAAAAGCGGAATTAAAAGCTGTCGTATTTGACACCAAACAAATTCTACTCTAATATAATTAAAAATTCAGTAAATATACCTAAAACGACTTGGGGTATAATAAATACTAATTTAGGACGAAATCCCAAACAGAAATTACCATAATCACTTAACATACAGTGGAGAATGAAAAGGTATCTGACTCTACAGATATGGCGGAATATTTTGCTTCATATTTCTCCAGTGTTGTACAGGAATTAATAAAAAAAAATTATTTGAAAATTCTCCCTCAGTAAATTGTACTATTAGTTATAAAATAATATTTAGTTCAATAAAAATGCACCTGGTCCTGATGGAATTCCTTTGAAAGTAATAAAATCTGTAATTTGTTCTATACTCCCTCACTTAGGGTACCAACTTAATGTATCCATTAGGGAAAGCATTTTCCTGGCTGTCTCAAAATAGAGCGCGTATTACCAGTTTTTAAAAGGGGAAACGATGAGGACATAAGTAGGTACAGGCTACATATGGGCCTCTCTATTATCTCTAAATTACTAGAAAAACTGGCATTTACTCAAATGTATGATTTCCTTGTTTTAAATAAAATCACACTTGATAATCAGCATGATTGCATGCCTCAGAAATCAGTAGAAACAGTGCTCTTGGTAACAAAAAGTTCGTAGTTGTCCTACTTTTTGATTTAACCCGAGAATTTGATAGTGTAAATCCACAAATTGTAGAGAAATTGAATGCCTATGGATTTAGAGACCATGTGTCTGATTGGCTTCTCTCATATTTCTTAAACCGAAGTTTTTATGTTGAAATAAATCAGAAAAATCCTCAAACAAGAATAGATTCTACACAATACCACAAGGATCAGTTCTGGGCCCACTATTTGGATTTACTTTTCATTAATGGTTTACCGGAATATATTTCATGTAACATTGTATTATTTGCAGATGATCCTGCAGTAATAGTGACAGCAGATTCTCCTGATTCATTGAAGTGTAAAATTGTGGATGTTATGCTCTCAGTAAATGCATAGTGCGCCCGTAATCGGCTACTTTTAATTTAGAGAAAACCTTGTACATGCACATAAGCAACTACAAAAATGCATTTGTTCGTTAGAACTTATTAACATTACATTCAATTTACATTTATAAATTAGCATGTTACATTAAGCAAAACATTCATAATTTTTCAACGCATAGTGAAAATTATAATTACTGGCCCCGGCAATGCAATCTACTACAAACTGACAATCATACCATAACGTCGTTCAATAAATGCTTTTTATTTGAAGGAAAGATAATTTATAACTCATTTCTTGAAGACATGAAGCTACTAGAAATGTCTCAATTTAAGAAATAAATTAAAGATAAACTTATATCTAGAGCTGAATATTTAATTCATCGCTTTACGTTTTGACATTCTATTGACGGTAACAATGGGTATCTATGTGTTGTATAATTATGTAATACAGTTAATATATGTTTGACATTCACATCTTACTTATACTATGAATTTGTGTCATTTTATCTTGTAGCTTACGTGAATAAAGATATTATTATTATAAAGAATTAAGAATTTAATAATTTAAATAAAGTTAACGTTTATAATTTGTTTTGGAGATCTTCTTAAAGTATAATTTATTTTTGATTTATGCTTTCTTATAGTTGCTTAAATTTTAGGATTTCAAGAGTTAGATTTGATTATATTAAATGATATATTTTTGCGGTGAAAGCAGATGTATTAAGTACTAGGTTTGTTATTTTCTTGATTGCTGAGAAAATTATATTGAGATTGTATCTTAATGTTATCGATTATTTTGATTTCACCATTCCTGATATTGTAAATATTTGGCAGTTGTGTTCTTAGTAGTGATGCAACTTCTTGTCGAATGACAATGGCAGAGTATTCATTTTTAACTTGCTGTTTCAATCTAAAACATCATTTCCACCAAGTAGCAATTAGTACAGTGCTATATTTTATGTTAAATTTGACATATAAATTGAAAATAATAAAACACATTTTTACAAAGTATATATTATTTTCTTTATCAATGGTAATACATACTTCTTAAATTGAAGAAACCATCGAAAATAGAATACTACTGAAAATCATTCCTTAAAACTAACGCACACATTAATACACAGAAGGCGATTCAAAAATGTTAAGGACTACATTTGTCTGGTTTTAGGAAAAGAAAATTAATGTTTACTAACACGTTTCGTGGATTCAAATATCAAAATATTTCAGAATTGAAAAAGAAATAATAATAAATATGAAATATTAAGTTTGGTCGAATCTGTAATCAACTAATTATAATTAATACCAAGTTAAGACAAATTTAACTAGATAATTAAATATTCACGTGTTTTATTTATAAAGAGATATTAAAACACACAAACAAATTAGAAACGAAAAAGTAATTTTGGCAAAATATTAATTTATATTATATATATGTTAATATGCTTTATTTAGGAGGTGATAATAAACATTATAATATTTTTCCCTGCTTTATAGGTAAACACGTGCTCTTCCAACAATATGAAGTTTACAAACAACACAAATAAAATTATTTTAATAAACAACTAAATAGACAAATATACAGTTTAACTAGGAAGTACTTATTTCTCATCCATGATTATAAAATGGCTCGATAGCAAATACTGCATTAAAAAGACTACTTACTTACTGCGTTATATTTAAATGGTTATTTAGCATTATTTATTAAAATATTTTCAAATTATTTAATACATATTACACAATATTTAATACATCAGAAAAATTTTCCAAAATCCTTTCAACTTTCACATATTATCCTTATATTGTATTCGTAGAAATCCTAGTTTAAACCCCAAATTTAAAAATCCTAATTCAACCATATTTGATTTCATTTCATCGTTTCATCCATCAGACCTCTGGTCGATAGCCTTTTGACGTACTAACTCACTCACACCATCCATTATTTATCATTTAAATGTAAATATGTATAAAGTTTGTCAATAAAAATGTGTATTATTATTTATTTAATACATATTACACAATATTTAAAAATATTATTTAGTCAAATTCAAGAAAAATTTTACCTTTTTGTGTAAGGGCATTTACATATTTTTGACGTCACGTACTTAAACCATTCGAAATGATACCACCTCGCCGCCGATTATATTGATACGAGATAAACTTTCGCAGTGAGAATGAAATACTTTAGATAAAACGAGTTGTATATGTATAGATTGCCATGCATATTTTTATTTATACCAGACTTTACTTAAGATAAAACATTGCACGTAAATATAGTTAACTTTAGAATGATCGCAATATATGTTGAAATTCGGCTCTAACCTTGGTATCTGCTGGCTGTCAGGTGAAACGCACGCCTCTGGTGCCGAGTCTTCCTCCGTCTCACAGTCCCCGCTATCCATACTACTCATGATCCACCTGAAACAGGAAATTACTCAATGTAGACGTTATTGGAAAGGTCAGAATCAACAACAATGTGTGATGCATGTGCATCATTCTTTATTATAAAAATGGGAGGGTAAATCTGTTATATTACATCATGCGAGGCTCTCTTTTAGTGAGCTATTAAGATTGGTTCTAAGATTGTAGACAATAACATTTGTTCCAAATTACTAAAAAAATATATCTATGCACATTATTACTATTTACTTTTTTGTTCATTTTACACTATCCAGTAAAGAAAACTTTTGGTTAATTATTTTCATTATAACTTTTAATTAAACCAAGTAAAAAACCAAGTACATAAAATATGAATTATGCTAATATATACTAAAATCTAAATGTTTCAAAGAGAAGCGTGTAACTGGCCGTTAAGAAATTGTTATTCCAACTGATATTTTAAAGTGGTAATTCCTGGTGTGCACACTATCTATTATTGGTGTAGTTGCTGGTGTAAAAAAACATTGTTCTAAAGAATGTTTATATTTTCTACAATTTATACCTAATTTGTAGTAAATTGGTAGATTTTATTTTTTTGTTTGGATAATGATTATCAGTATTAATTTTTTTTTATTTTTATTTAATTTTTAAAGAATTTGGTATTAGTATTTGGTGTGCTTTTTAAAATTATTTTCTCTATTGATTGCAATTATTAAAAATACGCGTTGAAAATCATCCACATATTATGCTATACCACTTTGAAACCGGAGGAGTCATTTTACGTTCTTTTACTAATGAGTTTTTTCGCAAGAGAACAATCAGCAAAAGTCAAGTTGAAAGATGGTTCAAGGGAGTCAAAACGGGCAGATGAAGGACAACCATTGAGTTTGGATGAGTAGGTCCTTCTAGCGTCCGTGGAAGAGGGTGAAAGCCAAAAACACGTATGTCAGCCTACGACTTCAATATCAACCAAATCAACGATTGTTTGTCGTCTCAAAAAGCTTGGAAAGGTGCAACAAAGACGTGAAAAGAAAGAAGGTTTGCATATCGCTGTGTGTTTCTCCTAAAGGAATAACAAAACATATTCACTGCAAAAAGGCTATGTGGTGTGTATAGAGTGACAAAATCAGAATCTAAAAAAATCATCTGAAGCGGCATTTATTATTGTTGTAATGTCGACAATCAATAGTGACGCCTATCTAGCTCAGCTTGACCGCCTTCATGCTACAATTGAGGCGAAATGACTACGAAAAAAAGAACCATATCGTCTTCCACCACGATAATGCCCATCTTCATGTTGAGCGTCGTGCCGCCGGATCGATTATCAATAAGGGACCATTTTAACCGATCGTCAGTCGGGGACGATCACACAGACTATTTTGTCAACGCCTCGTTAAAACTGACTCAAGAACAAAATTACGACGATTTGGTTGTTCTTTGTTTAGTTGGTTAGATTCGCAATAATTCTGCATCAACCAATATAAAGGAGGATTTTGAATAAATAGAAAAAAGTTAATGTTTATATAGATTTCTGAAATTATATCTGATAATTATCAATACGATAGTAAGGATTTTTATTAATTTTTGTTAATGGCATGTCAATTAAGTTAATTTTATTATTGTGCTCTGTCTTCTAAAAAGTTAATGTTGGAAATTACCATTTAAAATACACGTTCCTTGATGTGAGTTTGGCATTTGTTTTGGGAAGGCTTGATTGTTTATAAAAATTTTAGAGAATTGTTAGATGTAGAACTTGCAATTGAATAACAAATAATTTTGCTTTAGTATTATATCCACTAACCCAATTGCAATCCTTATATAGATGTAGCTGCTGAGGAGATAATATTTATAGATTTGATTGGATAGCTACCGATCCTTACTATTCTTATCATATATACACTCATGGAAAATCTGTCTGCACGTTATCGACACTACTTTTTTTTCGAAACCGGTTCACAGTTCAGTATAAAAATGTAACATTATTATTGTTTTCAAAACAATCAAGCCTTTGATTAAAATTAATAAGCCAATGAAAGTTAAACATATTGTAATCACATATAAATAATAAATAATTGCAAAAAATAAGTTTGATTCGATGAGTAACGTGAAGACAATATTAATTTATTTAAAAAAATAGGTTTAATACTATGTACAAAACTAAAGTTACTTGGCTTATATTTAAATAAAAAAGATGTAATTACCTGAAAATAAAAACAATTTTAAGACGGTATTAAGGATTAAGGTGAAGGAATAAATTCTAATAATACCTTTTTATTTAATACGTTATTTTGATATTTTTCACATGAATAGCTCTTGACATGTTTAATTGATATTGTGTAAGTTATGTAAGTATTTTTTGTATTATCTTATATCAGGTTTCAATAATGTGGTTAGCTACCGCAGACTTTTGTCCAGATTTTAATGTTTGGTGATTGTAAGTTGTTCTTTAAATCTAATAATTAAATTACGTTGTGTTTGACTAACATATATTTTCCTACAATTTTAAAAGCTAATGGAATATATACCTGATTGATCAAGCTCTTAATTTGTATTAAGGGTAATCTTAAAAGATTGTTTCAATTTTGAGTTTGAATGCGGGTATTACACTGTATTTTTAAAATAATTTATTAAAATTTTATATATAGCAAGTAAATTAATCTAATGATTTTTTTTCAGCATTATTAGGGTTGATGGGTGTTTATTCCTTCACCTTAATACGTTTTTTCTACGTAGAGTCGTTAAATTGTATTTTCTCGTAATTACGCCTCCGCCCTTCATTCTGATTTATATATCTCATTTGTATAAAAGCGGAATACTTTTAGTTTTCTCCATAGTATAAAACCATTGATAATTTATTTATTTATTTACATACGGAAAGCCCCTTTTACAATAATACACAACGTAATACATACTTAAATGAACTTAAACTAAATAAGGTAACATAATAATTTAAAATAAGCTCAACTAAAATAAAATGGATATCATTAAATTAGAGTGAAAGTTAAATATTATTAGAGATAATATTAATTAAAATATTACAAATTAGACTTGTGTCCTTCTAAATTGGCGACCTGTACCATTAAACAAATTGAACCAGGAATGAATGTTTAGATCATTTGTCAATCTAAGCACACGACTAAAAGTGTTATTATGCGAAAAGTTCGTGTTATACTTTAATTGTCACTTTGTGTGTGAAATATAACATATATCTAGATTTTAATAAATGTGTGTGGAAAGGTGTTTTATACTTTTTAAACAAGTAATGAATAAAAGTGATAAATTGAGTAAGAAGCCAACCATTGTAAAAACAATTAGATAAATGAAAAATAGTATCAAGACAGAAAACATGACTCTAAAATTAAAATATGAAGTTAGTAATTTATAAAAAATGGAACTAAATATGAAAGCAATAAAATTAAAATAGGCAAAGGGTAGTACATAGATTGGATATACAGAAATAAAAACAAGCAAAGGCTACCTAAAAAAAAAACAGAAGAACTAAGAAAAATATATTGCCAAATCTTCTCTGGGATGCATTTTACAGACTGTATATACCTCCCCTTTCCGTTAGATCAAAATTGTGTTTTAAAATTAAACAGCGACAACGAGGAAATCGGGTGATTTTTAGTGACAAGTCTTCTACGATGAACGTAGAGAGGGTTAGATGACGAGGCATAAAATGCATGGGATTATGTTTTACAATTAGGGTAGCACTAAAGAAAGGATAGTACATAATTCCTGACAGATATTTTTAAGGATGTTTTTAGTTAATTGCAATTCCATTCCTACCAGTGTTTAAGCTGTCAGAATTACAGAA
Source organism: Ontholestes murinus (assembly GCA_963969525.1). NCBI lineage: Eukaryota > Metazoa > Arthropoda > Insecta > Coleoptera > Staphylinidae > Ontholestes > Ontholestes murinus. Next base: position 46,532,291 of record OZ018390.1, read on the forward strand.
ACCATATTTCATACACTAAAATACACTCGATTCCATATAAAATAATTGTTTATTCGTTGGTTAAAAATGATTAAATTATCAAAAGTAAACAACTTTAATTTAAGAGGAAAAAATTAATAATGAGTTCCATCTCTGGGCAAATTCTTGCATTGCTGTAAGAATTTGCCCCTCTAGGCATACTTAGAATCAAATGGTCTATATCTGCTTGAGGCGTCTTATTCCAAGCAACTTCTGACTGAAGTCTCAGATCATCTAAGTTGTCAGGAGGTCTGGGCATATTGCGAACTCTTTTATCTATATGTCCCAGACATGCTCAATGGGGTTTAAGTCGGGAGGCTGTCCAAGGCAACATTTGCAAATCCGTTTCTTCCAAGAACACCCTAGTAATATTTGCCGTGTAGGGTCTAGCGTTATCTTGCTGCAAAATCTTATTAGGTAGCATATGCATAAATGGAACCGCGGCGGAATCCAAGACACCCGATGTATGCTGTCTTTCAACAAACTCTAAATTTCTTCGTTCTTCTCGATATCGACGCACCCTTCTAAGTCTATCATTCTTCCATAAACAAAATCTGGATTCATCGCTAAACGCGATATTGTTCCATTTTTCAACCCAACCCTGCCGTTCTTGACAACGAGCCAGACAAGCAGCTTTCTTAGGTGGGATTAGTGGAAGACGTCTAAATGGACTGTAAGAATGGAGGTCAAAGAACGCAATTCGTCGATAAATGGTCACCATCGAAATCGGGCGATTTACAGTTCTTACCCAATCAGTGGCAACAAATCTAGTTGTTTGAAATCGGTTCTGTGAGTCCATTCGTCTCAGAAGCCGATATTCATGGGCATTACTACGTCGGGGAGGACTTCATCCGGACGATGTCGCTGTATACCTTCTTCTAACCAGGAAGATCATATTCTGGCCACAGTTGTGTGATCTCTATTCATTCTTCTACCAATTTCGCGGAACGATAAAAAGTTTGAGGGAAATTTGGGAATTGTTTTACTCTGGGCATTATGAACTGCCACCTAAGAATAAAACTGCTGATAAATTCTAAGTAAATATTCTTCAATGCCCATATAAAAAGTTGTGGAATTTTAAGATAACCATGAGGGAAAAACCTTAATGGCTCATTTTTTTTATTGAGAGTTTAATAATTTTTTTCTGGGTGGTGCATTTCATATGAAAGTGAGTGTAAAAATGCCAAAATATATGACAAAACAATTAAAATCCACATCGTAATTATTACGGATATATACGGAAGACTCTGGGCGAGAGTGAAAGATCATAGAACTCGATGAGTTCCTGTGCGATTAAAATTTATTTGAATTTATGTATGTAATAAATGTTTTTATATGTATGTTCCGAATGCAACAGAATTCACCATCTTTAATGATTTTGTTCCCGAAAATGTTAACAAAACTAATAATGAAAAAATATACTAAATTAAAATATAAATTAGCTATTCTTAAAAAAAATGTTTCATAGTCTAATCTAGCCCCTAAATTCATAAATTTTTCAAAAGTTATATTTAGTCACATAAAACAAGCTCTCCTCTCTCAAAAGAGTGCCGGAACATCTCATCCCTAGAGATCAATTAAATCCTATGTTCCCAATTTTGCCAAAGCCTCATCAGTGATAATATCACTCAAACTAGAGGACATTTTTTCTTTAGTCCTAACTAAAACAAACAAATCCAATTCAATACTTATTCTGGAAAGAGAACAGTATATTAATAAAATTAACGCTTTTGTCGCAACGGAAAACTTAACTTAAAGAAAGATCACAGTGCTGTTCTCAGATTTTGAAAAATTAAAAATCGTAAATCAAAATCTCTTACATCGTATGCTCTATGGTTTTGTTAAAAAACCCATAAACCTGATTCTCCTGTACGACCCGTAGTTTCGTATATCAATAGTGCAACAAGAAATTTAGCAATTAAATTCAGTGAACTCTTTAAGAAATACGCCAAATTTGCTCTCATATGAACGTGTGCAAAATATTGTGCACGAACATTTGGGCATGAGGAAGCGGTCGGCGCGATGGGTGCCGCGTTTGCTGACTATGGACAACAAGCGAAATCGTGTGACCACTTCGAAAGAGTGTTTGGCCTTGTTAAAGCGTAATCCAACGGATTTTTTCGCCGATTCGTGACCATGGACGAAACATGGATCCACCACTACACACCAGAAACCAAGCAGCAGTCGAAACAGTGAATTTCTCCAGGCGAATCTGCTCCGAAGAAGGCAAAGACTGTCCCATCGGCTGGAAAGGTCATGGCCACCGTTTTTTGGGATTCACAAGGTGTGATGCACATCGACTTTTTGCAGAAGGGAAGAACTATCACGGGACAATACTACAGCGATTTATTGGATCAATTCAACGGCATATTGAAGGAGAAACGGCCTCATTTGCAGCGGAAAAAAGTGCTCTTCCACCACGACACCGCGCCGGTCCATTCATCCCGAATCGCCAATGCTAAATTGGTTGAATTGGGCTACGAGGTGGTGCCGCATCAGTACTCTCCAGACCTGGCCCCGTGCGTACTTGACTCGGAGGCAAGCGCTTTACGTCAAATGAGGAGATCATCGACGCCACTAAAGCTTATTTTGCAGAGTTCCCGAAATCATATTTTTCTGAAGGCTTAAAAAAGTTGGAGCACCGCTGGGAAAAGTGTATCGCCCTGCAAGGGTACTATGTTGAAAAATAAAAAAAAACCTGTTTAATTACTGCGTTTTCTTGCCCATTCCGGAAACTTTTCAATCTACCCTCGTAATAGCAGAACATTTTCCTTATGAGTATTTTCTGAGCAGCACATTGTTCTTGTCCTTGTGAGTTCGTAATTGTTTCTCAGAAATATTAAAAGATACTAGATATTGTGTAATGAGAAGCAACAAATAGCTAGAACATATTTTGACAACTAATCCTTTTATTAGCTTAAGTTACTCTCTCGACAAATTCGTGCGCGAAACATGTTTTTTTTGAGACATAATGTTATATAATCAAATGAGTCAAAGAACTGTCAATTGGACTTCAAAGTAGTGAAATAGGTAAGTTGTCAGATTTCTATATTGTTCTGAATCAGGCAGTCTACTAAAAAGACTTCAGGCAAAAGGTTATTACAACGTAATATTATATGTTGGCGTTCATATATGTGGAAATTTGAAATTTGCGTAAATTTTGTTAAGACGCTACGATTATGTTAATAAGATAAAGAAGATATAAAAACTTGAATTGAAATGGTAAGTAAAGTCTGAATTACCTTCGAGGTTATTGCTTATATTTAAGACAATGCGCCATTTTAAATACATGCATGCATCATAAACTTTGGAACTTGTATCTGCAAATCCATGTAGTTTAAAAAATATGTCAGTTGATATTTTTAAATCTTGAATGTAGTGTACCATAATTGATTTCAAAATTTTGTGCATTTTATATCTAATACTATATAAATTCATCCTAATTTACTCTGACCTTTATAAGATTTTGGAAGATTAATTTTGAAGTGATACTTCAATAGAAGTCGATTATACTTAATACCTAACTTTGTCGTTCTATCACTCTATACAAAAATATATATTATTTTATAACAATAATTTCCCACTAAACCGTTCAGTAAATTTCTAAAACTGATATAATTTAGACACGTATTTTCATTTTATGATAGATGTGCTATTGAAGTGACGTGTATTGTCTAAACGTTGCATTGATTTCCTTAATTAAACGATTACTTATATATTTAATAATTCACATCATTTTATAGCCTGTACAGAATAAGTAAGTTGTAGTTGTATATCTAATATTTATCATTTACTTTTGTACGTTTAGATGCAAGAATAGGGGACGGAACTGATTGATTAAGCACTTTGACCCATAAAAACTACATTTAATGATTGTTTATTATCGTTGGAGAGCTTGTTCCTTCGACTACAATTTCGACGTGGATCAATTTGCTATAGCTTTGTCTGTGCTGAGTTATGACATTTCTACCAAACTCTTAATTTTTTGACGTTTTAATGGGCAGAACCGACTGCTCATTTGGAAAGGATGTTTTGATAAATAACGTCTGGTAAGTGGCATTTTTAATGTTGAAATCGATTGAAATTTTTATTTTGAGTAGAAAAATTCGTGCTTAAAACTAACAAATGAATATGGAATTAAGGAAAAGAATCTGCTAATCAAAATTACTATCCGACGACGAACACTTTTTTCGGATGTCCACGTCTACCACCACGAGGTAGTTGGTGTGTCATCCGCAGCAAATTCGCATTTACGACTCCGACACCGTGACCACGTCCAACGCCACGTGTTTTAGCTGCGGCTACCACTTCTTTGGCATCTTACTAGATTCAATGCTGTTATCAACAATTTTTGATTCAAGACTTTTGATCTAGCAACACCGCGCTTCGATGCATAGCCGCAATGAGTCTTCAATGTTGAATCAAACCAAACTCACGAGTTGCACTTTGTAATGATTGATCATTTGTGACCGTTTTTTTCCTTTTCCAATTGTTTTTTGTCAATTGAAGGCGACTTACATTTATAATCACGCGTCATTCTCACCTAAAAAGAAGCAATCGGTAGTGCCCCCAACAGACTATTTTTCACAAAAAAATCGATTGTGCTTTTGTAAGATAGAATTTCGTAAACGAACTCGTATTCGGCACGAAACTTCACTTCGAAATACACTTACGGGATCAATTTATCTAAATTATTAATCAAGTTATAGAACGACCAACATAGAACAAAACAAGTAAGCAACTGATACAAAAACACATTCAATTTTGTTGCAAACGCCATAAAATGGCGTCACTGATAGCTCACATTTCCCGTGTGACGTTTACTTGACATAATTACTCTACATAGTAGGTGGCGTCTAGTAGTCTTGTTTGAAAGTGGGGCAATCGGTTTTGCCCTGTAATCGATTCTGCCCCATGTTACCCTACTTCGAAGTAAATTTTGATCTCAGCTCATTGTAGTACTACAACTTTTACTGCTAGATTTTAAGTATTAATTAGTATGAATGGTCCTACGATTTCTTCTAAATCTTCAGTTAGTCATTTGTATTCTTTACTTTTCATATATCATTTTCACAAATAATTTAGTAGATCCAAAAGTTAGAGTAGCTGGGTGTAATGTTGGCTTATTATGAAAAGGAAAATAAAAAATGGTGATGTGGCCATCATAGTACTTTCCCTATCTTTTCCTCGAAAACTATGAGGTTTACGCAAAAATAATATTCTTAATAATTTGTTAATTTTTGAATTCTTTACAATTAATTGTTATATAAATTTCATGTAACTCCAATAGTTTATTAGTAATTGTCAAATGTCAAACTTTTCATTTTTTTCTCGAAGTTTAGAATTTTATGAAAAATATGTTTTAATAAAACTTGTTCAGTTTCTCATTCTCTTTAGTTTTGTTTAAAAAGTTTTGTAATATTTTTTATATTAAAAAAGTACTATAAACAACAAAAAACGGCCTCTAATAAACATACACTTTACATATAGTTTTTAATGTTCTCCAAAAGCTTTTCAGTTCCAGTTTTTAACGATAAGTTTGAAGTTTCATCTCAATAGGATCATTCGTCATTTTGAGATTCAGCGCCCACTGACATACACACAGACATATTTTTTTTCCAGAAATCAGTAAAATGGACTCAGGGGATCCCAAAACTGATATTTAAAATAAAGAAAACCTATAACTTTTTTATACCACTTTTTATTACACTTTTCTTGACTAGTTTCGACTATGGTAATCATTACCAAGTACTTAAAATCTAAATTACAACCGTATATATACTAAAACTAAAACGCTTCACAGAGAGGGGTGTATAACAGGTCCGCCTGGTCGTTTAAGATGGAAATAAAAACAATGTCAATGTCAATAATCCGGGAATTTTCATCTTAAACATTGTACCTGTTGTACACCTCTCTCTTTGGAGCGTTTTAGTTTTAGTATATATACGGTTGTAATTTAGATTTTAAGTACTTGTTTGATAATGATTACCGTATAATCGAAACGAGTCACGAAAAGTGTAATGAAAAGTGGTATACGATTTCTTTATTTTAAAAATTTAAATGTACCACGAAATAAACGCCTTGAAGATTCAAGAAAGTAATATTTATTTAAAAATTTTACTGTAATTCTGAAATATAGAAAACTTTTTTTAAACATATTCTTTTACTTTTAGTTTTGTTATATGCTAATGGCATAATTTTCAAATTGTAAGGAGAATTCCAATGTAAACATTTACAATGTTTGTTATAAATAACTTTATTTTTACTTGCGGTTCCATAGTAATATAAATACCACAACATACAATAAATACACAAATGTACTGATAATAATGAGTATTTTAACTAGCTTCTAACGATATATTAAAACAGAAAAATTAATAAATATATATTTTTTAAAATTTAAGGATCTAACAAATAAATCACAATTTTTTAAGATATTTTGTTTTGAATTACTTGAAGATTATTTATTGAAGAAAAAGGATTACTAATCGTTTTCTTTAATACAAACATGTTATTTAACATAATGAAGGCGACGATGACAACATTTGAAGCCTTAATTAAACTCCTTCTCACGAAGAATTACAAGTGTAAAAAATTCAATGAAAAATTAAAAAAATTAAAATTAGGAGGCCAAGATCGAATGGTATTACAACCTGTATGTAATAGCTCTAACCTTTAACTTTGGAAGAGAATTTGCTATTATAAAAAGATTGACTTTTTGGTGAAAAATAGTGTACTGATGATTTGTGTTTTGTACTTACACAATATCTACTAAATTGTGATGATTTTAAAATCGTGGGAACTGGCAATAAATGTATGTATATTTCTTTTCAGAGTGTATCTACATTTTTATTAAATTTCTTGAGATAACACCATTTTTGATTGATTAGGAGAAAGCACATAATAATTACTTTTTAAATTTTAAAAGCTTCTTTGTATCCTAAACATTTGTTCTCACTAGCAAAAAACGTCCTTTTTTCTATGAACAGTATTAGCCAGAGAAGTAGTTGTTTCAATAAGTATTTGGTTTTGTAGTCTTAGTAAAACTCATTGTTGCAGATTTATACATTTTTTTCGTGTTTTTCTAATTATTAGTTAATTTTCTACAACGTAACGGACAATATTTAAATTACGTGTTACCTAAAATACATTGGAAATCGATGAATGCAGATGTTAGAACTACTTCTAGTTGTTTAAAAAACAGCTTATAATCGTTAAATGATTCATTTGAAGATCTATTCATAGTTAAAATTTGTTATAGCTTACAATAGAACATTAAAAAAGATATCGTAGCGGAAGATTTTGGATATATTATAATAATGTCTTTTTTAACACTAATTGTTGAGCTTCTCCCTTTTATATTTTTTTGAGACTAGTGAATAGTTTTGGATTACTATAAATTTCATTTTATAGTCCTTTACGTTGTAGAAAATTAACTAATAATTAGAAAAAACACGAAAATATTTCGTAAAATCTACAACAAATGAGTCTTATTAAGACTACAAGAACAAACCATTTTTGAAACAACTACTTCTCTAGCTAATACTTCGACAGACATTGAATAATACAAAATGTAGAAAATTAACTAATAATTAGAAAAAACACGAAAATATTTCGTGAAATCTACAACAAATGAGTCTTATTAAGACTACAAGAACAAACCACTTTTGAAACAACTACTTCTCTAGCTAATACTTAGACAGACATTGAATAATACAAAAATATAATACTTTTGTATTATTCAATGTCTGTCGAAGTATTAGCTAGAGAAGTAGTTGTTTCAAAAGTGGTTTGTTCTTGTAGTCTTAATAAGACTCATTTGTTGTAGATTTTACGAAATATTTTCATGTTTTTTTCTAATTATTAACCTAGACTATATTTATCAGACAGCAAGCCTATGTTGTTAATCTTATTGGTTATTAAAAAATTACTACATTATGTTTAGTTTGGTCAACATTACAATTCATAGGGTTTGATCTATATTTTTATTACAACGTTGATTTAAATATTTTAATCAACGATTACAACTGATTTTTATTTTTTTTGTGCGATTATTTCGAGCCAGATTGAAGAATCGTAAACATCTTTCAAATATTAAATTGGAAAACTCGCCTTATATTATGCAAAAGTTTTATTATTATTTAAAACATATTAGTCGCGTCTAAAATCAACATGAGGAGTTGTTTTCTTCAAATACTCAATAATACCGTCCATTTTACTATTTAAATATAATCGGTAGACATGTATATGCATTGTTAACGTCTTCGCATTTATTAATTTCATTAATAAATGTCACACAATGGATCGATTCGGAATTTCTAAGAAGGTTGATATTCTGCTTTAAAATATTAATTTTATCACGTCGCTTACTGATCTTTAAATGAGATTAGAAAGTACTTTTAATCACAGAAGCGTTTAGGTAGGAATTTGGAGTGGTTCAATAAATTGACCTTTGATCTTTAATAATGATTTTTGTATAATTTATATTTTTATCCAACATATTATTAGTGTTCATAATGTGATTACATTATAAATAAATTATTAATGCGTTTGTTTTAAATTTATTAGCTTATTTTAAACTGATTAATAAAAAACTGACATCCGCCTTAGCTTTTGGATTGAATTAAAACGAATAAAAGTTAATTGTTTATTCAACATACTCAAACTTCTAATGCAAATTTATTTATTTATTATTACCCGACCAAAGTTGCTGCTTTCTCAATATAATCTAAAATTAATATATCTAGTTCAAAATTTTGCCTTAGTTGCCAGATTTACTTTTTAATTTACTCAAAATAAGCAATGACTGGTGATTTGTGTGGTTTAATAAAATTTTGTATAAAGCAAAGAAATTTATTAATAAGCATTGTGTTGTCATCTCTGCATATTCTTATTATTTTGCACATGTTTCAAATAGGACAAGTATTTTAAAACGAACATAAACATTGTATGAAATAAAATTGTCTAAATTCGTTAATAATAGTTAATTATAGTATTAATATACTATTTTTTTAATTCATTCCAGCAAATTGAATAAAATTATTTAACAGACATCTACCAAGCTCAAGTGATAGTAACGATGTAAACAAAATATTAATAACTACACAATTTCACGAGTTTCAATGCATTAAAGGAAACATAAGTTAAATACGAATGATTTATTTTTATGTGTTAACGTTCTTTAGAGAAAATAACTATTTATAATAATGTACATAATTGCATAGTTTATTGATGACTAAAATCAACTTATATAGGTAAAGTAAAAAAGAGTTTTAATAATTATTACAAATTAATTATTAACAATTATTTTATTTAACTTACAAGGAAATAAATAAAATAAGTAATTAGGAGAAAGTAATGCAATTTCAAGGTTGTGTAAATGCTAAATTATTATTCAAACTATATTTCGTGTTAGAATAAATTACTCAAAATCTAAAATTTAAATAAATATTCCTGTAGATAGATCATATTTGTGCAGCGTAACCATAATTTTAATCCAAATTTGGATATTCCGTGTATTTTTTAAAGTATGTTTGTATATAATTTATCAGCGTTATGCATAAATTATCAGTGGTTGTAATAATGAGTATAGATAATATTCGCAATTGGCAAAGTTTTAACCTTATCTTCTCTGATATTCAATGACGTATATTACGTTTACGATTGTCTTTAAATGCATAATAAATTAAAACGAAGGATATTTCATTCATTGATGAATTAGTATAATATATTTAGTGATTTTTTTATGTTTCATAACACCACAAATATATTATTTGTGATCCCTATATGTAATTTGATATTAAATCTTTGGTATTTTTAAATGTAGGTTTGGATAAAGTTTTAAGTAAAGTTTTGAATTAAATTATAACACTCAAATAAGTTATAATAGCAATGGTATTCGTCACTTCTTTATATACAATTTTCTATACATTATCTACTCTAATTCATTGATATTTATTTACTGTAGTGTTATTTAAAATAATTAAAACGATCAACAGAGGACGAATCAATTATATTCAATCAGTTTAATTATGCAATAAATATGAGTACATTTAATGAAAAGTCCCCGACAATTTTCCTGCTGGCGTCTAAATATAAAAATGCAAAAAATTATATCTACCTTTTTAAAATGTGTACATTTCACAATCAATAAAAAAACATTATTTATATGTTAAAACTTAATCGAATTAAATACTGTGACATTTAAAGCGTCTAGACATTTTTTGTAGATTTGTTCAAGGTTTTGTATTTTTTTTATAAAATAATATATTATTTGATCGTCGATAACGGAATTTAATTGTAAATGTGCATATGTAATGAGGAAATATTCAAAACATGATTTGGTTCAATCCCAAATATGTTACTACATGGAAATTGTATTCTAATGAATTTTCGTTTTAATTCAAATGTGGTACAATTTTATAATTACTGATACTAAAAAATCTGAGTTTGATAAGGCAATGATTAAGCGATATTATTTGCGGTAGGAATACGTGATAAGCGTTTTTTTAGAGATCTAATAGACACAACAAGTCACTTACATCGTTAAACCTTTAAATATTAAGAGTAGTGGTTAACGTAGCTTCATTTATATAATAGAATCGCCATAATATTATGGACTATTATGCAAGTATTCTTTCGGGCTCACGATTTGATTTTTGATCTATCTTATTATGACAAAGTTGTAATGTAGTTCTTGGACAACTCTTTCATAGTAATAATTTAATATTAAATAATTCAAAACGCAAAATAAATAAAAAAATGATCCTGGCATCAGTAATTTAAAGAATGGTATTATTAAATATAATCGAGCATAATGTAAATGACAAGAGTACTAAACATCATGTGTCTAATGTTAGAAAATGATTATTTATTATTATAGTGTGTCTTGGAAACAATGTTAACAACAGATTGATGAAAACTGTTTATTTCACTACCTTCGAATCCCACTTATGAAAAACAACGTTGTGTATAATTATATACTTATAGTAGGTGCAGAACAATATTTTCAACAATAAATTTCCATATGATTATAGGGTTTTATAAGTATTATAGTTTTTAGCAAAAATCCAGAAATGATGAATATACATACTATCCAGCAAATTTAATTAATAGTACTACTAATTCCGTACAAATTAGTGTAGGAAACTTCAAAGCTCATTTAAAAATATACCACAATATTATCATAAGGATTGATGATAAAAACACGCCAATTTATGAGAAAATTAGATTCCAGTTTACCTTCAATATAATCAGCACTTAATAAGCAGGCAGTAGATAAATAACCGCAATAACAAACTTATATAACACTTATTAATAGACAACAATGTTTGTGTTATCCCGTAATTGCAACATCCGAGTAGTTATATTGCAATTCGCAGTACACTTGATCAAACAACAAATTATTTAATACACGATACACCATTATACGGACTCTTCTTGAATTATAATAATCATGCATGCGGTTAACTAATTACTATTTAATTGGACGTTGAAGGAAAAATATGAATTACCCCACGCGCATCAGTCCAAGACAAGGTTAATTCGGTGGGGGGTTGACGATTCCATTCATCCTATTTTGAAACGGAATCATGATATTTTTCCCTTTAAAATATCCGGGATTATTAGAGAGAAAATAGATATGTAAGCTGCGATATATTTTCATGGTAATTCATATTAATTAAAAATAATGGGGTTGTTTTGACAAAATTATTGAAAGCTCCATCGATTTAATGAGAATAACTGGTGCATTTAACTTTTCATGTGACATAAATTATATAATTCATATAATATGGATTTTTTATGCAGTAAAAAATGTGTTATAATAATTTATAAAAAAATATACTGTATTAAAATTATATTATTAAAAAATTAAAAAATACAGAAGTTGGTGGTAAACAACCTAATCAATAAATCACTTTTTAGTGAAGAAAACCAAGTGTTTTTAATTAATTACCTGTTATTCCACAATGTTTCACCACGAGGTAAGTGAGAAAATCATTAATGAAAATCATAACATGTACCTTACGTATTCAATCTAGATTTTATTCTTGGCTAAATAATAACAAATCAGTCATTAAAAATTATTTCTTAAACATATGATTATATTAACGTAGTCAGCTATAAATTGTCAGTGAAATTGAGATGTTTTCTATTTTTTTTTTTACTTATGGATCATTTTGTACACCATATAATACAGCAACATTTCTGGATTAACATCATAGAGCTTAAAGCAGGGTACGAAACGGGATTAATTCGGTTCTATTATACTTGAACTTCTTCCCAGTCTTGTCCATTTTAAAATTATGTTTGTGCACGTGTATCCTTCATTGGGCGGTCTATCTTAATGCTTCTAATCTGAAGCTTTAGTTATTATTTTTTTGTCGAAAGAGATGAAAAGGTTTGATAAAACAAGCTCAGAAGTGGGTGCCTACACTAGGTTGTTTTTCTTCCGGATTTCCTTGAAAAAGAAATAATAAAAATTTATATCATTTTTCAAATAAACATTTTAGAAAAAGAACAACATTTGTTTAAAGAATTTTTTCATAAAAATATTTATGTAAAACCTTTTTTCAAATTAAAAATTATAACATTATATGCGAACACTGTTTAATAAATAATTGTCAAGAATAATAAAGTTATTAATTTATAAAGACGAATTACTACACATAGAATGCCGGATTTTAGAGATTATCTCTAAAATCTGCAGACATATTTTTGTATTATTTTTATTCAGGCGAGCGTTATTAACTGTTAGTGGCGAACATAATTAAATTTCCCGAGTTTCTTTGATTTGAGCAGATTTTCGATAGTATTGTGTAACAACAGTTCTGAATTACCATTATAGACCCGGAAGCAAGTCAATGAATAGTCCCGCCACTCCATTTAAATTATAGTAGTGTTTATTCCTAATGTTGCAAGTTTTATCTTTAAACCTAAAGTCGGTTTTCAAATAAAGGCTTTTAATGAGATTTTAGTTACTATATATAACTATTCACAAAAAATGGGTATTTACTCGAGGCACTATAAGAGTTATATTAAATTATAATAATAATAATTTCAAAAGATAATATATCTTAATATATCTTATTTCTATATTACAAAATGTTTCACCACGTGCTACATGAGAAACTAATTCAAGAAATTTCAAAAGATAATATAATAATTAAAGGCAAAGTAGTGTGTTGCCTATCTCACCATTTCTACTAGATATGGATTTTTTTTAAAATAATATCAAATTAGGTGAATTTTATGGCCCAGATTTATTGGATTAAATATTCACTTCTATTTTTTTAACTTAGAGCGAAATATATAGTTGGTTAAAATTAAAAAAATAGAGTAATTTAGGGCTGAAAGACCACCGGTCGATAGCCATGACACGGAAGAAGACAACAACAGAATTTGTTTTATTTTATTTTATTTTATTGTATACATTACATGTATTATTTCCTTCTGTGAATAAAGATGTTTAGTAGTAGTAGAGTAATTTATATTATTCTGCAGAAAAAAATAGACACACTTATGTGTTGATACTTTTCGTAGGCTAAAATAAATAAGAACTAGAAATTGATTCTAAAGCTGTGCATGATACCTTTTATTTCGAAAGATATCAAATAAGGAAAGCCACGATCCCAAATTTACTTTCTGTTCAACTTCTAATCAAATGCAAATACAACCACAAAGAAATTTAATGAAGGAACTGTTTTGAATAACAAATATTTGCAAATATGAATTATGAAGGCTAAATGTCAAAGGTCGCGTAATAGAATTTTAAATTCTATCAGCAAACCATAGGTCTTCCAATGTGATCTCCATTAAGGACCCTTTAGCCGAAATATCCATGGCCAACATTGAAGATTTTCTCACCTAGAAAATTATCAATGCAAAAGATAAAGTCGATCCTCTTAAAAATCTAGTGTTATGAGATCCGTTGGTCAGAATGTAATAGTGTGTATATAGGTCAAACAGGACGAAATGTATCAACTAGATTTTCCGAACATTATCGTGCATTTCGTCTTAATCAAGACTCGAGCTCCTTTTCAAATCATTGCTTAGAATGCAAACATCAATTTCGGAATATAAATAATCTAAGAATCTTGTATAATTGCAACAAGGGTGCTAAGCTTAATCTCCTGGAGTAATTGAAAGTTTTCAAATAGAGCCGTAATCCGTCAGTAAATCTTCTTAATCAGCAGACCGAACTAATCTTTTTGCTACTTTTTAATCTGGTACTACCGGAAGGTATAATCCCTCGCCCCAAAATAGTCAACAGAAAATCAAAATTTCATCAATTTATAATTCATTTCATAATGACGATAAAACTCTAATCGTGCTGTGTCGTTTAGATTTATATAATTGTGCCTACACGTTATATAATATTTTTACAATATTTGTGGTTAAAACATATTGAATTTTTAAATTCAGTGTATTTTAATACAGTTTTGTATTATAAATTGCTCATTGAAATATATAGATATCTTTATGATTTCCTATTTGTGGTTGCTCTGCTCGCATCAGATCTTAAAACCCCATCCTTGTTGGTTTCCTAATGTTCCGGAGTGACGACATTATTTTCTTTCCAATGCCTCTCCTTTCTTCTATTTTCCCCTGGATCATCAGACGTTCGTAGCGTTCGTGCCTCATTACCTAGGCTTCGCTATTTGATATTGAGTAGGAGTTTTCGCTCTAAGCCCACTCTTCGATGGTTTTCTTCATTCTATACGTGTTCGGTCCATGATATTTTTTCTATATATAGTATATATCTTGTTCATATTGGATATTTTTAGCGTCGAGACTTCCATGCCGTATAGCAGCAAGTGTTATGTAGCATTTCGACATTCGGAATCTCATACCAAATAGTAGGTCTACATTGTTTAACAGTTCAATCCCAATTTCAATTCTATTTTTAGTTCTTTGTCGGAATCCATGGTCTCGTTTAGCCAAAAACCAAAATATTTGAACTTTGCGACTTCCTGGATTCTAGCATGTTCCAATTATTACATTTGTTGGAGGAAGTTAGTTTTTTGTGATTACCATTATTTTTGTTTTTCTCCACCTTGATTTTAATACCCATAGATGTAGCTTCACTGTTCACTTTATTTAGTAGATTCCGGAGGCCCTCTTCACTGGTCGTTCTTAGCACACTGCCGTCGGCGAAGCAAATGTTATTTACTAATACTCCATTGCCTTTTATACCTTCCGTAGCTTTATGAATACATTAATTATGTTGGATAAATTACTCGGCTTTCCTAGAATTACCTAAACCTTTCAATAAAATTTTTGAAAACATTCTAGTGCATTGGTTTATATTTTCTATAGAAATTATTTGTAGTAATAAATAGAAGAAAAAAAAAACTCAGATACCATTCTATTTAGTAATAAAACTATCTAGAAGTAAATGATATTTAAAGATCATTCGCTCTTTGCTACTCTGTAATTCATATTCAAATGTTTTTCGAAATTGCTTACTAGATTTACTTATTTATTGGTATATAGAAATATATATATTTCTTATCTTTCTTATATTTTAATGAGAGTCTAGGACTATGTTTTAAAAAAACTCAATTAGGATGATATAGTTTTTCTATCAGATAACCTTAAAGACATTAAAGATATGTTACAAGAACTACAAAAAGCATGTGCTCACGTATGTCTAAAAAAATGAATATTTAAATATTCTCATTGGTGATGAGGAAGTGGCTCTGGTGAATAAGTATAATTATCTTGGTCATGAAATCCAAATCTCAAGAGATAACCAAACGTGCGAAATGAAAAAAAGAGTTACTCTGTCTTGGGCAGCCTATGGAAAGCTTGCGGAAGTATTTAAAGGCGACATGCCACAATGTTTGAAGATGGAGGTATTTGATCAATACGTGCTGAGGGTCATAACCTATGGAGCTGAAAACTTAAAACGAACCGCAGAAAGTGCTAGGAAACTTATGGTAACATAGTGCAAGATGGAAAGGTCCATGCTCGGGGTGTCATTGCGGGATCATATATGAAATGAAGATGTACGAAGAAGAACCGGCGTCACGGATGTAGTTATCTAAATTTACAAACTCAAGTGGAAGTGAGCTGGACATGTGGCACGAATGACGGACGAGACATTGCCGAAAAGGCATGTGGAGACCGCGCTTAGATAAAAGAAGCAAGGGAAGACCCCTACACGTTGGACCGACGACCTAAAGAGATGTGCAGGCAACTGGATACAAGTAGCTGAAGACAGAAAGGAATGGACAGAAATGGGGGAGGCTAATGTCCGGCAGTGGACACAGAGAGCTGAATGATGATGATGAAATGATGGATTTGAGGCAAGAATGTAAAAATATGTCGACTATGCTTTATGGTGATTGTTTAAGAAGAGCTGCATCTAATGTTTTTTCCAATCCACGCTCTTTCTGGACTTTCGCTAATGAAACTCGTAAAGAAAATGGTTTTCCTAAGTATATCAAATATCAAAATATAGTTGCAGAGGGTGGAATGGATAATGTTAATCTCTTTGCTGAGTTCTTTTCGACAACGTATGCGGATAATACTAGAACTGATGCCTACAATGTTTTTATGAAAAATATAGTTTTATAAGTGGCACATCTACTGTTTCTAACCTACTTGAGCTCAGACAGTTCTTATTGCCTTGGGCAAACGCAAACAAGTGGATGTCATCTACACGGACTTCTCCAAGGCTTTCGATAGAGTTGACCATTCGGTATTCATTCACAAACTGGAATTACTTGGTATCAACTACTCGACTTTGTCATGGCTGGGCTCATTCCTATCGATCACAACAAGTAAAAATTAATAACTTCTTATCTCATTCCATAATGGCCACTTCCGGTCTACCTCAAGGTGCTCATATTAGTCCGGTGCCCTTTTTATAAATGATCTAGTGGATGTTGTTGAGTTTGGGAATTGCACACTGTACGCGGATGATCTTAAATTATTTCAAAGAATCGATAGTTTGGAAGATTGTGAGAAGTTACAGGCTGATTGTAATCTAATCTTGAATATCTCTAAATATAAAGTTATGACATTTTCGAGAACAACTAGCCAGGTTCAATTTGAATATTTGCTAAACTCAATGCCCTTGGCTAGAACTGATTCCTTTAAGGATTTGGGCCTACAATAATTCGGTAAACCGTATGATGAGTTTGGCGAATGAATTGAGCTCCCATTGGTATTTTAATATGTTTAATACTACGTCTACGTCAATCAAAACGACTCATGAAACTCGATCACAGCCACAAGGAACGAGCTAAGAACTTTCACCGGACTCATGAGAGGGCATTGTGCCTTCCGATACCATTTGTGGAAAATAGGAAAAAAAGGAAAGTGGAAACTGCAGATTATGTGATTCGGTAGATGAAACGAGCAGATACTATGCACTTGTAAATAAATGGATAAAACCCAAATAATAAGACGGATAACAGACTTTACAGAACTAATTTCGATTATCTATTGCCTTTAAATTTATTGATATTCCGCTCTCTCACAATTGAAAAGGATATCAAGTGTTTTTAAAGATCGTGGTGACTTGAAAGTAAATATCATTTCAAGGTGACTTGAAAGTAAATACCATTTTAAGGTGACTTGAAAGTCAAGGTCATTTAAATACCAAGATGATTTGAATGTCAAGGTTATTTGATGTAAAGATAATTTGAACTTCAAGATTATTTCAATATCAAGGCAATTTGAATATCTTTTAGAGGTCAAGGTCATGTAAAAGTCAAGAACATCCTCTGAACTTGAACTAGCCGATTCTAGAACCTCATCACGACCCTTTAGGTCAGAGGAGATTCTATATACTGCTAGTTTCCTCTGCTAACTATTTCCACTCTTTCTCCCTTCTAACCTTAGATAAAATTAATTTTGTCTTTAAAGTTCCTTTCTTCAGTGAGTACAAAAACCGGAAAATTGATCACCCACAACTATCTTCATACACTTTCTTAGATCTAGAGGTAATTAATTAACAAGCATCTTTCACACTTGAAGGGACCGATTATCCCACGAAGAAGTGAGCAATATCACTCCCAAGAAAGTTACAAGTTTCATGGAGGACGTGGGACTGATTGGGAAGTGATTGATTAAGGGTAGAACAATAGATCTTTTAGGTCGCAGTTCAAGAGAGGCTAACACACCTCGCTAGCACCCTAACCTATGTTTGATACTAACATCGGAAATTTTAAACGCAAGCTTAAGAATATGTCTGTAATGTAATTCTATGTGTTATCATTCTCTGACCACTTTCCCTAATATTGTATTTTTTTAAATGTTAAATATAATTTTTAGCTTGTTTTTTAATATGTCTAGTTTAGTCATGCTAATTTGTACGTAGGTATAGTAATAAGATCTTATATAAAAAATATTCAACAGGACTAGCACAACACAGTATAGAAAACAACCATTTTATTGCGGATGAAAATTTCAGAATTTTGTATTCAGGTAATAAGCAATAAAGCGCGGAAAAACCACGTTTAATAATTTTGAAGAAATATGGAAGTCGCCTATTTCGGCTGCCCTTATAACCTGACCTTTTATCTGTATATATAGCGGCAAACTGTTAATCTTTTGTACATTTCTCCTTGAGAATGACTTATATTCGAAACTAGTCGGAGTAAAATAAATAACAAGTGAAATTATACCAAGTGTTTTAATTCAATCAAATTAGTAATAAGTCTTTATTAATATTTTAAAAATATTTTATGGCTGAAATTGTAAATTGGGGTTTCCCGTTAATTACCAATAAATAAATCAAAAACAATAAAATTAATATCTAGACTTGCATTCATACAAACTCCTGAGCAAATTTCGCAAAATCTTTGAAAATGTTTAACAACAATATGTTACAAATGACAAAAGTCAAACGTTTGTTATTTGCCAATAAGAAAAAGAATCATAAATCCTCATACAAGTTGAGTAAATTGGTCTAATATGCCTAAACATGGACTAAATTAATTACAAATTGTTTAATTCACATCTGTTCTATTTTTACACCACATTTATTAGATTCATGTTAAAGCGAGGTACACTTGTAAATCTTCGGAAGAGATCATTTCGACCAAATCAATATCTCAACAGTTATGCAATATATAAAAATAAATCATCCTGTTACAAATAGAAATGTGGACATTATAAAAACCCAGAAACCATTATAGTTAGTAATCTAAAATATAATTTTATAGATAAAATTCATGACTTCATTAGGTAAATTATGTGAATTGTATTGTTTTACAATTTTGATCATAACTGTCACTATTAAAAAGCTTGTTTATGGGAACATATTAAATGAAATTGTTAAGATATCTTTGCCTTAAACAATGCAAAGCTAAATAATAGGAACAAGAAGAAATGCTGCAATATCAAATAAATTAGAGATATATTCTGTAGGTTTTGAGCAAGAAGTATTACCAATTATTCTTAAACTAAATTATTTGTTCTTAGTAATATTTGAAAGGTTCCAAAATTTTTAATAAGATACTAAAAATAGTAAACTATTTATGATTTTCAACTTTTTATTTTACTCACTACAATTATTTCGCTAGATTGTAGCTTCTTCAGGTGAAGAAATATAATATTTGTATTATCATAAATAGTTTACTATTTCTATTATATTAAGTGATAATAAATTTTCAAAAAAATAAGTGCCTCAACAATCAATGTATTTCCTGTGTAAAAATAACTTGTTGCTGGCAGTTTAGTTTTTAATAGCCCCAATAAGAACTATTCTAAACGTGTCAGGTATTTCTTCTTTGAAATTCTTTTATTGTTTTCCAGCTTGGGTTTTTATTTAGGTCCACAATGCTTAGTTTAGAAATCGTTAGTAAAGTAGTAATGTGTAAAATGAGTGAATTGTAAATATAGGTAAGATATTTATTTTGTTTGTACTGTTATTAGTCTGTACCAGGCTCTCCAAATTTAAAACATTTTGAATACGTAAGTAGTTATTGATTTTACATTTTCTTTTATTTTTCATTATTATGTTTATTCATACACAATAATCTAAATTTTTTGAGAAGCTTCTTTACAATGTCAGTTAATCAACATTGTTTTTACGCAACTCGATCTACTCAAACGACATTGTACATATATTTATATTATAATTCTAAAGTGCTGAAAGTGCTGTACATTCTATTAATATGGACTTCAATGTTTGATAATGTCAACTACTCCATTCTTGTAAAGAAACTAAAATTTTATGGAGTTGGCACTACAAAATAAGTTTTCTCCGTAGTAAAAATTAATCTAACCGACAGTATAAAACACGTTAATTCATTCGAATATCACAGATTCCTTTGCAGTCACATCTGGGGTACCATAGAGCTTTCACATCTGACATTTACTGTTTTATATAATTATTTCTGTCTTCTCTAATATTTTGAAGTGTCCTCGTCTTCTTTTCGCTGATGATCTCAAGCTATACTGTAAGGTGAAGACGGCACAGGAGGATATCAATGTGATATGACATGTTTACTAAACGAAAAGAAATTAAAGATAGACAAATGCCAATTTATTTCATTCTCCAAAAGCACGAATATAGTTTATTTTTAATATAAAGAATACACTCTTTAACTTAAGTGGCCTCGATACGAAACCTAGATGTTATTTTTGATTCCAAATTGTCAATCAATCTGCAATATGATCAAAAAATCAGTAAGACCATTAAAGCTCTAGGTTTTATAAAACGTTGCTACACGGATATGAGTAATGTTCGCTGTAGACCATTATGGCCTCCTCTCATTGAGGTCGAGAAAAAGGTGTGTTTTAAATATATGTAGTATTAAACAGCAAAGGAATTCAGGTAACAATGAAGCAAATTGATGTTTAACCCGGACGACCATCGCTCAAAAATCGCAGTGGAATAATAATGAAACGTATTTCTTCTTATTGGAAGTTCTAAATAATTCTATGTATTCTAATCAACTGCCTTATATACTTCCACATCCCTTCAAGAATGGTGAAATGCATCATTTTTGCATGCTACATTTTGTGTCTTTTCTCGGATTATACATTTGTGTAATAACATTAATTTTATTGGTATATTATACAATTCGTCTAGCCTATAATTTCTAAAACTGTTACTCAAATTTAATGATATTATACTAATATACTAATCATTTTTAGTTTATGTTTTAGTCTTTAAATAATGTATGTATTTTGTAGCTTGTACTTGTTTGTAATGACGTGTTGTATATTACAAATAAATAAATAAATTATTGTCTTTATACAATCGTAATATTATTGGCACTACAAAAAATAAAAAACTTTCGTCATTTTAGATTCGTAACCATAACACTTTGAATTCATCTAGGTAGTGATAATTTTTGGAATGCCATCTGAGTCATATCCATGTAGATAGGTCAGTGCTTTTTCCACTAATAGTGCAGAAAATGAGTTTCTATATAAGTGCCATTTGTAAATAAGCCGACTGATAAATATAAAAAGAGAATACTCTATAGATTCGCAGTGCAATATTTAGCATGAAAAATGTGAATTGTTTACAGCTAACAATTCGGCGAATCGCGATTCGCTTGTTTGGTATGGACCTATTCACACAATTCAACATTATGGTAGGTCATACAAAGGACAAACATTGACGAAACTTAATCCGTTCGGAGTTTACGTGACACGCATGGCTGCCGTTTTCGATTGCAACAATGCAACCATTATCCGCATGCAACGCGGACTCAGCAACGCCGCCTAGTTGCCAATACACGAACAGTGTTCCATGTGCGCATTTCCAGACTAATTAAACAGCGTTGGCATGCAATGCAATTTTTATAAATTATATATAATATAGATAATAGCCGTATGTTACAGAACCTGCAATAAGAAAATCTCCAAACATGCATTTATTTATCTGCAGAGGTCATATTAACTTTGAAAATTATTCCAGAGATAATTAAAATGTGTACATTTTTTTCTTTAATAGCATATGATTCTTATCAAGGTTATATAAATTTCCCAATGGTAAACAGACAAACAAATGATACAAAGTAAACAAAATACCAGTTAACTATGTATAAAAATCTTTTGTAAGAAACACAAAATGTACAGAAATATATTATAACAAGATATTGACTAAACTAAATATCTAAGAAAATATTTTCTATAGAATGCATTTTACGGCAGATACAATTTTTCAATGTAATAAAGTTTCCACTTTATACACTTAGTGCACAACGATGCTTTTATCTTGAAAACAAAATAAATGCACATGCCATTAAAAAGCGGAAAGGAAACAAATTATTCGTTGTCATCCGAGAGCCCTCTTGCTTCATTCACTAATGTCTTTAGATCAATTCGAAAATTAGTAAGTGTACCGAACAAACAACTCTCCCTGCAAATCCAATTATAGTTAATTTAAAATAATATCAGCGACATTATATTATTCTAATCAAACCATATCCTTGTAGATATCAAATAGACCTTGCACACTCGATATTTATATCCTACACTTTGCACTTGGACATGTTTCCACCATTTATAATTTCAATTGTTATGCAATCCTTGCCGGCATAGCGTGGAAACTATATTTATAACTCTCGTTAATTGTGCCGTTTTAAAATAATAATACGGCCGTAAAGCGAATGTCAATCCAATGTTATACGTATACATAATTAGCAAATTCCTTCTCGCGAAACTATTAAAGCCATAATTATATTATATTAACTATCAATTTTATGTAATGGCATAACAAAAACCTACATGTATTATTATATTCAACTCATATTGCTGAACCTTATTTCACGTCCGAAGGACTATAAAATAACAGTGTGTCATCCTGCTGCGATTTTAAACAATATTTGTACCATTGTTGTCAACAGCATATTTATAGACTGAATATTTAATTTATTTAAAAAATAACATAATTAATAATTTTAAATGTATGTATGTTAATGGATATTAGAAAGATATTAAGAAGTTTAACTGACGTTAGGAGGCTGTATGGGATAGAAAATACAGGTGGGCCTTGATTAGAGAATGTCTACATTAACTGTTGGAATGATTAATGCAAGGATTAAAACATGAATTAACAAATGGTGATGTGGCCATCATAGTACTTTCCCTATATTTTTCTCGAAAACTATAAGGTTTACGCCAAAAGGCTATTCTTAATAATTTGTTCAGTTTTGAATTCTTTACAATTATCTGTAATACAAGTTTCATGTAAGTCTAATAGTTTATTAGCAATTGACAAAAAATGTCAAAATTTTCAATTTTGTTTTCCTCGAAAGTTAAGAATTTTATGAAAAAAATGTTTTAATAAAAGTAATTTATTTTCTCATTCTCTCTAACTATTGTTTGAAAAGTTTTGTAATATTTTTCATATTTAGAAAAATATCGACAAAAAACCTCATTTTCATGCATTTTCATGCACAATACTATTCAAATTGTGATGTGGCCATCATAGTACTTTCCATATATTTTACTCGAAAACTATGAGATTTACGCAAAAAAGGTATTCTTAATAATTTGTTCAGTTTTAAATTCTCTATAATTATTTGTTATAGAAGTTTCATGTAACTTCAATAGTTTATTAACAATTAGCAAAAAATATCAAAATTTTCAGTTTTTATTATTTTTCTTGAAAGTTAAGAATTTTATGAAAAAAATGTTCAAATAAAACTTGTTCAGTTTATAATCCCCTTTAACTTTTGTTTGAACCGTTTTTATTTTTTTTGTATATTTAGAAAAATATATCAAAATTTTCTATTTTTATTTTTTTTCTCAAAAGTTAAAAATTTTATGAAAAGTATGTTCAGATTTTCATTCTCTTTAACTTTTGTTTGTAAAGTTTTGTAAAATTTTTCATAATAAAAAAATTATCGATAAAAAACAAAAAAATGGCTCGAGTAAACACCCACTTCCGGTTTATGAATGTTTACCAAAAGCTTTTCAGTTCCAGTTTTTAACGATAAAACCTTAAGTTTAAAGTTTCATATCAAACAGATTATTCGTTTTTGAGATACAGCGCCCACCGACAGACACACACACACACAGACACAAAATTTTTTTTTCCAGAAATTAGTGTTTTGGGTTCAGGGGACCCCAAAACGGATATTTCCGCAAAAAAAATTTTTCAAAAATAAATCACGAAAACAATACTCCCCCTATATATACTATATAGGGAAAGTAATAATCCGGTTAACAATTACCTTTATAAATTTAGTTAATTATTAATAAAAAATAAAATTGTTAAAATAATTATTAGTTTTCCACATTAATATTATTTTTACATAAATATATGAACACAGAACTGAAGAAGCCATTGCATAATGTGTATTTTTAGTTGCAAATATCTTTTCAGTTTAAAAGATATTTGAATAATTATTAACATCTACTTTGCATAAACAAAAAGCCATATCTGATGTCATCATGTTGATATAAGTTTACTGCTCGCTTGTAAAGTAGCCAAGTACTCACTATCATTTGGTTAAGCAGTTGATGAAATAGGCGCACTTACCACTTCTTTGAACGCATTTTTATATTATATACTGCAAATAACATGAGGCACCCTATATCAATCCTTTTTTCTTCATATTTATGAAAGGGTCACCTTACCACTTAGTTAAATTCTTTTTATTGCAAGCTCCTAACAGTTCAGAATTCTGTGCCTTATTTTAAGCAAAGAAAATATTCCCTTTTTTCTAGCCACCTTACCAAAGGAACAATTCTAAGTAATCGTTGAACCAAATTTCTGATAGTTCTCAGATCCTCCTCAGTATCATGTATGAATTATATATAAGCAAAGCCAGATACATAATTTGTGGAGCCAATTTTTTTCTACCTTTGGAAGATTTATTATCATTTAGGATCAAATTCCCTTTCAACCAAATTACGTATAGCTTTTTATTCTTTATATACAAAAGTTGCTTATCCGGTGTTTCTAGTCACGTTAGTTTAATAGTTTCCCATTTGCTCTCTAGTTACTACCCTGTATTTAAACTCAACCCTAAATCGAATTATAGATAAAAATATTTAAAAAAATGGTGGTGTAGTACTCTCTCTGAGTAACGGATATTTCTATTAAACCAATTTTCAAAAAAATCCCTATATAGAGAAAGTAAAAAAAACATAGATTGCTACTAGGCGATTCAAAGCAAAATTTAATGTTCAGTTAAAAACTGGTTATTTTTAACATTGTGTATAATACAAAACGTAATGAAGGGTTAAGCATAAAAATTCCTCTAATCTAAAAATGACAACAATTTCACCATCTGAATGATTTATTCTATCACGAAATTGCCTTATTAAGACTTATTATGTCTACTACTGTGACTGTCAATTAAGGCATACTACACTGCGCCAAAATCGACGCTTTCAATCAATGGCCTCGAGACAGTTTTCTTACAACGCGCCAAATCAGTTAACGGTTTGCAGAAGGTCTTTGGACAGCGGAACACTTTGGCTAACTGAGAGACCGATGAATAGTGTTTCTATCTAAGTACGAATGAAAGACTTTACAGAACATCAACTAGAGAACCATTTCAACAATAGTATCTTTAATAAGTGCACCACCTCAAAAATGAACCATCAGACTATGTTTCTAGAACCCACAAATAAACAAGAAATATTGCATATAATTAGAGTTTTAAAAAACAAAAGGCGTGCTGGAATAAATAAAATCCCAGTCAAAGTAATTAAGGGAGTGGCTAATGAAATAGCGGAACCATTAAATTACTTGAAAATTTGGCATTCGCAACCGGAAAATTTCCCAGCATGTTAAAGGTATCTAAACTAATACCGATTTTTAAAAAAGGGTGCAAAACTGAAAGAGCAAACTATAGGCCAGTATCCATTTTATGTACATAATCTTGAAAAATCAGCATGGCTTCCCAGAACATAAATCGACGCAGATAGCGACATTCGACGTAATGGAGGAGAACACTAAAAATATTGATGCAGGAATATGTGTGAGTGGACTATTTTATGACTTCACCTGTGCGTTCGAAACCATCGATGCAGAATTTGTGCGCGAAAAACTATTTGCGGTAGGCATTCGCGGTAATGTACTCGAGTTGATTCTACATCAAAAACCTGCAGACTTTCCAAAGTGCAGGGATCGACGAAGAAGGATACATAATTAATTATGCAGATGACACCACAATTATAATATCAGCTAATTCATAATCCAAATTAGCGCAAAAAATCAGGCAACTGATCAGGAAACAAAAGAATGGTGTTATAAAATTAAAATTATCCTAAATTGTGACAAAACTGTTACTGTTCATAATAGGAAAAGTCCCGAAGCTCGTACGGAAAACACGCCTGTTTGCGATTGGGTAAATGTGTAAATAATTAATTTCACATGGTTTTATTTGTTTCACAATTTTAATTTATTTCACTTCCCTAACTAGTTTCGATCACACGATCATTCTCAAACGGTTTTACAAGGATTACCCTTTGAGAATGATCGTGTGATCGAAACTAGTTAGGGAAGTGAAATAAATTAAAATTGTGAAACAAATAAAACCAAGTGAAATTAATCATTTATACATTTACCCAATCGCTACAATATGTTTCACCAAGTGATAGATGAATCAAAAGTTCGTAGTTCACGCCTGTTAGTACCAAGTTTTTAGGTAGCTATGTGGATGAAAGTCTATCATGGTGGCAGCAAATTGATTATGTATCCGGAAATAGTGCATACCTTGCTAAGGCGAAATTAATTGATAAATTTTTCATACAAAACCTAAATATTATAAATTTTTATATTATTATAAATGCATTGGTGTATCCTCCTACGACTTATATTATACTGATATGGGGACGAATGGACATAAAGAGAATATTCGTTTCACAAAAACAGTTAATTAGATTCATGTTTACTCTAAAAAAAGAGATTAATTTCGTGAAACCTTAAAAAAATAACATTCTAACTATTGCATGTATATATATTTACAGATGTGGAATGTATGTATGGGAGAACAAAATGGCAACTACCATAACTGCGGTACAAGATACAGACAAGAGATAAGAACGACTATGTACGAGAAATCGGCTAAGTATTCGTGTGCAAGAATACAGGGTGACTGACGAAAAACCTTTGGTGCTGTATCTCGCTTATTTTTGATCCGATTTGAATAAATAAAATATCAAATTAAATGATTTTTAAAAGACTTTAATATGAACTGTACTGATATTTTTTCTTACATCCAGTTTTTGACAAAAGACGATCAACTTTTTTTTTCAAATTGCACTGTATATATATTTTGTACTGATCCGCAAGGAGATTTTTTTCTGAATCTAAATTTGTAAACGATTTTATCCATTCATCAAACCAAAGTCGAGAAATTGAAGATTAAAAAAAAATTAAAAATCGAAGACCCATAGTAAACAATATACAGAGCCTATTCCAAATGTCAAAAGTGTCAGTCATTGGTACAATACTGCAATGATTTTTAATAATTTCATAATAAAAATGTTGCAAGATTTCAAAAACTGAAAAACGATTTCTGTAGAAGCACAAAATTCTAGTACAGTGTTTGAAATATTGCAACATTTTAATTATGAAATAATTAAAAATCGTTGCAGTATTGTATCAATGGCTGTCACTGTCACTTTTGACATTTAAAATAGGGCCTGTATATTGTTTACAATGGATACTTGACTTTTTATTTATTTTTTTAATCCTCAATTTCTCGACTTAAGTTTGATGTATGGATAAATTTGTCTACAATTTTATATTCAGAAAAAAAATCTCTTTGCGAATCAATAAAAATATATATACAGTGCAATTTAAAAAAAAAGTTGATCGTATTTTGTCAAAAACTGGGTGCGAGAAAAAATAACAGTTCAGATCCTATTAAAGTCTTTTAAAAATGGTTTAATTTGATGTTTTATTTATTAAAATCGGATAAAAAATAAGCGAGATACAGCACCAAAGGTTGTTCGTCAGTCACCCTGTATAAAATAAGCTGCCAAACAGTACCAAGGAATATGCTAGTAGGAACTTGTTTAAAAAATCTCCAAAAGACTTTCTTGTAAGAAAGTGGTACTACCACTATTCCGAGTTTATTAATGATTGCAGTTAATGTTTGAATCCAACTTTAAATAATGAACTATTTATAATAATTATTCTAACGGGTGTGTGCCGTAATTCTTGTGTATTGTAATTAATTTATTATTATTTTTATATCATGAATTACATCGCTCCATTTAATAATTTAAGTATACAGTGAACCATTGACTTTAGAACTTTACAACTTGAAATCCAGTATCATACAGTGTACGAATGTATTCTGATCTAAATTCTAATTATTTATGTATTTTAAAACTCATTTATATTTTTAATTTGTTCGTAACGTCCTTTTTTTATTGTATTATTGAAAACCAATATGATGATCACATCCGCAAATCCTATAGTTCTACATTATTATTTTATTGTACATATGTGTATTATGGTGGCCTAAGTGAAATAAATTCCTTTTTAACAAGACAATGTCTGTTAACAACCCATTCTCCGTAATGTCTACCTCAGTTAATACAAGTTCGAAATAACTATGAAGACAAGCCATTTTGTCGATGTCTACAGAACTTGTCTCAACTCAAATATAAATATAATTATTGACCTCATCAAAACCATTTCACCCACTAAACTGTTGCATCAGTAATATATAAAAATTAATTACCAAGAAAATTATCTAGTTAACGACAAACGAACTATAACGATTATTTAAACGTGTTAAAATATTATTTTATAATCAAAACAATTCAGCACAAACAATAATAATATGCTATAGATCAATATGAGTTTACTTTTATGATTTTTAATATAAAACCTTAACAGCCCTAAAATAACAAAAACTCTTGCTAATCTAATCAAAACTAGCTATTGGTTTGACAACCAGTAAATTTGGTTTTGACGAATGAAATAAAACTTTTTTTAATACAAAATATAATGATTAATCAACCAAATATTTTTCATTTTGTTTAATGACCCTTCGCTATTTATCTTGCAACTTCATGATTCCGTGCTTGTAGAATTCTGGTCCTTTTCAGCCAAAAACTGAGCCAAGTGAGTCTTCGTAATTTGTAAAAGTTTTATAATTTAAAAAATAAAACTGCAAACTGCGCAATAAATGGTAAACCGATGGTACCCAATCAGAGCTATATGGAGGATGAAACACCACTTCCCAACCAAGCTCCGGTTATTTCCCACGAGTTGCCAAAGTTATGTGAGGTCTCGCATTGTCATGATAGAAGACTACTCGTTTGCGATTTACCAATTCTGGTCGTTTTTCTTTGGTTGCTTTGTCTAGTTTTGTGACTGGTTGGCAGTACACATCTGAATTGATCGTTTGGCTCCTTGGATTGACAACATGATGTTTTCAGATGCAATTCAGCTTTCGATGTGCTTTGAGCTGGTTTGTTTTTCTTACACCGTGATCGTTTTTGGATAATGTTGCTGTACATCATCCATTTTTCGTCACCAATAATGATTATTTTCAGAAATGGTTTAATTACGTTTAAGATGCATATCGCAAATGTTGATTCGCTGTATTAATTCATGCAGTACCCAAATATATAATAAGTCCAAGGCGTTTTAAATGTTTTTCTATCACAGTATGATATAGTTAACCTCTCTGCTATCTCACGGACAGTTATGTGACGATTCTGTTCGACTATGGTTTTGATTTGTTCGTCCTTAAGTTCGGTGGGCCGACCAGAACGTTGTTCGTCTTTAAGGGAAAAATCTCCAGAACAGAATTTTTTAAACCAATTCTGGCACGTACCATAATCTTTTTATGAGCTTGAGCAGTTTTCTTTCGTTTACGGAAATGAAAAAGTAAAATATGTCGAAAATGTTTGTATCTTCTCTCCATTTTAAAAAGGTCTGACAAACTAACCGCAACAAGATAATTACGTATCACCTGCTTCTATAGAAACTTCAATGTGACTGATATCGAGCAAAGTACACCACTAACGCAGGTCATTCATAAAAATAAAGCAAGGCTATAAATGAGCGATTGTAGAAATTACTTAGATGG
The DNA here is from genome assembly GCA_963969525.1 of Ontholestes murinus. Lineage (NCBI taxonomy): Eukaryota > Metazoa > Arthropoda > Insecta > Coleoptera > Staphylinidae > Ontholestes > Ontholestes murinus. Next base: position 46,562,296 of record OZ018390.1, read on the forward strand.
CAATATTTTAGTTTTAACTTAATTTATTTTGGTTTAGTTAAATTTACATTTATACATGCTGTATAAGATTATTAAATTAAATTTTTGTTGTAAAAAGGTTTTTACCGTAAATAAATAAATAAATAAATAAATATAATCTAATAGAAACGTTGTTACATGATATAAGACATCAATGCAATTCCAAAAAATACATTTTTTTATTTTCGTAAACTTGTATTCTACAAGGATAAGATACTATTTTAGTTATTATTAAAACGCTGACATCAAAACAATAGAAATCAATACAAACATATATGAATATAACGACAATGCTAATTGTCTGGATATTTACCTTGATAAATATGACTTGCAAAGTGACCATTTAGCAAATAAACACGAATGTTATGGGTTATGAATATTACCACTCACTTCTATTAGTTTATTTAAAAAAATAAAAGGCGCCCAAAAAGGAATAATAATAAAAATTAAACAATAATTTGAAAAATTAGACGGTTAGTTAAACATAAACATAAAAATGTTTCACCACGAGTTAAGTGGAAATTAAATATTTTAGTGAGTTAGTGGGCTTTAAGGGGGAATTACTCTTTAGAAAATTTGACAATTCAATTTTTTTTTTTTTGCATTTTATTATAGTCTGGGGTTCTGAGAGTGTGTTTAGAAAATATTAATTTGAAATTCGTAGAATTCCCATAGTTACACAAGCTTAGGCTGCGTCGCGGTACTTATACCGTCGACTGTTATACCTCGACTGTTTTTCTGTTTTATGGTCACCCCTTGTCTCTATGGTCCCCCCTTGTATCTATGGCCCCGGTACAGCTGATTAAGGGTAAGTTACTCAAATCAGTTGTTATCCACCGTAAGTTCAACCGTATCAGTACTAAATGTATTGCAAACTTTGAACGCGTTTTTCTCGGAACGACATTTTGCAAGACGGGCGCACGTTTTTCTCAAAAACTATTGAACCGATTGACTTGTGGTTTGGCACACATATTGAAGGAACCTTCACCTATGGTTGGATCTAGGATTATTTTGATGGCTTCTATATTTCACTTTCAATCTGATGTTTTAGTTGAAAATTTTTCGGAAAAATTGAACTTTGATCTTTAAACAGCTGCCGTTTCTATAAAAATATGTGTATTTGTTTAGTTCTAGTTCGGACGATAACTACACTCATATAGATTGAAAACAAAAATTGTTTTTTTATTTTAGACGATTAGCATCGCCACAATCCATGCGCCCGATTGGACGAGCGTCTCACGCCGCGACATACATAACAGCGCATAACTTGTAAACATGTCGATTAAGTAATTCAATCAAATTTATATTGTTAGTTTAAACATGTCTTAATATGAGTGAAAAATTCCAAAAGTGTAGGTTTGATAGTTTTCACAGAAATAATTCCTAAAAATTACTCTCAAAACGGGCTTCAGGAGAGTAATACCCCCTTAAGATCCATATTACTGTTAACCTACAAAGCACAACTTGACTTTTAAAATATGATAAGTTATATAAATAACTATTAAATTGAGCAAGTAATAAAATATCCAAATATAGAACATTAATTTTGGCAATTTAAAACGTTAGACTTTTATAACAATTAACGCAAAACAATTCAATATTCGAAAAATGATTAGCATTTTCTGAATATATACGGAATTTTCATTCCTTATATAGACCAGACAATAGAAAAATATACACGTAAATGAAGAGAGATAGAGTAAAGTTTTTTTTAGCTGATAAGATTTGACGATAACATTCGATACTTAACTCTTAATTGGAGGCTTCTATTTCGTTATACATCATAATTCACAAATTGTGTACAAAGTTTAAAAGTGTTTTATTCGATACCTACGTCTAAAATGATAATACCATTCTTTAATACTGTCCAAAGTTTTGTGAAAAGAAAAGGAAACGACAGCTATACAACAACCATTTGGAAATGATATCGCCTTGCATTTTACACTTTATTTTCAAACAAATCAGTATATTCAACAGCTTTGTATATATAATATTGATCAACGAAAAATACAAAACTTTTTAATTTGAGGCATGGGTCATAGAAGCTCTTAGAAATAGTCAAGGAAAAGTGCAAGAAAATGCTGATGTATGCTCTAAAATGTTTTTGGTTTATTTTAAATAAAATTTTCATTATTATATTATGGGTCGGATAACCAGATAGACCGGGATATGTACAAATTATTTAAATTTTGAACTTTGCATCACACCATATATTCAAAAAGGTCTCGTTGAATCATAAACAAATGAAAATAATGAATACCTGAGGACCAAAATGGAAAGATTAATATTTGCGTGTATATTTATTACTGGTAATATTAAAATAATTCGATGGGTATATAATAATGGCATAAGCCAAAGAAAGCTTAGATAGATTGCGCAAGTCAGAGAAACCTTATGAAATCTTATTTAATACTTCCAGAGCAAATTCTTAAAATGTTATCATATCCACATTGGTGAAGTTTGTTACTAAAAAAATCACTATTTTTTAGTTTTTATTTCATTTGAAGTAACCTCGAATCTGCAAACTTTTTGGAGGTAAATTAGAGCAGTGTCATAGCTGAGTAAAATAGGTCGGCAAATCAAACGCATAAAAAATCATTGAACCTTGTATCATACCAATCTTCAAAATGCACATTACCACATTTAACAAATTCGTTGTCTTACGACAACGAATTTGTTAAATAATTCAGATTATCTGATGTTATCATCATATATAATAAATTTCTATGGTGGGCCAATATGTAAACATAATAAACACTATATTATTACTTCCACCTAGAGAGCATCAGCAAAAAGGCAATGAGAGGACTTTTTGCGACCCCAAAAATGGTAGGACGTACATGGGGACTGAGACCCAGTATGACCAAATGGCTATACACTGTGGTCATAAGATAGATCCACCCATTTGGGATCTAGTGCAACGTTTAGACAATAGATGGCTTTATGGTTTTATCCTAGCGATAAAATAATTATATTATATTTTGATAATATTAAAGGCTATTGCTCTATATGTGTTAAACATTAATAAACTTAATGACTAACATTTTACTCAAAAATTACATAATATTTTTCGTTGTCAAATTTTCAGTAACGAAAATAACTTATTTTCTGTCTTTGATGTGAATAGTAGTTAAAGTAAGTGAGTGGCATGACTCTGATAGAATAATATTTAAATTTGATAAATAAAAACATCATCATGATCATGAGAAGCTATGAAATAAAAAAAATATATTATCAAAACTGACATAATTTACAATGTATTCGTTTTCATTTAATACTAGAATGTTATAATTTTTCAATTAATATTGCATCTAATACCATTTTAATATTGAACGTTGTAAGATATGAATATAATAATTAATGGTTGGAATTCTAGAAAAAGTTATAAGTAATATACATAATTAAGATAGAACAGTAAACAAAGAAACATTGAATATCAATCTCAGATTATCTCGAAAGATACTAATATCGTTTATAACTGATAATTAATCAAAATGATAAATTCAGTTTACTAATATTATTATAGTATTATTATTATTCATAATTTTTGCATACCTAAGCTCATCCATGAGAGCATTAATTAAAATAACCTTACATTTCATCTACCCGTTTATTAGAAATGCAAATAGGAAAGAACGGCGCAAAACAATTTCGTTGTAAAGAAATTCCTCCTGCTCGCGTTTCTATATTATCGCATTGAATTGTGTGAATTGTTGGCGAATGTTCTCTCATAGAAAACGAAGCCTAAGAATGTTGGAAATCGAAACGATCGATGCGTGCATGGCTACCCACCGCCACTCAAGAACTGGGCGGTTGCCATGGTTGCTCTTTCTTTGTGTAAATAAACATGTTGTCGTTTAAATTGCCTGGGAATTTTCAAGACAACTTTTTAAATGGATCAAATATCAATTTTCCAAGAGGAAAGTTTTAAATTAATTTGCAGATGTTGTAGACGTACAGACCGATTCTTTTCTAGATTCATGTTAGGTAAATAAATATGTGGTAATAGTGTTATAAGAAACAATGATATAATATAATATTTTGACATCCTGCTGAAATAGATTAAATGATTAAATTTATTCATTAAACACGCCGGTGGTGGCGCATTCGGTTCTCCTAGTTAGGGAGAGTCCATAAATGTAGGTGCGTGTCAGCAGTTGGATGGATGACCGGTACCATTCACCATTGGGATACAATTAATGATGTTTTAGAGTGAACACAATACACAAATGACACATGGCGGAAGGACAACGTGGTCGATAGCCAAACACTACTACTACTACTTTATTCATTAAAATGATCATTAAAATTGTTGAATATTTACCTACAGTAATTGAATTTATCAGCTATATAACAAAATTTTAATGTTTAATATAATATTTATTAGTATCTATTATCTAAGCATATTATGTATATTATATTTTATTATATTTTAATGTCAACATTATATTTTACACGACGTTGAGTTCTAATATTAGAATCTTTATTATTTTTTATTAAAAAGCCTAAATTATGATTGGATCTAAATGATGTATTTATATTTTTTCATAGCTTTATAAATTGTATGCTCACCTTTCCTGTGTTAATATAATAATAATAGTAAACTATTGATGACTTTCAACTTTTTATTTTACTTACTCACTCACTCACACTATTATATTTCTTCACCTGAAGAAGCTACAGTGCATCGAAACAATTGTAGTGAGTAAAATAAAAAGTTGAAAATCATCAATAGTTTACTATTATTATTATATTAAGTTATAATGGATTTTCAAAATATAAGTGCCTTAACAATCAACGAGATTTCCTATGTTAATTAAGTCAAGATAGTATCATCGGCATAATTTAAGAATTACAATTTGTTATTTTTTTAATTAAACATTTTCCAAATAAATTGTAGTATTATTAACTTTTTCTGATGAAATGTATCAGTAAATGACATTTGCAATAGTTTGTCTGAAGCGCCAAATATTATAGAAACAAACAACTGGGTTCGATGGTCCGATATAGTGATGTGTAATATATTATTAGATATTTCTGAAATAATACTTTATATTACTTGATAATGCTGTAACAAGCGAACAAGTCGAGTAAATATAAAAAAAATAGTGAAACAAACCAAGTGTTTATCCTATTATTTCAAAATGTGTCACCAAGAGATAAGTGAGAAAATTGTGCAAGAACAATAAGGATATATCATTATTTATGTCGGTTTTTGACGTTTTGTAACTTCTGGAACGTTCTGCTAATAAATATTTTGGACCAAATTAATAAATTATTTAATTCATACTCTAAAGGAGATTTGAATACACAATTAATACCAATTTCATTGTTTTATTTCCCCTACATTCAAATATCGATATTAGGAAGCTAAATTCAAGTGTATACAGTCATTAAATTTAGAATTTAAAGAATCACTCATGTTTCTTCTACTTAATCTACATTAATATTATTTTTACTTTCTCTGTATAGGAAAAGTATTGTTGACCTGAATATTTTTAGAAATTTTTAAAGCTTTTCAGAACTGGAAAGCTTTTGATAAACATTCATACAGCGGAAGTGGATGTTTACACGAGGCATTTTTTGTTTTTCTCCCGATATTTTTTTAAATATAAATATTAAATTATATTAAAAAAATATGATATTAAATAACTTTTCTAGCAAATGTTAAAGAGAACAAGTTTTAATAATAATATAATAATAAAATTTATCTTTTTATCTTTTATCTGTCTTCATTCTTGACCTTTTGTCCTTTGTATTCTCTTTTTTTTGTATTCTGTCCCTGCCTTCACTTATATTCCTTCTCTCTTGTATCTTCTATTCGGATTATTGTTAATTATACTCTGCCTTATAATTTCTTATCTCTTATATATCTTTAGTCGTGTGCCTTCTTCCCTTTGTGTTTTGCTTTCTGTATTAACTTCTCCTTTTTAAGTCTTGGTCTTCTACTTTCTGTGCTTTTAATTTTGTTATTGTTTTTAAAATTATATAAAATTTTATCCTTTACAGCTTTTTTCTATCTGTCAAAATAACCGAGATATACAGGGTGTCCCGTTAATAGGGGGAAATGGCTGGACCATAGATTCCTGGGGTCAAAATATGACGATTTAACGCAACTTATCTATATCCAAAAATTTAAGGTTAAGCCGGAATTTGACATCAAAGTTTCAAAATTTTTTATTTCTTTTGTTTATAACAATTGAACGCTTTATTTTATTTGAATAAAATTTATTAGTAATAAGTACTATAATATCATACATCATTTTAGTTATTTTGGCCATTAGTGATTGACAGGAAGTATAAAAAAACAGTAAATATTTTTTTATTGGTGCATCCAATAAAATCCAAAAAAATCTACTTGAAAGGGCATTAGATTTAAAAACTTTTTTGACTCTTACTTGTTTATGATATCTTGTACGGTTTTTGCACAAAAAAATAAAATATGAATATAGTATACTCATTATGCATTCTTTAATAATAATAAGTAAATAAACTTACTCAATTGAATAAAAATTAAATAATATCGATTAATAAAATAAATCAAAACAACATCTAACACTTTTCAAACAATTTTCTTTGCAAAATCCTAATACAAACAAGATATCTGTTTGTTCAAAATATGAATATTTATGAACTATAATAAAGTTAAAAATTAATTGTCAAAAGACACTAAATAATTATTATTATACATAATTTACATTTTTTAAACAAAGACGGCCACGAAAAACATTTTTTTTCGATTCGATGAAAAACTAGATTTTGTTTTTACTAGATAAAAAATATATATTTTATTTTTTTGTGAGAAAACCGTAAAAGATATCAAATATTATTAAGAGATAAAAAAGTTTTTAAATTAAATGGTCTTTCAAGTAGTATTTTTTTAGTTTTTATTAGATCCACCAATAAAAAAATATTTTGTTTTTAAGTGGTGGTACTACTGTCTCTTATACTTCTTGTTAACGAATAATAGTCATAATAACTGAAATGATGTATTATATTATTGTAGTTATTAAAAATAAATTTCATTCAAATCAAATAAAGCGGTCAATTGTTATAAACAAAAGAAATAAAACATGTTGAAACTTTGAAGCCAAATTCCGGCTTAACCGTAAATTTTTGGATATAGATAAGTTGCGTTAAATCGTCATATTTTGACCTCAGGAATCTATGGTCTAGCAATTTCCCCGCATTAACGGGTCACCCTGTATTGATTTGAAAAAATTGCTACTTTTTACTTTTTGTTAAATATCTAGTAGCCTTTACTTTTTTGAAAACTTTGAATGTGGAATTTTATTCGTCTCCTACTAGAAAGACATGGTGAATAGTTCTTAATATCCATATGCTTCCTATCGCCTTTTGTTTTTTTTTTACATCTGTCATCTGTAATTTATAATCTATTATTATTCATACGCATTTGTATATCTATCTTCAATAATTTGCCTCATATCCTTTTTGTTCTATTTTTTGTCTTCGTTATTTCATTTTCTGTCATAGATTATTAATCTTCTATAAACTGCATTTTAATTTTTTGTTGTCCTCTTCCTTCTACTACTTTTTACTTTTTTTTCTGTTTTATCACCTGACATTTGTGATTGGCATCTATCAGTTTTTATATATTAGGAAAATTAGTTTAAACTATAAGTTAATTAATTCTACCTGCTTTCAATTTATCAGATGACAATAATATAAAATAAACAAACAAGGTAAAACGTTTTTGGATGACAATTGTTATCTGCCACATGTCCTCCGTTTTTATCTTTTATCTGCCTTTATTCTTCACCTTTTGTCCTTTGTATTCTCTTTTTTTGATTCTGTCCCTGCCTTCACTTATCTCCCTTCTCTCTTTTATGTTCTATTCGATGCCATCAGATTATTGTTAATTATACTCTGCCTTATAATTTCTTATTTCTTATCTATCTTTGGTCGTTGTGTTTTGCTTTCTATATTATCTTCTCCTTTTTAAATCTTGGTCTTCTACTTTCTGTGCTTTTAATTTTGTTATTGTTTATCTGTCTTCTTTCCTGTATACTGTCTTAATATCTTTGCTGTCTTGTACGTTCTACTTTTATTTGACTATTTTTAAATTATCTTTCATACATCAATTTTGGTAGGAGGACGAACCAAAAACTTTAAACTTGCATTCTATACGTACTACAATTGTTTATCTATCATAAACTGTCATCTTCCATCAGTCTTCTGGTTTCTTCTGTATTATGTTACTATCTTCTGATTTATAATCTCTATTTACAGTTTTCTGTCTTCAGTTATCTACTTTCTCCTTATATCTTCTATTTATTTCATTATCCTTTATCTTTTACTTCTAATTGATGTCAACAATATTTGCTGAACTATAAAAGCGATATTAGTTTGAATGTATTTACTTCTGTCAAAGAATCTTTAAGAATTTTAATTTACGTGAAAAGTTTGTAAATGAATTTGGAGCAAAAAATATTTAAAAAATATGTTGATTAATTTAAAGAAAATGACAAAATAAAATAATATAAAAATCAAGTTTGTCATAATTACAGCTTTATTATTGATTCAGTTTTTAAAACCAGCAAAATTAACACTAGTTGTTTTAATGAGTGATTTGTTTGACTCGACATTTAGTTTTATAGTCTTAATAAGACTTATCATTGTAAACTTAGAGCATGTATCGCATTTGTATGCATATTTATTGTAAATATTATACTGTTCAATACATTTACATTTTAATCCAGATAGAAAACTATCTATTTTAAAACGCAAAATTACCAGAAAAATTAAAACCATATGTTCAAGAAAATTTCCAAATGTATCAAATGTTCTTATTTCGCGGTCTATCATTAAGAACTCGTTTATTTGAAGATGTGGCAGTCGGTATAAATTCAGAAATGCGAATATTGCCATAATAGTACTTTTTTAACCTCATGAAATTGAAAAAAAGTAATTAAAAACGTCGATTATTTTGAAGATGTGGGCGTTCACAGACCTACAGGATTATAAAATAAAATATCTGTAATAAAATAGCAAATAAGAAAAAAATAGGACTTTGCATTGCTCGCTACGTTTTGGGGCCTATAAAATGAGTCCAAAACTATCACTGTAGACTATTATTAAATTGGGAGGAACTAATCCCCTTGAATTAATAAAGTTTGAGGTTAAAAAAACGATTTTTAGATTTAGCGTTCAAGGACCAAAACACATTTTTAACCGTCAAAAACTAACATTTACAAAAATGTATTAATGCAAATTATTGAATTTATTCCTTTTAGTTTTCTGTATTTTTTAGGTAATAACTAGAAAACAAAGAGGTTTTCGAGGAAACACCCACATCAAAATTTTACCTTTTTCGTTAAGGTTATTTCTGAATTTGTAAAATAGATTTCTGAAGTAATTTTGTCTTATTTAATAGAACAATAAGGCTGCAATTGAACTAGCGATAGCGAGAGTGCAGTATCGTTGATCCGGGTCAGTAATTGGATGAGTGACATGTACTATTCGCCATTGGGATATAATTAATGTCGATTTAGAGTGATAGGGGCGTACCTTTACAGTAACAAGCTCAAATATAGAAATTGAACGGCGGATGGACCTTGTGGTCGATGGCCAAACACTATTAATACTACTAAAAGGATAAGGGAAATTAGCGTAGAATCACCTGGTTTTATTTGTGTTGCCGTTTATTTTACACATTTATAAAACGTTGAAAATGATGTGTAATTAAAACTAGATAGGGAAGTGTGAAGGTGTAAAAATAGATTATGAAACAAGTACTATCAAGTGATGTGAAGTTAATTTACCTTATCGTAAATTATGTTTCACCAAGTGATGAATGGGCAAAAAGTTCCTAATTTATTTAATAGAAATGCCTATAATTTTATACTACAGCTGTTGAAAAAAGCAAAAATCTACTTTTAAAAATAATTGTGCAGGAAGGGGTTAAATAATTCATAATTATTTAATGAGAGTTAAAAATTAATACTAAATAGTTTACAGCCAACAAATGATGATTGACGGTTAATTAAGTATTATTTAGGTGATAAATAAAACACTTGGGTTTTGAGAATTTACACAATTTAATGTCGATGCACTGCGACAATTGTTTCGCCACACAGTGGCTTCACCAAGTAAAAGCCTCATCAATCCAATATTTAAGTATTATATTTTTTCAAAAATAATAAATATTGGGATTAGTCTTAAGTCATTTAGGTTTTTTACTATAATAACCAAAGGCGATATTTATATAAAGAAATAATTTTATTCAGTTATGTAATTACTATTTTTTTATGACATTTTGCCATCTTTCGGGTAACATCATGATGCCACGGTCAAGGAGCTTCTGGTCTTCCTTAGCTAAAAAATGAAGCAAGTGCTATTTGACCCCATTGATTTAATTGAATAGTTTAGTATTTAAAGAGTTTTGCAAAGATCGGAACAAATTGTAGTCGGACGGCGCAAGATCTGGTGAGTCTGGTGGATGGTCCTTCAAATTCCATTCAAGCTTCAGCAATTTCGGGCCGGTCACCGAATTTGTGTGTGGTCTCGCGTTTATTTGCCAATTTTTGCCGCTTTTCGTTGATTTCGTTCATTCAATTTATCCAATTGGCAACAGTACACCGTTGTATTGATGGTTTGGTTCAGTGGTAGCAGCTCAAAATACATGATGCCTTTGTGATGCTACAAAATTGGTAGCATAACCTTCTTTTCGTGGACATTTGCTTTCCAAGTGGTTGCAGCTTTCTCACTGATCGTTTTCACACAATGTGTCGTAAACTATCCATTTACGAAACAGTGATGAACAACCTCTTTTGAAAGATGTTTTACAGATAATGTTTATAAAATTTATAACAATATTTCATCACACCTCAAAACACTCACATTAACCCATTTTAAGAAAACTATCCGGAAGAATTTGTTACTAAAATATATTTCGTAGATGTAGAAATTTGCCATAGTTTCAGTTACATTCATTTAATTATTACTTTTATCTTTAGTTTTCTTAAATGTATTATCTATGTAAGAGTTGTAGAGCTGTTTTAATTTCCACTATATAATAGTATTGTTGTTTCCTTACGTCACTCTACATAGTTTTAATTTTTCTTTTTAGTTGTAATTTTAATGTAGGTTAAGTGGAGGAGCAGTAATATTGGATATCAACTATCTGAACTTCGCTTAAGTATTATTTTGTAACAGCATTTATTTTTGCTAATTAAGAAATTTATTATTATTAAATGGATTGTTTTTTATGAGCAGGCGTTTATGCTTTGTGTTTGATTAAAACAATTAGACACCTCTCTTGAACCGGATGTTCATTTTGGACACAAAGTGACCATTATTAATGGTTTGATACTTAGTACTAATACTTATTTTCAAATCGGAAAGGATTAATGATGTCATATCTAAAGTATTGAAAAGTATTTTTGCTAGATTACATATTATAATTTTCTGTAGGAATGAAAAATGCCCGTATTGGCTAAAGGCATAAATCCGTACATAAATCATTCCGAACAATTTTTGTTCTTAAATAATAAATGCGAGAAAATATTTTTTGGGGGACTGGTACCATTCGTCATTGGGATACAATTAATGGTGCTTTAGATTGACGGGGCGATTCTTTAAAGTAACAAGTTCATTTACACACACAAATACCCAAATTACACGGCGGAACGACCACGTGGTCGACAGCCAAACACTACTATCACTATTTTTTCGTTTCGAAAAATATCAGATATTCCAATTGGAAAATTATATTATTCTTATTATTTAGTAAAGTTATTGACAAGTTATCAAAATATATACGAAATTCTAATCTCGGTGGTCTAATGGAGTAGTGAATTTTGTCTCAAGTTTTGTGGCTGTTTAATTATTACTTTTAGTCGCAACAAACAGCTAACGAAGAAATATTTTATTGCAGCAGAGTAGATTTTCATAAATAAGTTTAAAGTGATTTTTAACTTTAAGATATCAACTATATTTTTAAAACAACATTGCAAATCCAGTCAATTAAATACTATTAAATTCTTTTAAAGTCCTTTACGTCATTGTATAAAATTAGATAATAACTTAACAATATTACTAAAATACTATTCAATATATGGAATTCAATTTTTGTCAACATAAATGTAAATTAAAGTAATTATTTTGTATGAATACACTCAATAAAATAATTTATTGTAAATTTTTTACTCCCATGCAAATATAGAATAATGTACTAAAATTATAGAACGTTAAACTATTCAATTAAGCCAGATTTTTCCCAGTTTATATGAATAAAAAATTAGTATCTAATATGCCTGTAAGATTTTAAACGTTATAAAATTTTTCTAAAAAAAAATAATATAACACGTGCTTCATTGTTTCATTTGCGAATGCAGACTGCGCTTTAAACGAATATGGAATTTAATATGACGGGAATAAATGCAGACGGACTCTAAGGTTCATCGTACTAATGCTTTAATTAAATTCTTCATATTAAATGTTTTTACAGATACAATTAAAAAAAATCAGGTAACAATTATTATTACTTTAATGATCTGATTGACTATGCACTTGAAAATCCATATTATATTTAATTAACATACATTGTATGTTTATTCTTCACCTGCAAAAGCCACAGCGTGGGGAAACAATTGTAGTAAGTAAAATAAAATACTGAAAATCAAACACTTATTATTAGAAATAAAACAACACAGTTGGGAGGGTTTCACATTTATTGTTGAACACTGAAACATGTTTCGCCACACAGTGGCTTCATCAGGCAGATGAACTATTCATCTGCCTGTGAAACCCTCCCAACTGCGTTGTTTTATTTCTATTTGTTTTGGAGTTTCATAATGTATCCGCCTCCTCAATTCAATAACTTATTATTAATTAAATTATTACTTTAATTACATATATTCAATAAGTTAATGATAACACTTATCAATAATGAAAGTGTTTATTAAATCATAATGATCATTCAGTAATTTTTCTAAAATCCAAATTTATTCTGTAATGTAATTAAATTTTAGCAAAACATCGCTTATATTGAGGCAAAATAAAAACAAATTATCAAGAGAAGAGACAAGGTTTCTTGAATCATTCCCACATATTACGGAGCAACATGTATTTGTTTACGACACTTATATCTAAACTGGTCGTTCTGTGGTTGCTACACAACGCATATTTCAAACACAATTCAATGTTGGAAGGCACGGTCTACGATTCCACGCGAAACACCATCCGTACTATAAGATCGTTGAAGCCTGTAGTACCTCGATGTGGAGAAAGAAGTGTCAGAACTCCTGAAAATGTGGCTCGAGTTGGGGTAGCTATGGAAGCAAATCCACGTCGATCGGTAGTGCAGCTTGCTCACGCGCTAAGGATAAGTGATAGGTCAGTACGGCGAATTCAGTAAGATGGGGCAACTTGTCACACCTCAAGGGATTCTATGGCATTTTTGAAGGATTCATTTCGCTATGAGGGGACATTGAGTGCCCCCAATGATCACCTGTTCTTACGTCTTGCGATTTTTTTTTCTGTGGGGGTACCTAAAGGTGTATTTATTGAGAAATCACGGGCCCTTGATCAGCTGTCCAAAGCTATCATCCGAGAAATTCAAGCGATTCCGGCCAACATGTAGGATGCACGAACAACTTCTCAACTCGACTTCAGGAGTGTGTGGAAAAGAATCGACACCACTTAGATGACATTATTATGGTAAATCCACACCTACCTATTAAACAAATATTTTTTTAATATTTTTAAAAACGTCATACTTCCCTTCCAGGCCCTGTATTTAAATAATGTTATTATCTTACTTTTGTACATTACCAAATTAATTTAATTTTAAAAGTTTATATAAAAAGTTGTTTTAATCAAATTTTCAAACATATCACTGAAATTAATAGGCAAGTTTTACATTAATGATAGGTTTGAGATAGGTAACTATTGCCTTGCCAAAATCAGCTATGTCTCTAAAGCAACGTTTTATATTTAATCGTGTGATAGGTATGTTCATCAGCTTATTAAATTAAGTATTATTTATTAGCATGAATAAATAAAATTAATTCAAAATAGTATTTCAATTCATCTATAACTATAATAATGCTGATTTTACATACTTGAGTAAAGCTTTGATTTCAATATTGAGTTGTTTTATACAATTACCCAAAATTAAAAAGTAACCATGTAAATTTTAAAATAAATAGTTACTTCATTTTATCTTTTTTTATTATAAATACTATATGTGTAGTAAAGGGTATCCCAAATTTAACGCAAGATTGGAATCAAATAGAAAACACACTTTTTATTCTTTAAATTGCAATTTTATTTATTCATGAAATTTTCCATGACCATTCTGCACAAATCTGGTCGAATTTCATTGATGCAGCGTTCAATTTTCTCCTGTAATGCACGGATGGTTATGGGCTTGTTGATATAGATCTTTGACTTCAAATAACCCCATAAAAAGAAGTCTAGTGGTGTTAAATCACACGATCTAGGGGGGAAATTCTGATCACCGAAACGCGACAGTACACGACATGCAGTAATTGAATTGTTTCACTGGCCGTATGGCACGTGTTGCCGTCTTGTTGAAACCGCATATTGGCCACATCAATATGACCAATTTAGGCTGAAAGAACTTTGTAAGCATGTCGCGATACCGATCACCAATCACAGTCACTGCTTGACCAGCCGTATTTTCAAAAAAATATGGTCCAATGATGCTTCCGGCCTAAATCTCGCACCAAACAGTGACGCGTTGTAGATGCATTTGTTTTTCAACAATCACATGTGAGTTTTCTGAACTCTAAACACGGCTATTTTGCCATCAAGGTGAAAATGTGCTTCATCGCTTAGGATGATTTTGCTCGAAAAAATAGCATTCACTTTTTGCTGTTCAGTGGTCCATTCAACGAATTCCCTTCGCTGTGCATGGTTATTAAGCTTCAGTTGTTGTGTTAACTGAATTTTGTAACAATGGAGACACATATCTTTTGTTAATATGCGCTGTAGAGAGCTTCTTGCAATTTGCAATTCTTGATCACGACATCTAATTGATGTTCTGGAATTTAAACGGCTTGTTTTTGGACGACCAATATGTTTAGCGTCTCCAATTTAAAACACTATTACGACCATATTTTGTATGAAATTTTTAAACTGTGGCCGCCAAACTTTCATTACTTTTAAAATAATGTTCAATAATGAAAACATGCTGTTGTATCGTGTAACGACCAAGGCTACCAACAATCTACTGCGCAAATGGCGGCAAATTCAAAATCTTGCGTTAATTTTGAGACACCTTTTATAATACCGGAAGATACGTATTAACTGAAGCTGACAATACGAAGTATACGCCAAATTGTTTAACTTTCAGATATATATTATTTCTAGATGGATACATTAAATACTTTAAAATCGTCGAGCATATTTTATTAATGTGCAAGTCTCATTTGAGATTATTTTGAAGGATTATCCCTAGGAATTACAACGTAATGAAATGATAGATATGTCTAAAATACCGAATAAACATTTGTATGTGTAAACAATTTACTTAGCACAAAACTCATACTGGTTGCGAAATCTTCCCGGAAACCCAAATTGTCATGTTTTGTATTTGTAATGAATGAGAATATGTGTCCCTGATGATCTGACAGATTATTAGCGACTATATGTGATATATCAAAATAGATGTTTCAGGATATTATCTACAAGCAGAATATTGTATAAAATTTTTGAGTTTGTAAAGTGATATCTTATTTCAGCTAGTAATTCTTTTTTTAAAATTTGTAAACAGTATTTAAATTATCATATTTCATTAAATATACATTAAAAGTACCTCCAAAATGTCAAAAATTTTATTAAAAAAATATGTAAAATGCCAATTTCAATATATTTTTTCATCGAAATGTTACTCTGTCAGATCGGTTTTCAATTCTAGGTTACTTTGATTAAGATAAATGCTCCTCCCCGGCTTTAAAAATATTTTGGAAGGTTCCATAACTTGTATTTAATGTTCGGTATATAAAAATATATCTAAATTTAGTTCGTGTAAAAGTATATTTAATTCTTTAGTTTTAATATTTTTATAGAATATATTCATTATAAGATTATACAAGTAAATAGTTATTTTAAATAAAGAATCATCTTGTATACTACTATACTATTCAATTAATACCAAAACATTTCCGGAAAATTGTTCTTCACATAATTCGCAATATTCTTTATTCTGGTGCTTCGCTGAAAATAGGATACGTAGAAAAATCTTACTTCGGCTAAATGATAGAATTATTTTGTCAAAAACCGATTATGTACTTTATTTTTGTTTCTTTTACTGTTACCTGTTTTCCAGTCGGTATTAGCTTTGTCTAACGTTGCAGCACATATGATCTTTTTCTTCTATCTCTCTGCTGTCTTCATAAATTCTCCTGGGCAGTATTTAATATTTTAAGATTTTATCCTAAAATAGTTTATTTACTGAGATATCCTTAATTTTAACCATGATATGAGATAATAATTATTCTAGTATTTATTGTATTTAATATTTTCCACTCTTTGCATACTCAAAACATTCATTTCACGTTAACTTTTTACATTTAGCACAGTATGATGTTGCCAGAGAGATTAAGATTCCAGAAACAAACCCGCAGTTCGAGACTTGTATTCTTAAGCGGCCCCTACACGATCAATATTTACGTCAATATATTGCACAACAATTGACATTGTACAATAATATTGAGCGTCTGTCGAGCAGTTGAAAGATTGCGCAATATATGGAGTCAATAAAAACAGTTTGATTTTTATTGTGCAATCGAGTACAATACAAGAGTGAACGTATCAAGTTACCGTTTCCTGAAATAGATACGCACGGGGAATTATTTCGTAAATGCGAAATAAACAATAAATAAATACATAAGAGAAAACGAATAGATTATCATCATTTTCTACTACATTTATGTTGATAAGGGTTTATGTGTTCTCTTTCTAATGGTGGCAACACTCTACTACTAATTTCTTTACAAGAGTTACCTTCTACATTCAATTGATAATCTTGTAGAAAAAAATGTATCTAGTAAGGAACTCTTGCCCAATTAAATATTCTAGTTGTGCTAAAATCTCGATTTCAGATAAAATCAATTTCTTCACATAATTTAATGTAAAGATTGAGTCAATCCATAAAAATTTAAAAATATATAAATAATAAGGGAAATAATTTAATAATAAGAAAATATAGGTAAATCAATTCTCTGGCAGTTATTTTTACTCGTTATAAAGTTGGAATTCAGTTCTTTTTATATTAGATGAATTGCTCAATTAACGTAAAGTAACATCTACTGACGAAACAAACGATTCTTGTGAAAAAGTACATAGAAAATCCATTATTTTGTTAGTTTTGAATTCCTCATATATCTTATTTCTGGAGTTTAAATAATGAAAATATAAGTAATAATTTAAAATTAGGAAAAAAAATATAATAATAAAATCAGCGTAAAGTCATTTCTTGCTCATAATTTCTCATAACATATTCACTTACAAACAGTTTAAAGTACATTTAATAATTTATTAGACAATATAAGTGGTTAATATATGAGTCATAAAATCAAATGACAATCAATACATTTGATTGTTATTTATGTATATACGTGTATGAAATGTTAATACCCTGTTATGGTCAACAGATATATTCTTCCTACCTTTTTACTAGGGAAAAACTGATCAACAAATCCGACTTGCCTCTCATTGGCCAAAGAGTTTTCGTTAAATAATCTTAAGATAATTTTCTTTTGTTGAAAATACGGAACCTGAAGAAGAGAATATGAGCTAAGTAATGCACTTACATATAAACTGATCTTAAATTATTAACAAATAGTTTCCTACTATGTTCGGTAGGATTTTTAATACGGTATTAACAACGAAAATTATGCGAAACTAGCTGCAATGTGCAAAATGACTAAATTAGTTTCCTATTAACGGCATGACTCTTAATAGCAGTAAAAATATCAAATCAACTTTTATTAATTTACATCTTACTGCCTTAGAGTATGTAAGCAATATAAAATGTGAATGTATTTATTTGTCAAAAAGCGTTTTGTATTTGCCCAATGCAATTATGATTTAGGTTTGTTTTAAGCTATTTTTAAACACGATTAGAATGTTTGGTTTTGTGCGAAGATATTTAAGTGGTTATTTTCTTTAAAACTATATTTAACATAATGAAAAAAACTTTTTCTGACTCGAAACAAATAAATTTCCCATTGGATGTGTATATTTGTTATTATCAAGTAAATATTTAGAATGCTTTGCCATGTATATACAAAGATATGTAACTAGAACGTACTCATTATTGCATATTCCAATATTTCGCATATTAAACATATTTGAATTATTTTTTTAGATTGTTAACTACCAATAAAATTTGGTTTTTACTAGTATAAAGAAAATAGGTCGTTAAAATATCTCAGAGATTATATATAATATACAGGGTGTCCCGTTAATGTGGGGGAAATGACTGGACCACATATTCCTGGGGTCAAAATATAATTATTTAACCCAACATATCAAAATATATCCAAAAGTTTACGGTTAAGCCGTAATTTGTCTTTAAAATTCCAAATTTTTTTTATTTCATTTGTGTATAACAATTGAACGCTTTATTCGATTTGAATGAAATTTATTATTAATAACTACCATAATATAATACATCATTTCAGTTATTATGGTCATTGATGATTGATAGGAAGTATAAAAACCAGTAGTACCACCACTTAAAAACCAAAATATTTTTATTGGTGTATCTAATAAAAACTAACAAAAAAAATACTACTTGAAAGACCATTTAATTTAATAACTTTTTTGTTTCTTAATAATATTTTATATCTACGGTTTTCGCACAAAAAAATAAAATATGAATATAGTATGCTCATTATGCACTCATTAATGAGTAAATTAACTTACTCAATTGAATAAAAAATAAATAATATCAATTCATGAAATAAATCAAAACAATATCTAACACTTTTCAAACAAAAAATCTGTTTTCTCCAAATATGAATATTTATAAACTTTAATAAAGTCAACAATTAATTATTTAAAGAGACATGGTAATTATTATATTCGATTCGATGAAAAACTAAATTTTGTTTTTACTAGATAAAAAACTATACATTATTTTTTTGTGAGAAAACCGTAAAAGATATCAAATATTATTAAGAGAGAAAAAAGTTTCTAAATTTAATTGTCTTGTAATCAGTATTTTTTTTTAGGTTTTATTGGGTGCAGCAATAAAAAAATATTTTAGTTTTCAAGTTTCACTTCCTGTCGGTCACATATGTCCAAAATAACTGAAATGATGTATTATATTATGGTAGTTATTAATAATAAATTTCATTCAAATTGAATAAAGCGTTCAATTGATATAAACAAAAGAAATACAGTTTTTTGGAACTTTGAAGACAATTTCCGACTTAACCGTAAATTTTTGCATGGAATCTGTGCTTCGGCCATTTCCCCACATTAACGGGACACCCTGTATATACAAACTATATTATGAGATTAGAGGACTAATTGCTTAAACTAGCCAGAAACTAATAACTTTGAATAATATCATGCCAAGATTTATTAATATGTATGTTTGATTAAATGAAATATGTATCCAAATTGTAATGAAATGAAATCGTAATTGTACCGATACGATTTATTAATTTTATTTAATAGTTGATTAATCCCAATAAAATTATTTAATATATTGTTTTGTTCTATTTGTATTGAAACTAATATTTGTAAACGTCAATAATCGCAATATCAATAAATGACGAATTAAACGAAAAACTCTTCACATAATAATTGGTTCTATTCATTAAAATAATAAAATCTTCTTCCGCATCAATAAATGCGCATTGCGTTTATATGCAAATAAGTGAGTATATAAATAAACATATCAATGCAACGTGCTGTTTATGCGAGAATAGTGCAAATAAGTATGCACAGGTGGTTTTTATCATTAGGTTGTATAAAACACAGGCATCAAAAGCATGTTTTAAGCACACCACGTTACCTACAATATCAAGCCAAAAACAAATCTTTACTGAAAGGCCAAATTTAAATTTAATTATAGGCCAGGAAAAGATGCATCTTATTTACTGGATCACAAAGTCAATGCATATTTGACCTTGAGGAGTCTCCATTGATTACTCAACGGATTTAAACTTAAATTGCTATTTTTTTTTCAGAAAAAATCGCCAGCGAAGGACGCCTTTGATGTCGATATTTTTTACCATCGCACAGAGCTAAAATTAATTGAATCGTTTATCCCAATAACATGAATTACGCCCATCACAAATCAGACATTTCCACGGCATAGAGTGAAGGATCAAGGAATTTTAATATGAAAGAGATATTAATGGATGTAATCTAAAGTTTGATTAATTCCACAAAACGCTGCAAACATCTCGCCTCTACTCGTAATTATTATTTATTGGGTGCACAGTTAGTAGTCACGATGTAAACATGTTTTGCATGCTGTGCCAATGGGAGATGCAAATATTTATAAACATTGAAACTTATGAAACATCCGTTTAGAACTCACGTGACTGGCGGCTGCATATTGCACTACATAGTAACAACAATTATCAGTCTATAAATAGAAGTGCAAGTGCAAATAACTAATGCGTGCATTACATTGTGCGCAGTATGAAGCGTTATGCACATTTTTGTGCATTTCGAACGGATAGAATTGATTAGATTACAGCAGAATTACGACCTTATCTGCCCCTTGTTGCCAAATAACCGAACTGATCTACCCCAAACCATTATATACATCATTTTGTAGCCGTAATATACATTTTCCACTTAATAGTAAATCCCTTTACGTGCGCGATTAGAACAAGATATGATTACGTAACATATTGACACTACTTTCTTTAAAATAAATATGTGCGTACTTAGGGTCAGTGTGCATATGCTGTTAAAGCAAATAGTTTTGTACACATAAAATTTACGTCAATCGGTTTTTAAGCAATTAGCTGATTATTAAATTCGTAAAACGTCATGAGTATCATAGCAAAATGATGACGTTTGATAAACTATCAGGTGATCCTGTTCGCTGAAAAAACTGACTAGGTAAAAGGAATGCTACCAAAAGATTTGATTAAAAAAATAGAACTACTAATTGTTGAAAATGTATTTACAACATTGTATATAAGTTCCTAGGTATGAATTTTTAATGTTTTGCTTAATATTTACTCTGGTGCATTATATCATCTGTCAGAAAATCTACTACTAGTTCAACAACTACATAATTCAGTTTTTAGATAATAGAGATAAAGAAAATGCTTTATCTGTAACAAAAACAGAAGCAAAATAATATTATGGTATCGTGCAAATAAATCTCTTCTGCATTATTCAAAGATAGATGTGCAGCATTGAAGATCGCAGAGCAAAAACTTACATTCTTGCGTCAAACATTTGAAGTAGTAACATGCGTAAATTCTAAATAAACTATAAATTCACAAGTACAATGGGTGTTAATTTTCTAAGTATTTTATAGTAAAAGAGGTAATAATTATAAGAGAAGATGATTCGCGAGATGTAAGGCCTTTTTAAAAATAGTTCCATTACACTTATTGAACGCTAATGAACTTCTATGATATATCTACTACTAATTAGAATAAAATTATCAGAAAACCTATTCCTTATGAGTGCCAACCATAATTAGACCTAATTAGCAAAGAAACGAAGCCATAGCGCATGTATGAAGTACTTTTTTGTATTTTTTGCAACGTACTCTTCACTTCACTGTGTTCACTACCTGGTACGAAATATGCAAACTATGTAAATAAATTATCTTACTTTAAAATAAAACTATACTTACTAAATATTTATTAATGAAATATTTCTACATCAAAAATAGAAAACATACATATTTGGTATTTAAGCCATTTAAATTGCACAGATATTACAAAAGTGTGAGTTGAAGAAGCAATAATAATCTATGTGGTTTAGTACAGTGTATGTGATTTCTATTTTAGGTTTAGTATCACTGCAGGCAATCAAATTGGCAAAATAAAGAGAGGAACTTTACCATAAAAATTTAATCATAAACGGATTAACCGAAAGTGAAAATGAAGACATACCATTTATCAAGAAAACAGGCAATCATTTTGTGATAAACAACCACCAAAGAAAAACTATAGAGGAACCTTCTCTGAACAGGACAACTTGGACAATGGGAGAAAACTTACAGAACATCTACAATTTTTGAAACGGTATGTTTAAAGGTTCCATTAAACTCGACAATTGTAATGCACAACATTTGGCATTAAATAAATCTACTGGATAATTAATATAGAATATAGAGGAAAACAGAAATACTAGTTTTCTACGATATTGATGTTATTTATTATTTAAATGTTAAATTAGAAAATGTAAAATTTTATTAAGTAACATATTAGGATAAATGTTAAAAATACAACTATTATAATTATTGATAGTCGAGTTTTTACTTTTCCGATTTCTGTAGTAATTGTTTTCAAGTCTCGGAACTTATTGCTATTGGTAGGGTCGATGATGTGCTCATTCGGTGAAATGTTTGGCCATTACTTGAATTTTCAACTATATTTGTAACGCTATTAGTATTTTATAAAGGTTTGAATATTGTGTACCCTCTTTTAACTTTATTATTTATTGAGTGTTCAATATATTGCTCCCAATACATTTGACTTCCACCCACTATGTCGTTTTATTTCGGAAATATTAACCACAGTATCAGCAAGAACAGTTGTAAAAGATCTTCTCAAAAATGCTCAATACACAATTGACGATCAGCCAAATTTAAAAAGCAACAAAACAAGTGCAAGTAGTAGGAATTAATATTTATTGATTCCTACTACTTCTTTTGTGCATCTCCAATTTTGGTAGTTCAAAAGAATCCATTGTCACATTGTCCACAGTGAATATCACATATAATACTAAAATTACCTTCGTAAACAAGAATTTATCGACAGGTGCATCATAAATAAAAATTTTCATTTCTATGATGTTTTGCTTTTGAACCCGGAATATTTTCTCTATAAATAGTTTGATCTCATATTTCGAAATATCCACGTTATGCTAATGATAATAGGTAGCATGGAATACAGACTGAAATCATACTTCAAACAGAAGATGGCTTTATGTCGTTAAATGTTTTATCCATATATGCCACAAGAACCTTTTCGGAAAATAAATGTGTCTGTTTATCATTCCCCCAAACCATATTTTTTTTAATCAAATTGATACTTCTTTCGAAATTCATCGGGTAGAATATTATGAGAAGCGGAATTTCCTGCTTCGATGATACCTGGTTCACTCAGTGTACTTTTAGTTTTATGACATACAAAATGAATTTTCATAATTACTTTCACATGATTGGGTTTTCTATTTCCATGGTTCTCTTTTAGTAGTAAGATACAACATTTTTAGTGGTGAAAATATTTTACCACCTTGTGAAAATTGTGAGTAGAAACTCTTTTTTTCTACTCACAATTAGATATTTAAATTATCATATGAGAATAAATACAGTCAAGTGCAAAAAATGAATGCTAAATATTCTAAAGATTCATGCTACCAAGCTATTATACTTAGAATATATTAGATTCCGACTGTTGGTTTAATAAATAGTCTGTTGCTTTTTATTTTATCACAGAACACAAATTGATTGAAGTAGACGTAATAAATGTATGAATATAACATAAAGAAATTTTTAATATATTATATAATAATAAAAAACAATACAAATTGTTGTAATGCTCCAAGAACACCTGAAGTAGTAATCCTAGCTTTAGCTGAAAATTGGGAAACCTTGAAAGAAATTTGATTCTAGTCGACTAGTTACTATCTAACGAAACTCATAAAATTAAACAGTTTCCGGAGGTTCAACTATACATGTAAGGAAAACATGTATGTGGAATGTGAGTATTGACAAGAACTATTACAAAGCAGATAAATTTGAACTGATTGACGAGTTGAAAATCCATATTATATCTAATTAATAATAAGTAGATGATTTTCAAATTTTGATTTAACTAACTACAATTGTTTCCCCACATTGCGACTTTTTCGGGAAAATATTAAACATTGATACAAATTTGAAAATCAACCACCAATTAATTAGACAGTTAAATTTATTTGTATAGTCGCTTACCAATCTCAAGATTATAATATAACCTTAACCGAACTAAAACCCTTTTATAACATTATCTATTGTCAAGCTCGATAAATTAATGACATTAAGTTCTGAATCAAATTACATTTATTTCGGTGCTTGTGCCTTAATCATAGATATTAGTTCTCTATATTTCATTAGTTATTAATTTACTTGCTATCTACATTGTTAATACATCCACAAATTAACCCACCGCCATATGCAAATATTATCATTGACAAAATTAGATTAGTGATAGAGTGCCAAGGTATATGATTCATATATATTACATATTTATGCACAAAAATATTATTTCCTGCAACTGGGACCACACAAATAGTAATTATAAGCTTATTGAATATATAACTTACAAAATATAATAAGTCTAAAAATTGCATTGAATAATATTGACTGAAATGAATTAGATTATTTTATCATTGGTGTCAAGAGTCAACCCTGTTTAAAGAAATAATAAAAAATATAAAATAATATGAATAACAAACCACTTCAACCACACAGGAAAAAATGGAATTGCAAATAAAATTGTAAATTGTATGTAACAAAATAAAAAACAGTTGGTAATAAAAACAAAAAAAAATTGAAATAATTTGTGGTTAAAACTTCGTTCTGGAAATATTATGAAAAATATTGCACTAAATGTGTAAAGTATATATCTTCGTTTAAAATGTTATATATAAGTATTGTATGAACAAGTAATGAAAGTTCATTTTAAAAAGGGTTAAAAATGAATTTTGGTAATTATCTTTCCATAGATTTGGCAAATATTGAATCACTTAAGTCAGAACTTTTCAATTTATTTTTCTTTGATCTTTCTTCTATAATAATTCATACAAAAACAAATTATATTATTAGAATCAAATAAAATATTGGTTGAAACAAGCATAGCGGAGTTAATAATTAATTATGTTCTTCCATTCAAACCTTTTCTTTACCATAATGTTGTGGGGTTTTATATACACTTTTTTTAAATTCTTTCATTCCCTATTTAAATAGTGGTATAAAAACTTATTATTTTCATTTACCCTTTTAAAATGAACTACTACATAGTGGCGCTCGCTACCATCATTTTCATCGTTTATTCCCCTTTTAGGAGATATTTTTTGGCAGTTTGCTGGCAGATTTATAATATTACATACAAAAATATCCGAAGGAAGTATTTTTGTCCTGTTTCTGTTTATTTATTATTTAGATCAATAATTTATTTAGTATTGTAAATCAAAATAATTATCTATTAGGAGGTACGATACTATAATCTTAGTGAATGGTAACATAAAACACTATCTGAAGACAGTTAATTTTGTAAAATACTAAGGTTGCTTTAATATAAAATTAATACTTTCGCTGCTACATTCTTGATGGAATATAATTACAGGGGTGGATATGTAAATGAAAGACTTGTTTTGTTCCATATATAATTTATCAGTTTCCTGACACATGTTTCATTTCAACAAAAATATCATTTTAGCGGATTGTCTTATTTAACATAATTACATAATTACCCTAGATTATATATACTTACAGATAAAAATCCACCCCTTCAGTAATCATAGTACACATGACAAATAAATTTATGAAATACAAGCATGTACAACACCTGAAATTATTGCATATTTTTAGCACAGATGTTTTTTTTTAACTTTTTATTTACTTAGCTGTGACCATTCAGTCACGACATGCTCTTAATTTAATATTAACTTGATAAAAACACAGGGACACATCAGAGGATAATCAGGTAGTCATCTTATTGAATGAAATATTTAAACCTTATACCTAAACATACTAGCGACAAAAAATGATAAAGAAAAAAAAACACTCTATGAGTATTAAGTATCTTTAGGAATATAGTCATATCATAAAATACCGTATCTAAACATTATTTTTTTTGTCGCATTACTTTTTTGTTACTCTTTGGTAGTATATTATTATGTATTTTAAATTATAGTAATAATATAATCTGTCAAAACAACAAACTGCGATAATACTAGTGAAATAATATAAACGATGCAAAAAGTATTCGTAGTAAAAAAATTGAACCTAGACATATTCCTAAAAGAACAATATTATCCTCACTTAATTAGTATGTATATTTGAACATTGGTTGCAAAACCATGCAATTTCATTTCTTAATATTAATAATTATAAACTAATAAATTATTATATAAGAGAAGAACAGGGGGAGGAGGTGTTTTAATTATGGCAATCGAGTGTACAGCAGTTTCCTTTAAACTGGAGGGTAAAAAAATACACTAATCCCGGTATACCACCCACCAGTAGTACTTATCAAAACATTAAACGAATTGTTACAATTTGCTTATAATAAATTTTATAATATATTTTTATTTGGTGATTATAATATAAATGTGACAAGAATAATCGAATATCAGCCAGATTCTTGAGTAATTTCAGCCTAAATCAAATTGTATTTACATGCATCTGCAGTGATAAGTCGGTTTTTGATAATATATTCACAAACTGCAATAATTAATGGTTCATACCTTTCTAGTCGAATTTTCTAATCACGATGCAGTAGTTGAAGATATATCTGTGGAAGTTGCTAATCTCATAAAAGACAAATATACCAAATGCATCAGACGTAAATTTTAATTTGGCTTTTCAAATAATAAGAGCATTTTTATTATAAAATCTTTCAGTAATAAATAAAAACAGACCTGATAGCATCCCATGCGATATAGTGGCGGATGTTGCCGAACTGGTGGCACTAGCTTTAACAGAGAGTTTCACATTTATTGTTGAACACTGCAACATGTTTCTCCACACAGTGGTTTCATCAGTATTCGTCTGCCTGATGAAGCCACTATGTGGCGAAACATGTTGCAGTGTTCAACAATAAATGGGAAACCTTCTCAACTGTGTAGTTTCATTTCATTTTATAAAAATTTTGAGTTTACCTCTAAATTACGATTATTGGGATATTACGCAGTTTGTCATTTTCGAAAACAAGAATGATGCATTTTTATTATTATTATTGATAGTATGCACTTATTAGAAGCCAACTATTTAATAGTATAACAAACAAATAAAATGTATGCACAATTACAATTCATAGATCGATAAATTCTGTCAACAATGTGATTAAAATACTAAATGGAAATTGCAAACAGGAAACCATAAACATGCGTAGTTTAACCTTATGACATTTTCTAAGTTTCTCAATTGCTACGTAGAAGATAAATAAATAATTAAATGGTAATAACATTTATTAGAAATATATGCATGGATATGATTTTATATTATTTTTGTATTCAATTCTTTTGTGCAATTATCGTTCATACCAATGCACTTGACACCATTTTAAGATCTAAATATGTTAAGTGGGCTATTTCCTTATAAATGAATTAAATGCAATAAATAATGGCTCGTTACTAAGAGAACTTTCTATTACTTTCGGATCTAAGTAATTATAAATATACGTTATCTTGGTGTATAGTAATTATCTTTCGTAACACTAACACAATAAGAAGTTAATTGTGATCATAACATTTAGCGGTTAATATTTTATGTTCTTCTGTATTAATTGCAAACACAAACAAAGCGTAGATTTTTTATTTATAAAAAGAATGGAAATTTTTAGAACCTACTAGCGAGAAAATATATCAATCGGTTTCTAGGATCCATCATATGTTATCATTGCCAAATACAATGCAAATATCTCCAGTATATAATATGTAGTAAATTTGTTAGTAAATTCATCCATCATATTTTAAAAATCTATATGATTGTGCATAAACCAACAGATTTAATGATAAGAGTTTGAAACACTGATAAAATATATATTATTTATAAACCGAAAAAAAATTACATTATTAATGTGTATATTACGTTTTTAAATTAAATTTTTTAATGAGCGGTTGCTGTTGATGAATGAAGTCATAATATATTTTAATATGCAAATATATTATTTATTTACATGCTCATTAATTAAGTTATATTTTCTTTTCAATATATTTTGTTTCTTGTTTGTAATTTTGAGTATTTATAAACTAAATTTTAGCATAATCTGTTAATAAAAGATGTCATTATATCAATATAAAATTATTTTTTTTTATATTTACTATGCACTGTTTATGTTTACTATTTTATTCTTATTTCATTAGGACGCTGCAGTTGAAGTCAAGGAAGTAAAAAACATCATGCATTCATTATTTAATGTGACATGCACTATTCAATAATTTCCATATCTGAGTAAAATAATCACCAAAAATTAACTATAATAATGAAAAACTATCTATTATTTATTAGTATTTGTATCCTAAAGTATAATAATAATTATCGCAAAATATAATCATCATTTTCGATGTATTTAAAACACCTTCATGTTTTTTAATAATATAATAACTCAATATTTATTAACTTTATATCATAATATAAGATAATTGTACGTGTTGACAATTACTTATCTAAAATATTGGCAATGTGCTAAGCGCGAAATGTATTCGTTGTTGTGTAATCATCCTGCGCCGATTATTCCACTAGGAATAATCTGATGTTATTTTCTAAACTTATCACTCAAGCGATAACCTACTTTTCGTTGTTTACTATATTAAATATTATCCTATCCACACATGTAATATTAACTGCGATTGATCTTCCATTCTCATTGCGTAATACGTAGTAGTTTTGGTACATTCGATTAAAAAATAATTTGATTGATTTTTCGAAAACAGGTAATATAGGACATAAGTTAGTAAATAAATATTTAAAATTAAGAGATGTTTAAGAAAAGATTTTCTTAATGAATATCCGGTTTCTTGTTTCCTTTGTCTTTTCTTGGCATAGGCGTTGACCATTCAGCCACTAACGTACAGTTTCTTAATTTCGTGTAAAGTATTGAATGCAAATAGCCCACTTTTAAATGAATTGAATATAATGGCCACAATATCTGAAAATCAAATAAAAAACTGAAATTATGATGGTAAGAAATCGTATTATTTTTCTGTACAATGACTATTACATAATTGTTTGGTGGTAAAAACATAGAATTTTAATGTTGCTGTGAAATTGCCTGAATATAATTCAAGAAACAAAAATTTTGGACATATAATAATGATGAAAGCAAGAATAAAGACAATGGAGTAAATAATTAAAAGAAAAAGTGCGTATTAGGAAAAAAATCACTAAGTTCATCAACAAGAAGCCATCAAGGAACCAAAGGAAATACTTGTCGAGAAGTAATTCGCGATTCCCTGGACATGCCATCTTCAATGCAGAAGTGCTTACTACGGCCCTGATTAACAAGTTAAAGAACTGTATTTATACGTTTATAATCTATTGTAGCGCTGATTGGGGTGTATTTTCAAAAATCATGTAAATAATCCCCTTTGTATATTTTGGTTAATTTTCAAACTTTGTCAATAGTGTCTTACCTCTTGTTTCGAATCATTTTTAACACATCTCTTGATTGTTAGAGGAATCATTTTTGTATCACTGTTAATAATGATTCGAAGTTTACTCAGAAAAACGGATGAACTAGAGTGTGTGCACTACTTGATGATACATAATAGGTTTAACTGAGACCTGGAGCACTAAGGCTAATATAGATCACATGAGATTTGCAAGATATGAACGAATATCACAATTTACAAGAAAAATTCGGGAACATGGAGGCGTTATAATACTATCTGATGCCTGATGTTTGTAAAGAAGAGAAGAGTATAAACCATCTCCATATCCTCATTACATATAAACAATGAAATAATTGGCATTGACGTTCTTTTCCGATCGGAGATATACACACTTTTTGACTTATGAATAACCGATAAATTTGCACAATTTTATTCTACCATTACAGATACAAAAATTGTGAATAACTTCCAAGCAAATATTTCAGAAAAGTGCACCAGTCCAAAAATTAGTCATAATATGATATTTCTAGAACGGCTGCTTCTAAAGTAATTAAAATAATTAAAACACAAAAATAAAATAAAACAATGGTGGAAAGGACGAAATTCCGTCTTCAGTAATAAAAGGTGTTGTAAATGAGATAGGGGAACCCTAAACATATCTAATTAACTTGGCATTTACTACTGGTAAATTAACAACCGCACTGAAGGTTTCAAAAGTGGTACCATTCCACAAGAGAGGGAGTAACACAGAAATGGAAAATTTCCATCTGGTTTCAATCTTGTGTTGTTTTTCGAAAATAATTAAAAACATTATTGGGAGGAGACTATGGAATTATCTAAACAAATTCAACATTGTGACGGAACATCAACATGGATTTCGAGAAATAGAAACAGCAACCTACGAAGTTATGGAGAATATTACGAACAAGTTGGAAGCGGGCTTGTGTGAAATGTCAGCTAAATATTCGTGTATCTCGATATATAATAAATTACCACTATACATAAGACAATGCAGAAATAAAACGACCTTTAAAAACGCTTAAACAATTCATGGCAAACGAATGACATTACACCTCCTCCGAATTAAAAAATCAATGATTTTTTTTAATGTACATAGGTGCAAATATCCATATTTTATATGTGTATTATGTACAGGCTGCCCCGTCAATGTGAGTAAATGGGCGGACCATAGATTCCTGGGGTCAAAATATGGTGATTTAACGCAACTTATCTATATCCAAAAATTTACAGTTAAGCCAGAATTTGTCTTAAAATTTCAAAATTTTTGTTTTGTTTATAACAATTGAACGCTTTATTCGATTTGAATGAAATTTATTATTAGTAACGACCATAACAAAATTCATCATTTCAGTTATTATGGCTATTATTGGTTAACAAGAAGTATAGAAAACCATACTACCACCACTAAAAAACTCAATTTTTTTTTTTATTGGTGCATCCAATAAAAACTAAAAAAGTACTGTGTAAAAGACCATTTCATTAAAAAAAAAATTGTCTCTTAATAATATTTGATATTTTTTACGGTTTTTCCACAAAAAATTAAAAATATTTTTTTATCTGGTAAAAACAAAATCTAGTTTTCCATCGAATCGAAAATAAATGTTTTCCGTGGCCGTCTTCGTTTAAAAAATGTAAATTATGTATAATAATTATTTATTATTTAGTGTCTTTTATTAATTAATTTTTAACTTTATTATAGTTCATAAATATTCATACTTGGGGCAAACAGATGTCTTGTTTGTATTAGGATTTTTTAAAGGAAATTGTTTGAAAAGTGTTAGATGTTGTTTGGATTTATTTTATTAATTGATATTATTTAATTTTTATTCAATTGAGTAAGTTTATTTACTTATTAGAGCATAATGAGTGTACTATACTCATATATTATTTTTTTGTGCAAAAACCGTACAAGAAATCAAATATAATTAAGATACAAACAAGTTTTTAAATCAAATGCCCTTTCAAGTAGTATTTTTTTGGATGCACCAATAAAACAATATTTTAGTTTTTTAAGTGGTGGTACTCCTGTTTTTTATACTTCCTTTCAATCAATAATGTCCATAATAACTGGAATGATATATTATATTATGGTAGTTATTAATAATAAATTTCATTCAAATCGAATAAATCGTTCAATTGTTATTGTTTTGTGTGGACTGGATATGATGTCAGTTAATGTTATCGGATGGTTTCGTCGTTAATAATACTGCAGTTCTAATTTAAGGTGTTTATTCCACTGGTGGTAGTTTAAGACTGATTTACAAGATTTACAACTATTTTCTATTTACAAAATAAAGATGGTGGCGCGGGCGCACCCGAAAACGACCGATGTTTGTCCGGGGGATGGGACAGCGCTCCAACAGTTATAAACAAAAGAAATAATTATTGAACTTTGAAGACAAATTTTGGCTTAACCGTAAACTTTTGAATATAAATATGTTGGGTTAAATCATCATATTTTGACCCCACTTTTGTATGCAATAAATTCATTGATTTTATTATGTCAAACTAAATCAAAATATAATATATTAGGCAGTTTTAAAAAAAATCATTTGAAAATATGTATTAAGTTTTACTATTCTTGAGAAATAACTGTTTCATAGATTTTTGTGGTCAAAAAATATTTAAAACATTTGATTTAAAAAGATATTACAACTCAAGTTTTTAAAGCAGTTTTCCTGTGATTCGCGACAAAGGCCATTTATTCATTTAGAACATTTTGACATTAATCAAATATTTACACAAATTTTACAGATTTTATTCAGAATGCTTAATAAATTAAGTACATATAAAGTAAAATAAATATCTGCAGTTGTAGAAAGCAATCGAAGAAATAAATCGAATAAATGGGAACATTCATCATAAACAGGGTTTGACTGGAAGAACATTCTGAAGAATGAAGTCCGCTGTGATTCCTGTGCTTAAAATTTAGTGTGCTTTTTATGTATCTGTATTTTAATGGATTTTGTTAACATGTAATCCAAAGCATTATAATAAATAAATAAAAATTTAAATGTATCAGACGCTTAATAGATTTCTATCGAGACGTGATAAATCTGGAAACATGTATTTTAATAATAGCAAAGATATTATTGAACGTTGATAACAGTCATTATCCTCCCCTTTTTGAATCACTATCCGTTTAATTTTTAACATCACTTCTCAACGATCGACCAATAAATAAAATAAATTGGCCCATCCTTTACTATGAAAATTTGTAGTAACAACTGATTTAAATTAGCAGTGAGGAAAAAAATTCTTGCATAATTTTAGAACCCTTTAAGATAGGTCAATTAAAATGGTTACCTCATAAGTACCGGTTTAGTTCAAACTAAAGATGAGAAACTATAATTAAAGTATTCGAAAAATATAGATTCTTTAAAGTTAAGATTCAACAAATTCTATAAAATTTCTGTTTTTAAATATGCTATCAGTAAAAAACAAAATTATATAAAAGGAAACCGTTATTATTGATAAATGTTATTCATTTATTAGTATTAGTGAGCATTGGTGCGATAAATTATGCATTTTATTCGCGTCTGGTAGTTATTGAGGTTGCAAACAAACGATGAAATAGAAACCAAAGAATATAACACAATCATAAATGTTATAGGCACCGAAAAACATTGTAATGTATTTATTGCTTAATGGCAATTTCAATATTGTTTTAAAAATAATTTAATAATGATCAACATTTTATATAGGAGGATATATTATATATGATATTCTTGAACAATAGTTCAAAACAATAATATCCTTCCTCGATAATAGAGATCATAGAGTTACCAAGTTTGTTTAGAAGTCGATATTTATTATCAAAGATACAAATTTTAATTACAACCATGCATATTCATATTCCGTAGGCATAAAATGGCTGCTTTTTTCTATTATATATAAAGCAATTCATTTGAAAATATTAAGATTAAACAGACAAAATGAATTAAATTTATTATTAAAAATTTGTAGAATCTCTGTACTATAATAAAACCACAAAACAAAAGTTTATACAGACACGGAATAAAATCCACATAAAGGTAAAGACCATTTCTGAAAATAAACAAAAATAAATATAATGTACTCGTTTACATATTTATATTATATAAATTTAAGCATTTTTACAGCATAAACATAGGTGATTTACTAAAATTATAAGCACATATTTTTTATCTATGTAGTTTGTAATAATTTTATTTATTATAAAAGAAACAAAGTAATAAATACAAATACAAATTGGCGTTTGAAATCTAGAGTCATATTGAAGATACAATCAAACCTTTACAGGCTCATTAATCGATATTCTGACCAAATAATTTTTGCTGTACTGTATTATAATTATAATTATTTTGTTAGTGGTTTAAAACACCGTTATAAATTTTGAAATGCAATCGTCGTGTCATTGATGGTTATAAAATATTTTGTGTTATAATTTTTTTATATCAAAAATATTTTTATAAACCTCGTAAACAATATGTATTATACGCTAAGAATAATGAATTTACGAACTAATTTCATAATTAGGTACAGGTATTATGAACTCTTCGCAAAAATAAATTCTATTCAAGGCTCAAAAAAAAGAATGTACCAAAAGCGTATTGCAAATACTTCAACTCCATTCAAGCGTCCTCCTACGCAAAACATTTTAAACCTAACATTATATTGAAATACGGCATCTCAAGTTATAAACTTGGAACGATTTCCCTGAATCGTATCAAAAAGTTGGGGCGATTTAAAATATATTCGAATATTATTCAAATTATGGGGCAATTAACGAGGCCAACTTGCAAGTCGAATTGCGCATCATTTATAATGACTCATTATTCGTGCAATAACAAGACGCATCTGTACTTGTGATTAGCTCATTACACTTAAATTAACTTGTAACTTTGCCAGATACATTGTGAAAATGCATTGTAAACAATATTATTTCTTGAACATTGGTGAAGGTAACTAGACGGCGTCTGAGGTATAAATAGATTTTCATGTTATGAAATATTAAAATAGCGATGATTTATTAGGCAAAATATTATTATTATAAAATTATCAAGATAATTTTGATTAACTGGTGCAATAAGTGTTAATGGAAGAAAGGCATTACTTTGTTATTTAAAGTGAGATATGTATATTCTGATAATCAAAATAATTGGAGTTAAATCTCCAGGATTTAATATGAAAATCATTGAGTATTAACATAGATAACATTAAAGTAATCAATAATTTTTATAAGAAGCGATAATAACTACAAGCTTAAAATTCTACATACATATAATAAATTATAATTAATAATATAAATTATATAAATAAACCTGACTATGGTTATTTAACATTTGCTTATACTTGGATAAGGTTTACTCTTATTCAATGTATTTTATTTTATTTATATGAGGAAAATGTATCTATTATTAAGCATGGAACTAGATAAAAAGGAAATAAATGAAAATTAAATAGCCGCTTATAAGTTATTTAATTTAGTAAATAATTTAAAAATATGAAAGTTTTGGTAAATCTACAATAATTAATCTTTTTAAGGCATTTAAACAAATTATATATGTTAAATCAACTACTTTCTTGGCTAATACGACATATATTGAATTATATAAAAGTAATTTGTTACAAATAGAACAACTGTCAAAGCAGAACTAGTTTAAATATCTGTCAAATACTTTAAAATTTTAATTTACGCTGAAGAATTTTTAAACCAATTTGATGATATTATTATAATTTTATAGAATAAAACAATCCAAACATCAAGTTTAAACATATCTGCAGACACGTTTTAATCCTCTAGATCTCATTGATAAAAAAAACAAATATTAATTTATTCTAATTCTAATTTTATACAACAATTCAAACGATTATTTTATTATTTCATTTAGATTTATTTGGATAAAAATCAAATTAAAAAAAACATCAGATTTTACTATAAAACCTCCAATTGTTTTGTACTAAAAAAATATGTTTTGTTTCAACACAACTTAAAAATTCAAGAAAAAACCAATATCTAAACTAAAAAAACTAAAATCTTTAAACACTTTCAAAACTGAATGTGCAATGTACATTTTTTTTACAAAATTCTTTACAATATTAACATAAAAATGTAAAAGTAGCTATCGGAGAAACAATGATGAATTTCTACGATGTATTGTAATGAATAATTAAGCGTATTCATAATTGTATATGTGCATATTAACAATTTTGTATAAAACGCGTATATACACTGTTTAAAATATTACTAATTTTACACTATTTGATTTAATTAATTTCGTGGGCTTAATTCTAAAAATATATTGCAATCTATTTGGCCGAGTTGCAGTATTGATTATAAAAATAAATTAATATTAGCTGCCCTTGAAAACTAAAAATAGGATCATTTATTTTTATCGTGTTAAGAATTTGAATCATACACCATCAGGTTTTATAAACAAAGAGCCCTACTGGGAGCTCAATGTAATTTTCCTGCCTTATTATCTTTTTAGAACGGAAAATTATTTTATAATAACAGAAAACAAACATTGAGATTTCAAAGGCTGTTTAAACAAACAATTTTATATGCCATAACTGTTTACATTTTTTAAAAATAATAATAAGACCTGAAAAACTTTAGTATAAATTCGCGACAGTTTAATAATGTTTAATAATGAACTATTTAGTATAATAGTTCATTATTTATCCATTCTCAAAAAACATGATAGATACATTTACTATTGTAACAAATTTACTTACATATACAGAAGATATTTTTAATATGAAGTTCGAATTGGAACATACCTGTAAAAAAGAAGAAAACATGATTTATAAAATATTTCGAAATTTTGTTACTTTTAGAATTAAATATACCGCAAAGAAGAGAAGACAAAAAATATTTCATACAGAATCTTTACCGATTTACACGATTAAAACAGAATTTAAAAAATTAATAATTTTTATTAATGGCTATCTACAATCATTCTTACCCTGATAGTGATTTGCTTAATACTTTGGATTCACCGCATGTTTTCTTTGTGAAAAACAAGGGATTCAGCGAATTCCTCTAAAATTGGAGATGAAACTCCAAGAATAAATTATGCATCTCGCATGTACCTGATATAAATTGGTATCTCAAAACCCTTATAAAACTTTATTTTTCGTCTGGAATTTTGGCCAAATAACACTTTTGTGAATAAGTTTTATAATAAGGAAAATAATAAACCTAAATATTCACAGGTTCAGAATAATGTTCCGCCCATATAATCAATTCAAGTTTTGATTTATTGTTGCTAATATTAGATCGGTAGATAGATTATTAAATTTAGTAAAATTCAAATAGACTACGAACTTTTAAATCTTAACTTTATCTACTTCACTAAAACTTGGATTAATAGTAGTAATCAACTCTAAAATAAAATAACTTCATTTTAGAATCAAAATATTGCAGAAAGGGAAGTGGTGGGGGATTTTTATAACTTTGAATTTGATGTTACTCGTAAAAATTTCCGGAGTTTCATAGAAATATTAGTAATAGTAATATACTTAATTTCCTTACAGAATTACAATCTGAATCGTGGACCGAGGTTTATTCCGACAGAGATTTTCATTCTCAATTTAATGCTTTTCCCAACATATTTATGTACCTATAATTTCCCGTTATGTCAAAAAATAAGAAACCAGGAAAAACGTAGGTAAATTCTACGATTCGAAGCTCTAGTAAAAAACTGCATAACTTTAATATATTGCGGAGACAACACCCATCAATAAATGCTCAATATCAACTTAAAATAATATGGTGGTGTGGTATTCATAATACTTTCCCTATATTTTTCTCGAAAACTATGATGTTTACGCAAAAAGGCTGTTCTTAGCAATTTGCTAAATGTTTGATTCTTTACAATTACTTTAAAAAAAAGGAAAAATACCCACTTGGAGCATAATTGAATAATAAAATGTATTTAAATCCTTTAGTTCGCAAATTAACTTTGTTTTATTCAACGTCTGTCGAGGTTTTAGCCAGAGAAGTAGTTGTTTCAAATTAATTTGTTTTGGAGTCTTAGTAAGGCTCCCGAACGTAATGATTTCTGTAGAATTCACTAATCCACCTCAGGTATAAATTCAGACCTTCAGTCGATTATATTTCATTCTTGTGTCAGTTGCCGTACATATCTGAGTAAGTTATTTATATTTCATTATATTTATTAACATATTTCATTATATTTATTTTAGTAAGTGTTTTTATTTGAATTTAAAATCAATTTTATAATAAAGCTGTACTGAAGAGAGCGAAAGTTCGAAACACGTGTCTGCAGATGATTATAAACTTGAATGCTAGATTTTTTAATTGCTTTTGCTAATTTAATTTAATGAAATCAGTTTAAATTCATTTTTGTGCATAATTTTTCATATTATAGTCATATTTAAACAATCTAAAATACATTTTATCATTTATTAGTTTATTCAACAGAAATAATTTCATTCAAATTAGTGTTGCTTTGATAGTTGTACTATTCGTAACACGCAAATTAACTTTGTTTTATTCAACGTCTGTCGAGGTTTTAGCCAGAGAAGTAGTTGTTCCAAATTAATTTGTTTTGTAGGCTTAGTAAGACTCACTGTTTAGATTCACGAAATGTTTTCGTATTTTTAAATTTATTAACATTAAATTAAAAAATTTAATGTTCTAAAACGTAAATAAACATAACATTATTGCAAATTTTAATGAATTTATTCAAACAAATTTTTTAAATAATTCTTGATGATTGTTATTCTGATCGGAGGGGGTGATACAGGCCACCCACCCACCCTACATATACATATAAACTTTAATTCCTTATAGTCTCGCGGTTTCCAGTAAAATGAAACTTTTTGAATAAAAGAGAAATTAAAAAGGTAAAATTTTTGAGTGAGTAAATTAGTAAAAATTTGATGCATGATGGGTAGGCAGATTTTAATTCCAAATTAGATATTAGCTATAGGCATTCATATTTAAACAGCAAAATCATCAACGATTAGCAATTAAAGTTGTTATGTATATGTAGGGTGGGTGGGTGGCCTCACTCCACCATATAATCAGTAAAACATAAACTACGGTTTTAGTTAAAAGTTGTAAAATGTAAACAAACACAAAATAATTGGGTTTTTAATTGATTATTTATACAAATATTTGAAATAATTTTAATGATATTTAATTGACTGGAGGTGGGGTAGAGGTCACCCACCCACTCTATATTTACATATTAGCTTTAATTAGTGATCACGTCATGGTTTGTAATAACTTTATTTACAAAATTTGAATAAAAGAAAGTGACAAAGTAAATTTTTTGAGTGTGTAAATTAATAAAAATTGATACGTGGGAAGGCTTTAAATCAAGCTTAGATAAGATATAGAAGGTCATTTATATTTAAGTTTGGATTATGCTTTATTTTGTATTACATACAAGATTGTATTGTTTTTAAGCAGCAACGATTAGTATTTAAAGTAATCATGTATATGCAGGGTGGATGGGTGGCCTCTATTCCATCCCCCAATCAGTAAAACATAAGCGAGGGAAGAAACATGATAAATGGTGATGTCGCCATCATAGAAAAGTTTACAGAAAAGACCATTCTTAACAATTTACTCAATTTTATGATTATTTACAATTCTTTGTTATATAAATTTCATTAACATTTATTAGCAATTGGCAAAAATGTCAAAACTTTCAATTTTTAATTTTTTTCTCGCACGTTAAGAATTTCATGAAAAACATGTTTCAATAAAACTTCTTCGCTTTCTAGAACAATCTGTTTAACTTTTGTTTGTAATACTTTTAAATTTAGAAAAATATCAAGAAAAAACAAAAAATCGCCTCCAGTAAACATCCACTTTCGCTTTATGAATGTTTGCCAATAGCATTTCGGTTCTAGTTTTTAATGATAAAACCTTAAGTTTAAAGTTTCATCTCAAACAGATTATTGGTTTTTGATATACAGCGCCCATAGGCATTCACGAAAAGAATACTTTCCCTATATATTCTATATAGACTTATATTAAATTAGTTGCAGATACTAAAAAGGAATTTTAACAAAACAAAATTATAAACTCTAACAACCTAGTAAAAACGTCAGGGCGTATAATAAAAATGTTTGAT
Source organism: Ontholestes murinus (assembly GCA_963969525.1). Lineage (NCBI taxonomy): Eukaryota > Metazoa > Arthropoda > Insecta > Coleoptera > Staphylinidae > Ontholestes > Ontholestes murinus. Next base: position 46,601,958 of record OZ018390.1, read on the forward strand.
TTTTATCAGTAATTTGTCCACAATATGTAAAGGCTCTTTTTTTTGTCTGTACTATAATATTACAGCAAATAATTACCTCTAGTAGATTTATAAAGTTTTTTGTTAATACAATTTTGAATTAAATGAAACCTCTGCAATTAGAATCATTTTCTTTAGGTCGATGGCTCTAATTGATTCTGATAATGGAATTATAAAAGCTCAGCGTATTATTGAATGGAAAGTCGGAAACTTATGAGATAAGCGGTGATTAGAGAATTTTGTAATTGACATTAATAGATTTTCTGAACATCTTGAAGTGAAATTTATTATTTTTTTGGATAATCGTAAGTGAATTGAATATTTAGGTTAATTAAATTAAGGAACTCGCCAAGATGACATGTTGCACCATTAAAGTGCACTAAAATATCATCTACATATCTAAACCAAAGAGTTTCTTGACATTTTGTAAAAATGTAGTTGATTTTTTTTTCTTTGACATAGAAATATCAACTTACGAGAAAATGAAAATCAAAGGCGCCCCATAGAAAGCCCATTATCCTATTGAAAAATAAATTGTTATCAAATTGTAAATAATTTTGCTTTAGGGAAAGTCTAGAGAGTGTAAGAGTTCAGATTTTATTACGAAATTAAAGTTTTGTTTGTCTACAATATCTCTTGTAAGCTGAAGGCATTCTTTTTTACGAATATTTAAAAACTTACCTCTAACATCAAATGAAATTAATTTTGATTTTTTTGGGATTAGATTTTAGTTTTGGAAGAGTTCCGGGGTGTTTTTGACAGTGTGTTTGGAGCAAAATTTGACATTTTTTTTGAAAGGTTAATTAATTTAAAATGAACTACCACATAATAAATAGTAACTGTCATCATTGTCGTCTTTATTAAAAAATATAACATAAAAAATTAAGCAAATGAAAAATATGCAATTTTCCATCAAGTTGATCAATTCATATTAATTTCTTACTTAAATTTTTAAAAATATATTAATTCTTAAAATATTATTATAATTATTATAATGGCCGCGAGTAGTAGTGTATGTATTAGTAAAATTTGTAAAGTTTGTGATCATCAAATAATCCCAATTGATGTAAGTAGCCAGTGCTATAACTGCTAAATGGAAGAAGAAACATTGTGTGGTTATGTCAAGCATGCATTGAAATTCGCCAAGAAGGTCAGTCTATCTATTCTATATTGGCTAAGATAAGACGAACATAGTTGTCTAATTAGAGGCAATAAAACTGAATTGAACAATATCTACAATATAATTGGAATAGACAATAACATAGTGTTGTCTCAAACCCAAAGCACGGACAGTGTCATCTATAGTGGAGTAGTTCAAACACCACCTAAACAGAATAGTCAGAATAACTGTGACAATAAAGTCGCAAAAAAGTAAAAACAAAATTAACTAAACCAAAATAACATAATCCACATAATAAAAAAAAATGTGTAATGCAAATGTCGCGGAAGATACTGAAAATATTTTAAAACATGATTCTGTTGTACAAACCGGATTCATAGAGGTTGTTTAAAGAGGAAATAAAAATTGGGCTCGCAAATCGAATATTATAATTGGAAAGAAAGATCAAAATATTACAGCTGTAGAAAAAAAAATTGTTCCAGGTAGCGCGCTATCCGCCCGAGATGACCGCGGAGGAATTGAAAAATATTTTAACATCAAGATTTAACACAACACAACATATCGTGTGATAAAATGGTCCCATGGTTACACTAATCCAGCATTCAGTAGCTTCAAAATAGGAGCACCTTTATCATCAATCGAAACTCTGCAGGATCTGTATTCATGGGAAAAAGGAATCAGCATATCGAGATATAATTTTTCATAAACACAGGAAGCTACAAGAAACAACTTAAGCGTTACCAAAATTAACCAATTTAACATATTACACCACACCGTTCAAAGCTTAACAAATACTATAAATAATATAAATGATAGATTTAATACTTTTAATTGAACATTGGTTGTATCATTTTATAGACCTAAATATGAACACAGAGGTGCTGCAATTTATTGTAAAAATAATATTTTTCTGTTAGCAAAGTTTTTTTATTGTTTCGGTGTCGAAATTAAACTGCCTAACACGGTCATTAATGCAATATGCGTTTATAGACCACCACAAGGGGACATTAATATGCTTTTGGGAAACTTGATAATATATTATCTTCAAAAAAAAGGAACTATCTTTTTTATCGCTGGCGACTTTAATATTAATACCCTTCAAAATCGAATGACTATTTTCAATATCTGAATTTAATTGAATCATATAATGCTAAGCTAACTGTTCGAATTTCTTCCTAACTAATAAATTGTTTTCAGATACACAACATGAATTTATGAGTGGTAGAAGTATTGAAACCGCAATATTTAATTATTTAGAACCCATCGATATGGCACTTGACAAAGTAGCATGCGCAGTGATTTTGAATTTATGCAGAGCATTTGATACAATTTATTATGGCTTATTATTGACAAAACTGGACAATTGCGGAATACGTGGAACGGCACGCAAATGATTCATTCCAATCATATTTAAACTCAAGAAAACAATCAGTAGTAATGATAACATTGTAGTATCAATGCCCTGACATTTAGCAAGTTATGTTGAGGATATAATTATAATATTGATGGGGTAGTGACGTAATTGACACCGGAAATATAATACTTCGCAACTTGACGAATTGGTTTTATAACAATAACTTAATGTTAAATTAAAATAAAACGAAATGCACCTTATTTAAAACAAGTCAAAATGCCGAAATACCATGTTTAATTTAATTAGATAATGTTAACTATGACTTTACACCTACAGCTAAATTTCTTTGAATATATATTGATGAAAACTTAAACTATAATGAACTTATTTAAAACCTTTCAAAAATCCTAAGTCGAGCTTGCTACGGTTTACGAGTGCTTTCCAGAAATGCCTATAAAAATATATTAAAAGTGTTCTACTATGCGAACTTTTACTCGCATTTGAAATATGTAATCATGTTTTCGGGCAATGGGACGAATGCTACAACAATATTTTTGATTCAAAAACGAGCAATTAGAATAATGAACTAGATGAAATATAGCGATAACTGCAGAGGACAGTTAGAACCCTACAATATACATGAATTTCATGCAATAGTACGTTAGTTTTCTTTTTGTATTTATCACTGTTTATTTTATACTCTATTTCATGTAACTGCAATATTTGAACATAATCTGTGTAAATTATTGTTGGAACACTGAAATAAAGAACTATTATTATTATTATAATTATGTGATTTTTTTGTTGTTTATCCTATTTGTTTATTGACTTATGTTCCATTTAATTCGTTTCTGATACCCATTGCTAGATTAATAACCGTAATAGGCTGATAATTTATATGTAAATATTTTTTAATAGTTCACAAAGAAAAAATCATTACACGTTCAGTTCGTTTACAAAGTTTTTTCATTTTAATGCCCATTAAAATTTATAACTTATGATAAATATTTAAAAGTTCATTTATAAATTAGTTAAGTATTGCCTACAATAAAAAACACCTTCTTTATATATTTGAATGAATACAAATTCGATAAAAAATATACTAATCATATTAAACATTACCTTTGATGGCAATATAAAATGAATGAGAATGAATATTAATGTAAAATCTGAATTATTATTTTAGTTAAAAAACATGAGAATTATTAGTTATTTTTTCATAAACCTATTTCATTGAGGCCGTTGTAGGAGCTATTATATCAATATTACTAATTTATTTTAATTGAAAGATATGATTATTGCGGGGGTAACACTTAATGGATTTTTATTTGAACACATAATACTTGAAACAATTATGAAAATAATCTAATTTTCATTACTATTAGAAAATAATGATATTATGAATGAAATACTATTGGAAGATACCACTTATTTTTAGTAAACTAAATGTTTGCATATAGAAAATCCTGCAAATGTTATTTGTGAATTTAAGTATACATCATTGAGCTTGCCCCCGTCAGTTTTGTCCTTATATCAAATGGTAGGGGTCACATATTCGATTTCAAACCAGAACCAGCAATGCCTCAAATTCTCTATAACTACTTCGGCAAACAAATTTCAAAATATCATTTTTTTTAAGAAACCTAATAAAAATTGTATATTCAGATTCGTATATCAATATGTACAAAAGTTAAGAAAATCTAGATGAAGAAATTCCAATTGTGTGGAAGGAATATACCAATTTTGTTCATACTAGAGGCTTTTACACTTTTAAATAGATAATAAACAGAAACACTAATTGTATATATATAGTTTTAACGTGATTGTACGAATGTTTTAACGTGATTGTAGGACTAAAAATAGTTTTTAAAAAAGTTTTAAAAAATATATTCTGATAAACTAATTTATTAAAAATAATAATATAATATGAAGGATAAAAACAAATCTAGAAATAGTTTACTTTTGAATAAACCTTTTATTTTATATTGATTTACTGAAAGTAACCGGTAATTCCAAACCAAATGTCCGCATTTGCAAATAATATCAATGTAGCCTCAATAATTATATTTATTTGTCCTTTCGTGTGTAGAAGTATTCCCTCTGTTTCTTTTTAGAGTTGGTTAACTCGTTTACGTGAAAAGATTCACGTATCTTTGCGTGCCTTCCACGTAATGTGCTACTCTACTATGTCCTTCGCCCCCCTCTATTTTTTGTATGATGTGATTTCTATTTTAGTTTTACTTGCTATTTTTTTCAACATCATTTCCGATTTTATTGTTTTATTTTATTTTTGTCATTGTCTATTAATCGCTACTGCGAATTAGAAATTTTAAAACTATTTTAACGTTATATATGCTAATTAAAGTACATTCAATCATTTTTAGTTCATTTTACAGAAAGAAATACGTTCAAACTAGTGTTGCTTTGATAGCCTTGCTATTTTGTAACACGCAAATTACTTTTGTATTATTCAATGTCTATCGAAGTATTAGCTAGAGAAGTAGTTGTTTCAAAAGTTGTTTGTTCTTGTAGTCTTAATAAGACTCATTTGTTGTAGATTTTACGAAATATTTTCGTGTTTTTTCTAATTATTAGTTATATATGCTATTTATAACATGCAAATTATTTTTGTTTAAGTCAATATCTGTCGTGGTATTAGGCAGGGAAGTAGTTGTTACAATACGTGATTTCTTTTGTAGACTTAATAAGACTTATTTTTGTATAGAGAAATAATTAATATATTTTATTATTAAATTATATCCTAATTTTTAATTATTTCTTCAGAATTCACTAATCCGTCTTGGGTATAAATTTTAATCATCAGTACATAATATTATTTTCTTTATATGTATTTTTATAATTGCTTTTTTTGTTTATTTAAAAGTTTATATATTGAAGCTGTATTGATGAGATTAAAAGATCGAAACACGTGTCTATAGATGGTTATATATTAATTGTATTATAAATGGTAACACATATCTTTGTTAAACTTTCTTTAAAAGATTTTTATTTCTTATTACAATTTTTGTTGTTTCCGATACAGATTTTTTAATAGGTTTGCTATTGTCATCTTTGCTCCTCTCTTCCAGTTTACCCTTTAACGTGCAAAAAAAGCAGCAATAGTTATGAATGGATAAAATCTATATTTTAGAATGGTTCATAATAAAAGTTTTTTCATTTTTATATAAAAATAATTCAATAATTGGGTTAAGTAACCATTAAAATATAATCATGTTCTTGTGGCAAAAAATAATTATCAATTAATGATTTAGAGCTTATGAAGACGGTGGAAGAATAGTAAAATTTGCAACACTTGGCTATGGTGACATTAATTTGCTATGGGATAGGAAATTGGTTCTAACTGCATTTGCATGACTTTCATTTTACTACAAAGGTTTTTCCGTCCTTGATTTACTAACATATTATTCGTTTACGTGAAACTTCAAATACGTAATTGTAAACATGATCATCCAGAATACGTTATTTGTACTGAGTGATCCAATCGGGTAAGTCACTCGATAATTCGCTTTATACTTTATACGCGTGTTTTTCATTACATTCTAAAGAGATATTTGCACAATGTTTAAATATTAAGGTCTTTACAGCAAACACATAAGAATAATTAGTCATATTTGACGATTTAGGTACTAAGATATAGCTTCTTAAGTATTCAATCATAAAAGCCAGCATTAAATATATGTAGATATGGTTTATTTTATCAACCTTAGGAGTTGAAAAAATAAAATGATATAGCACTTTATATTGAAGAAAGTATGTATGCTACCAAAACAACATTTTATAGAAGAACTAATTAGTGACTGGAAAACTATATACGATGTGATATAAAATATTGTGGAATATTTAATTATTTTGCTGTTTCATCAATAAATAAAATATTTAGGTGCAGTTTGTGCTAAAATGATGTATTGCATTCTCAAATAGTTCAAAGCCACCTTAACAATTGGATTGCAAAAATATAATGTTTGCAAATAAATGTGCATTTTCTTAAATTAACATACCACATTAAGCAGATTTCAAAAAATGTTCTAACAAAAATTAAATTAATTATAGCGAAAATGACAAATTTAATTTTAAAACATGAAAACATAAAGTTGAATTCGATAATTGACCAATCATTAAATAAAATGAATGATTTGGAAGTAAAGTTGGATAACTCGCGAGCAAAGTCCAATAGTAATAATGAAGCAACATCAACAGCTCTAACATGGATTCATAAAAACTAATAAATTAAAAAACTCTTATGTGAACAACAACTTTCATATAATAAAAAGTTCTAAATATAATATGTTGAAATCAGCTTTTCATTATGTCATATTAGCTGAAAGCAACAATCGTGTGTTCAAGCCGATGACTCATAATTCGTCTTCACCAAAAAAACATGGTACTATCGCCGGAGTGTCTCGAACCATAAATTGTTTATATTTTAATGCTCAATCTATCAGATCAAAAATTAATGAAATTGAAGCAATAATCAATAACAGAAACGAAAATTTATCAATAATATGTATATGTGAGCACTGGCTCACACCAATGAGATCGGAGTCATTACTGATTGATAACTTTCATGTTGCGACACATTTTTAACGTACAGTATATAAACATGGCGGTGTATTAATTCTTATTCGCAACAATGTTAAATACAAGGCGCTCAATTTCATTTCATTTTTATCTGAAAAAGATTGTGAAATAGCAGGAGTAGTATTGCACTGAATAATCAGTTTGGTTGCATATAGAGCACCAACGGGAAATTTTAGTCAATTTTAACATTGGTACTGGCGTAGACAGTGTTAATAAAACAGTATATTTAGTGTCCAATTTCAACGTTAGATTTCAATTCAATTTCAATTTCAATTTATTTACGGAAATCTCCTTTACACAAAAAAAAATCAGAAATCATTTACATAATACAAATTTACAAATATAGAAAAAACAAAAATAGCGAAATATAAGGAACGTTTACATACAATACTTATAATTAAAATTAATAGCCCAAATGGTTTAAAATGGAAAATTGAACAATATACTTCAATGTTACTCTCTCATAAGAAAACAATGGATATATAAATAACATTAAAAGAACTTATAAATAAACAAAATAATTGTATAAATAAAACTAAAAGAACAGACACATAAAAGCCATAATTATAAAGTAAAATCAAATAAATAATATTAATAAATAATTGTATAAATAAAATTAAATTAAATAACCTAACAAGTAAATAAATAATGTATGGATAAAATTAAGTAAACAAACACATAAACAATTAATTGTATAAATAAAATGAAATAAATAATTGTATAAATAAAATTAAATTAAATAACTTAACAAATAAATAAATAATTTATGGATAAAATTAAGTAAACAATCACATAAACAATTAATTGTATAAATAAAATCAAATAAATAAATAAATAAGTGTATAAATAAAATTAAATTAACAGATAAATTAAATTATTGATTTAAAAACTAAAATATCACAGATAAAGTATCACAACGAAATAAGTGGTATATAACAAACGTGTAGTAATCAAATGGAAAAACAAACTATAACAGAGAAATATAATACCAATAAAAATTCATATAACAACAAATTAAAATATTGTAAATAAAACAAACAAGAATATAGAAATTCATAAAGTATTATTAAAAGAACAAAATGACATCGGATAAACTAATACGACATAGACGGTTTTTGAAGGCAGCAAATGAATGAGCAAATAAAACAAAGTTAACATTATTACTCAGAACATTTGCATACCTCATCATTCGATTGATGGGGTTGTTCATACCATAATTAGTGGAATGAAAATCTAAACGAAGTAGCGGCTTGTGTCTAGATAGACCACCACGTGGTATATTAAAGTTTAGCATTTCTACCAATTTGTTGCATTTAATTAAGCCGTTTATTAACTTGTATAAAAATGTCATATCTAAAAATATTCTTCTTTCGACTAACGATTTGATATTTAACAACAATAACATTTCACTGTGACTATAGTCACTAGTGACTTGTCTACCCATTCTATAAAACATTAACTTTAAAAACTTACCTTGGATCCGTTCAAGCTGCTGGGTAGCATTGTTAGTGTATGGTGCCCATACAGCTGAAGCATATTCAAGGTGAGGCCGAACTAACGTGATGTATAGTGTCTTTATTGTATCAACTTTGAAATTAGTGCTAAATCTACTGACAAACCCTAAGAGCTTTAAAGATTTGTTACATATATTTAAGATATGTTTTGAAAAATTCAGCTTTGTGGTAAATGTAACACCAAGGTCTTTTATAACAGTGGTTTGACTTAGCACGTTATTGTACAACATATAATTAAAATTACTAGACCTACCACGATAAAAGGACATACACACACATTTTTTTAAATTAAGTTCTAGTTGATTATCTCGACACCATAACGCAACACTATTCACATCATTTTGAAGTTGTAGTTGATCATTTACAGAATTAATACTTTTATAGATTTTCAAATCGTCAGCGAAGAGAAGAAAATGACTGTTCTTAATATTTATTCCGATGTCATTTATAAATAATAAAAATAACAGTGGTCCACAATGCGATCCCTGAGGTACCCCCGATGTTACATGTATAGTATTCGATATATGCTTACCTATACGTACACGTTGAGTCCTATTTAGCAAAAAACTACCTATCCACCTTGTAACATTTGCACCAAAGCCCATTAAATCTAATTTATGTAATAATATACTATGCTGTACACGATCAAATGCTTTGGAGAAGTCAGTGTAAATTGAATCCACCTGAGATCCCTTCTCCAAAGAATTTGATAAAAATGTATGGTAGAGCAATAAATTGGTCACTGTTGATTTTCCTCTTAGAAATCCATGCTGTTCATTGATTATAATGTGCGAACATGACCACATTAATTGTTCATATACTAACAAATCTAACATTTTGGGAATAACAGATTGAATTGAAACCCCACGATAATTTTCAATATTTGCCCTACAACCATTCTTAAATATTGGTACCACATAGCTTTCTTTCCAGCAATCTGGAAAAATCCCTGACAATAAAGAATGTGTAAACATAGATTGTATAGGCTTACTCAACGTGTACACGCATCGTTTTAAAAAATATGCAGGAATACCATCAGGCCGGCATTACAAGACTCTGGTAACGATAATAGAGTGTTAAATATGTCTTCGAGAGTAACATTGAGTTTGCACAGATTGAAGCACTGCAATCAAATTTAGGTAATGAATTAACTTGCGGATTATATGCACTTGAGAAATGTGAAGCAAACAAATCCACACTACGAGCTGTTGTGTGACTTATCTCTTCATTCAAATACATTTTTTTGGGATAACCAGTTGTTTTGCGGCAAGCATTTACGTGTTCCCAAAAGTTATTCGGATTATTGTTAATTTCATTTTCAATGTTATCAATATATTTGCTATATAATAAATTATTCATATCATTACATTGTGTTCTTAAATTCCTAAATAACTCATAATGTGATCTGTAACCAGTGCTTTTATATTTTAAATGAGCATGTTTCTTAGCCTTAACTAAATTTATCAACTCATTATTAAACCATTTGGGGTAATTAGACGATTTTAGATGCATCACAGGTACAAACATATTAAAAACAGAATATATAATGTTATTAAATGTAGAGACACGGTTATTTATACAATCACTTGATATTACTTGATCCCAGTCAATATTCGCTAAATAATTGTTAATTGCGTTATAGTCGGCTACCTTAAAGTTATACATCCATTCGGGCTTATCACAAGTATATTCGTCTGAAGAAAGTGACACATCCAGAGCATACGGAATATGGTGAAGATTTTTGTTGCACAAAATATCACTCGCACTTATCACTTTAATGTTACTAATATTGGAAAATATTAGATCCAAAAAAACACCTCTGTTATTGGGAATTGCATTAATTTGACGCAAATGATAAAAACTTAGTGCATTTGCCAGAATATTAGCTGGGTAACTATTATTACACACACTTAGCAACTCTTCACCCGAATTATCCCAAGCAGCATTAGGTAAGTTATAATCGCCACAAAAAATAAACTCACATTTTGGATTAGCGCTGCAGATGTTTTCGAGCTCATCAGCATGTGACTCATATAATGAGATATTCGAAGCAGGTGGAATATATGTAGATCCAATAATAAATTTATCCATAATTTTGACAAACAAATGCTCAATATTATTACTACTTTCCACTCTGCTGTGTTTTAAATCATTTCTGACGGCAATCAGAACCCCACCACCTTTGGTTTTAGAGCTATTTAAAACTGATCTATCCGCTCTATAGATCGTAAATTCAGATAAACAAAGCGCAGCACTGTCTACACTATCATCAAGCCAAGTCTCTACTAATATAATAACATCATAAATACATATATTCACATTTAACATAAAAGAATTAATTTTGCCCTTAAGACCACCGACATTTTGAAAGTATATATCTAGTTTTTTTTCTTGGTAGGATTATTAACGATAGATGGATATCCGTTCGTATATTTTATTGTTAAATTTGGTTCGCCCTGAACCTTTCTTCTTTCTAATTCCATTCGTAGTTGTTTTAAATGGTCTCTCTGTAACTGGGTCATATCATTATTAAATCGAATGGTTCCAGTATCGGTGGCCCGGGTTACTTTTAGGATGTCAATTGCTTCCTTACTTTCTGAAAAGGACACTTTAACCGACCTTGGTTTATTACCAGGTTTACCCAAACGGGTCACTTTAGTTGGTGAAAATTTTACATGCGAATCAATTATCGCTCTCAACGACGCCGTGTCCTTATCAGCACGTTCATTTATAGGTCCAGTAGGTTCGGGTAAATTAAAAACTATGACGTTACGAGACCTTATTTGCCTCTCTTCAATTTCATGAACAGCATCCGCTTGATTAATTATTTCAGTTGGAGATGTATTAGAAGAAATAACATTATTATTATTCGCGGCGGAATTTTCGAGTGTAGTTAGCCTTTCATTGAGAGATTTAATGTCATTCTTTATATCTCCCAGTGCACTTAACAATTCTACTCTAAAAAGAGGCATAAATTCATTCCTGAATAACTCACGAATCATGTCTATGAGTGTCTGAGACGAATTATTATTTGATTGCGATTGAGAAAGCGGTGGAGAATGGGAGGGCGCTGATGAGCCGGCAGCAGGTTCATCCGGTATTGGAGCGACCGCGGGCAATGCAGAATCGGACAACGCGGACTCGGGCGACGGACAGGAATCGCATCTCCAGTGGTCCCCGTCACTCTTCGCGTACTCCGCAATATAATATGCAACATCATTAATAGATAGTTGATCTAAACACTCTACATGAAATCGAAGTTTACATTCGATGCATCGTAACGTTTTAGAGCGTGGTGCAAGATTCTGCAGACAACTTCCACAAGCGCGTGACATTTTCAGAATAATAGGTAATTTCACGGAGAGCCGGCAACGTTGCAAAATACTATTAACGGAGCAATGTTAGGAACTGCGCCTGCGCCTAGATAATCCAACAAAACTAAACAAGCACAAATACCTTATCTAGGTGATAAAACTCGAAAACTTCTTGACGTCCAGTAGCAACACTAACTTAAATTAGCACACACCAATTTATACACTTTGATTATAACTATTTTTGTACTTAAATTAATACGAAAATATGTAAATGACAGCTCGAAACTATGTTGCCAATATTTACTTCAGATTATTCTTCTAGCATTAAATTATATATTCTATATTTAAAAATATACATTTTTCGAACCTCTCATTTATTTTTCATTTCTCGTCTCTTATGCTACAGTTCGCTGACAATCAGATTTCTGCTTTACTAGTTCTCTTGGAGTATATGCCTTTCTATAGGTGTGCATATTAGAATATAATAAGGGCAACGTTTGGCTGGTAACGTACGAATTTTATATCTCAACCCAAAAATCGAAACTTTCCCTTATATTTTGTTCTCAAAAGGTCTATTTATTGAATATATTTTTAAAGAGGCTTTTGGTCGCCCTGGTGAATAAATCGAGAGACACAATTTTAAGCTATGTTTTGAATTTAAATAAATTAGATTATAGGAGTTACATTAGGGATATTCTTTTTGTTTACCACCTCACCAACAATAGTAAAAATATGATAAGGTTATTTAATTTAAAACGTCTTTATTTTTAAGATATGTTATAATCATAAATTATGTTATCTATTGTGTAAATTTATTGATTAAATGTATAATTGGTTAATGGTATTTATTCTTATTTTTTAAATAAACCTTTTATAAAATAGTAAACTAGAAGATTTATTTATTTAAAGATTTAGAAATCTGTATTTTTCATCAATGATCTTGTTTTGTATTTCATAGTTTTGCGTTAAATAAAAATTAAATATTATTTTGCATCAAATAAAAATTGCAATCCTGAAAATGATTAAACTTAAGTTCCACAAAAGAAATAAAATAATAAATAAATTTCTTAATGTTATTTATTGATTATAATGTAATAAATATTAAGAAATTTAATTTATTAAATTTAAAGCAAATTATTATAAAATTAATTTCATTAAATAAATTTACCCTAAATGTAAAAATATTACGTGCTATAAAGTATTCGTAAATTATATGTATATTATAAATATCAATACTCTGAACAGTATCCGTGTCGTCTTTAAAGACATCGATTCCAAAAATAAATCGTCGGCTAAATTCACCGGTTCAAGAGAATCGTATAAAACTGTGATTCTGCCAATCAAGGGAGGAGCTGCGCGTTAACCAATACACCGTTCAAGTTCCCTTTATATAAGGGATGGATCCATCCGAAGAGCTTCAGTTTATCACAAATAATTGGTGCTGACTCGAGAACACCATGAGTGGCTCTGGGAAACCCTTATTGGGATTGTGGCTTTACCGCAGTGAGGAAGATTGGAGTTACAAGGAGGATGCTACTATTGTTACGGCTGCTAAGGTAACGTTAAGATTATAAATATTTCAACAGAGTTTCAGATAATTAACTTATTTTGAAATGATGCATTTTAAAAATTATTTAATTAAAAATAAATATTTGTATTAAATATTAATGCCAAATAAATATTCAATAAAACCATATGATACACGTAGTTTTATTGAAATGAATTATACTTCTTGTCACAGTTAATAAATACATTACGCTCTGTTATGAAAAGTAATTCAAATTAATTAGTTAAATTTACACTTTCATGTAAAATTTTTGAGTTTGTTTGAGTATAGTAATTAAGACAAAACACAAAATGAAGCAAAAAATTCATTACTGAAATATAAAATGTGCCTTATTTCGTCATAATTCAATTAATTTGTCATAATTAAATGTTTTTGTTAAAAATTATTAATATAACTATCTGCTATAATATATAATATTGAGACAATTTACTTACTTTAGAGGATTACTGTACCATTGTTATATTGGATCTAACTGATACCAGTTAACAACTATTCCTCGTACAAAAGCAACGGAATGAATTAAATTAAATGAGTGATATCTGCCCCTGGTTGATATAACAACTAACACAATATATTTTTTTTGAAATTTCATTGTAGCGTCGCTAATATATTTTCGTTTCTTTAAAAGAAATAAAGAAACTAAAAGCGTCGCACTATAAATCAATTCAAATTCAATGTTAAAGCCAAACAATTCGGAAGTTTAATCTTATATATTTACATTTTATATTATTTTTTTAACAATGAGAATAATTATACAAAAAACGCAAATAAAAAACAGATTCAAACAGATACTACTGTAACTCTTTCATTTCAAGTGATGATCAGGATTTCGTCAAATAATTTCTTAAATACTTCGTCATGTATACTAACTGTTTTTTATTCAATGCTAAATCAATTATTTAGTAATATATTTCTTAATCACGACAATAGTTTTATTTCTCGTTAAATACTGTGTAAAAGTTTATTTTTTATAATGGATGCTGCTACTTCGTTATACAATTATATAATAAATAAAAAATGTGACATTTTTTTATCAATATTTAATAATTATATATTATATCTACTTAAAAATTTTGTTTTCAAAATAATTCAAAATAATGTCAACATTTTAAAAATATTTTTAATTCGAATGTAAAAGAAAAGTTTTAGATATTTTTTCAATATCAAATTTGTTTGGTATTAATTTCTGTTATCATATTTTTAAAAGTAGAACTTCCTTATTTTGGCAATACGCCCGTGTCTTACGCCCAATGTGCTGAAATCATTTTATTGTAATCTGTGATGATTACTATAAATGATCTAGCATGTAAAATACCCTAAAGAAAAATAGATAATAATTTTTATTTTATGTAATTCCAAAAGTATACTACACCAAATCTAATGTCTGGTCTTCGTTAGATAAGTTCCTGTAAATTCTCTTGATGTATGTTAAACAATTGATAAACTAAGTTTCCACTGACAAATATAATTTGTGATTTCTTAAAAGTCTGACTATAGTAAATTAAAATATGCCTGTCTCCTTTGGCATTTATCATATTGGTAAAAATAATTTTTGTATGGATAATGCCGGTACATTTACATATTTAATGAACATTGTTTACTTTATTGTGTTACGCTTTTATATCCAGGTGGATAAAAAAGGAGGTTTGTAGTGTATTATAATTGAATTACGACAATAGTCGTGTTCAGAATCAGACGTTGTCTTGCAATTAGGTTAGTATAATATTTATTATTATATTTTAAATGTATATAAGAGATTATTTTGTTATTAGTAGCAAATGTACAAGTTTTTAAAAAGAACATTCAAAATGATGATGAGAAAAAGGGAACTAAAGAAAATAAAATTAAGAAATAGACAATATTCAGATAAATATTTAGAATTCAGAAAATGATTGTCACATTCCAGTATGGATAGTTTGTGGAGAAAAACTTTCCAACAGTGCGATGGTGCCGGCAAAATTAAAACGATATTTTATTTAAAAAAACATGCTACTCTCCAATCTAAAAACAGGAATTATTTTGAAAGATTGCTAAAAAAAACAGGTAGCAGAAATTATAGCAAAAAAATTAAAAAATACACCATAGAAGAGAATCAAATTTTACCAGCATGCTCAGAAATTGTTAAAAATTATATTTGGGGATGATGCACAAACAGAAATTATTAAAATCCCTTTTTCGGACGATATAATAAAAAAAATAATTTTGGACATGTCAAATGATATTGAGACGAAATTTAACAAAGCATTCGAAAAAATACTTTGCTTTTATTGATAAATGAAATAGTGAACCAATTTTTATGCTGTAAACAACTTTCTGAACGAACAACAGGGAATTATATTTTTGAATATTTAGTTAAATTTCAAACATGTGTAGGAATGTTTTCCATATTAAAATTCGTTTTAGACCTTTGCAAACACGATTATTTAAAAAACTTTGTGCATCTATGGAAGCTCAACACGAATCTTTACTTCTGCATACTGAGGTACGTTAGTTATCACGAGGCAAAGTGTTGAACCGAATTTTGGAATTGTAGAAGGAATCCATATTTTTTAAAACGACACTAAAGATTATTCAACAGGCAATATTTGGTGCATGAAAATGGCATATTTAGCCGATATTTTTAATTATTTAAATACTGATAGTGCTATTATGGAAGGTAAAAACGAAACTATCAGCATTTCAAAAAAAAAATGTGGTGAACAGTCCAAAATCACAATGTTGATACAATAATTCTTTTTATTACTCAATATTTAGAATTATTAGAGGAAAAAATGCGATTTAAATATTTAAAATTAAAATTATGACTGGGTACGAAATCAAATTATCATGTTTCGTTAACAGAAGAGTAAGAATTTATTACGTTATCAACAGATCAATCTCTCAACATGAAATATTTAGTATAATTAACAATTGAAGAATTTTGGATATCTTTCAAACCGAATTTAACACAATTTCCGAAAAAGCCATTAAAATATTATTACAATTTTCAACATCATATTTATGCGAGCTTGGGTTTTCAACATTAACCAACATCAAGAAAATAGAAACGTGAAAGGCTGTTAAATATAGAAAAAGAAATGCGTGTAGCAATCTCACATATAAGACCCGACATTACTACTATTTGCAAAAAAAATCAGGCTGAAGTATCCCATTAAAATGATTCAGTTCAAATATTACTAATAATATTCTTAATAAATTCAAAACGTATCTTTTTCAGAATTCAATTAAGTTTCATTATGACATTGAAATGCTTTAAAATTCATAGGTTCACAGGTACCTTTTCAAAAAATTTCTCGCGGTGTGGGGGCAACCCCCTCTTCTCTACTTGTCGCACCCCATCGCCAACCATATCGTTTAGCTAGGTTTTGCCCCCAGTAGTTTCGCCAAAAATTTTGAGATAACAAAATTACCAAATTACCTTCATTACCAAAAGGTTAAGAACCACTTCTATAAAGATATACAATCGTGACGGCCTCTCAGCTGGACGTGCGCGCATGTGCTTCTGCTGAAAAGTGTAAAAAGTGCAATAATATGCCGGCTTTTGGTCTACAATGTGTAAAATGCGGTGTGGAAATATAATTACCATTGACGATAATTAAACATTGTAGAACTATTTTAAATAGTTAACAAAAATATACTATTACATAAACTAGTATCAGAAATTAGTGACAAACATACTTTTCTTGTGTTTAAAATCCAGGTATTAGAAAGATATACAGGGTGTGCCATGAAAAATCTAAAATTTAAATCTAAAAAAAAATAAACATTGCACGGTTGATTGCGATCTCCTCATTGAATAATATCGATTTCTGTCATTTCCGGTTGTACCTATTGATGGACATGCGTGTTACTTTTTATTTGAACCATGAAAGATTAAATGGAAATGTTGTAGAGAATTTTTTGGATGAGCTGCCCTTGAATTTAAGAATAAGTTCGTGGTATCAACTCGATGGAGCCCCAACTCATTGCACACATGAAATATCACAGCAACTAACGAATATATTCGAGCATAGATAGATTCGAAGGTTAGGTCCATGAAACTGGCCGGCTAGATCTCCAGATGTTACCCCACTCAATCTTTCAAGATTTTTCCTCTTGCAGGAACCCTGTAAACTTTTAATGGACGTTATCCGTGGCCCACCCTATATATACCATTCACAAAGGTATATTTCACCTTTAAACATCATGACTCATTCACAAAAGAATTCACCCAAAACCTATAACTATTGACAACGATACAAACTTTCTGCCAATACCCCAAATCAAAACTAATAATTCAAATAACAATACCCCAATTTTCAAAAAATCAATAACTAATGCAACTGATATAATTAGCTGTGCAATGAAACGAGAAGAAAGAAACCGAAAGGAAATGGAATCCTTGCTACAATACCAATGACAACAGTTCACTTATCCAATTTACAAGTAAGTAAAACCGAAGAAGATATACTCGAATATCTAAAGAAGAAACTCCCACTGACGCAGTGTTACGTAAACAAACTAAAAGATAGATTCTACAATGCAAGTTTTAAACTGTGCGTTCCGAAAACAGAAGCTGAAGTTGTTCTAAATGAACACTTTTGCCAGAGGGAATAAAATTCAGTTATTTCGATCCAACAACAGACATCGCTAAAAATCTACACATCGTGAGGTAAATTACAGTCAGTGGGTTAGAAGAAAATCCACAGGATTTTAATTTTGACTACGAAATTTTCCTAAACAATTTTCATGTAAATATCCGATCCATATTTAACAAAGTTAATAGTATTTAATTGGGATATCGATTGCCAAAAAAAGCATGCATAATATCACTTTATAGACCCCCTAATAATTATAGCGATAAAACTGAATTATTTTTTAATCAATGTAACCGACTTTTAGATACTATAACTAATCAATTTAAAACCATCGTCATATGTCAAATTCCCTAAGAGATCTAATTAATGCTCATAAACTATATTCCCTAATAAATAATGCCACTAGAATTCAAAAGTTCCCTTATTTGAAGAAATTTCTAAAACTTCTATAGATTATGAATTATTAAAAAAAATATAGATATAGTACAGTGTTCATGTAATTTTGATTTTGGCCTGCCCGATTATCACGCACAGTTTCTAAGTTTAAAAAATTTAATAAAATTTAACAAAAAAATTTCTATATTCTATATGGCCTAGTGGTACTAACGTTGACATCATATTTGAATATTTTCACGAACAACTTAAATGGTGTTTTAACATATCATTTCCAATTAAAAAATACAGTATATCGCCAACGTTTCAAATAAAGTATGGTAGTGTTTTCGGCTGATTTACAACAATTATATAATTAAGTAAAACATTTAAATTTCGTATATAAACGAACTGGTAGGGAAGGCTTATTATTATAAAAGGCTTTGTGAACCTTAGTTCAGTTTAAACGTTAAAAAATATTTATATTGGGACGGGTCAATCTCACACCGCAATGCTAATGAACTTGCGACTTATTTTAATTCAGTAAAAAACTTAATTACATCAAATGATGTTAAACACCCATCAAACACTATTTCTTGTGCCAATACTTTTTCTTTAATCCGGTCACAGTTGATGAAGTAGTCGATACAATTTCTAAATTAAGAAACATTCGATCGACAGGGATTGATGAAATTCTGGAAAATTTATTCAAAGCAACTACAGATACAATTGCCCATTATCTAACAAGTATCATTAATGATACAAGGGAAATTTCCTACTTCTCAACAATCATATGTGTTCGAAAAAAAGGTGATAAGACTTTAAAAAATCATAGGTCTTTCCTAAATAATATAAATAATCATCTGCCATAGAATAGTTTATTTTCTTGACAAATTTAATATATTAAATGACAAAAAATACAGATTTCGCTCCGGCAGATCCTCTACCATAAATTTAATTCAGAGCACATTAAATATGCTAGAATTAAATAATTGTAATGTTTGACCTTAAAAAAGCCTTCAATACATTAAATCACGATATATAACAAAACTATAAAAAAAAACTATACGATATGTGCTTTCTCGATTACGTAAACAGCTGGATTATGACATTTCTAAATAATAGGAAACATATTGTCAAATGTAAAGATTTATTATCTAATGAATATTTTCTTTACGTGGGAACACCCCAAGGGAGTAATTTAGGACCATTTTTATTTTCAATGTATGCCAAAGACCTGCCAAATCATATTACTGACGGATACGTGTTTATGTGCTGATGATATGGTATTAATATCAGCAAATAATTTAGATGAGGCAAAAGCAAAAGTATACCAAATAATATCACAATTTAGCAAAGGCTGTAAACAAATCAAATTAGTAGTATCGATAAAGCAGTAATATTGCATTTGTTAAACGTTTATATAAAAAATATTCAATTTCTTCACAAATTTGTTAATAGTTAACTATTGATAAGGAACACTTTATGTTCGAAATGTATATTTAGTTAATAAAAACAAATTTGTGAAGAAAGTGTTAATGTTTTCAATACAATTTAATCTTACAGATTTGTTTATATTATAACTTCAATTGGTGAAAAGCCTATCCACCTGTAGGATCGCGTTGGTAGATATTACAAATTTCTTCATGACGTTTTTACATCAAATTGTACAATTTTGTACGTTTAGCGTAAATATTCACTGATCTAAAAGATATAATCCTTTGTTTATTTTTTCTATAACACTTCTCAAAGTCAATTTTTATCTCCAAAAATTTCCTGATAGAATTGATATTGGTTTATGATATATGTAACTTTAAAAATGTTTCTATTGTAGTGTATTCTTCTAGTTTGAGAACACTTACATAATATATCGATAGCGTTTGAATCTGTTTGATATCGTACCTTCATTGCATTTGAAGTTACTGATCAATAAGAGCAAAATTTGATAATGATTGCGTCAACACTAGAGGTTGAATTTGATCCATTCAGGTATTTTATATTAAATATATCACATACGCATATTATCAAATATATTATAAATTGTAATACTATATACAATAAAGATGTTTTCTCTCTCTCTAAAATATCCCAATGATTATATATTTATTCTGTTTTGTACTCATATGTAAAATATAAACCGAGTTAAATAAATACATGAGTAAATATATATATTTGCTTTATTTCAAATAATTGTCTATGATCAAACTATTAGAATTACCTTTGATCCTAAACTGCCCTTCAAACACCATTTTCAAACTCTTAAAATGAAAATTAAAAACAGAGCTCGACATTTCAGACACCTTACATTTAAAAATCAAAAAATTTCCACAAAAACAGCAGTAAATATTTACAAAATGATATGTCGACCTCTATTTATTTATTTATTTATTATTAGGCTTTAGCTTTCTTCCTAACAAAATACACATGAATATATAATGAAAATAATACAAATCATACAAAAATTTTAGACAGAAGAAGCTGGGCGGAGTTCATGCGGTCCGATGATCTTCCACTCTAACCCATATTCCTTACAGGCAGTGAGAGTCCAAGAATTCTCTGTGTTCTCTTTACCATTAATATTTGCTTTATTTTAGCGGTATTTTCCATCTTTTAGAGATGGAGATTTGACTTTGTCAAAAATGACATATGTAGATATCTGTTAGACTATGCAGAAATCCTTTTCCTAAATCCTCGCCCTCCTGTTCTGAGAAACTTGCAAGTGAGTGATCGGCTCTGCGAATCCTAACCAAAATAAGGCATCCCAATAACCATCTACGCAATCCTTCTAACACACTGATGTATTAAAAAACCCAAGTAATTCCAACTGAAAACCGCCTTGAGCACCTTACTACAAAATTTGCCACTAACCCTGATATCTACGACATCCACAAGCACCTATGTTTACCCCACAATCCTTTACAGCCCTCTAAAACCAAACATCTTTCCACAACAATTATCGAATTCATAACATCTTTTTATGTTTCATCTACATGTTCATCAACATAATCATCAACGGACAACTAACAATAATAACTAACAAATACTGGCAGAAAGACAATGGGCCGATATCTGTAAAGTAAATCAAATACGATTATTATTGATAATACGCAATGTAACAAATAATAAATAAAAATGTTTGAATCTCTCTCTCATCAAACTAGCATTTATTTATGCTTTTATGGCAAGTAAAAAAAATATATAAATAATGATATTAAATTGATGAGGCGGCTACATAATAAAACTCCATAATACAATTAAATTAAATTACACAATTTTGAGGTTTTCACATTTTATTGTTGATCACTGCAACATGTTTCACTACACAATGGCTTCATTAGTATAGTCCATCCGTTGGATCTTCGCTTCGAGAAACGACTCAAAAACATTCAGTCTGATAAAGTAAACCAAATGCGTTAGAAAAAGAACGCACTGTAAAACTTTCGTCGTTTTTTGAAGCGATAGTTTGTGACGTAGGAGGGAAGATCCAATGGATGGACTATATGGTATATTATACATTGTATTTTTTTATCATTTTACCTTCTTTCTTTTTTAGCTAGCTGTTTTTGATACACTAATTATTTTACCACCAGGTTTTGATTTTATTTTTATTTAAGCTATTTAATTTAGTATTCTCTTTTAACAGGGCATAGCAAAGGAGTTTTTGTGATATAGCTTTTTGTATGTCTATTTTCTTCGAATATGTTATTATAGTTTGGTAACTCATTATTTTATTTTATTTTATTATAATTATTTGTAAACAACACTGAATTGAAAATGAAAAATTCACTATGTTTTAACCACAAATAATTATTGTAAAAATATTATAACGTGTAGGCACAATAGTATAAATCTAGGCAACACAGTACGACTCGAATTTTATCGTAATTATCAAGTGTTCACTTATCAAAGGTTCACTTGATAATGACGATAAAACGTCGAAAGCATTTTTAAATTATTTTGCTTTACTTTTTCATACCCTGTAATTATGACTTCAGTACCCCAGAAATTCATCATTATTACAACTGAAAAGTTAAAAAGAATTAGAATTATATATATTCTAGATTGCTCACGATGATCAGAAAGCCAAGTTGAAACCAGAACGCATTTCAATCATATTCACTTTAAAAAACCAAGTGGGAGGATTGGTGCGCGCACTGCAGAGCTTCCAAGATTTAGGAATTAACATTCTACACATCGAATCCAGGCCTTCAATGAGCGATGATAGTCAAATTGATTTTCTGGTCGACATTGAATCTGAACAGAAGAGGGTCGAACAACTTGGGAGGTTATTGCGAAGGGAAGTGCAGACCATGGTCATAGGAACTTACGGTGATGGAGAAAAGGGTATTCCTCCGCCAACTCCACTTTCGGCGGCAGCTAGTTTCGGTGAGTCATTTATATAGTTAAATTTATATATCTCATCAAAATATAATATAATAACCTGATATATGTATATGTAGACTATGATACTGAAATAACATTAGGTATAAATATCCGTTTAAAAATTAAAATATAAAAAAAATAATAATATACATATACAGGGTGAGTTTTTTTCGATGTTCTCTATGGGGATCTCGGAAACTATAAGAGATAGAGAAACGGTTAGATGGAGAAAGAAGTATAGATTTACGAGACGAATAAAATTCCACTTTCAAAGTTTTCAAAAAAGTCAAGGGTAACTAGATATTTTGAAAAAAGTAAAAAGTGTCAATTTTTTCAAATCAATATATCTCGGTTATTATAACGGATAGAAAAAAACTGTAAAGGACAAAGTTTTAGATAATTTTATGCAGATTAATAAAAAATAATCAGAACATTTTTATCGCCATTATTTTCCGAGATATGACGCAAACTTACATTTTTTTAAATGGAAACCATAGTTGGCTGTGACCTAATTCAAAAGGTAATTTTTTTCTCTTTAATCTAATATGGCATACGACATAGTTATTTCTAAAAATGAGTGAGTTACAGTTATTTTAAATTTTATTATAAATAAAAAATTAATAGCCATGAAAAAGATGAAAGTAAAACAATTGCATTTGTTTATAATATTAGCAATATTGTAATTATTAGTTTTACAGAGATAAATCAAAATGAAACAACTGCATAAAGTAATTCTGTAATTATCAATATATCAATGGGAGAGAAATTTTAATATTAAAAAAATATGGTCAAAGAGTCCACTATTAATACTATTATGACATAAATTATATCTTTTTCAAATTGAATTTATCGGTTTTTGACTATTCTCATGTAAATTGAATTAAATGTTTAAATAACAACTAGTTTAGGATCATCCACAGATTGATATGATTTTTCATATACTTTGTTTTTTACGTAACCCCACAGAAAAAATTCTAAAACGCGCAGATCGGGAGATCTAGGTGGCCCTGGGATTGGTTTATTTCTTCCCACTTATGAGTTAGGAAAAGCATCATTTAAATAATTTGTAAAGCCAACATGTTATTAGGTAGAGCACTGTCATATTGGAACCATTTTAATCTTGCTTGTAATGATAAATTTAAACAATCGAGCGTATCTTCAAATGTTTTCTGAAGAAAATGAAAGTAATCAGTTTCACTTAGTGAGCTTTCAAAAATATATGGACCGAGAATTATTAATCGAAATACAGCATGGATTAAACCCAAATTTAATTTGTAGTTTTCTCTGTGAAACTTCTCGTGGATTCTCTTAAGTTCATCTATGTTCATTGTGGCGATTAAAAATACCACAATTAATGAATCGCGATTCATCTGTTCATAATATTTTTGTAAGAAACGTATTATTTCACAAATGGGTTTATACCACATACAGAAGGCCATTTGATAATTACAAAATTTTATTCTTATGCTGGTTTTTCATTTTTATTAAACTTTGTAGAACTAATAATTACAATATTGCTATTATTATAAACAACTGCAATTGTTTTACTTTCATCTTTTTCATGGCTACCCATTTTTTATTTATAATAAAATTTAAAATGACTATAACTCACTTATTTTTAGAAATAGCTATGTCATATGTCATATTGAATTAAAGAGAAAAAAATTACCTTTTGAATGAGGCCATAGCCAACTATGGTTTCCATTTAAAAAAATGTAAGTTTGCATCATATTTTGAAAAATAATGGCGATAAAAATTTTCTGATTATTTTTTATTAATCTACATAAAATTATCTAAAACTTTGTTCTTTACAGATTTTTTCTATCTGTTATAATGACCGAGATATATTGATTTGAAAAAAATGACACGTTTTACTTTTTTCAAAATATCTAGTTACCCTTGACTTTTTTGAAAACTTTGAAATTGGAATTTTATTCGTCTCGTTAATCTACACTTCTTTCCCCATTTAACCGTTTCTCTATCTCTTATAGTTTCCGAGATCCCCATAGAGAACGTCGAAAAAAACTCACCCTGTATATAAGTATAACTACAATGCATTTTGTGACAATATTATTAATAATATTTATATTAAACCTAATATATTTGATACTAATTTAATATTCCCTGTTCCAACTCATTTTTACTTAACCTTTACTTCTTTTCATCATCGAATAATTGGTTTCATAAATATAAGATAAACTTATTGATACTATTAAAATATTTTTTTCTTCCTTAGATTTCGATGAAATGCCTTGGTTTCCAAAAAAGATTTCAGATTTGGATTTAGCACAGAACGTATTAATGTATGGTAGCGAATTGGATGCCGATCATCCCGGTTTCAAAGACCCCGTATATAGAAAACGGCGAGAGCATTTCTCAAGAATTGCAAATGGATACCGACAGTTAATATATTTGTAAGACATGTTTTCAAATTATAAATATAATTAATTTCAGAGGTCAACCTATTCCGAGAGTTCAGTATACTGAAGAGGAAACAAAAACTTGGTAAGTTAACATTCACAATGAACTACTCATAATAATTCATGTTTAGAATAAGAATTATTTTTCATAACTGTTGTACAAATACAATTAAATGTTTCTCACATGTTAATTTAGAACTATAATCACAAACTAGTAAATAAAAAAAAGGTAAAAAAAATATATTTCCACTAAGCCTAATTTAATTATAATAAACTAGTTAATAAAAATTACGTTTCCAATTTATTGTAAATAAATGTCATAGAACTAGAAAAGAAGAAAATATTGTATCTAAAATCATATACAAATCTTATAATGAAAAATCTCCAACTTTTAAGTTTTTCTATAGTTAAACCCAAATTTTATCGTGTTATTAAAATCTGATTAAGTAGTTTACATCTTCCTCGTACATTAAATTTTTGAAAAGAATTTAAATGCATCCGGTATTTTACCAGTTTGATTATAGATGGAATGTTTGTATACCATGTTTTGAGCATATTTCCTTTTAAAAACAAAAGTGATAGAACTTATGAAAAATATATGTGGTATTAGCGTTTTGCCTTGATTTATTTTTGTGGCCAAAATATTGGCATGCTCAATGAAATGATGAATGCATTTTTTTTTTAATATTATCCATAGTTCAGTCTAGAAAACAACGAAGCCTTATTCAGAAACACGTTATATCATATAAATGTTTAAAGAGGGCAAACAGGCAAGGGTAGCAATGCTAATTATTTTTATCTAGAAAGTTTGGTATACATGGATGATATGGGGACTAACTTTATGTTAGGATGTTGTTTTGTATGGGCTGGACGAGGTGCCATCTTAATCTTCGAGGATGGTTCCAACTTAATAATACCGAACTTATATTCTAAAGGTGTTTAGTCTACTGGCGCTAGTTTAAGACTATTATTTATTTACGATATTACCTAAATCTAAATGAGGGTGGAGTGGTAATATGTGCGTACCCGGGAACGTCCGATGGTCAACCGAAGTGTATGGCAGCGCTCCAACAGATGTGATAATCTCAAAGAACCAAACCTCTTTCCACGGTATATTTTTACTTATCGATCATTATGCCACAAACAATAGAGGAATTCGTCGCTAAATATTATGTCTCATTCATCAAACGAATGCTGATTTCTAAGCATCATAAAAGTCGGATTCGTTTATGAAGTTGCATTAAAATAAGACTTCGTAAAGGTTAGTTTCAGTCCATATTAAAATATGAAATCGGCAGTACGAAGTTCTTCACGATATTTGCTTATGATTTATTATATAGTCTACGTCAATTGCAGCCAAAGATTAAAAACCGTGGAAGACGTCAATTTTCATGTTTCTAGTTTTATGTTTGGTTAGATTAGATTAATTGTTATATGGGTGGCACCAGCCACTATTAGTCCCATTAGCTCTGCCAGATGGGCTTGGGTATAGATCTCCGCGCTTGGGTTTGTAGTGCCCAGCTTTTGATATCTAATCCTTGCTAGACCCTCGCAGTGACATAGGATGTGGAACGAGTCCTCTTCTTCCTATAGGCAGAATATGCATGGTGCTTCTTCCACCAGGCCTATTTTGCTCATATGTTTGTTGAGCCTGCAGTATCCTGTCATCAGACCTACTATTGTTTTGACCATTTTTCTGTCTTGGTTCAGAAGTTCGGTCGTGAACAGCGCCTGGCTGTCGGAGAATATAGCAATTGACCTAATTTTGGTGTCTTGTTTTGCTATTTCTCTTGTGCAGTGATGAAGAGCTGTCGCCTCTTCTTGGAAGACCATGGTGTCCTTGGTGAGACTGACAGAAATCTTTGTCTCGGGTTTTATACCGTATATACTTGCTCCTACCCCTTGTTTCTGCTTCTATAGGTTGGCCTTCGGCCCAGTCTTCTCTTTGTGAGATCAGTACAGCTCCTGTTGTACTGAGACATGTTACTCTTTATGTACTGCTCAGGAGTCCTATCACCCCCTTTTGCTTTGTCCTAGTCAACCACACCACTGCTTCATAGGCTATCACGGGTCTTATCACCCTGGTGTAAAGTTTAGGGTTTAGTCCCCATTTTTCCCCACATTCTGCGACATCTACCCAATGATGCTTTGTTAAGCCAGTTGTGTATTATACGGTTCCAAAAGCAAAGTAATAGAAGATAAAATGGAATACTTTTTTAGTTCTACTACGATCAAGGTAAAAGGCAGGTAAAAGGCAGGTAAATGCAACAGTAAATCGGTAGCCCCAATGATTCCGTCCTGGAAATATGGACGTCGACAAGAGAAAGCTAAAAAGGCGAAACAGCCCAATACAACAACAAAGTGGTGAATTCAACTATTCCAACTTAGTAATATGGACGTTGAAGAAAGGTACACTCTGGAAGCTCTATCCTCGAAAATATCGATAAAATCATAGAAATTGTTAAGTCGGGCCGGCATGTGGGCCCTTATTCTACTCAATATTGGTCAGAAAACATTCTGAAAATAAAACTGGTTTCAAGAAGAAGCTCGGTGTATGGGTCGAATTTGTGGCTGCAATTCTTTGTTAAAACGTACATAAATTTTAGAAGCATTAGTAACTGATGATAAAAATGGGTCATATTCAAGAACCACAGACAAAACAAATTATGATTTAATGACAGCGAAGCAGACGAAACCAACAAGCCTGAATAAATTGTCTAATAGGTTTTATTGTGTGTTGGGTAGGAATAGAAAACAATTATCCATTATAAGCGACAAATAGGAACGGACAGGCCATACACATCATTAACGATGTGCCAAAATCTTTGATATCTTGGATTAGCGGTTCTATTGCACCTGCCTTATAATCTAGAACTGGCACCAAATGATTATCATTATGAGCAAATATTTATTCTTGAGGGTACAAAATTGGTGTCACCAAAAGCTTGTGAAAATTTTTAATCGCAGAATTATGAAATTGCCTTTAAAATAGACAAGACAAGAATCGGATAATCTTAACTATGTAAACTTCATTGACGAAATAAAATTATGACCTTTTTATTTAAAATGTTTCAAATCATTGTGATTCAAGCAAAGCATAGAAATGCTTAGTAAAGTCAATTGATATAGTTAGAAAAAACACGAAAATATTTTCGTAAAAGCTACAACAAATGCGTCTTATTAAGACTACAAGAACAAATCACTTTTGAAACAACTACTTCTCTAGCTAATACCTCGACAGACATTGAATAATACAAAAGTAATTTGCGTGTTACAAAATAGCAAGGCTATCAAAGCAACACTAGTTTGAACGTATTTCTTTGTAAAATGAACTAAAAATGATTGAATGTAAAATATTTATTATCAATTGATATAAATCACAAAACTATACGTATAGTTTCTTCTTCTTCTCAATTGATATAAATCACAAAACTATACGTATAGTTTCTTACGAAAAATACTAGGAAAATCTATTAAAATCAGAAGTAATTGATTGCTTTGGAATATGTTACTACTACCTATTTCACTACTCTTAGTTCTATGCTTTATATTACCAAACATTATTAATTTTGTTATTTCAAAGAGTTGTGGAGAAACGTATTACAAATATAGAAATAAAATATACAAATTAAATATTGAAATTTGAGTGCAGTGTTAATTAATTATTATATAAATAAAATTTTTAAAAAGAGGTTTATATCCAAAATTACAACTAGTTTACATTACTTAAGATTAGACTCATACAATAATAATGGTCTGTGAATGCACGCAGCTAAACTACTTATATAAGCTAAAACTACAGGCTAAGCATAATGACATCTGACAATGATGTCATCTAAAACTAAGCAAAAATTAATAATATATATTTCTTAATAATAATATTAGTTGTTAAAAAACAAAGAAATATCTATTGTGGACGTCAGGTCACTTCTCTCCCCCTAGATAGGACACACCTGCGTTTAAAAGCGTCTATACACCAGAGCCACTACACAAATTATTATGAGTAAACAGAGTATGAGTGTCCACGCACTAGTTTTTAGGGGTAACACCGACTCGGTTATATCGGGAATTGGGGAATACACTGGGTCGTCCTCCAGTTGAAGTATTTTAAGTTATATAGTAAAGTTGTTCAACTTGTAGTTCTTTAGTTCTGTGATCGTAGCACTCACTAGCACTGGTGTCTCGTGTATTATTTCCGTTTGGGGCACTAAATGGTAAGGATAATAAATGTTTGATTGTTTAATTATGCAATCGAATGATATCGTGGATTCAAAAAGTAAAATATTCTAATTTTAGGTCGTAGGGTAATTATTTATCAAAGTGAACGGAAATTCTTTTTAGTTCATTAAATAAATCTTGCGAATAAATCTTGTGGCATAGTTATACCTGGACTAAGAATTTTTAAATTGTAAAATATTAACGAGTTAATAATTTCTTTCAAAATATTTTCAATTGTTCCGAAAAGTAAAACAAGTTGATTGTACAGATCTTTAGTGAATAGAACATGTTGATGGTCTAATTCCTTTTTATTAATTGCGTGTAATTGCATAATTCTGGCCTCTAGCAAATTTTGGTTGTGTGCGATGTCTCCAACTGTTTCGTTGAAATTTTGAATTATTTTTTTATTTATACTGTACCCAAATTTTAGTTCATTCTGGAGGTTATTTCGATTAGAGATTAAATGTTCCAGGATTCTATTAATTTTCTCCTCATCGCGAGCAACAATTAGCGGAATATGCTAATTGTTTTAATAATAGTTCCTAACCCATTAATCAAACCTCTTTTTGCACGATTTTCCCGGCGCTTGATTCTATCGTTCTAATTTTGTTTCCTATAGCATTCTGTGAATAATTTAATAATTTCTCGTAATTTACGAATTCATTTTTAAATTTTAATGTTACTCGTGTCCCTTAAGACGATTTTTCAACTTCTTCATATACAGGAATCATAATGGTGTACGAAAACATATTTTGTTATTTCTAAGCAACTTTCCGAAATGTTCCTGATTTCAAAATAAATCACAGGATTGATGAAGCCTAAAATTAATTAAATTGTATGTTAGATTAATATTGAAAATTTCACTTTAATCTGGTTTGGGTGTTATTTCTAGGTCTGAACTTGGAAAACGTAACATTGTTTTTACTACATCATAATTTAGGTTGTCTAAACCGCAGCCTAATATAGGGATCGCTAATTTACTTATTTTTTTATGTGAACAAAATTGTTTGAGGGTAATTAACGTTTTAAACAAACATTCTAGGGTAGGTTTATCAAAATATTTTTCTAATAAATAGAAAAAACACGAAAATATATTCGTAAAATCTACAACAAATGAGTCTTATTAAGACTACAAGAACAAATCACTTTTGAAACAACTACTTCTCTAGCTAATACTTCGATAGACATTGAATAATACAAAAGTAATTTGCGTGTTACAAAATAGCAAGGCTATCAAAGCAACACTAGTTTGAACGTATTTCTTTCTGTAAAATGAACTAAAAATGATTGAATTTACGATAAAATAGTTTGTGAGTGACTATACTATGGTAATTTGGAAAAAGAAATGAATTTAGGTTGATGTAATTAAAAATATTTTATTATTAAAATATTTTTCTTTCTTAATTAGGTAAATGATGAATCTATCGTCTTCTTTAAGATGGCAAAGAGAATACAACTGAGGGTTTTGTCTAAACAATTCTTTAATTCTGCCAAATCTTAATTTACAATCTTTAGCAATGCCTGCACTCATTTTAAGGTCTTGGCTCACACAATGGGCCAGTGAATAATCTAATGGAATAAGGAACAAATCATCATTAATTTCTGTTATGTTTTGGTTTCCATATATTATTTTGCGATTGAAATGATTAATAAATATTGCAAATCTAAAATATTTTCAGAAGGAACTTTCTTTGCTCTTGGTCTCTTAATGTTACCTAAATGATTTTTTTTTTTGATTGATTACGTTAACTATTTTACGATCATATTTTATATCTTTAATTTTTTCTTTTTTATACTTATTTTTCGTCTTGGACTGCTTCTGTTTATTTTGAACATATATGTTATCTGGGATTTACGGGATTTTCTTTCTAAGTCAACCTCTAAAAGCGAGTTATTATCAATGTGTCAGGAAGTGATTTTAATTTGGTTGTAGAGTGTAGAGTATTGTTATATGCCAAAATAGCGTAAAGGGCTTTTATTTTGACTGGTTCATTTTTGTACATATCCTGATTGTTAAATAACCTCATATGTTCTACTATGGTCGAATGCTCGCATTCAATAATACTGTTTGTCGGGGTGTTGTAAACTTATAAAATGAATTTGGATATGGTGTAACTCTAGGAGATTTCTGATTACGGTGTTTTTAATTCAAGGTGGTTGTCCGAAATTATTAAGATTGGGGTTCAGCGATGGCAAAAGTATTTAATGAGGTTAGTTGCTACCTCTATAGCTTGATAAGAGTTTAATTTGTACATTTGCGTGTATTTAGAAAAGGAGTCTATTGCGGTGAGGAAATTTGTATTTTCTAAAGGTATGCAGTATATGTAAATAATTTCAAATGATTTCATTACTGTCCACGTATCATTAAATTTTAGTTTAAGAGGTTTTCGATCGTATTTGAAAACGAGACAAATTTCACATTCGTTAATATAATTTTGTATATTTCTAGTCACATTTTGCCAATAATATACCTTTTTTAAATTTTGCTTCAGTTTCGTCTATACCGCGATGATTAGTTTTTCCTTCATGGTAATTTTGTATGGTTTCTAAAATCTCATTATCATCTTCAACGTCAGATAAGAGACTTGAACATTTAGTCATTTTAATGTTTGAATGTTTTAAATATTCTTGAAGAACGTTGCTAAATTTTTCATATACTTTGCTTTCAAAATAAAGATAATAATTTGTATTGGGGCCAACATATTCTTTGATAAAGTTAACTATTTCTTGATTAAAATTAGATTTAGAGAATTGAGTATAAATACGCATTTTCTTTTGTTTAAATAAATAACTAATGTTTGCAATAGGAATGCCTACTATAGGGTGCTCTAAGTTAGAATGAATGGTCGCTCCATCATTCTCTTCTTCATTTACATGGATCGTTTCCGGGAGTTCTACGATTATGGATGAAGGGTTATTTTCGATAATTTTTTAAATAATCTTCTAGATTTGGTCCACACTCTTCGTTAATGTTAAGCTCAATTCTAGAGAGTGCATCGGCATTTTTATTTAAGGAACCTTTCTTATAAAAAATGTCATATTCAGACCACTTCAACCTTCATCTAACTAATTTTGAATTTTGTTCTTTGATAGACATTAACCACTGAAGAGGTTTGTGGTCAGTAATTATCGTAAATTTACGCCCAAATAAATATAGTCTAAAGTATTTGACAGCCCAAACAATAGCAAGTAGTTCCCTTTCAATTGTGGAATAACGCGTTTCGGAATCGTTTAACGTCCGACTAGCATATGCGATTGGTAAATCTGTGCCAATTTTACCTTGTGATAAAACGGCACCAATAGCCTGAATACTAGCATCTGTGGTCAGCAAGAAGGGTTTCGAAAAATCCAGCGGGTGTTGGTTCCAGAGAGTACCGCAGTGCTACTTCCTTGCGAGTCAATTCACGAAGACGTCGTCTGCGTTCACGTTAACAATTGTCGAGGTTGACATAGGTGTAGGACTTGCTTAACGCGGGGGAATCGGTCGAGGCGGCTGATTATAATTTGCATTAAATGAATTTTGATAATTATTAAAATTCCGATTAAAATTTTGACTATTATTATAATTTTGCGGTCTGTTGAAATTATGATTTGGGGAATTTTGAGGTCTCCCAAATACTTGACTATTCGTAGGGAATCGCTGTTGTGGTTGTTGCCAAATTTGTTACGTCGGTTCATGAAATTATTTGTGGTCTAGGGTATTGATTATTATCATTATTATTGTTAAAATTTAGATTAGGAGGTCTATTCTGATTATTATTTGTGTTATTAAATTTATTATTATTTTTATTAAAATTAGATACATTCGGTGTATCAAGCGTACTCTGAAAATTGTTTTATTCAATAAGATAGTTCATTGCCAGTGTGTCAGGGTCACGTAATCTAATGATGCTTTGTATATTACCGCAAATCCCTTGTAAGAATGTCTACGCTGATGAATGCGTTTCGTCGCGTCCGGCATTTCCATTGTCGATAATGAGTTAATTTTAGATGAAAGCCTACTGCGCAAAATTTTCGTTCACCAAAATCTAAATATTTCTAACTTTTATGAGGTAGTAAATTAATTAAATCCTGGACTAAACAATCGTAGTTTCGCAAATCACTAAATCTGTGTCTTAAATGATTTTTAATTTTGGGCCAAGTGTTTAATTCTAAACGCGAACCTATAGCAATCAACGCTTTATTTTTAAATTTGCTAATTATTAATTAGATCGTCGAGTACAAAATTAATAGGAGAGTTAACGTTAACGGTTGGGGAATCGAAGATAGGTGTGAAATTGAGTCAGAAGACATATAACTTGCGTACATAAAATTTACTCGCGAATAAAAGATGGAAAAAAACCTCTAAAATACAATACGATTACCACTTCAAACAAAGATCACGCTCTCAATGCCCTGATATGCTCTCAACGGTCGAAAGATGTCCCTTGCCGTGGTGCTGCCCTCGGAGCTGTTTGCCTCGATGCTTAGAGGACTGTTCGGTGCGGCTGCGATGTGGTGGGATTGCAGATCTCCGATGAATTGTTGATACAAAAGAAGTGTTGATATGCCATCGAGACTTCTTCGGAGATCCTACCGACTGCGCCAATTAAATTACGTGGACTCGCGATTGAATTTTGTAAAAGGGGTTTATTTCCAAAATTACAACTAGCTTACATTACTTAAGATTATAATACAGAGAATGATAATACGTGAAGAGCGACTGTGAATGCATGCGGCTAAATTACTTATACAGGGTGGCCCCTTAATGTGGGGCAATGGTTGAAGCATAGATTCCCGGGGTCAAAATATGATGATTTAACACAATTATCTATATCCAAAAATTTACGGTTATGCCGGAATTTGTCTTTAAAGTTCCAAAAATTTTTATTTCTTTTGTTTATAACAATTGAACGCTTTAATCGATTTGAATTAAATTTATTATTAATAACTACCACAATATAATACATAACTTCAGTTATTATAGCTATTATTGGTTAACAAGAAGTATAAAAAACAGTAGTATTACCTCTTAAAAACTAAAATATTTTTTATTGGTGCATCCAATAAAAACTAAAAAATTACTATTTAAAAGACCATTTAATTTAAAAACTTTTTTGTTTCTTAATAACATTTGACATCTTTTCCGGTATTCCCACAAAAAAATTAAATATATTTTATCTAGTAAAAACAAAATCTAGGTTTCAGTCGAATCGAAAATAAATGTTTTTCGTGGCCGTCTTTGTTTAAAAAATGTAAATTATGTACAATAATAATTATTTACTGACTTTTAATAATTAATTTTTATCTTTATAATAGTTCATAAATAATGATATTTGGAGCAAACATATATCTTGTTTGTATTAGGATTTTGCTAAGGAAATTGTTTGAAAAGTGATAGATGTTGTTTTGATTTATGTTATTAATTGATATTATTTAATTTTTATTCAATTGAGTAAGTTGATTTACTTATTAATGAGTGCATAATGAGTATACTATAATTACATTTTATTTTTTGTTGCTAAACCCGTACAAGATATATTTTTTTTAAATTTTTATTGGATGCACCAATAAAAAAAATATTTTAGTTTTAAAGTGGTAGTAGTACTCCTGTTTTTTAATACTTCCTGTCAATCAATAATGTCCATAATAACTGGAATGATATATTATATTATGGTAGTTATTAATAACACATTTCATTCAAATCGAATAAATCGCTCAATTGTTATTAACAAAAGAAAAAAAAAATTGAACTTTGAAGACAAATTTCGGCTCAACCGTAAACTTTTGGATATATATAAGTTGTGTTAAATCATCAAATTTTGACCCCAGGATTCCATGCTCCAGCCATTTCCCCACATTAACGGGACACCCTGTATAAGCTGAAACTACAGGCTAAGCATAATGACATCTGGCGATGATGTCATCTAAAACTACAAATACCAATTAACAGATAAAATATCTACTCCTCGTACTTAAGCACCGCCAGGTATTGACTTACATACTGTTAGTTGTCGTTACATGTCTGAAATTATTCAGCACTATGTAACAATTTTTGTGATGTCACCGTTTCCCAACCACGTCATGGAATTGTTATGACTATCCACAAACACGTGTTTCGCTTTATCACAGCTCATCAATGTAGCTTTGTCATAATTTTGATGTTCGATTTTCAAGGCGCGTTCAAAAAAAACGATATCATCACAGATGAAAAGCCCACTCTTGGCATTTAAGTGTAAATTAAAAATTTATTTACAGAAATACTCAAAATAATTAATCAAATTATTACTTTTATTTTCATAATATATGCAACAATAAATTAATACTTAATTTACTCCTAACTTTTTGTTCTGTTCCTTAAGTATATAAATAATTTCATCATTTAGATATATACTTACTATAAATTGTAGAAATTAGTT
>OZ018390.1:46638011-46802452 GCA_963969525.1 Ontholestes murinus
CGGTGTCGTTGTAGGTGACCTTGGCGCAAACGTTCTTCCAGCCCTCGCATTGTACTGCGAGACGGACACCGACGATCCGGAAATCTTTGGCGATACAGTTCTACTGCATTGGTGTAATTGTTCAGCGACTCTCCAATGATTTTTAGGATGTCTACAATTTCGGTCGGTGAGTAGTCCATGATTACTCAACGACTTGGCTTTGCGTACTGAACTCATTTTTAAAAACTAAATTTAAAAAAGGAACGAAAATTAAAAAAATCCAAGCCCAAGGCCAGGTCAAACACTGTTTGAAAAAAAAAAATGACATTCTTTTTGAATTATTTTACCATTATTTAATTTGAAAAAGAAGTACTCAATCGGTATTTTTGAGTACTTTACGTCTTTGTAGGGGGGCGGGGGTAGTATTTGGGCAGGCTGAGAAAAAAACAACCTTGTAAGGTTGTGAGTAAGTCTAAAGTAATAATAACAGTTAATTACGTGACGATTTTCGCAATTTAATTGACAAAAAACCTAACTTTTACATTTGCAGCGCCATCTCTCGACCAATAAAAAAATGTTTCGGATAAAACTTACATACTAAAAAGTTAAAAAACCCTCTATCAGAATCTGCAATAAAAAATAGGGGTTTCCATTTAAGATTTTAAAGTTGCCCCCTGTTCCCGCCCCCCTTGGGGGGCTGGGGGGCAAAGTCTACGGCATCAGATGTCCCCCTCAGAACCATTTACTTTTCATTTGGAACACTTTTTGATTCAATGCAATGTTTCAGAATTATCGCTACTGGCGGATTAAAATGGGACACCCTGTATATATATATATATATATATATATATATATATATATAACATTGTATGATGTTCTCAATTGCAATGTTCCTATTAAACAAACTAAATCAACAACATATTCAAAATGGTTTAACAGCACCTTCATATCATTAGTAAAGCAGAAGAAAATTGCTCATACCAATTACAAGAGTAGCGTAGCAATAGCTTAGATGACTATACCATTTTCAGCAAACTTCGTGACAAATTGTCAGCGAGTTCAGGATGGTATACGCAAAAATCCTCGCTATATTTGGAAATGTTTAAATGATTCAATGGGCACAAGTGGTATTCATTCATCTATATCCTTCAAGGTCAAAATATATGTTGAAGGCAGTGATATTGCAAATGCTTTTGGTCAATGCTTCTATGAAGTTTATGCGGGTGCATGTAATAATGATCTGTTCGAATTTAGGACATCTAAATCTGTCATTTCTGAAGAGTTACAGATATTATTGGATGATGTTTTTAACGCTATTCAATTTCTTAACAAGAGGTTTACTTGTGGACCTGATGGTATACCTGATAATTTCCTGTGTAGGTGTATCTGTACTGTGACAAAACCTTTACATACTTTATTTTCTACTTCTATTAGCTTGTGTTCCAAGTGTTTTAAAGTTTTATCTCCCAAATTTTTAATGGGGATAGAAAATGTGTTGAAAAATATCGGATTGCCATACAATAAGCAAACCCTAAAATTTTTGACGATTTGGTAACCAGACAAATAATCCATACGTCCAAATACTTATTCAACACTCAACACCATGGGTGTGTGAAGGGGAAATCTACTACAACCAACTTATTGGAATTTCAAGATTTTCTTAATAATTCTCTCCAAAAACATGTACAAGCTGATGCCATTTACACAGATTTTGCGAAGGCGTTTGAAAGGGTTCAGCACTCAATGTTATATTCCTATGGATTTCACGATTTAACTGTGAGGTGGATTAAAAGTTTTTAGAAGGACGACGACAGATTGTTAAGATTAATAATTTTACATCACATCCAGTTCAGGTAACGTCAGATGTACCTCAATGCTCTCACATCGAACCTATTTTATTTCTTAATTTTATTGATGATATTTGTAAATGCTTCATATATTCGAATTGTTTACTTTTTGCAGATGATTTGAATATGTATCATTGTACTGACGATATTTCTAATTGTTTTGATCTACAATTTGATTTAGATAATCTATTCAGATGGCGTGTCAGGAATAATTTATTTTTAAATATTAAAAAAATGTAAATCTATAGCTTTTAGTAAAAAGGCAATCATTATTGACTTCATATATAATATAATATATTATCAGAACCTTGAAAATGTCTCAGTTATAAGTGACTTAGGAATTTTCTTGACGATTTATTGCGGATTAGTTCTAATAATTCTAATTTAGAATATTGTTCACAAATTTGGTCACCACATTATAAAAAATACGCAGACAAGATAGAAACTGTCCAGAAAAAAATTTCTTCTTACATTTCTTTCAAAATGAATTTACCATTATTAATTCTGAAATAGTTTGCAACTACCTGAATATTGATTCGCTAGAGATCCGTAAAATTAAATTGGATCTTTGTTTATTGCACAGAATTGTTTCTAGGCATATCTCCACTGATCTGCTTCAATCAATAAATTTTCATATTCCTCAATATACTAAATTATGCAGACAAACATGTAGTTTCTACTAATTATATGTATTATAGTCCATTATTGCGAAGGATGAGGTATGCTAACAAACTTAATTATTATCATAATTTTGATTTATTTAGTTATTCATATTATGCGTTTAAAATTGTATTAGTGAAAATCCCATTGATTATTTTATTGTAGATAATTTATTAGTACTAATTTTAGTTGTATGTTTATTTTTATAGTATATTTAGTAAGCTTAATCTTCATGTTAATGTTTTGTACAAAAAAGTGTTAACCGTTGAAATAAATAAATAAATATCACCATTTGAGCGTTTTTGGCCGGTGTAGAATTGTAGCTTATCGAGATGTCGGTATGTCCTATTGCGAAAATGTCCGTAGCATTATTTCCACTGCAACGACTGCAATGCGTGTCTGTTAGGTATGGACAATAGAAGGTAGATGAGCAAGAAGAAGACCAATTGGTCAAGTACGCTAAAACGTTAAGATCAGCGCTTCAGACAAATAGCCCTGCGAGACAGTTTCGCTACTACGCGTCAAATCGGTAATCGATGGTTAGGAGAAGAATGTAGGCCCGTTAGTATGCCCATTCAATCCTATAGACTTCTTTTATACCTTCCAAGATTAGTGCTTCCTTTGACAGCCAGACACTGTCACCAAAGGTTGGACCGGTGTAGAGAACGGCAGCATTGGGAGGCAGAATGGCATGATGTATTCGAATTTATCTAGGTATGCAAGATGGCCGTAGAAGGGTACGACGCTACCGTGGAGAACGACTTGATATTAGGTTTGCATGCACACAGGGCTGCTGTAGCAATGGTTTGGGGGGCTATTGCTTATGGTAGTCGATCACCTCTTTTATTCATTCGAAGCAGTATGACAGCTGTGCGTTATATTGAAGATGTCATACGACCGAATTGATTGCCTTATTTAGATAGCTGTTTCAGCAAGATAATGCACGTCCCCATTTAAATCATATTGAACATGTATAGGATATCAAAGCAAGAAGACTATTCTCTCGATCGTCCTCCACAGGCTCTAGTACATTTGATCCATGAAATTCAAGTTGCTTGGAACGAGATGCCACAATAAGACTTCGACCATCTCATTTTATCGATGCCCAACCGTCTACAGGATTGTATACAGCAAATGGGTCACCAAACACATTATTATTTTTTACATTGTTTGTTAATAAAATTTCCTGAAAATGTGATCATTTCGTTCTTGATGTAAGGTTACCATGTTGGCAAAAAATCAAGTCAAATAAATAAATATTTCTGGGTATAACGCTTCTATTGTCATTGAGTATATATACTAAGTCGATATTTGACTTTAACTGCAATATACTAATTAATGAATATATAAATTTTACTGTAGGCCTTTTTAGTTATTTCTTTTACTCTTGTTCCAGGACCGATATTTAAAATTTAGATAATAGTCTAAATTGTGCTAACTCAATTTTTTTAAACAATGTTTTAATGTTCAGAAAAAATGGATCATGGTAAAAAATATATATAAAGTAATATAATATAATAAGTTCTATTTCTAATTAGTTAAATTTGTTTAATAAAAATAAGTATGTTCTGTTCGTTCTATATATGTTTATTTAAAATAATATTTCCTGTTTTTCGTATAATCTGAGCTAAACGAAATACACGTTTCTATGTATAATACCACTATTTGTTATTGATCCATATTTACACTGAATTGAAAAAGTAACTATGTTTTAACCACAAATAATTACTGTAAAAATATTATATAATGTATTGACACTGGAGTCGTGCTGTGTTATTCACAATTATATGACTAACTACATATAATATTTTTAAAATAATTATTTGTGGTTAAAATAGAGTGTATAATTCGAAAATTAACAATAATTAGAAAAACACGAAAACATTTCGTAAATATACAACAAATGAGTCTGCAGCAGAAACAAGTTCTGGAGAACGAATTTAAAATAAGTGTAATAAATAGCTGAGGCTTAGAACTTTTTGGTAATTGGGGCAACCGATATAATAAAATAATTTTGCGGCATCATTACGACTGTAAATGAATCGTTATTTGTATTACTTTCAATAAATAAAGAAACTGCTACAACTCGGTATTCATATTACCTTCAATAAATAAAGAAACTGCTACAACTGGTTACCCCTAAAGATACGAACACGATGGTCGAACAAAGTGAAAGTGCGATGGATCTACAAATGGAGCCACAACAATTAACTCAAGTAACCGCTAATATAAAGCTTCCGGAGTTCTGGCCCATAGAGGTGGAGCTATGGTTTGCTCAGGTAGAATCCATTTTTCAAAGTAGGAGAGTGACGCAACAAAGACAGCAATACCACTATGTCATATCATCCCTTTCCCCCGAAATCATAACGACTATAAGGGACATACTGCTCAACCCACCGACGGAGAACCCGTATAATATATTATAGGAGCAACTCATCAACCGGATGTCAGTGTCAGAATCAAAACGTATACAAATTTTTTTTTCGCGATTGACGACATCAGTCACTTGCGCCCAGTACAGATTTTGAGAAACATGCAGCAGCTATTAGGACCAAAGAGTATGGATCCTTCCATAATCAGACAATTGTTCATCCAAAAGATGCCACGACAAATTCAACGGTTTTTCACGGCGCACAGTGCAGGTACAATAGAGGAACTTGTAAACCTGGCAGAGAAGCTCGTTGACATCCCTGACGAGTCAACGGTCAGTGTGGCTGCACTATCAACAGAGCAAGGAGGATCTACACTTAAAAGGAAATTAGATGAGTTAATAGTCGCCTTACAAAAAAGCTCAACGGAATCGCGTACGACTCGCACTAGAAGTTCTTCGCCAGCAGAATACAGACAGCCCAGCCGGTACACGAGTCGATCCCAAAAATCTAATCGTTTAGACGCGGGATGCAGTGTAAGAAGATCTCCTACACCAATGAGAGGAAACTTTTGTTGGTATCAATAAAATTTTAGGTGTGAAGCAAGAATATCCCTTGCAGGCAGTAAAGAACACTCCGATCCGAACTTATGGTAAGCGCTCGATTACTCTTGATTTTAACTTAAACCGGAAATTTACTTGGACATTTATAGTCGCCGATTTCACACATTCAATCTTAGGGGCAGATTTCCTCAAACACTATGGATTTATCCTTAACATACGAACTAAAAGCTTTTCTTTCGACCAGCCCAGTATATCTACACCTGTTATAAACACAATCGATTGTTCCATTAACATTACAAACATATTAAACATGTACCCAACAATAAGCAAACTACTTGACTTAAACGCACCCGTCACACACTTGGTGCAACACCTCATCCTTACACAAGGCCAACCTGCTAACAGCAAATATCGGCGACTATCGCCCGAAAAACTAATTGTGGCCAAACAGGAATTTGCCGAATTATTGAGATTAGGAATGCCTAGACCGTCTTCAAGCCCCTGGTCTTCACCATTACACATGGTAAAAAAGAAAGATGGAACTTGGAGACCCTGTGGGAATTAACGTGAACTAAATTTGGTAACTCAACCTGACAAATACCCGATCCCGCACTTACAAGACTTCACGTCACTCCTGGACGGTGCTACGGTTTTTTTTTTAAGATAGACCTTGCTAAAGCTTACCACCAAATTCCAGTCGAGGAGAGCGCAATTCAAAAAACAGCAATAACAACCCTTCCGACTATTTGAATATGTAAAGATGCATTTTGGGTTAAAAAATGCAGCGCAAACATTCCAGAGATTTATGAACGAAGTATTTTTTGGATTAAAGTTTTGTTTCGTTTACATAGACGATGTCTTAATTTTTAGTAAAACATTGCTTGAACATAAGCAACATCTCCACATCATTGTTGGTAGGCTGACAAAGTATGGTATGGTCATAAACGTTGACAAATGTAAATTTGTAAAGGAATTTTACCTTTACCGTCTAGAACGGAAGCTCCAGAACGATTTAAAGTTGTTTTTAGGAATGATTAATTTTTATCATCGCTTCGTACCGTATTGTGCAAAAATTTTACGACCTCTCAACGCCTTAATTGATAACTCAATCCCAAAGAAACAACCATGGGGGCGTGTCTACAACAAGAATTGGATGGAGCTAACCAACCCATCAGCTTTTATTCTAGAAAATTCACAATAAGAGAATCAAAGTATAGCGTTTTTGGTTGTGAATTATTGGCAATGTTCACGTAACTGAAGCACTTCCGATACTACCTCGAAGGGCGATCTTTTTACATTTTGACCGACCATAAACCTCTCGTTTTTACTTTGAAAAAAGGAACAAGTGTATTAAATCCGCGAGAAGTCCATCAAATGGACTATATTTCTCAGTTTACCTCGGACATACGACATGTAGCAGGAAGGAATAATGTAGTACCGGATGCACTCTCCAGAATTTCTCATATCAGTCGAACGAACCCAATTTTTGCCAGTGTGGACCCTATAGATATAGCCAAAGCACAAAAGAACGGCCAGGAATTACAGCGTTTTTTTAAGTAACCCAAACACTTCGTCTTTATTTTTACAAGTTTCCAAATTACCTAAGTCTTTACACTACGATTTCTCAACGAAAATTCCCAGCATCCAAAAATATGATAAAAAATAAATAAAGAAACTGCTACATGTCTTATTAAGGCTACGAAACCAGTTACTTATTAAAATAACTAATTCTCTGGCTAATACCTCGACAGTCATTGAATGATACAAAAGTAATTTGCGTGTTACAAATAGGAAGGCCATCAAAGCAAAACTAGTTTGAACGTATTTATTTCTGTGAAATAAATAATTTAATTTTCTAAAACGTAATTCTAATACATTTTTATTACGAAAATTAACAATTTGTTTGATGTAGCCTAATTCAACAAAGCTGTTCGTTGTGTCTATATTTTAAGTTTGATCTATTGAGGTTTCGACCACAGCCCTCTCATTTTAAAAGAAACATACAATATATCACTTTAATAAGATACTGAGAATCTAATTTCTATACATTATGTAAAGGTGCATTCATCGCAAAATTATTATTTATCGTATTATACTTATACTTCTGCGGAAAAAAAATATGTTCAAGTTATTCTATAATTGAGCTGTGTTCAAATTGAAAATTTTATCAATATATGGCTTCTATATAAGCAAATTATAATAGTTATTAATTGAAAATTGCCAATACATCATTAAATTTAATATATTATTTTCAAAACTTATTGTATCTTTTGTTTGCCAATGATATAGGTTTTAAGTCACATAAAATTAGCTAAAGACACCTTACTACTTTAGTGTTATGTTATTTAAACATCATAGGTTTTGTTTTATTACTTCAAAATAATTAGTACTAAGAAAAATATATAAAATTCACATATTTTAATCTCATTCATCAAAATAATGCGCTATCACAAAATTGAAGGATTGACATATATACTTGCTTCCATTAATGAAATTTCCAAAAAA
Source organism: Ontholestes murinus (assembly GCA_963969525.1). Lineage (NCBI taxonomy): Eukaryota > Metazoa > Arthropoda > Insecta > Coleoptera > Staphylinidae > Ontholestes > Ontholestes murinus. The sequence goes on from OZ018390.1 coordinate 46,645,935, forward strand.
AGTGAACATTGATTGAGACACGATGAAATTTTCAGCAATATGCAATACAGATTAATCAAATCATCATCTTAAATGAAAAAACCACTTTGTTTCATTCGATAGTGGTTATATTAGTGTTAGTATACATAAGATTTGAAAACTAAGGTAAATATATTAGAGTTGAAAAATTACTAAATTTTCTTTACTTAACGAAGCTTGAATGTGTAAAAACAATTGATCTGCGAGAAGTTTACCAATTGTGTGAGATGTAATAAAATTTCTCTATATTGCCGAAGAAGATCAGAAAATAAGGAGAAACGATAACGTTAATGCTTAGATGTCCAAATCTCCTCACGATCAACCTATCAAAGAATTTAATCATTTCGATTCTATTTATACTGACCATTGCCATCTACTATAATCCCTCATAATGATGTACTGTTTTCTCGCTTAAGATATATTATAATGGGATTTATCTGGCTTGTAAGCAAATCTCCTTTTATAGTTAATACGGGAAAATTTAATATAAATTAGCAACGTTTACTACCACATCTGACAGAACTAGAAAATCCATTTTTAGCATAATAACCGCACACTTAAAAGATTATTATGGAGATTCTAATTACTGTTGGTGTTGATCTAATCTTGGTCACATGCATCCCCAAGCGTATATGAGTGGGATACGGTACAACGTAGAATAAATACAATTGGCTACAAAAACAGATTTTAGAAAAGTGGAAGGATATGAATAAGGCACTACTATTTATGATTATGAATTATTTGTTTTTCAAAAAAAATATCAAAATATTATTAATTCTAAAAGAAATTGCCAGTTTCTTTCTGCCTGGATAGTTTTACTATAATTATAAGTACCAAATATAATTGTTTAATCTTCTTTTGTCTAGTTTCTAAAGAATGTCAACAAATTCCTAGTAGCATAGATTTTTTATTTCAAATATCTATAATCAGCTATTAAATTATTTTTTTTCACCTACCTGACGAAGCCACTGTGTGGTGAAACATTGGTGTAGAATTATAAAAATTTTAAAACCATATACTATGTTAGTATTTTATTAAGTGATATGGAGTTTCAACAAGTAACAGCGTCATCAATCCAGTATTTAAAATCATTCTGTATTTCTTTTTTCTTTATAATGTCCTATACATATTTTTGATTTATCCTGTCCAAAGCTTTATCCATGTTTTTGAAGCATATGTGTATTTTTCTTTTGGTTTTTATTGCCTTCTCGCATATTTGCCTCCTCATTCTAAATATTTTCCTCCATATTTCCCTCTCATTTTGCTGTTAATATTATTAGTAAAATCGATGTCTGTAGCTTTCCTACTGTACTCGTAATAGTTACACCTCCATAATTTTTGCATGCTTTGCTATCCCCTGTTTTATAATTGCTCCCTAGGTGTTTTTTTTTTCATTTACTGCTAGTAATCCTTGTATTCCTTTTTCATCCAAGTACTTGTAGTTATTGTAATGGATTAAAAGTTCAGGTTATATCATTGCAGAATAGATGTTTTCTTCTTGAGTTTCCATAAACTTAAATCGTCAACACAGATTTTGCTTACACAAAATATTTCTTCTTTTTCTCTAATGCAAAACCAAAACAGATATCAAATATACTTGTTTCGTGAAATCAGAGGTACTTAATATTTGTAAATATATATTCACCATAGATATAAGAACTAGTTATAACATTAATTGCTTTCTGATATTAACATATAATAGATATTTAAAATATTCATCTATCTAAATTTAACTTTAAACCAACAAAACAAGCATGTATAGGCGGTATTGAAAACTGCAGCTGTTCAAGAAACTGGGGAGTAAATTAAATATTTAAAGTTTATTACTTGTGCTATGTTATTATTTAAATAATAATATTTTTAGCGTAAATAATACAAGAAAATTTTGTACTTACAGATGGCTGGCTAAAAAGATTTAAGACAAGGTATTGAATTCGAATGCTGGTAAAAAATATGGGCACCATTACAATAACTGTGGCCGTTTAGAGGAAGTTAATGAACTAAATCAAAGAGTTACATATATGCAATAACAAACAATACAAATTAAATGGGCATTTATTGAAAATTATTACCCGCGAAAACCAATGTTGCATTAGAAGTAGAAAGTCGAAAAAACAACTAATATTTTCCTAGCACCAATACTTAAATGCAATGTCATCGGTATCAACAACTCCTAAAAGATTTGTAAATATTTGTGAACTTATATATTATGTATTTAATTGATCACTTGATGGAAAAAGATGTTAATAAAAGATTTATTATTAAAATTCACTTGGTTTGTTTAACTTATATATTATTTTCAACTAGTTTCCACTTAAATTATTATAAACATACGCACAATTATGTTTGTTTCTATCTACTGTTATATTTAAATAAATATATAAATATTTTGTTTTGATTTTATTTGTGTGCATTAATGATTGTTTAACGTTTCCATATTTGTAAATCGACATAAATAATATTGACAGTATTATCCTTCAATTATATTATAATTGCTAATTTTCAGATTATCTTTAGATACTCATGAGTATCTCATAACGAACTGACCATGTGTTAAATAATGATCTACACTTTACACCGCCGTATCCATTTTGAGTTCATTGCGCAACGTCGAGAAATAAGCAGCTGTCGAGCTAGTGCCTAGTGGAGGATTTAGAGAGTAATTTATTTTCCGTGTATCAGATATCATTCGCTATTATATTATGCTTGAGGTCATTATAATTTCATCAATAAATAGGTTGTGGGTGTTAACGGTGAATTAAATAACGGTTCTCCTACATTTTTTTCGCAATAAAAATTATACAGGACTATGACGCTAGACTAATGCAAATTCTTAAATATTTGCATAACTAGTCCAAAGAATTAAATATTCGTTAATTACCATAAATCGGCTTGAGTTTACGTGTTTTGAAGTAAATTAAAACTGAGTTCATATCTCACTTCACTTATTTATTATTCATTTTTATGAACTGATTAATGAGGCACTTAGTTGAAGATATATTTATTTTTATTTTAATAAATAAATTAAGTAAATAATAAACTCAGTTTCAATATGAATGAACTACTATTGGCAATCTTCAAACGAAATAAGTGAAACAATAAAATTATTCATTATTTCAATATTTAAAATTAAGAAAAATCATGAAACATCATAACCAAAATAATTAAAAATGAAACTCTTTGAATGTGATTATATTTATTCGCGGAAAATTTCAAATAAAAAACCTACTAAAAGTTTTAAAATATTTCAATTGTTAGAATACTACCTATAACTCTATCCTAATCTAAACTCAGTAAAATCTTGACGGGGAGACCATGATAGGATTTTGGGTGAGCTACATCCTTCCGTAATAAGGTAATAACATAACATAACATATTTATTAAATATTTATATTTATAATATTGTTAATATAGTTTTAAATTACAAATTGTCAATAAATGTCATTACAATTATAATCTTTAAAATTAACAATAACGCTTAAATTGCAAACTAACTATGAAATTTATTTAGTTGAACAATTCAACAATAAAATAAATACAAGAAACTTTATTTAATAAATGAACTTCTAGATAGAAATGTTTGCATAATATAGTAGAGGATAATTAGAAGATTAATTAAAACACTTGGTCTTGTTTCGCCACGGGTTAAGTAAGAATTTAACTCATCATTTAAGTAGTCAATCATATATTGCATCCAATTTAGAAACTAGTGTTGATAGCAGTATTTAAAAAAATAAAAATAAAATTTAATTTATAAATAAGCATTTATAAAAAATGTGCAATATGCTTATGGTTTACATTCCTTTATGACCTCAGGAGTCTAATAAAATTATTTGATGTTATGTTTCAATTTATTATAACGGAATAATATTACATGTCAAAATGCAAAGCAAACATAAGAAAAATAAAGTTGATAGTTTATAAAATATAATTTATATTGATAAAGTAAGCTATATGGATTTCCTATTTTATACTAGTTGAAACAATCTGTTTTCTATATCTTCGTAATATTACTTGGATAAATATTAAGAATATTAAATGTGAAGAGTTGAAATGTGAGAAATATATCTTCCGATTATCCGCACTAAGTAGTCTATCATCTACCCAATGCCTTCAGCTGAAGAACCTCAATCTTACAATTTGTTAGTAATGTATGTTAAATGTAGTTTTTTAAAAAATCATAATCTATTTGTTTTATAAATATGCTTATTGTTAAATATGGTTATGTAAAGATGTTTTAATATTTAGTCCAATTTAATTTGAAAATTCTCTTGTATTTTTTACATTTCTTTATGGCATCAAACTTCTAAAAATATTGTTAAATTTATCATTACAAAATAATAGTGGGCGCATACGGCATGTGACCAAAGTAGCAAAAACGAGAGTGCAGCATCGTTAGTCCGGGTCAACAATTAAATAGGTCATCGGTACCATTCGCCATTCGCCTTAGAGTAAAGTGTGATCTTTTAAAGCATGGATGCACAGACCGCGGCCCGCCGGTCGAATACCGGTGGCCCGCCGACAGCAAAAATAATACTCTCGTACATTCTAAAAATATTGAATTCTATTCCAGAATAAAACCAAGAAAATATGTTCGAAAAGTAATTTGAATCTCGCGCGCGCGCTATTACGGTGCGCCGTACGTGCGTCGTCGGTAACAGCGGTCGGTAATGTTCGTGCTGATCTCGGTTAAATTCGTTTGCTTGAAGAAGCGCGGCGGCCGGCGGCGCGATGACGATCGCTCGCGTAGATAGTACACGACTCGAAGCTTCCAGAGTCGGTTTCGAGATTTCTCCAGACAGTTTTCGACTCTATACGCGCGGTATAAAAGCCACGTTTAATCGCCGCTAGGTGTATTAGTGTTCTGTGAGTTTAATAGAGGTTTTGGAAGGCAATAGTTGTACTCCACTAGCCGGTGTCATATATTTTGATCCACATTCAACGTAGATTTCCTGTTGCAGTGTTAACCGTCAAGTGCCGTGTATAATTGTGTTGTGAAATCGTAAGTAAAACTCTATTATTAATAAGTGTTTCCCTACCTATTTAATCAATTATTTTTGATAATTTAAAAAGGATGGGTAATTTAAGTAGGTACTGTAATTGTTTTTAGGTGCTGTGTTAATCCTAGCCAGGATTAGAACGCAACATGGACAAGCCAGGACCTAGTAAAAAACGTAAGGTTAAAGATGAAAATCGGCAATTTCAAGAAATTTGGACTGAGAAATACTTTTTTGTATGGTCGCATAACAAAGTCGTTTGTTTAATTTGCAAGAATTCTGTTGCAATTGCAAAGGAATATAATGTAAAAAGGCACTATGAAACGCAGCATCCTTCTTTTACCAAGTTTACAGGCGAATTAAGAAAGCAAAAAATGTTGTCTTTAAAACGGGAGCTTACGGGTCAGCAAGCTATGTTTAGAAAACCCATTGAAGATTCAGAAACAGCTACAGAAGTTAGTTATGAAATTTCTCGAATGATAGCAAAGCGAAGTCGCCCCTTCAATGATGGGGATTTTGTAAAAGAATGCATAGAAATTGCCGCTAAGAAAATGTGTCCAGAAGCAGCAAAAAAGTTTGAGAAAATTCAACTGAATCGTATGACCATCCAAAGACGAATTATGTCTTTGTCAGGTAATATTGCGGAACAATTAACTGAAAAAACTAAGATCATTGAATTTTTTTCATTAGCACTCGACGAATCCACTGATATTAGTTCCACAGCTCAACTTCTAATATTCATACGAGGTGTTACTCAAGATTTTGAAGTCGTAGAAGAGTTATTAGGAATGTGTTCATTGAAAGGTCAAACCAAAGGAGTTGATATACTCAATGTACTTTTGGATGAGCGTTCAAAAACTGATTTGGACTTATCAAAATTATCGGGAGTTGCGACTGACGGTGCTCCTTCGATGATTGGTGTCAATTCCGGGCTAGTTACTTTGCTGAAAAAGCATCTGCAAGAAAAAAACATAAAGGCTGAAGATCTCATGCAGTTTCACTGCATTATACACCAAGAAGCCCTCTGTGCTAAACAAATTGAATTTCAAAATGTCATGAAAGTGGTAGTTTCGACTGTAAATTTCATAAAATCACGAGGACTCAATCACAGGCAATTCAAACAATTCCTTGATGACATCGAAAGCGAATATGGAGATTTACTGTATTATACAGAAGTAAGGTGGCTAAGTCGTGGATTGACACTGGAACGATTTCTAAATTTAATAGAAGAAATTGGAATATTTCTGGCGGAAAAGCAAAGGGATGTCCCGGAACTTAAAAATCCTGATTGGTTGTGTGATTTGGCTTTTCTAGTTGACATTACAAATCATTTGAATGTCTTGAACACACGGCTTCAAGGCAAAAATCAACTGATATCCCAGCTCTACGCTCATGTATCATCCTTTCAATGCAAGCTGACACTTTTCAGATCGCAATTGAATTCTGGAAATTACAATCATTTTCCGAATTATAAGAAAATGGCTGAAAAATTCAACAAAACTGCGATTAATTTCAGTTATGTAGAAAAGCTAGATATTTTGATTCAATCTTTTCAAGACAGATTTTCGGAGTTTAAAAAAGTGAAACCTCTGTTGGACATATTCAGCAATCCTTTCACGATTTCAGTTGAAAATGCGCCAGAGTCAATGCAGTTAGAAATTATCGACATTCAAAACGACGAAGATTTACGCAACAAATTCAACGAAGGAGACTTGCTGAACTTTTACCGCTGCATTGATAAAAATATGTACAAAGAGTTGCGCATAAACGCTCTGAAATGTGCCAGCTTATTTGGTTCTACCTATATATGTGAACAAACTTTTTCAATACTTAATAATAATAAAACCAAAAATAGAAACCGCCTTGCAAATGAAAGTTTGGAAGCAGTTTTACGTGTTGCTACAAGTAAATTTGAGCCAAATATAAAAAAGATTGTAAGCACTATGCAGTGCCACGCTTCAAATTAATAAATTCCTTTTTAATTTTAATACATTATTATCAATTATTTATTGTCTTTAATTACCTACACTTCTGGCGGCCCGCCATCAGTTCATGATTTGCCCGAGTGGCCCCTAGTCTTAATAAGTCTGTGCATCTCTGTTTTAAAGTAACAAACTCATTTACACACAAACACAAATACACAAATAACACGGCGGAAACACTACTACTACCACCACTACTATAAATATTGAATATTAAAAAGGAAAGTCAAACTTAAAATAAAGTTTATAGTTTATAATTTTATTAATAAAAAGTACGACACGAATTACTTGAACATATAGAATAGTGAAAATTACATTCTGTTTTCTGTATGACTCATTTTTTATTATTTACATGGATCCCAGTGTAACTTCATCACACAGATGAAGATTCATGTTGCCGTGGTCAAAAATAAAAGTTAAACCCGTTAACTGTGTTGTTTTGCTTCACAATTTCATTAAAATGAGTGGAAAAATGCTTAAGTAAGGAAGTTTCGAGTTGTAAGATGTTTATTCCACATTTATCTGCAGACATTTTCGAAAACGAAAATATCAAAGTCAAGAACAGAGGATTCCTCTCAATTAATTACATATTTAAGCATAATGAAACTTACATAAACAACATTATTAAAATTGGAATCCACATTTCTTCAATTTTAAATAATGGAATCCGTATATATTTTTCCTTGATATATATTATTAAACTACCTTATTGAAATTCCAAAGTTCTGATATATTACACATATACCACTAGCATAATTTTTATTATTAAATTTTTGTGCAATGATTTATTGCATTGCGCATGTTTAGAGATATTGGGTATTTTTCTTTCAATGTAGGAATTATGGAAAGTATTATGACTGTAGATTCTTTTTACAGAAATATTCATTCTGGGATCCCTTATATCATTTAACTATTTTTAGAAAAAAATGAAACTTTAAAATTAAGCTAATAATTTGTTGAAAGAGCGAAAATGCTTTTACTCAATAAAGTTTTTTTTAATATTGTTAATGTAAGAAGCTTCTACTTCGTTATACATGTTTGAGTAATTCATAAAACACTTTAATTTTGTTTATAACACTAAATTTTTTATTAAGTTGACTAGTTTCGACAAATTCGCTTGCCATTATCGAAACACAAGTAAATTAAAACTGCGATTTGCACAGGTATTTATACATAAAAGCTTTTACAAACAACGTCAAAAATAGAGAGTACACTAGGTCTACCTGATCATTAATTAGTGGAATTCCCGGATTGGCGAGGTATTTCTAGGAATTCTATAAGATTCATTTTTTCGTCCCTTTTCGGCGTAATGAATAATTGATAGTACATCCTCTACAAAATAATGGTTTTGTTCAATAATGTGTTTTTCAAATGTTGTTTTATAAACTTGTTTTAATCGAATAGAGTGCAAATGTTCTTTAAATCTTATTTTAAAATTTCGACCAGATTGACCTATGTAAATTCCTCGACAATTTGAAGATGTTAGTTTATATATTCCGGATTTTTCTAATTTGTTTTGTTTTGTTTTTGAGTTAAATATGGAATTACTAGTTTCACAATGTGGTTTAAATGCAATATTTATATTATGTTTTCTAAGTATGATTTTGATTTGAACACTGCTATTGCCAAAATAAGTTATTAATTTGAAAATTTTTAATTCTAACACTGTATTACCTACAAATAATACTTTATTAATTTTACGCATTTTATACATTAATGTTATTTTTGTCAAAAGATTCTTCAACGTGTCTATAAAAACAAAATTATTAAATTTATTGGAAATTTTCTTAAATAATAATTACTTTACATTCAATAATTAATTTTATAAGCAAACAGAAGGTCTAGCAATAGGCTCACCACTAAGTCCAATATTTATCTCAAATTGTTCATTAAAAATATTAAATTCTCCGCTTGGCAAAAAATATATTAAAATGTGGCATCGATATTTAGATGATATTTTAGCCAGTTTTACAGGAACCGATGAACAGTTATACCATTTCCTACAATTTGTTAATGTTAACAATTTGTACCCAAAAATTAAATTCACAATTGAATCAGAACAAAATAATAATATTAATTTTTAGATCTCTCTATTTCAACAACTGATAACACTTTTTCATACGAGATTTATGGAAAACTCACATTGACTATTTCCATCATTCCTAATAATTCCAGGCATTGTCACAAATATAAAATAATAATAATAATAATCTTTATTGGTGCCATTACACTAAGTATTACACAAGTTAAACATTTGTATTACAATAATTATAAAATAAGCACATCTTTAATTTTAAGTGTCAAATATTATAAAGTATATAAATAGGGATGAGTTTAGACATAAAGTTAATGTTAATTGTATAAATAAAATTATGTAATGTTTCAGAAAACAAATATTTAACATATATAAAACCAATGCCGATATTTTTACAAAATACATAATAAACAGCATTTAGTTGTATAGATAAAATCTTAAAATGTTTACACAAAACAAAAACATTTACAATTAGTGTATAAAATAATAAATAAATAAAATTTACTAAAACAAAAATCAAAAGGCATAATAAGAATAATATATACCATATGTTGTCAAGTGATACAATACACAATAAATAAAGTGAACTAAGTACTAATTAATGTACTTTGATGCAGAATAATTGTCAAGGTGAATGTTTCAAGCAAATAGTTATGTGTTCCGTATGTCAAAATTATCTTTTAAAATTTCATCAATATTGTAAAACACATTCTGTTAAAGATGTGCTTTTATTTTGTTTTTAAATTAGTTTTGGTCAAGAGATTTAATGGATTCTGGAAGTTTATTGTACACGTTTGGACCGTAATAATTTACGCCATTTCTGGATTTTGACAGACGTGAGCGGCAACGAGTCCCATAAGCATGTACATTGTTGTGTATGAGATAGCTTTTAATATAAATATACCAACATCTTTATTTACAGAAAAAAAGGAAATAAATTTACATGTATTTAACAATATGACAATGATACAATAATTTTTTTTTGTTCTGTCAAACGGCTATCGACCCGCGGTCTTTCAGCCTTAGCTTTTAATATTTTTATGGATATATATTAAACATTTCAATATATACAAAGAAGGTAGCGTTAATATCTCCAGATTTTTTAATGCTTCTTTACAATCTTCTCTATATGCCATGCCAGATATTACCCTAATTGCTCTTCTCTGTAAAGCGAACAAACGAGTTGTTATGGTTGAATGTCCACAAGTTATTTTACCGTAACTTATATAAGACTCACACATGGCAAAATATACAGACCTCAGTCCAGACTTATCGATGCAATTAGACAGTTGTCTTAGCAAATATATATTTCTAGATATTTTTGATGCCATCTCATCACCATGCATATTCCAAGATAGTTTATTGTCTAAATAAAATCCTAACATATATATTTATATTAAATTGATTGGTAGTCGGAGTTATTAAAGAAAATGTGAGATGAATTGTCTTTTCACTTTTTAAAGTCAATTTGTAGTAAACCACATAGATGCACTTTCACAAATTTTATTTATATCCAAGGCCGACTGTAAGACTAAGGATTTGTTCATGACAGTAGTATCATCTGCATAAAGGAACAAATTACTTTCAGTTATTGAGTACTGTAAGTCATTGATATAGATTGAAAACATAAGTGGTCCAATACATTAAGTCTATTTCTTCTGATAATTGTTGGTTTAATACTGTAATTTGTTTCCTTTACGTCAAGTAAGAATTTATAAGCCGGCAGTTATTGGGGTGAAAATTGTAGAAATATAATCTTCGCACTAGAATATCACGACAAACGCCGTCGAACGAACGCTCTGCTGAGATCCAAAAATGAGGTAGTGGAGTACATCCCTGCCTCAAAACCTTGAAGGACTTCATCGACAAACGCATTACTAGCATCAACCGTTAATAGACCAGCGCGAAAACCATATTGTTTATTTGTTATCAGGTTTTCTGTTTCCATAAAATTTATTATTTGCCAATATACAACTTTCTCGTAGACTTTTGATATTATAGGTAATAAGGAAATACATTTTTTTTACATTCGATTTGTCCCCCTTTTTATAAATCAGTATCACTCGAGCCTTTTTAATGATTTTGGAAATATGTTATTACGGAACATACATTTATAAGTTTTGTTAATGGAATGACAATTACATCTATTATCTGTTTAAGTAAAGTCGGTGTCATTATTTCTTACCTCGATGTAAGTGGTTTCTTTAGATGAGAAATATGGCGGACATTTATAAAGAGAAGACCTAACCATCAGCATTATGGGGTCTTCGTTTAACTAAGGTAGGTCATCAGGAAGGGTTTAGCTACACTGGCAAAATATTGGTTATAATTATCGGGTTCAATATCACAGGATTCATTGTATTTAGTATTATTTCGATTACTATTAACTACTGTCCATAATGCTTTAACATTTGTCGAAGCGTAATCAATAAATTCATTCGCAGATATTTTTGCGTTTTTAGGGCCTCTTTGTATTTTCGAAAATAAGCATAATAATTAGATTTAAAGCTATTGATTTGTTTATATGCTTCTTTTAATAGATTCAAGATTTCTCGAATTTCACGTAAGCTGGAATTTTACCATTTTATTAAAGATTTATTTCTACAAACAGTTCTCTTTACAGGGAAACTTGTCATATAATATTCACTCAAAATGTTTGTAAAATAGTCGAAACCATCTTCAGGAGAAATAAATGTATCATCAATACAACTCCAGTCAGTCGATTCCAACAGTGTATAAAGTTGATTTATACCAGATTGAGTAATCGGTCGCATAGTTGCCGTTTTTAAAGTTGTGGTGGTGCTTTAATTTACAGATTGACATGAATCCCAAATGATCTGATAATCGAAAGTCACAGGCTTTAGTAGAGTTATATTTCGGCTCAATATTTGTAAATACATTATCTAGACAATTATTCATTCTCGTGTTAAAATTTAAAGTGCTAAGCAAACTGTAAGCAGATAGTAAATCACATAACTGTATGGCTTTTGATTCATGAGTATTAAATAAAACATTAAAATCTCCACCAAGTATTATTTGATATTTAATATCGATTGTGTCTAACATTGGTATCGGCCGGGCTGTTTAAACATAACGACTAACTATGATACCTTCCGACCAGTTAGTTGGATTAGTGATTATGTTATGGTATTTAAAGTCGGTGCCGATTTTGTAGGCATTTATTGTAGAGTTTATTTTTACTTGTTCGCATACAAAATCTGGGGTCTTAATTAAATTATGTATATGTTCCTTCATATCTTGAAGCGATACTTTCTGGCTCACACGCTTTACAAAAATCCATGTCTTTTTACGCTCCGCCAGTATTTTAGTTGATTGCGGCTTGGCTATTCCCAGATTTGATTTATTTTTCTATTTGCAGTAGTTCTAGTATCCTCAAAAATATCTGTGTTTTATTTGAGTGGTCACTTATATTATTTGTCTGATTAGGGCTTGTAAATTTATTTTTATTAATCGGGGCAGTTGGTGAATTATTCGCCGTCGTTTTAGTTTCAATATTAAAATTTAAAACAGTCGGTTTCGGATTCTCGTCAATTTTTTTCTTAATTATTTTCGAATTACTCATTTTACCTGCTGCACTATCAGCGATTCGTCGAGCTGGGGTCATTGATCGATTTGAATTATCAACGGCATCCTCTGTTTGTTCACCTTGATGGGAAGATCCAGGCTCAGAACCATTATTTGTAGAAATTTTTATGGTTTTATTCATATTGTTGTTCAGAGATCCTTGTCAATATTTAATGATTTTTCTAATTGAAATAAAACAACACAGTTGTTTTATTTCAATTTGTTATGGAGTTTCATCATGTATCCGCCTCGTCAATTCAAGATTTTTCTAATATTTTGAGGCTAACCTTTAGGATGTCAATCTTTAAGTCTTCAATATACTCCTTTTTGAGCTGAATAATATGTTTGAGATAGCTCACCTCATCGATACATTGAGCTTCTTTCGGAAGTAGTTTTTCAGCTATAACTCCTTTTAAGGTTATATTGTTGCAGCAACGGATTGCTCCTTTATCGTCCACATTTGCACCAAATATTTTTAATAAACAATTGGGATGATAGTTTCTGAAGCACTCACAACACGTTACATAGGTTTTTACAATCACCGAACATGATTTACACACTATTACTTCACTTTTATTGCTAGTAGGCGCCATTGTATCTACTAATGGCAGCATTTAACTCAACGATCTACCGAGCACTAAATATCTCCCTATCAGACGTTTCCTTCAAAAATAAAAAATCAATACTATCAAGAATATCGCTCTTACTAATGTTTACAATGTCAAAGTAATAGGTAGAATTTTAAATAAACAAAAAATGCGTACACTTAATAAAGTATTATTAGCAGGTCATTCAGTGTTAGAACCAGAAATTTTCCAGCCATTAACTTATTTTGGCAATAGAAGTGTTCAAATCAAATAAATATTGCATTTAAACCATATTGTAAAACTAGTCATGTCATATTTAACTCCAAACAAAACAAAAGAAATTAGAAAATTCCGGAATTTATAAACTGGCATGTTCAAATTGTCAAGGAATTTACATAGGTCAATTTGGTCGAAAGTTTAAAATAAAATTTAATATTTGATAAATCAACTTTTGCTAAACACATTATTGAACAAAACCACTCTTTTGGAAAGGATGTACTATCAATTATTCATTACGCCGAAAAGGGACGAAAATGAATCTTTTAGAAAATTCCACTAATTAACGACCACGTAGATTTAGTCTACTCTCCTATTTTGACCTATTTAATAGCTATGCAAATCGTAGTTTCAATTTACTTTTGTTTCGATATTGGCAAGTGGAATTGCTGAAACTAGTCAACATAATAAAAAATATAGTGTTAAAAACAAAATGTTTCGTAGAATCTAGAAAACTTTTGAAATAAAAGTTATAAGTAATAAATATAATTTTCATAAATCTTTTGGTTTTTGAGATAAAAAAATAGAAATGTTGTTTTTTGTATTTTGTATTTTAGTACAGTTATTATATATAAAATAGTAGTAGAGAATAGTAAAATAAAAAAGATATGTTTTTAGCATGGGTAGGATTTCTAAGATAAAGGTTGCAAAAGTAATGTAACAAACACATTATCTTTAATTAATCAACATACTGTCTGTTCGTAAGGACTATGTACCGAGTTACATATGACTTTGAGACCAGATTTAGATAGTATTATACGAAGGTGGTCCTAATTACTCGTAACATTAAACTCATAAAGTATCCTATTTTTCTCCGAAAGTTAATTATTTTAAAGAATATTGGAATCATTAACACAGAAAATCTAGTACGCTAGCTGCACTGCCATTACGAAATAACTACTTAGTTTTTTTCTGGAATATCAGGATCAAAGAATGACAATGTTATTGATTTAGTCTTAAAAGTATAACAATTATTAAATGTTCGTCATATGGATTCTATCAACACAAATTCAAGTACTAAAATAGTTTAATTGAATGAGAAAACTAAAAGGGATAAAATTTTGTCAGGGCAAAAACTAAGCGTAAAATTAATAGTTCCAAAATAGACTTTAACAAACTAACATTTTTATAAAAGAATTCCTGGCATTGGCAAACAAATAGCTTTTTTATGAAAATGTCCATTTTCCAAAACTAAAAATATAAAATTCTGATTGGTAAAAAATGCTAAAGGTAAACGTATATCCAAGAAAACAGACCTAAAAGTTTAGAACTAGTGTAATGAGCGAAAATCTAATTTGATAGCTAAACTTTTCGTTGACAACGTATACTTGGTTTTTATTCGAGATCTTGACCAATAAACGTTATCTAAAATAACAGGAAGTGGAAGTCTTCTTTTATGTATAACTGTACGAACTAATACATATAATCATGTACGTGTGCAGCGTATTATGCAAATTTCTTAATTTGTGTGTTTCTATAACAAATAATTAAAATAAAGAAAAATAAGCATTGTAAGTACAAGTTCAAATGACTTTCGAGACTATTTAGAATTGAATGATTTACTCTACAAAAACTATCTAAATAAGGTAGAAAATAGTAAATTATTTTGGAACTTTTTTGACGATTCAGAAAAGATAAAAGGCTTTCCGTTAGATATGTTTTTGAGCGATAAAGTTAGCAAGAATTTACAAGATGTTGACTTATTTGCGGAATTTTATGCGGACACTTACTGTAAATGCTCCCAATTTCGAGTTCATCAGTGATAAATCTGTTGATTCGTCTTGTCGTTGCTCTGTAAACTTTAGTAATGTTTTCAATTCAATTAGCAAGCTAAAGCCCTCAGCTTCAGCCGGACCTAGTGGTATTCAGAATGTATTCTTGTTAAATTGCATTTTTACCATCACCCACTCTCTAACTTTACTATTCCGGAGATCAATAGACCGACAATGTGAAAATGTAGCTACATTACGCCTATTTTAAAATCAGGCAAAAGGTCTGACATTAATAAATACAGAGGAGTCTGCATTCAGTCAGCTATTCCTAAGATTTCGAATAGCTCTTAGCGCACCATTTTAAAAGGTTATAGTCAAACATCATAGGGAAAAAACAGCACGGTTTTTGGTCAGGGAGATCAACTACATCTAACCTAATTATATATAATTGTTTTATATCGGACGCCTTGGAAGATCGATGTCAGATAGATGCCATCTACATCGATTTCTCCGCGTTTGATACTTGCCCTAAGTCCATTTGGCCATTTATATCATCTAAACGCAAGTCCTCGGAACTGCCTCAGCTAAAGATGATCTTAAATTTTGTAACCTATAATACACATTATTTCCAACCTGCTTAGAACCCCAGTCAAATATTAGTATAACGAATCATTATCAGGACAGACTGTTGTATATTGTATTACTTCTATAAGTCATGAGCAAATTTTAAAGTATTTAGATAAATTAGATAAATATTAAGTATACCAGATACCATCTAATTTCATTTACCACTGACATTATATGATCCGCTTTACACCATTTTTAATAAATCACTTCAGGATTTCTGATTCATGATTTATGGAGGAGCGTTTGGGTTACACCAATTTTTTTTTATTTATTTCTTCATTTAACGAAAGTCCATTTGAATTAATTAAAAAAGTGGAGACGATAAATTGATAATTACAGACTATTGTCGAAGAAGTTATTTATGATCATATTTTATGTTTAATAAAAAATAATAATAAATAATTAAATTATTTATATATTTTCTTAAAAATTGCATATACAACAAATCAATTAAAAAAAGCATACGTCATTGTTTGGGCACGGGCGAATTTCACAATCACAAATTGTTTTCTTCTACTTAAACCCTTCTTTTTCCATGATGCTAAGGGAGTCATTCGAATTCTTTTATAAATGCTTTCATTTGCTTTTTTGTTCCTTTTGAGGACAGAGTTTTCATCACTTTTAAAAGGTGTCTGTTTAAATTGACTTGCAACTTCTAATTAAAAAACTAAAGCATTTCGGTCTCGGAGAATGCTTTCTAAATTGGATTGAGGCCTAAAACAGAAAGTAATCTGTTGCTTGAAGGGAGATAATTTCGAAATTTGTTGATATTAGGGGACCCTCAGCGATCTCAGATGTGTCATACCTTATTTTTAATATTCATTAATGTTATCTCTCTGTCAATGTTTTAGTTACTGCATTTTTAGTCTTTTTGCTGATGACTTAAAATATATTCCGCAATAAAACTATTGAAGACTGTTACTTGCTGCAAGATTATTTCGGAAGATTATATTACATCTAAATCTTTTCAAGTGTAAATCAATTTCATTTGGCAGAAAGTCACCCTACCAATGTATATAGTCTGTTCGTTGGATCTTCCGTCGTACGTCACACACTATCGCTTCAAAAAACGACGCTAGTTTTACAGTGCGTTCTTTTTCTAACGCATTTGGTTTACTTTATCAGACTAAATGTTTTTGCGTCGTTTCTCGAAGCGATAGTTTGTGACGTACGACGGAAGATCCAACGAACAGACTATAAGTATATACTAATACTATAGTGGCGCTAGATTCCTTGAACAGGCGTTATTTCTTGATGTAAGAAACTAGTATTGGTCACGTTTGTAGTTCCCAGCTTTTCTGTAGTACCCGTAGTAGTTTGCGACGACGATTTACAAAGGGGCGAACAGTCACACCTTTGGGCTACTTCTCGGCAGATAGTATTTCCTCAATTTACGTAGATAATACGCTAACTTTGAATGAAGAGTATATGTTATTGTTGGTGAGCGATATACAAGTTGCATTAGACACACCAATGTTTTTTTTTCAAATGTGATTCGATATCCGCTGTGGAAGTACCCGGTGCACAGTTGTTAATATGCATAAATTACCGTCGTTGGGCTGATGTAATTCCTACGTTTTCAGCAGTCCCAAGAACAACTGTTCGTGAGGATCCAGAGTTCTTTTTCTTTGGGACGATCTGTATATTCCGTGTGTTAATATCTTGTAATTCCTGTACTTGGATGGATGGCACAGTTTTTACAGAAGAAGCAGAATAGATCTCAGAAACAGGTGAGTTAGTAGATTTTTCAGAAATAGCATTACTTATTTTAGAATTACAAGGATTGACGACATCTTTGAATAATGCAGAAAGGTAATTAAAGGTCGTAATACTGCTATATTTCTATATACTTTTAACATTGATACACTATCGTTTTTAATAAATAGTATTTCACGTTTAAAATTAAGAATTTCATCCTGCAGTGACGACAAGAGTAAATGTGACACACAATTCGGACTGCACGGAGCTGAGAAGGGTTGCATAAGCG
This sequence comes from Ontholestes murinus, assembly GCA_963969525.1. Classification (NCBI taxonomy): domain Eukaryota; kingdom Metazoa; phylum Arthropoda; class Insecta; order Coleoptera; family Staphylinidae; genus Ontholestes; species Ontholestes murinus. Next base: position 46,663,741 of record OZ018390.1, read on the forward strand.
ATCCAGAATGCGAATTTTCTTGTGTATGTGTGGGTGGAATGATCAGTGTTAAACTCTCTAATATTTCATCGGTCTTGTTGCAGTTAGGGCAATTCGAAATTAATGAAGGGCCATCGAAGTCAGAAAAACCATTGTAGCGTTTTATGCAACAGTATATTTAATTTCAGATTGTACCTTATTTTTGCATTTATAACATTTTGAGTTGATTATGATTAGAGAACGAATTTCTAGCATTATGCTTATCCATAATATTAATAGCTTCGAAAAAATTTCTAAGTATCTATACGAATCTTGAAGAATGTAATTACTTAGCGCTAAGTTTTTTTTTGCTTTTTTTTTGCTTATTTTGACTTTTTGTGCTTATTTTCATGCTTTTTTTTAGAGTCTGATGCTTATTTAGAACATTTTCTTAAACATTTACAAATCATTTAATAAAAATTTCACGCTGATATTAAATTAATGTGCTAATATAGAGAATTTTCGTAAAAATCTGTATCCCATCATTTATCGATTATATTTGTATTACATATTTTCTTCATGTCTTTTGACAACATAATTGTTTAAAATCTTCATAATATGATACAATAATTATAATGAATTTTATTATTAATAAATATTAGTATAAATTACCAATTTACAATGGATTCGTTTATAAATAAGTAGATATAATAGACCGTCTCATTATTCAGATAATACAGACGAACGCTTCCTAGAAATCACACCTATGATATTCCGGATGTAAACGTCGTTAAACTAGGCCCAAACAGGAGCCCCAGTAAGTATTAAATGCAAACAAATTTAAGTGATAGCTAATAATCAGGTGTTCTACAACCGTATCAATTTTCTACTCTCGGCAAAAATACGGATGGGACGACTGGTGCATATTTATCGTTTTCGTTAATTTTCATATTGAAACTCGCATTCATAAACCGTACTATTGAATTGACATTCCAAAAACTTCACAATTCTTAATTTATTGAAATGTTCTTGTAGTGTTTTGTAGTATCTGGTCTTCTCAATGGGAATTTTTTATAGAGCGGTTAAGACGCATATTTAGATTTCATCATAATTTCAAATAAAGTCGGTCGCGAAACTGCTAGTTACAAAGTGAATAATAAAGTAAACTTAAGTGTTTTTGCGGATCTACAGCTAAATCAGGAGTTCAGTGTGAGACATTTTATTACCATGGCTGTGTTCATGCTGTGTAGTGACAAAGCACAATGGTGAGGATAGTTCAATTAATGGACCGATGATTGAACAAACAATTTATTTGGAAAAAGAGGCATTCGTAAGCCTAAAAGAACTCGTAAGTGAACTAAAATACACTAAATGACTCAAAAATGTCAATAAACCTGAAGTTTCATCCAGTGTTAAGCCATGTATAGAAATTGTGCCTAATGACAACAATCATGAGTCGGCAACACATTTACCGAATGAAGAGAAGGAAGTTGGCAACACAATATCCCACTCAAGCAATGCAGATCAACAGAATATCAATATAAATAAATTAACACCACATACTACTGATAATTCTCAGGATGAGGGTTCCTCTATCGTCAAATCTCAAAAAATCCACGAAAAAAAATTAGCCTGACTATCACAGGTACAAGAGAATCAGCTTTGCCACTTCGTACTCCTGAGAAGATGGCATGGTTATTTATACGTAAAAGAAAGCTTTCCAGGATTGAAACATATTACTGTTGAAAAGTTAAATACACGAGGTAATAGAACATTTAAGGTTGGTGTCCATTTTAAATTTTTAGATGCTCTAATAGATGCCAATTATTGGCCAATGGGTATAAAAGTGAGACGCTTTTTTACTGCAATGAAAAAAAGCCAGTCGAAATTTTCAAACCGTTCCCGATTTGATGAATATTGATTGTGTCAACACCGCCCCTAACTATAGAAAGAAATAATATTAATATTTTATTTATAAATGCTGGTTCTATTCGGAACAAAATAAGTGAATTTGAATCGTCATTAATTGATAAAGATTTCAGTGTTTTTGTCTATATCCGAACACTGGTTATCTTTCAGCAATGTGAAATATCAATGGTTAATCAATAATATAGATGTTAATAGTTATATCGATGTGACTAATTCTATTAATAACGATACAAACTATGAGCTTTGTTGTATTTATATACCAAATTTGAACAAATATATCATAAGTCTCAATCGTTCACCAACAACTTTTATATATTTTTAAATTTATAAATATCGCTTTTGGATTGATTTCAGTATGTCATGTTATATTAGGAGGTGATGTTAATATTAATTATAACAAAATTGATTATAGAGTTCAAATACTACTTGATTGCCCTAGATCTTATGAGTTAACCAAGCTGGTATCTTTTAAAACAAGAAACGAAAATTGCATAGATACTGTTATTACATATATTACGGAAGATTTAATTAGTGTAAATCGTTTTGAAACTGATCTATCTGATCATTCTGGTATTGCGGTGAATGCAGTGTATTCACATAATTCCAAAAATTGAATTTAAATTCTGTTTCAAATATAAATTGGAATTTTGTCGATGTCTCTGGACTCCAAGTATCTTCCACTTGGTAAATGAGCTTCTCTTTCATAAAAATGAAGCCTCTCCTCTTAGAGCGGTTAATGAGCGTCAGTGGAAACACAGCGCCGTGGCTTAATTTTAGCCTAAGAGAAGAGGGAAATGATGCATCTCCTACAGGAGGATTATAATTAATTGTCTTCACCTATAACCAAACAAATATTAGAGATGTCTTTAGGAAAAGTTACAAAAATACAATTAAAAATTCTATAATAAGTACCAATGATCATTGTATAACTAAATATAAAACTAAACCGAAGGCAATTTTGTAAGTGTTCAATAAAGAACGAAACTTATAAACGATTACAAGTAATAAAAATGTTAGTAATGATTTTAATGCGTATTTTACAAATATAGCCAGAAAGCTAAATAATGATATTCATTTGGGATCCAGCAATTAAGAAATTGTAATTGCATTGTACCGACACAGATTTATATGATTTTAGTGCTTCTATTATTAAGCATATTTCTGATATCTTAATAAGTCCACTAAATTAATTAATTACATACAAGCAACATTTCAATTTCCAGATTGAATGAAATATGCAAAAATATGCCAGTGGTGGCGCATTCGGTTGCGCGGTCAGCAGTTTGATGGGTGACCAGTACCATTTACCATTGGGATACAATTAATGGTGCTTTAGAGTGACGGGGGTGATCCTCTAAAGTAAAACCTTTTTTTACTTCAGATGAATTTTTCGGCATTTGATTTACGATTTAATTCTTTTGACCCACTTAGTGGTTTTAATTTTAACTTAATTATATATTTTAAACATTTTTAGTATTAGGTCATACATGTTTATATTTGTTTTAGTTTTGATACTGTACGTACCATACTTTATTTATATTTGATTATCTACCTCTCTGACCTATGTAAGACTATGTCAATAAAATCAATAAACAATATGAATTATGAATTAAGCTGCCATTGGCTATTATTATACAACTTAAATTCTCAGCAGAGAAGCTGCCCGTTGGTCGATAAGGTCACTCTCGACAAAGTTGTAAATAATTTCTATTATAGCGATCTCATCCAATATATTAATTTTTAATCGCCGAAATGTAAGGCTCAAAGAATTTTTGACAATATAAGAGCATGCTAAAAGAAAATAAAATGATGAATGACACATAGTCAAACAAAAGTAGAGAGTATATTAAAAAAATCAAATAAATCAACTCAAAAAACTACGTTAATAGTTACATTTTATCGAATTTAGAAAATGGCGTGTGTTTGATAGTAAAGATAGGGGAAATATAACGCTGTTACTGCAGGCATGCCAATGAAGAAGATACAATGATATTGTTTATGTAGGAGACAGAATTAGAAGTTTAATACGTCTGAAAATAAATCTAGACTGTGACAAGGGACAATTTTATTGATGAATGAGTAACAAATAAGTTTATTTTTATAAAACTTAGAAATTAAGAACAAAATACGTATGTTATGTCATATGTTTTTCCAAATTAAAAGATTGCAATCTGAAATGTAAAATTTTGCAAAAAAAAAGTTAAAAATTAAAACGAATTAAATGAAATATATCTCCCTACTTAAACAAACTTAAAGATGACAATATGAAATGCAAAACATTTTCAAAAAATAGGACTTATTAGATTAAATTTAGTTATATATGTAAACTTTACGGACCTTCTTTAAAACCTAAATCGAGACTCCTAATACTCAACCTAATTATGTATAAAATGTGAATACAGAAAATATATAATATACCTACTTAATTTAATCTCTTAGCTAATATTGATGAAGTATATACATTAAAAAAAATAAAAATGTGCACATAACCTATTAAGATATGAAACAAATTTGGGTTTGCTTGCTTTAATTAAATAAAATTAAAAACGGTTTAGGAGTCTTTATTTATTCGAAATATCAGTGTTAGTAATATAAAGAGAAAAAATATCATTATATGTGTTAGGTATTAACTTGGATCTAATAAAATTAAATAGCTTTCCTAAGTATTATTTAATAAATATAATTAATGAGTTTAAGCAATTCGGACAGTAGCTTTTAACTCGAATAACATCTGCAACATTGTCTTTATTCGACTTAATAGTTACTACTTTATATCATCTACATGCCCAATTAATATAAAGTTTTGCTGAAAAGTGCAGTCCGTGGATTACTGAAAGTATGAAAGCTAATCCCAGATCGCAATATTGCATATAGTAAATACATAAGTTGTATGTACGCAATACAGTCTTTAATATGATACAAAAAGAAAACGTTTATTGAATTTATGGCAATAATACATGACAATAATTTAATAAATTAGGTATTTATAAAAAAAGCCCATTTGAAAACAGTTCAAAGTATGACAAACAAAATTTGAATTTGATAAAAATTCAAATCACCGAAAAATAATACCTTTTTTCAGATACATATATACCTATCTCTTTTTTACACCAAATTAACATAAATATTCCATTGTAAATTAAATTTCTTCTTGAAGTTTATTTGTTGTTATAATTGTTTTAACAAGTAATTTCTTGTGTATTCTAAATAAGACTCATTATTGTATAAATTTATGAAATGTTCCATATTTTTAATATGAAAACAAAGTCACCTTTAAAAAACTAAAACTTTTAGTTTAGTAATGACTAGCTTATAGTCGAAACTGTAGCCACTGTAATTTTATAAAATATAGTGGTAAAACAAAGTTATTGTGCCTCAATTACAAGTCATTGAAGATGTACCATCAAATATTTAAAAAAAAAAACTTCTATTTTGAACTTATAGTAGAAATCATATTCTAGAAATATTTTTGAAGCATTAAATCTAAAATAGTGAATCGTGATGAAATTGAAATTCTATGTGTTAAACCCATTAATAAAAAAATAACAAAAAATTGAATATACGATTTTATCAGAAAATTAGAGCTATTCGATATCAAAGGTAAAAAATAATTTTAATGAATTAATAAAGTATTTTTTTTAATTATATTGTATTCATTTATTTGTATTTGAGAATAAGCTATTTTTAAGATATAGATAATTTTTAAAATTAAAAAGATACAATCGTTTCCTTAAAGGAATCTATTCGTTAAAATTTCAAATTCAAACAGAAGTAAAATAGCTGAAGAAAATCTCGTAGTTAACGCCGAGTCAAATTGTATTCATTAGTTTTTTTGTAATAATTCTAAAATTAAATGTTTATCATTTGTGATCGTTTATGTATATTTTTTTTTCAAAAAAGAATTGGTTTATAAAATGATAACTAAAATAGCGCAAAAATCTCGATATAAAGTAGCTATAATACAACGAATGTAATAACTAAATAATAAAAATAAACTTTAAAAAATGCACAAACGAAGTTTACGTGGAAAAAAACATCTGAATAAATAAGGTGGTTAAGCCAGTTGGAGATGAATCATAACAAACACATCTTTCCTTAACCATAATTACGGAAGTTGTTCAAGGTGAAACTCCTAACGCGTCAAGACAAATGGAAAATTGCATAAAATTCCTCATACATTAATGGATAAAGTGTTGTCTGGGGAATGGTCGGTTACGAAAGAGAGCGTAAACGACCATTCACAAATATATCTAATGGGAAACGAAATAAAAAAAACCGCCAATGTTATGCACCGACGGTGTAAAGTTCAAAACAAATCAATTTCATTTAAAAAAATTCTAAATTATTATTAGAGTTTATCGTAATATCCTGCTGGCCTTAATTAAGACCAGATAATATATTGTTTTAACATTTATCCACTGTTAGCCTTGGACGGGAAATTTAAAACCATGTATAACTGGCGTCATCTATCGTATTATTCTGTTTCACTGCAGAAATTTTCAAATAAAATTAAATGACTATATCGTCATTACGTCTAACGACATTTCATTTATCACTTAGTTGTAAACGTTGTGTCTGCTTCCCACAGGCTAAACACGCCCTAACCCAACTCACTCTAGGGTCGTTGACCTAGCGTCGAAAAATATGTTTTTGACCTATATAACATTTATTGTTCATCGAAGTTTGGATGAATTTTTTTAACACGATTACGTAGCACCAAATTTTAAGTTATGTATATTGCAATCCCAAATTATGCCTTAAAGCGAAACACGTAGTAAACATCACTATTGATATTTTTGGTTATGTTCGTCTAAATGAAATTTGGCCCTTTAAATTTACACTGGGAACATACATATGTTTTCATTTAGCATTTCTTAGTTTTCGCGTTAATTAAAAATAATAAGATAACACTAATGACTAGACGAATATCAAACAACAAACAAACGATAGTATAGACAATATTTACCTATTTTTCGACTTTATTTTACAATCCCAGTCTCTTGAAACAGTCTCACTCAGGCAGAGCCTTCATACTTTCGTCACAACATAGTTTAATTCGTTATTCACTATTTTATTGAAAATATAAACATAAGTAACAGTCCACCATTAAACCGCGGTTAGATACATCACGCAAATACTAGTATACAATGGGGTGGGGGTTGTAGTATTTTTTATTTAAACATGGCCCAGTGCCGGGTTATTATTGTGTTTTTTATGCCGATGTTCCATTCAAATTTGCTATATTTGCAACTCTGTTTTGCTGCAAAAATTTGTAAATAATGTTTATTTATTAGGATGATATCTAGTGGCGAAGTAACACACTCTTACCTAGCGTATAGGTCCCGTTTGAGCGATGCTGGTGAATGTTATGTAGTTTCTCTACTTATTTAGAGGTGGCGCTAATAGTATCAACACGTATTATTTGGTTTCGCGTATTGATTGCTTCTATTTAATAAAGGTTATATTAAAAATACAACGCAATATACGTAAAATGACATTATATTATAAAAATTTTAAAACTACACAAGACAAAATATAGTGTACACTTAAAAGTATAGCATATTTCATTTCAATATGTTTATTATTAGTACTTATAAGAAACAATTTGCGTTTTTTACCTGAATTTAAAGAAATTATTATTACTCTCAACTTAAATTATTAGCAATAATATATTTAATACGCCGGTGGTGGCGCATTCGGTTGCGATCGAACTAGCGTTAGCGAGAGTCAAGCAGCCGTTAGTTCGGGTCAGCAGTTGGATGGGTGACCATTGGAATACAATTAATGGTGCTTTAGAGTGATGAGGGCGATCCTTTAAAGTAGCAAACTAATTTACACACACACACACACAAATCACACATGGCGGAAGGACCATGTGGTCGATAGCCTAACACTACTACTACTACTACTATATTTAATATATATATTTTTAATATGTATGATTTTACGACAATTATTTATAAAAAGATAGTGTTGTGATAAAATCATCTGGATTGAATAATTAATTTTGTTTGTTTAAAATGAAGCACTTTTCTACATCCAACGATGTATCTAAATTTAATATTAGATAACATTAAACAATTACATGAACGAATGCCAAGAGTAATAACAAAGTAACAGTTTTTAGATAATCAAAAGTAGTGTTAAGTTCATTTTACAAATGTATATATAATCCATGGGAAAGGAATTGTGCTTAGTTGAGTTTTGCACACTAGTATTATCAAAATATCCTTAAGGTTATGAGGTATTATATTGTCATATACTTAGCGGATATTTTTAAATTATCATTATTGGTACTTTGAGATTAATAATTTAGGTTGTATTTTATCGATTAAGAATTTGAGAAGATATAAGAGATATTAAACATTAAGAAAATATTGGCCTTAAAATAACATGATGGGTGGTTCATTCTCTTTAGATTTCAGTTAATAATTTTAACATTCATATGTTTGTTATTCGCCCTTATTAAGGTAATCGAGAAGCGAATGCCGCATTTTTCTAGTTAGAACATAATAATTGCAAATGTTTTGTGTAGACAGTTCGAATAGTTGTAATATTAAGAAAAAGAAAGTGGTAATGTGGTCGTCATACTAATTTGCCTGTACTAATCATTTAATTGTCATTTAAAATTATTTTCTGTTTTCTTAGCCTTCCTTATTTCTAGATATGATGGTTTGGGAAGTCTTGAAATATATTTTTTTTCTTTGTAATGTCAAAATCTTACGTATAGTATACTCTAATAATTGTATGGGGCGATGAATTAGCTGATACTTCGAAGTTGGTAGATCGACGTCGTTTTAATACAGTAGGATTCATCTTGTTTTGGTGCCCGTTTGACAGTGAACTCCTTTTTTTGAGCGAGTAGGTCTCTTATGACTAACTATAGTCTGTTCGTTGGATCTTTGATCGTACGTCACAAACTATCGCTTCAAAAAACGACGAAAGTTTTACAGTGCGTTCTTTTTCTAACGCATTTGGTTTACTTTATCAGACTGAATGTTTTTGCGTCGTTTCTCGAAGCGATAATTTGTGACGTACGACCAAAGATCCATTGTGCATATTCTGTGCCGTATTTTGGAGTTTTTTTTTTTTAACTTGATCTATGATATAGGGTAAGGTAGCCTAATTTGAAAGGGAGCCTTATTTGGACCGCTATGACATCCAAAGACAATCTGTGCAATTTGATAGGTTAATGCAATCGTGTTTTCGATGAAATACCTCGCGGTTACATTGAAAATATTATTTGTTTGACTAAGAAATAAATTTGATTTTTCCTCGTAAGAGTGAAAGCCGATAATTCATTTAAACATAATTAATTACAAGTCTTATTGTTTCAACAAAAATATTACTTATTTATATATAGTTTACAGTAATAATTTTCATAGATTATTTTAGATTTACGTTTCTGTTCAATATCAAACAGTAAGTTTGGTTTATTTACTTTACATGATCTATTCAAAATATACCACAAAAATACATGCATGCGTAATATAATAAATTACTTTGAAATATAAAGTATAGGTCTAGAAGGTAAAGTTCACAATTTCTCGTGTTCATCCACTTGACCCATTGCACTTGTTAGTTGCCTATAGTTGGACAGAAAACAGGTGCTGAAATTAGACTGGTTCTACAGACATGGAAATAATTATTTCTGAGAATATACTTCATTTGATTTTGCTAAAAAAATATGGCTGACCATATAGTTTCGATAGACATTAGAAAATTTCTGGTAAAATGGTTCTACGCATTATTGAAACGAACTACGAAAGTAGTTGAAATAATCAGCAACTGTAATTTTTTTAACAAAATGCAAAAACGTAAAAAAGAAACTGTTGGTTAATAGTTTTGCGTATTGTGTGGAAGAAAATGATACAATGTATGAAATGTCATCCTTAGACACTTACTCGGTGTTTTGGGATTAGTGCTAGAGAAAGTTATCCTTGTTGTTAAGAAAGCTAATGGTCTAATTTAGAAAACTAGCAGTCCAAATAAAGAAAACGGTTTCCTAAATTGAACTGATAACATTATTTTATTGAATTAATTTTTGACTGTTATAAATGATTTTTTAAACCAATTATAGATAGTTTTATTTTAAAAATACACTTAGTGAGCTTTTTTTCTAATTATTTAAAAGCTTATAGGGAGTCTAAGTTTCTAAATATTAAAGAGAACAAGATATGGCACTTTAATTTATCATCTAAAAGTAGATCTAAATTTTTTTACAAAATGTGATAATGTTAATTTATGATCACCAAAATTTAAGTTTGATGATGTATTTATAGTAAATTTTAATAATAAAATGTATTAAAATCCTTTAGTTCGTTGTAGAAAATTAAATAATAAATTTAAAAATACGAAAACATTTCGTGAATCTACAACAATGAGTCTTACTAAGACTACAAAACAAATTAATTTGAAACAACTACTTCTCTAGCTAATACTTCGACAGATTTGTAGATTCACGAAATGTTTTCGTATTTTTAAATTTATTAGTAAATTTTATTTTACTTTAGTTTTTTGCCATTATTCTTAAACCAATTAAATACTAATTTTAGAGCATCAGCGCCATTTTGACACCGTTCAATTATGTCATTGCCCTTGACGACTATATTTGTGTCATCAGCATATTTTATAATTTCTCTATTCTGATTATTGTTAAAAGCAAAAAAATCATTTAGTAAATTAAATAATAGGGGTTCTAAAATGCTGTCTTGTGGCACCCCATTGACTACATACATTCACCGTTTTTTTTTACTTAAAACTTTGTATTTGTTTTCTGTCACTTAGGTATGACGCTAATCATTTTACAATGTAAAAAATAAGTTTATAGTGACAACACATGCCATTAAAATATGTTTAATAAAAGACTAAAATATGCTTTACCCAAGTATTAAAAATATAAGAAGATACTACGGAAGGTATTCTGGAGCATTATTAATGGAATATAATTATGGGTTTGAGTGGAAGATCCTTCGATGAAGAGAATACCGCCTGTCCTCTTTTCGAACGAAATTTTGAGTATATTTAATATTTTAATGTATAAGTTTTGTATAATTTTGTTAGAAAGGAGTACAAAGATGTTAATATACAGGGTTATTCACGCTATACGGCACGGAATATTGTGGCTAAAATACGTGACTTTCAAAAAGTTTCACTTTGGGGATATATGGGGGTCTATTAGGGCTACTTTTTAAAATTATTTTCATAATATACAGGGTGTCCCAAAAACCCTAAAAGTATCAAAGTTGTGTTTTTTTTAATGAAACACCCTGTATTTTATTGCATTTTTGGATCCGTCTATAAAAATAAGTATGTGTTTTAATAAGGTTTCTATTACATAAACCTTAAGGTTTTAGAATTAATTTGAATTTTGTAAAAATGTAACCTAATTTTCATGTATCAAATACTTAAAAATAAGTAAGTTATGCATACCAAATTTACACTGAAGTGTAACAATAGATCATATTTTATTTTCCAAGTATAATAAACTTGACATCTTATGCCGGGTGTAAAAAAATTGGAATTAAACAAATGAGAACTTTAAATGACTATAACTTCATTTATTTAAATGGAACGCTATATTTATTAATTTATCAGCAAATGCACGTTTTAATTACCTATCGAATGGTATTTAAATCTTAAGTGTTAAGTCTTCTCGTTTTTACAGAAAACGCCAAAATATTGTTTATTGCACCGTTTAATACTTTTAAAGTAAACATTTTAATGTACCTAGTTTTCTATGGTATTTAAAAACGTCAGATAATTAATTTAGTCTGTTACTTTAGTTTAAAAAGGATGTCTTTTGTTATACTTGTGTTATTTTGCGTTTTTGTGTTAGATCGTTAGTAATCGTTATTGTTTGAACATGGTTGTTGAATGTCATTGTAAAAAATGAAAATTTACACAGATTTTCTTATACTGAGGTTTTTATAACTGACACTTTCAATTTCTTTAAACTGGTTTAATAGTCTCTCAAAAATAGCTGGCTTAGGGTGATTTCTTTCGGGAAACCTTTAAGTATAAACTCGACAAGCCAATAAAGAATTTTGATGACATTCTTCAAGCATAAAAATAATGCCAATAACCCCTTATTTTGAGTAAATCTTCATTTTTTACCAAAAAATACAACAGCGATGTTCAAACAATAACGATTACTAACGATCTAACACAAAAATGCAAAATAAGACAACTATAACAAAATACAGGCTTTTTAAACTAAAATGACAGACTAAATTAATTATCTGACGTTTTTAAATACCATAGAAAACTAGATACATACAAATGTTTACTTAAAAAGTACTAGAACGGTGCAATAAACAATATTTTGGCGTTTTCTGCAAAAACGAGAAGACTTAACACTTAAGATTTAAATACCATTCGAAAGGTAATTAAAACGTGCATTTGCTGATAAATTAATAAATATAGCGTTCCATTTAAATAAATGAAGTTATAGCAATTTAAAATTCTCATTTGTTTAATTCCAATTTTTTTACACCCGGCATAAGATGTCAAGTTTATTATACTTGGAAAATAAAATATGATCTATTGTTACATTTCAGTGTAAATTTGGTATGCATAACTTAATTATTTTTTAAGTATTTGAAACATGAAAATTAGGTTACATTTTTACAAAATTCAAATTATTTCAAAAACCTTAAGGTTTATGTAATAAAAACCTTATTAAAACACACACTTATTTTGATCGAAGGATCCAAAAATGTAATAAAATACAGGGTGTTTCATTAAAAAAACACAACTTTGATACTTTTAGGGTTTTTGGGACACCCTGTATATTATGAAAGTAATTTTAAAAAGTAGCTCTAATAGACCCCCATATATCCCCAAAGTGAAACTTTTTGAAAGTCACGTATTTTGGCCACAATATTCCGTGCCGTATAGCGTGAATAACCCTGTATATAAATAAATATATTATGTTTGCTTAAAACTGAATTCATTTGTTTGATTACTACATATTCATATATTTTAGAAAATGTAGATTTGAGACTTATAGGTCTATAGTTTGATTCCAATTTTAGGTCTCTACTTTTGAACAATGGTATTACTTTTTCTAATTTTAATTGCATCGGAAAAATTTGTTTTGATGCAAAGATTCATTTATCAGGAAACATAGATGATCAACAATAAAATCCATTCACTTCTGTACAATGTACGAAGATACCTCGTCGAACCTACTGCTTCTTTTTCTTGGTAAATTTTATATTATATATTATCCGCCATAAGTAAAAGAACACCAACACCAAAAAATATGGTAACTTTTTCTTTAATTTCAATAATGAGTTGCTCCCTCATTTTGATTTTCTGGAGCACTCACCAACTCGCCTAGGCATACTAGAAATCAAATTGTTAATGAATTGTTAATGTCAGCCTGAGGGATTTCATCCCAAGATTCTTGAATTCGCATCCTAATATCAGGTAAAGTGAGTGGGGGTGGCTGAAGATGGCCCAGTCTTCTTCCAATTGTATCCCATACGTGTTCAATAGATGATAGGTCTCGAGAACGAGAAGGCCATGGAAGTAAATCAACATAAGCTAGTTATAGGATATATTCTCAGATAGGGCATTCATGTTGGTTCTAGAACTGTGTTAATGTAGCGATTTGCGTATAATGTTCCTGGAATGAACACAAGAGAAGACTTACTTCCATAACCGATCGTCTCCCAAACCATCACTCCGTGTGTAACAGCTCTATGGCGTTCCACTACAAACTGTAAATTTCCTCGTTCTCTTCGGTGATTATACGATCATCGTGGGCAAACAAACAAAATCTCGATTCATCGCTAAAGATAACCTGCCTGGATTAATCGACCCATTGTAGTCTCGAATTGCACCATTTCAGACGGCACCTCTTATTCCCTAATAAATAATTTTCGCGCCCCGACAAAAATTGCCTGGTTATATATGTAAACTGTCACGAAACAGCTACAACGGAATCCCTAAAAGACTACTTAACTGAAACATGCCCGGAAATTAATTACCCTGATATTGCTCTTTTAAACACAAAAGGCAAAAATAAGTCGTTCAGGCTCGGATGCGATTTTAAACACCTCTCTCTATTAATGAAACATACTTGTTGGCCAGAAGAAATTATTATTAGAAGATTCAATTTCAGGAGGAATGGAAATTTTCAAACGGATTTTCCAACAAATGTAAAAACCTTGAGTAAAATCCCATATCTAATCGTGTGAAATCTATGAAATCTGAGGATGTGTTCCACATAGTCTTTTTAAATGCTCAATCTATAAGAAACAAAATATCGGAGCTTGTTGCTAAGCTAATAGATGCGGTTACAGAGCATTGGTTAACTAAAACTGAATGTACAATATCAACAGTAAATAATATGAAGTCAATCGCATTTTTTGCCAGGCACAAAGGATACGGTGGTTCAATTATATATTCGCACGATTCATTACAAGTGAACACCTACAATAATATTACAGATTTAATTAGTATAGAAAAAGCTTGTGAACGTTCTTGTATTTATGTGAAATATTTAAATATGTATGTTATTTGTGTATATCGTTCTCCATCAGGAGATTTTAATGTGTTTCTCGATGCACTCTCATCATTTTTAGAGAAAATTAAGCGACAAGATAACAGAGTCTTACTGGAGAGTGATTTTAATATTAATTTTAATTCCAATGACTCTACAAAATTATTATTATGTGATATGCTAAGAACTTTTAATTTGAGTAAACAAGTTAGTTTTATCACAAGAGGTAACAATTGCATCGATAATGTTTTTACGAATTTCGATCCCAATGAATGAACCTAAATGGTATATCAGACCATAAAGGAATATCTTGTAAACTATATAACCCACAGACTCAATTTGTCAATGTAATCGTTGAAGCAATTAACAAAGCATTTCCTACAACTAAATTAAATAAACGAATTGCGAATAAAGTCAACAATTGGTTTAGCCATGATATAAAGCAAATGAGAGACACACTTAGTCTCCTGCATGAAGAATATATTTTGCACCCCTCAGCAGTAACCATAATGGTCAGAGACAACTATAGGAAGCGTTACAAAATTGCAATCATTGAAGCAAAGAAACGTACAAACGATAATAATAATAATATTTTAATAATCAAATATGTGACAGCATATGTCACCAAAAATGTCTATTTAAAGGTTTGAGTGGAAGATTCTTCAAAGAGGTGAACTCCGCCCGTCCTCCCTTCAGCCAAAATTATGTGTATATTTTATTATTTTATAATATATTTTTTGTAATATTTATTTTATAAGAAAGGAGTACAAAGATATAATAAAGATAAAGATAACAGATAATATAATTAAATGTAACCACAACAAACCAAAAACGATATGGTCAATAATAAATCAAACAAAAAATCTCAAACAAAATGTTAGTGACACTAATTTATCTATCCAGTGATGATTTTAATTTTTTTTTGCAAATATTGGGCTGTCTGATACGGAAGAAACCGCCGATTACAACTGTTTCAGAATTGATAATACAACTCAGTTTCATTTTCGTTTAGTATCACCTGTCGAAGTTAGGGATATTATGAGTAAGCTAAAAAATAGTAAATCCAATGATATATATGGAATAAGCACTGAATTATTAAAAATGGTGATCAATGAACTATATTTACCAATAACTAAATTGATTAATATTTCTATAACTGTATTATTGGTTATTTTCCCAATAATTTAAAACTCGCAAAAATCATTCCTTTTTTTAAAATAGGTGATAAACATGACATGAAAAATTATAGGCCAATTGCACTACTTAAAGTTATTTCAAAAATATTAGAAAATGTTCTCAAAAATCAAATTGTTGAGTATTTTGAAATAAATAACTTATTCTATTGCAAACAGTATGATTTTAGATCCAAACGTTCAACAAGTGAGGCCGTGGTTGAACTTAGTAATATAATTAGTTCATCCTTTGAAAATAAATCGGTCTGCACTGAATCATTTCTAGACTTATGTAAAGAACTTGACTGTGTCTCCCATTCGAAATTAATTACAAAACTTAAAAAATATAACTTTACTACTAATAAATTAATATCTACAAAACCGAAACCAAGTAGTATTTCACAAAGGAAACAAGTCAGGTATCTTACCTACTATCACTGGTGTACCGCAGGGTTCCATTTTAGGTCCTGTTTTATTTCTGATTTTCATAAATGTGCCTTTAGCACTTAGCAATACAATTGTACTTTTATTCGCAGATGACACTTCAATTATTGATGTCGCAAAAAATGAAGAAGAGCTCGCTGTAAAGAATACAGATTCACTGGTAATTGTTCATTCATGGTGCAAAACTAATTCATTAAAACTTAACGATCAAAAAACCAAGCAAATAATATTTGTACAAAATAATGGAAATGCTCCTAAAGAATCTACGTGCTTCTTGGGTGTTCATGTAGACAACAATTTAAAATGGGATTGTCATGGTGAAGAGTTGGCAAAACAAATTTCTAAAAATATTTATTGCCTGAGAAACCTTGCTAATCAAGTGTCTGCGGCTTTATTAAAAATGGCTTATCATTTACTTATTGAAGCACATCTTCGCTATGGTATACTAGCCTGGGGACATTCAGCCATAAGGCACATGATTTTTGCTCTACAACGGCGAGCTTTAAGAATTATAGCAGGCATTAGTTACAGAGCAAACTGTAAACCATTTTTTTAAAATTTCGGTATTTTGACTTTGCCATGTATTTTTATTTATGAAAGCCTATGTTATATAAAAAAAAAACATCAGTCAGACTAAAATACCCATGAACACCACAATTATGATACCAGGGGTAGAATGGATCTTAAAGTAAAGTAAAGATTAAATATATATAGTTTTTATCTTATGTGTTAGTTTTATTGATGATATCTTGAATTTTTTATTTATACATTAATTTTATCCTATTTATTATAATTTACCTATTATCTGTTTTTAAACATCTAAATATATGACGTCCTCTAGTAATTTTAATCTGTATTACATTTTTTTGTTATTTGCCATTATAAATGTTTAATATACTTAGGTTTAATTTAAAAAAAATTATTGTATATTATTTGTGATCAATAATTTTCAATTATTTGTTATATATTTTTTGTAGTTGAAGCTGTAATCATTTGACCATGTAAACTCTGTATTAGCATGAAATAAATTTATTATTATTATTTATTATTATTAATTCGTTAGGCATCACCTATTGACAAACCTTCTTCTCTTAGCCCGATTACTCTACTCCATTCAAAATCGCTTAATTGTTGAAATACGCCACGCTGACGAACTCGAGACATCTTTTAATATAAATGTGGAACCAATTAACTGTTAATTTTACAAAATAACAATAAAATTTCTTTCATTTTTTATACTCCAAGGTAAATTGATCATAAGTTGATTTTTTGTTGAAATTTTAATTATTTCTTAGAGTGGATTTTTTACGTATTATCTGAAATTTTCATAAAAATTGAGCGACGAATTCTTGGTATTCTTTTACTTATGGCGGCCAGTATAGTTTCTAGCTCGGGGAACGTTATAGGATGCAAAATTTGTCATGCTTTGTAAAATTAATATTTTCTGGTGGTGTGGTATTACTGTGGTTATTCGCACTGTTTATAAAATAATTATTAATTCGATCTGGATCTTTAGATAAATCTGGTTGAGACAAGAATTGTTTACTGAGATGATTTATTTCTTTAATAACCGACCAACATGTCTTGCTTTTTTGACGCAGATATTATTTTTTTATTGTAATAATCCCTTTTATCAAATTTTAAGTGTTTGTTATATTGCTACTTGTAGTATTTTAAAACCGGTACTTACATTGGTAGGTGTTTGTATATAATTTCGTAGAGATTTATTAATCTTTTGTACTCTCTTGTTTTATCTGACATGGGAATTTTCTTACGTTTAAGTTTAACTACGCTTGCCGGAAAACAATTATTGAAATGTTTCTAGAAATAAATTAAATTGTAAATCTACGTCCTTACAGTTATAAATACATGACCATTGCTCCGTATTATATAAAAAGTTCTTAAATATGTTATTTTTTCAGAAAAGATACGTGTTTTTATTTTGTTAGTCTTTTTTCCTACCTCTGCAGAAAAGTTTACTACTCGTGCAAGATGATCTGAGAAACCTGTATTTTTTACACTACAGTACTATATTTTGACAGTTTGTTATTTGTATTGGTATCTTGTAGAATCAGCGTCAGTCAGTGATGATGACAATTTAAGCACACGGTCCAGCACAATACCAGTTCCAGAAACGAAGGAATTGGAAGAGATCCTTGAAGAAGAAATAATAGAAAATACAGATTCAAGCGATTCAGAACCGTTTAAAGTCGATAGTGGTGATGAATATGTACCGTCGGACAGTGACAAGAACACTGAAAACAACCAAGAAGAACAGTTTGAAGATGTCGGTTTGGATATCGGTCTGGTAAATGAAGAACTTATTAACAATGCAGAATTGGTTGGTTCGGCAGAAAGTCAAATAAATAAATCATGCAGGGGAAGAAAAAAGGAAACAAAGATGACGCTACTAGGAAACGAAAGCGGAATTCTTCTAATTGGACTCGAAATATAAGAAACATGTTGAAAACTTTACCTGCCAAAGAAATGAAAGCAGCGTGCTCATGCAAAAAGAAGTGTCTCGAGAAAACACCCCTGATGAGCGACAAATTCTCTTTTTATAAATTTTCTAGCTCTGGACAAAACCAGTTTGTGGCAAATTCCATAGAAGAAGAGGAAAAACATGTTCAGCGATTAAGGCATAATGACGGCAAGAAAAGTAGACGAAACTTTTCTAGAAAATATTTTTTGACAAACATCAACGGCAAAAGAATGTAAGTGTGTCAAATTATGTTTATAAATACATTTAACGTCACTTTAAAAAAAAAACGAGAGTAGTTGTTGAAAAGAAACGGTCAAGCAATAGCAAAATATGGTCTGAGGATATACGAGAAAAACATGGAAACCAACCTAAAATCCCAGAAAAGGATAAACTCCTAATAAGAGAACACAAAAAACTATTTCAATAGAGTCACTATTCACGATCCCACACTCAGAAAAAGTACTTGTCACCCGATCTATCGATTGCTCAAATGTACCGACTGGATTATTGTAAAGAAGGAAATATTGAACCGCGGAATGCCTCCCTATACAGAAAAATGTTTGTTGAGGAATTCAACTTATCATTTCATAAACCAACAAATGATACATGCGCAAAATGCGACAACTTTCTAATGTAGTTAAAATGTTGTGAAAACGAGATAGACCGCAGATTAATCGAAGATCTGCGCTAGATCGTAATAAACGTTATTTTATTCGAAATTGATTGTTGTGGAGAGATGATTTATATCTGTTACACATAGTATCATTTATTTATTCCAATATGCTTACACACAATTCCAAAAATGTTTGTAAAATCCATAAATATCATAACAAAAATTTCAGTCACATATGGAAAGGGCAGAGTTCACAATATAGCGTTCTTCCACTCGTACCAACACTTTCTTCAGTGAGAAACTTGCTTCTTGATGTTCATTTCAAAGTATTTAATCTTTATTTTAGCCAAATGCAGCATATTATATCCTCTAAAGGAACTTGCACAAATATGTGATTTATGTATAATTTAGATTCTTATCACAATAAATTGAAACCCCTCCATATTTATCAATATCGCGACAAAAATATGAAGTTGATATTATAGCTTAATAATTTTATAGATTGTATTTGATCAGAACTTTGCCAGTTCGTTCAGACAATTTACTATCGATTGGATATTTAAATGCATTAAGCTAATTACATTGTTTACTGATATTGATCACAGGAATTGTCTTTTTTTATCCACGGTAAAAAAGAATTGATTCGGATTCCCCTTGGCCACGTAGCTGGTTCTTTAAGCCTGGGTAAATCCATCGTTGGTACTCCTACTTTAAATGACGAGAATTCTATAGAATTTCTTCCATTTTTTTCGAGTTGTATTTTGTCGATTTTTTGTTGATAATAAAGCTTTAATATCCTCGACCGTAGTATTTGGGTAGAAACGTGTGGTATGAACAAAACCGAATTTTATTGCAGCCATTACTGAACATGGCTCATCGTTAATTTCATATATAGGTTGAGTGCGTTGACGTTTTTTCTTATAGCTTACTATTTTGAAGCAGTCATTATTAGTGGATGGACTGCCGGGAATTGGCATTTCGGTTTCAGCAATAGGCACGGAGTTACTTCTTGCGATATATTTTTAGTTTTGTTAAGATTGTGATTTTCGCGCTGGTTTTTTCTTCGTCTCTTTTATGGAAACGGTTAGCCTTAAGTTCTTGATTGTCGGCGAGCTAGCAGAATTCTCGCCGTTTATTTTGGAAACATGTGGCTCCATCTTCTTGATCGTAGGTAAAGGAATATAACTTTTGTCTTTTGGTTTTAGCGGCATCTCTTCTATTACTAGGATGTTATTTTTGTTTCTTATTAATTTGAATATGTTTGTGATCTTATCCTGAAGATCGTCATTGAAATTGGTGTTACAGCTTACATGTTTTAAACTTTTGTTTATAACTTGCACTGACCTTTTGGAAACAAGATTATGCAGATCCATTCAAAATTATTATTTTCCGGAACGGTTGTCGCAGTTATTTTTAATCCATACGACACATGTAATTTATACTCACACACGAAACACAAAATATAGTTATTTGAATCAGTAATATTAATTTCACAGGAATCACATCATAACATAACTCGCGGATCGGCGGCGGTAAAAAACTCAATGGACATATCGAATCTGATGATGTCGGTTAAAGCCGACGATGGCATTTTGCTTTTCACTAATTTGGTAGACATTCAAACAGAGAAAAAATGTACAATATCAATTTGTTGATGGATTGCTTGCCATTATCAGAGATGTGACTTATTGGTATTTTATATTTCAAGAAGATCTCTCTAAATAAGAAGTCTACACGTGTTTCTGACGCGGATCTATTTAACAATGGCGATATTTTCAATAATTCTAATAATGGTGGTAATAAATTAATGCCTGTGGTTTGGAATCATTGTTTTGTAACTGAGGATTGAACAAAACTTTCAGGTTTCGTTTAAGTGGATCAATATCATTGTCATTCTGGTCACTTTTTAATATAGGAAGCTATGAAGGTATTTTTTTCAGAAGTCTTTTTACGACTTGCTTGAGATTCGGTGTTCTCTTCGTCAAGTTTGAAGGGTTAAAGAACTTGTGTAACTAATAAATCATATCTTCGTTTGCTTAGTTTGAAATATTAAATTATTATTAATTAATTAATCGAGTGACTCCAGTCTTCCTGCACGACAACGCTCGACCATATGCCGTACGAATGACCGTGTTAAAGCTACAGGAGTTAGAGTTGGGAACTCTCGGTCACCCACTGTACTAAAAAATGCAATTTCTCACAGGCTGTCAAAATGGCGTTTCGAGAGTTAATCGACTCTCGTGATCCAGACTTCTACAGCAAAGGGATAAAAGAGTTACCTAAAAAATGGAAAAAGTGTATCGATAATATGCATGCATAGTTTTATTAAAAATAAAAAGTTTTAATTGGAAAAAAAATCGTATTCAATAATTAACAACCTAATATTAAGGGTACTCATTAAAGGTATCTTCTTTATCTTAGTTGAAAGTCGTGAATATAATCAAGTCGCAAATTTGATTGAGTTTTCAAAGTCCAGTGCATTTTGTTTTATTTATTGCGCCATGGAAAGGAAACGTTTGAATGACTGTAATACTGTATCCTGTTCTTTCTTCAATGCAAAATCCGGATTATTCTTTAGCAATAACGTTAGTGATCAAGCTACTCTGGCAAAGTTGGGAAGCTTAGCATTTCGTTGATTGTTTTTCTACTTTATTAACCGTATTTTGACTAATTTTGATACCTTTGGTAGTGATCTTCTCTTAGATAATGAAATTTTCCAAAGAGGTTTTTGTTTCGTTTCATATTGTATATACTTTGGCATAGGAAGCTTTTCTTATGTTTGTGCTTATTCAGTCTGCTCAGTCTTGATGCATCAGCATGCTATCAAGACTTAGCAGACTGAATAAGCACAAACATAAGAAAAGGTACCTATGCTATGTCTTTTTGTGCTCCTCTGCTAGCTTGCGTCAGATTATTTCCTTTCCGGTTTCATGGGGTACCGAAAGCGGGTTCAGGTCCTATGAATTTACCTGCTGCCCCTTGTTTGGCCAGCAAGTCGGCTCCCAAGTGTCCGATTGTATACTGCAAATAAATATAATAAAACTTTTATATCGCCAAAAATTCGCATCGTTGTCATTTCATGACACACAATTTATTGAAATACTGCGAGAGCATTCTTTAGAACAACAACAACATATTTTCATGAACCGGAACTTACCAAAATTATTCTTGAATTATATGTTATTTAGTTTACCTCTACTAGCTATACGATGTTCAATTATATGTCTCTGGTCTATCGACTATGGCACTTTAAAAGAAGGATTTTGTGTATCGCTTGAGTTCGTAAAAGTATTTCTAATTTTTTCTAAATCCTGGGAAATCTTAGTGGATCGATCATTCTTTTTTGGTTTTATCTAACCATGCTGTTAACTTGGGATTACTATTGGCTCTATACAATGGCAATGTTGTCGAAGAGAAAGATATGTATAAAAAAGGTATAAAATTTGGTGTTAAAAATTTGCGCAAATATTAATTAAATTAAATTAAAATTTTTGATGCATGCAGAAGCTATGTTTGAGATATAACATTTGCATTTAATATTAATTCTCCACTTGTCTCAATAAATAACATCATAGACAACATTTAATTAAATGATCATTTCTTCTAATATATTTCTAGTGTTACTTTGAGGATATGTTAGTTCTTCACGCTGGGTATAGGAATACACAACTACTCGTAAGAAATATCCATTTACTGTAAGTTTAATATTAAACTGTTGCAAGTAATTAAATATATTTACTTGATGATCACAGAGGAGTGTCCAAAATTTATGTTTCTATGATAAGACCAAATAGTTATAATTATTGATATATTTTTTTATTAAGCCTTTGCCAACTTTATATCTAACCTTTTTATTGAGGTAATTAAAACCGATTTAATTGCTTGTTTAATCTTTATAAATTAATTCCCTTAAGGCATTTTATTGTTTATTCAAATATTCATATCAAACATTATTTATAATAGTAAACTGATAATTATGATTAATCTAAATACCTGTTTGTAAAGTGTGGGTAACTTAATATAGATAAAAAATTATAATAAGCATATAGGTGTTACAAAAATATCATTTCGACTTTCATAGTTTATATTGCTTGATCAACTCTCTAAATATCTTGCTTTGCAAAATTTGTTAAATAATCTGCAGGTGATATGAGACATTGGATTAAGAAAATTTAAATATTGTATAGAAATGGTCCGTTCTTAATTATTTCATCATTTATTTTAAATGTGTGTTTAGGACGAACAAATGACTTTAAAAGGTTATTTAATCAGAATTTGTAGTGCTAGATTGTATTAGATTAGGTAAAACTTTCAAAAATAATTCAACCTGATAATCATTTACAAATACAGAACATTTATAAAAAGTAGACTTGAATATTAATGGGTTTTTTGTTACTGTAATACATATGTTAATTTAAATGATACAACTGCATTATTTATAAAACATTATAAGCAATTTAGATACCATGCTTTTATAAAAATAATAGTTGAAAAAATGATTATACACAGCAATTAGGTTTAATTCATTTACAAAAAGTTTCTAATCTGATATTTTTTATTTTATGTTTATAACTAAGTTGAATTTTAATAGTAAATAACTGAAGACCAAGTAATTAACATATATTTTATTAGATGTAATAAATTGGTATACATTTTGAATATTTATCCACTTTTTTTAAAACTCTTCCTATCACCATGTTTAGTTAATGTCATGGTAATATATTATAATAAGTATGAATTTTTAATAACACATCCACTCAATTATAAGTAATTAATTACCTTATAATATATAGAACAGTATTCGTTTTGGGTTTTAAAGTAGTTTATTAAGAAATAAATCGTTAATACATGCAACAAATTCTATGCCGAATATTACTTTATATTTCTATTTTTATTATGTTTTTATTATGTAATAAATGAAAACTTTGAATCGTTATTGTAAATATATGAACTGAGTCGATTAAATAATTTTTAAATTAATCATTGTAGCAACAAAACTCTTCAAGAACTAAGAAACAGCTTAAAATGAAATTTGAAGTTATTTGACGTTTTATCTTAAAAACAGTATTGAAAAATTAATATACTAGAAGTGTGCTGCAAAATGTTAACTGTTTACATATTACTATCTAATGTTGAGTTAGTTCCCATATACAGATTCAAAAATTGTAAGTAAAAGGATACTCACAGCACCTCTTTTAGTTAACAATTTTTATCAATTGATCCGTTTTATGACATTGTCTCTAAAATCATAGGACATTGTTTACATAATTAACTACTTTATATAAGCTGAAATAACTATGTTTTATCATTTATTTTGCTAGTAAAGAATGCAAAGTATAAGCGAGACACAGAAGTCTTATTATTAATATATGAAACTGCATTTCTTTTTTTCTACGCACTTAATTTGGTAGTTTATTATCTAATAATTTAAAAATACGAGAACATTTCGTTCTCATAATTTTTAAATTATTAGTTAATTTTATACAACGTCGTAAAGGACTTTAATACATTTTATTATTAAATTGCGCCCTAAGTGGGTATTTCCCTTAATCCCGAACTTAATTATTCCTGTAGAATTCACTAATCCATCTGAGGTATAAATTCGGACCTTCAGTCCATTAAATGTTCATTGTGTCAGTTGCTGTGCATGCCAGGGTAAGTTTTTAACTTTTTATTATAATTATTTTAGTAAATGTTATTTGTATTTAAAATCAGTTTTATAGTAAAGCTGTACTGATGAGATCGAGAAATCGAAACACGGAGGATGATTATAAAGTTGATTGTAAGGTTATTTTATTACTGAAATGGTTTATTAGCTGGTAGTTTTCTTTTGTACTATAAAAATATGGTTTATGTACCTTAATGAACCCCATATAATTTCTTATTCTAGATATGATTTTACATGAGCATTATAGGATTTTTTTCTTTACACTTTTTTTTACTGTTGTATCAGCGAATAATAGTAAGCGGACTTAAGTTCTTTTGTAATATAAATTACATGTTCACTCCAACTTAGGTTTCTGTCAAGTATGACACCAAGGAATTTTGTTTCATTAACCATTACTATTAACATTTGATCACACTTTACTAACATTATTTTTTCATTAAGAGTTTTATTTTTAGCTAAAAAATGAATAACTAATGTTTTTTTTGTTGAGAGGCAGTTTTTTTTCTTTGCACCAGTTTTGCATATTTTGTGTTATTTTGTTGCAAATAGTAGCTACTTCAGTTGCAGTAGAACTTTTATTTGTATCATTGGCTAGTTTTGAATTTTTTGTATTATCGATTATATGAAATAGGTCGTTACAGAATATGATAAATAATAATGATGGAAGAATTCATCCTTGAGAAACACCAAGTTTTATTTGGAGTTATTTGGATTTGACATATTGAAATTATTCTTTATTCGTATACTATAAATATGTACAGTAATTTACAGAGTATGTGCATCTTCTTAAAATGTTCTTTCCTTTGACGCTATTATTGGCTATGGATAGATGAGTATGATGTTAGCCACTCTTTGACAGGGCCATTTAGACCATATTTTTCTAAAGTTTCTAGCATTATGTTATGGTAAATTATATCGAAGGCCCTTGTCAAATCAAATAAAATAGTAGCCACAAAGTTCTCTTTATCTAATACTAGTCAAATAATACAGTATAGACATTATACTTTTCTGAATTAATCTGTATGGCGTTGAGATTAACAATTTATATAAAATTAATACTTCTGCTCCTACTTTTTTGATGAAACATATATGTCACAGGGGTGGATTTGTAAATTAAAGACTTGTTTCGTTATGTTTCGACAGTTGCTTGTCATTTTCAAAGGGGTACTATGATTACTAAAGGAGTTGATTTTTATCTTCGGTAATCATAGTATCCCTTTAAAAATGACAGGCAATTCTCCAAAGAGAAACTGATAAATTAATTATGAAATGAAACAAGTCTTTAATATACAAATCCACCTTCGTAATTCATATAAAGGTAAAAATTTGTCGATTCTCTTATACATATCTTATTAAATATTTTAGCAAACACTGATAAATTACAGACTGCTCTATAGTTATTTACATTTATTGGATGTCCTCTTTTAGGTATGCGAAAGGTTCACTTATTAAATATGTTAATGGAATTCTGAATATGTTTGCTACATTATGAATTATATAATTCAGAATTTCATCGGGTTTTTTGACATTTTATTGAACTTTTTTGCAAGAACATTGAAATTTTTGATGTGTCATACCTAGCACTACGAGGGTAGATTGAAAAGTTTCCGGAATGGGCAAGAAAACGCAGTAATTAAACAGGTTTTATTTTATTTTTCAACATAGTACCCTTGCAGGGCGATACACTTTTCCCATCGGTGCTCCAACTTTTTTAAGCCTTCAGAAAAATATGATTTCGGGAACTGCAAAATAAGCTTTAGTGGCGTCGATGACCTCTTCATTTGACGTAAAGCGCTTGCCAAGTCTTCATGTTTGTGAACAAAAAGAAGTCGCACGGGGCCAGGTCTGGAGAGTACGGGGGATGCGGCACCACCTCGTAGCCCAATTCAACCAATTTAGGATTGGCGATTCGAGATCAATGGGCCGGCGCGTTGTCGTGGTGGAAGAGCACTTTTTTCCGCTGCAAATGAGGCCGTTTCTCCTTAATATGCCGTTGAATTGATCCAATAAATTGCTGTAGTATTGTCCTGTGATAGTTCTTCCCTTCTGCAAAAAGTCGATGTGTATCACACCTTGCGAATCCCAAAAAACGGTGGCCATGACCTTTCCAGCCGATGGTATAGTCTTTGCCTTCTTCGGAGCAGATTGGCCTGGAGAAATCCACTGTTTCGACTGCTTCTTGATTTCTGGTGTGTAGTGGTGGATCCATAATTCGTCCACGGTCACGAATCGGCGAAAAAAATCCGTTGGATTACGCTTTGACAAGGCCAAACACTCTTTTGAAGTGGTCACACGATTTCGCTTGTTGTCCATAGTCAACAAACGCGGCACCCAATGCGCCGACAGCTTTCTCATGCCCAAATCTTCGTGCACGATATTTTGCACACGTTCATATGAGATGCCTGTGGTCTCTACTATTTCGCGCAACTTCACTCGTCGATCGGCTAACACGAGATCATGGACTTTGTCGACCATTTCTTCATTTGTGGCCGTTTTTGGACGTCCACTGCGTGGTTCATCCTTGGTGCTCGTACGGCCACGTTTGAAGTCGCTCACCCAGAAACTAATAGTCGAAAATGAAGGTGTGGATGTGCCATGAACTTTCTGCAAAATATCTCGTATCTCCGTTGCCTTTTCCCATCCATCCAGTAATGTTTGATGACTGCACGAAGTTCGTTTTCATCCATTTTTGCAAAAGTGCCTGACTTGCTTCACAAGATATCCTAGTAAACAAAAACGGAACTCTTGCCCATTCCGGAAACTTTTCAATCTACCCTCGTATATCTATGGCGTGTGTTATATTTCAATGAAGTGGACAATTTTTTTCTTGGTAGATTAGAATTATCTGTTTTTTTAATTACTTGTTTCCCTAAGTTTATTATATTTCAAGTTGTTTTTATTATATTTTTAGAATAAAATAATATTTTATCAGTAGCACTTCTCTTAGCATTTGCAATATTTGTATTGTATTCTTTTTTACTTTATTATAATTAGTTTTTAAGTTACTGACTTCAGAATTTATTTATAACCAGTGTAGTAGCTCTTCTGTAATGCTCCTATTTTTCTTATTTTTATTCTCTTACTTATTACAGAAAAATATTTTTCAAAGTAATATTTGAAACTACTATTTCTATGTATATACCGGGTTTCTGTGACTCGGGGAATAAAATTAACCACATATACTAGAGTGAAAATGATGATGATTCGTAAAAAAATATTATAGAAGTTTTAATATAACCAAGATAAAGGCCATCAAGATTTTAACATATTTTTCTAAATATTTGGTACAGCCTAAACCAATATCAAGTAAATTCCTTAGAATCACTTCCATCGAACCTTTGATCTGCATATATTCTTCCACATTTTAATAGAAAATTTATTTTAGAAAGTGTTATCACTCTTTGAAAAATTTGATAACCGTGGCCGTTTTTGAGTTAAAAGCAAAAGTGTCTCTGAGTCGACGATGGCAATTGAAAAACGAATTGTGCTGTCAAGGCAAGTCGTTTAAACAAATAGTTTAATTTTTCGTTAGTTTTTCGAAATAAAATGATTTTGTCATTAGGCGAATATCATGGAAACACAGAAAAACTAACGAAAAATTAAACTTTTCGTTTAAACGTTATATGTTTTTTTTGTTTGTTTGTTACGATTGAATTTAAAATATTTAATTTTTTACATTCATTCATTCATTTTTACAGAATAGTTTAATTTTTCGTTAGTTTTTCGAAATAAAATGATTTTGGCATTAGGCGAATATCATGGAAACACAGAAAAACTAACGAAAAATTAAACTTTTTGTTTAAACGTTATAGGTTTTTTTTTTTGTTTGTTACGATTGAATTTAAAATATTTAATTTTTTACATAGGGTGGTGGTACAAGGATTATCTGGCTGATATATTGAGATCAATTTACTCCTTTTACTTTTAGTTTCAAATTAGTCAGAAGAAATTTCGGTAATGGATTCAACAGATGGTTTTGTTATATGGAAGCTCCTTGCTGCGAAATTTTCATTTGCAAGTATCATCACTATTCTACTTTTTGACTGTGATGTACAAAATAAACCAACAATATAATAACCGTTTTCATAAATATTATCTACTTCACCATCCAATGTTCATAAATACTTATAAAGAGTTGGGTGGCTCTGCTTCAACGATTAGGTTATTTTTTCTGATACTTCTGGAATTTAGTTGCCTTATCGTTATTCTTAGTCGTGTAGCCTTTGTGTTCACTCTTGCCCTCCACGGTTATATCTTCTGCCGCTGTTGTGTGTTGAAACTTCCTTTTATAACTTTATTTACGAAAAAAAAAGTCTCTTACAATTATTCCTGCAGGCTACAGTTCGAGATTTAATAATATGTCACCAGAACTTTTTGGAATTTCTGTCTTAAAATATTTTTCTTGTGCTGCATGGTCCATTCGTTCAATTGTTTCCACGTTATATGCCACATTAGGATAATTTGAGGCTAATAGTGCATTTAATTTATCTTCGTTATATTGTATATAGTTTACATTATCTATACAAATTTCACCTGATTCAGATATGTTTTTGTTGGCTTTATGTAGCCTTATTTATTCTCAATAAGAAAATATGCATATATATATATATATATACAGGGTTATTCACGCTATACGGCACGGAATATTGTGGCCAAAATACGTGACTTCCAAAAAGTTTCACTTTGGGGATATATGGGGGTCTATTAGGGCTACTTTTTAAAATTATTTTCATAATATACAGGGTGTCCCAAAAACCCTAAAAGTATCAAAGTTGTGTTTTTTTAAATGAAACACCCTGTATTTTATTGCATTTTTGGATCCGTCTATAAAAATAAGTATGTGTTTTAATAAGGTTTTTATTACATAAACCTTAAGGTTTTTTAATTAATTTGAATTTTGTAAAAATGTAACCTAATTTTTATGTTTCAAATACTTAAAAAATAAGTAAGTTATGCATACCAAATTTACACTGAAGTGTAACAATAGATCATATTTTATTTTCCAAGTATAATAAACTTGACATCTTATGCCGGCTGTAAAAAAATTGGAATTAAACAAATGAGAACTTTAAATGACTATAACTTCATTTATTTTAATGGAACGCTATATTTATTAATTTATCAGCAAATGCACGTTTTAATTACCTATCGAATGGTATTTAAATCTTAAGTGTTAAGTCTTCTCGTTTTTACAGAAAACGCCAAAATATTGTTTATTGCACCGTTTTAGTACTTTTAAAGTAAAAATTTTAATGTATCTAGTTTTCTATCGTTTTTAAAAACGTCAGATAATTAATTTAGTCTGTTACTTTAGTTTAAAAAGGATGTCTTTTGTTATAGTTGTGTTATTTTGGGTTTTTGTGTTAGATCGTTAGTAATCGTTATTGTTTGAACATGGTTGTTGTATGTCATTGTAAAAAATGAAAATTTACACAGATTTTCTTATACTGAGGGTTTTATAACTAACACTTCCAATTTCTTTAAACTGGTTTTCTTTAAACTGGTTTAATAGTCTCTCTAAAAAAGCTGGCCTAGGGTGATTTCTTTCGGGAAATCTTTAAGTATAAACTCGACAAGCCAATAAACAATTTTGATGACATTCTCCAAGCATAAAAATAATGCCAATAACCCCTTATTTTGAGTAAATCTTCATTTTTTACCAAAAAAGACAACAGCGATGTTCAAACAATAACGATTACTAACGATCTAACACAAAAATGCAAAATAAGACAACTATAACAAAAGACAGGCTTTTTAAACTAAAATGACAGACTAAATTAATTATCTGACGTTTTTAAATACCATAGAAAACTAGATACATACAAATTTTTACTTAAAAAGTACTAAAACGGGGCAATAAACAATATTTTGGTGTTTTCTGCAAAAACGAGAAGACTTAACAGTTAAGATTTAAATACCATTCGAAAGGTAATTAAAACGTGCATTTGCTGATAAATTAATAAATATAGCATTCCATTTAAATAAATGAAGTTATAGCCTTTTAAAGTTCTCATTTGTTTAATTCCATTTTTTTACACCCGGCATAAGATGTCAAGATTATTATACTTGGAAAATAAAATATGATCTATTGTTACATTTCAGTGTAAATTTGTTATGCATAACTTAATTATTTTTTTAAGTATTTGAAACATGAAAATTAGGTTACATTTTTACAAAATTCAAATTATTTCAAAAACCTTAAGGTTTATGTAATAGAAACCTTATTAAAACACACACTTATTTTTATCGAAGGATCCAAAAATGCAATAAAATACAGGGTGTTTCATTAAAAAAAACACAACTTTGATACTTTTAGGGTTTTTGGGACACCCTGTATATTATGAAAGTAATTTTAAAAAGTAGCCCTAATAGACCCCCATATATCCCCAAAGTGAAACTTTTTGAAAGTCACGTATTTTGGCCACAATATTCCGTGCCGTATAGCGTGAATAACCCTGTATATACAGGGTGTCCCGTTAATGCGGGGAAATGGCTGGACCATAGATTCCTGTGGTCAAAATATGACGATTTAACGCAACTTATCTATATCCAAAAATTTAAGGTTAAGCCGGAATTTGGCTTCAAAGATTCAAATTTTTTTATTTCTTTTGTTTATAACAATTGCACGCTTTATTTGATTTGAATGAAATTTATTAGTAATAAGTACCATAATATCATACATCATTTTAATTATTTTGGCTATTAGTAATTGACAGGAAGTATAAAAAACAGTAGTACCACCACTTAAAAACTAAAATATTTTTTTATTGGTGCATCCAATAAAATTTTTAAAAAATCTATTTGAAAGGGCATTCGATTTAAAAACTTTTTTGACTCTTATTAGTTTTTGATATCTTGTACGGTTTTTGCACAAAAAAATAAAATATGAATATAGTATACTCATTATGCACTCATTAATAAGTAAATAAACTTACTCAATTGAATAAAAATTAAATAATATCAATTAATAAAATAAATCAAAACAACATCTAACACTTTTCAAACAATTTTCTTTGCAAAATCCTAATACAAACAAGATATCTGTTTGTTCCAAATATGAATATTTATGAACTATAATAAAGTTAAAAATTAATTGTTAAAAGACACTAAATAATTATTATTATACATAATTTACATTTTTTAAACAAATACGGCCACGAAAAACATTTATATTCGATTCGATGAAAAACTAGATTTTGTTTTTACTAGATAAAAAATATATATTTTATTTATTTGTGAGAAAACCGTAAAAGATATCAAATATTATTAAGAGATGAAAAAGTTTTTAAATTAAATGGTCTTTCAAGAAGTATTTTTTTAGTTTTTATTAGATCCACCAATAAAAAAATATTTTAGTTTTTAAGTGGTGGTACTACTGTTTCTTATACTTCTTGTTAACCAATAATAATTATAATAACTGAAATGGTGTATTATATTATGGTAGTTATTAAAAATAAATTTCATTCAAATCAAATAAAGCGTTCACTTGTTATAAACAAAAGAAATGAAAAAAATTTAAACTTTGAAGCCAAATTCCGGCTTAACCGTAAATTTTTGGATATAGATAAGTTGCGTTAAATCGTCATATTTTGACCTCGGGAATCTATGGTCGAGCCATTTCCCCGCATTAACGGGACACCCTGTATATACATACATATATACTCTTCTCATCTATATCATTACTGTATTCGCTTTTTTGTATTTTTTTTAACTAAATTCACAAAGAATTCTTGCACTCTTTGTTCTTTATTTTTACAGTATTATATTTTGAAACAATAAAATTTCAGCGAAACACTCGTTTGATAAAAAATGGTCGACTAATCTTTCAAAATATTTCTGGGTAGAGGAATATTGTAAGAGTGAAGATGATTTTTAATAAATATTTTTTTTGTCCTTTTGTTGTGTTATATAGAAAACTAACATTGTTTGAATGATATAACTAGAAAAATATATAAATTATCAAATATTTGGCAATTTTCTGACTTAAAATTGTTGTGAATGTAAAGACCCTAGGTTTTCTATTAAAATATCGTACATGTTCATGAAATGTATGAAAAATTATATTTTTTTGGTTATATTTAATTCTTTGAGGTTAATATGGTTGCCTGTGTTATTGTCCGTTTTGTTACAATTATTTTATATTACTCACTGGTGAACATATTTTATGAGGGTAAATATTTGTCAGATGATACACTAATTTTATGTATCGATTGCTAAATATTGAATTGCTAGGGCGCATGCATGATGAAACTACATAATACATTGAAATAAAACTTCACAGTTTGGAGAATTTCACGTTTGTTGTTGATCACTACAACATATTTGACGCATCAGCAGATGAATATTAGTATTCATATATAGGTACCCTCTATATAGTATTCACCTATCCGATGATCAATATAAGGTTGTCTTTTAAAATAAAACATTTCTCATATTATTGCATATTTGGACTCGTCGGAAATAATACATCCTTTAAGTAAAAATCTATTTGTTCAATATCATTATCTGCGGTTTCTACTGGCACGTAATCAAATTCATTAAAGTACAATTCTTTAGACCTAAATCAAAGCATTTTGGAAACATACCAAATAATTCTTAATAAATAAATAATTGCAGCGTTCCGAAGCGAAAACCTTTGTTTTTGAAATATGAAATACAATTATTTTCCCTTAGTAAACATTTATAAATTTCAAAGATATTCATCAAATCAAATTAAAATATTATTTTACTATCTTACATAGAAATGGTGTTCTCCAATAAGTTATGCTTTATAAAGAAAACCTCATTGAAACAGAAAAAGTGCGTCACTAATGTATTTCCAGCATTGACATGCAAATATATTTAGACTATTATGTACAATTATTTTTTTTGACATGATTCAATTTTTGCTGAATGCTAGTAAGAATAGAGTTCCACAAATGTTTAGTATTACTATGATAATAATATTTTACCGGTACTGACGAATACTTCATTTGGTCCTCAATTAAATTTAATAGAACTTACACGGTAAAATTATGCAATTTGTAGTTACATATTATTTGCATTTAAATATACATTTATTAAAACATATTTTTTGTGTTAATTATTAGACATCCATGTTTAAAAAGCTGCTATACTATAGAAGGTTAATGCCAGCGTTTTAACTGAAGGTTAAAGAGAGGTTTGTGTTAGTCTTTTTAGTCTTTAGTCTTTATTAATTACAATTCGCCAGTTCGATAAGATAATAATATATAAAAAATACGTTATGGAATTTATATATACAAAATCAAAGAAAAAAAGAAAAAAAAGGAATATACGATCAATTAAAATAAATCTGTAATTAAATAAGATAGTAGCTTGGCGGCATATTGATTCAGAAGTGTTAAATTTTAAATTAAATGCCAATAAAATTCAATTGTATCCCAATAAAAATTATTATTACTTTCTTTATATAGTATATACTTATATATATACAGAGTGACTGACGAAAAACCTTTGGTGCTGTATCTTGTTTATTTTTGATCCGATTTTAATAAATAAAACATCAAATTAAATCATTTTTAAAGGACTTTAATATGAACTGAACGGATATTCTTTCTTGTATCCTATTTTTGACAAATGACAAGTAGTTTTTTTTCTGAATATAAAGTTGTAAACAATTTTATCGATATACCGAACTAAAGTCATTTTTGCCAATTGCTACATTGGAGCTACATAAAATTTATGTAACAAATAATTGTAGATAATTCGAAAGTGAGCAAATTACTAAGAATAGCCCTTTTACGTAAATCTCATAGTTTTCGAGAAAAATATAGGGAAAGTACTATGATGGCTACATCACCATTTGGTAGGTTACGCCGAAGATATGACGATCCTACTTTCCAACAACTCGGAAAGTATGTTAGCGAAACGTATGCAGACCAAGAATTATCCGTAAATCTAACAAGAACGAAAATGATACTGTTTACAACAAAAAGAAAGATTAAGGATTTTAAGCTACCAAGCTTTCGGGGCGAAGAACATACCCTGAAAGAAGAAGCATTCTTATATCTTCTAGATAACAAACTAAACTGGATTGTCCATCTGACGGAGATACCTAAGAAAGCTTGCATAGCCCTCTGGCAATACAGACAAGCTATGTGGAAAACATGGGGACTATCTCCAAAGGTAGCTCTATGGATCGCTCTTTTTAGGAGCCATGAGAACAACACGAACTACGAACAGCTGCTATGGAAGTCATACTGCACCTTCCACCTTTGAACATATTTATCAGAGAGCAGGCAACAGCCACAGAGGGATGGGAAGAAACGGTGTAGGTAAACACCTCAAAATCTTAAAGGATATTAGGAAAAGAAATCCCCAGATTATGATGCCGGTGGACAATATATCTCAAACATACATATTCGCCTGAAAGCTTCAAATAGACCTGAGATATGAATAGTCATAAGTAGGAAGCAAAGACAAAGACATTCATATATACACTGATCGGACGTCAACGAAAGCAGGGGCAAGTTAGAAATTTTCTGAAAAAACTTGTTCCTGAAAAATAGTACTGCACTAGGTAAGACAATGAGCACACCAACAACGGTAGAATTTGTGGGTATTATATGCAGCAAAGGTAATTTCTGATAAGAAAATCAACATATACATCATAACTGACAGTAGAGCAGCAATTGTGTCCATTACCAGCTGTAAAATTACCTCAGTATTAACGCTGGAATGTTGCGAAGTGGCTCGTGACAACAAGGTGACCCTATGCTAGGTAAAAGGACACAACAACATCAGAGGTAACCGAATAGCAGATGGTTTGGCGAGGAAGGCATCCGGACGAACAATATGCGGACCGGACCCCTCTCTGCCGCATTCAGTGCTAGACTTGGTTATCCTACTAAAAATGCATCAATCAGATAATAAGGAGCGATGGGACAACACACCTGGCTGTAGGTTTTCAAAAAACTTCATCGCAATGAACACTTAAACGGCCAGATACTGAATACAGCTGTCCAGAGAATACCTACGGCAGGTTGTAGGACTCCTAACAGGTCATTGCAATTTAAGGTCGCACCTGAACCGACTGAGACTACAATCTAGTCCTACCTGCAGAGGGTATGAAGAGGACAAGGAGACCGCTGCGAATGTACTTCTAGATTGCCGAGTGTTATCCCACCTGCGTGGATCCACAATGGGAGAGGGATGTCTAAAATCATCAGGCATCTTAAGAGTCCCTCTAGCGGCAGTCCCGGCGTTTGCCAATGCGTTGAGTTGGCTTGACCGTAGTATGGAATGATGACTGAGATGGGAGGATGTACAAAGGGCCCTCTGAGACCAATGTGCAATGGAACTCTCTGCCCTCCCATGGAATAAATCTAGATCCAGATTCAGAAAAATTATTATCCGTTATCATTTTAATGCATGGGAAGTAAAGGTATGCGAGGCTTTATGATATTAATTTTGAAGAAATTTTTGGCATCTCGGTGTTTCATCTGTAACAAAGAAAAAATATGTTACTTTTATAAAGTAAAAGATGTAAGAATTAGAACATAGTTGTCAGGATCTTACGGAATGTTTCGCAAACAAATTATTTTACAGTCGTACGCTACACATTTTCAATTCTGTGGGTGAAACGGGTAGTAAACTGACCTAACTTAATTAAGTTTTTATGATCCCTATAATTGTTGTCGATAAGCACACCTAAAACTTTATTCCAAATACAATTACACATAATTACAAAGTGGTTTAGTTCTTTATTCAAGATAAAAAGTAGACATTTTACGATATATTTTCATATCATTAGCATGGAATAGGAAATTTGACTTAATAGTAAAACTAATGTCAATGATTAAAAGAAAAAATAATAGTGGACCCAGGAGTAATCCTTGATGCACTCCTGAGATGGCATTTATTTCAGTTTCAGAAGTATGTATAATTAATCTTCAATAAGTGATGTCGCTCATTTATGAAAGATCTAAGCCATTTTTTTCAAGTAATTAATTAATCTATATATTTTTAGTTTATACAGAAGTATGCAGTAGCCGACTTTACCATTCCAGTTTTATCTAGAAATTTATTAAATTATTGTAAATAAACAAGTTAGATTCCGTTGATCTTGCAGGAATACACATTTTTTCAAACGAAAGTGGTGTATTTAGCAATAAATATACCAAAAATTTTAGAAATGCCCTAGTTTATTTATGTCAGATTTAAAACACTAGAATAATAAAATAAAGGCTTCAAAAGAGACGATAAAGATCCTTTCCTGAGACATCGATTAAAAAGTATTCTAACAGATAAATAGCAATGTCTAAATTTGAATTAAGAACAAATTATGCATTAATAATGCTTTAAGGAGGGTCATTGTCAGTACAGGCTTTGAACTTACAGTGCTTCTAAAATATACCAATTTGAATAGGAACTTTTATTCCTAACCACCATTTTTTTGCAAGCAGTTCTTATATCTGAAAAGAAAATATAATTACCTTACAGCTTGTTTTCTTAGATTGCGTATTCGCATTTTATTTTGTTTAATTAAATTAATTATATTTTAAGACCACTAATCAGAAAAATACATTTTTTTTGTAGGATATGTGTGTTCATTAAAACTTTGGGTAGTTATTATAGAAATGAATCCAATAATCCTATAACATATATGTCATTTTACAAAAATGCTTTGCTATATTTCGGGATATCTTTATGAAGGTGCAATAAATAATTCTTTTTTAAGTAGTATTCCCTTAAATTATTATATTCATACTAACAATTTTTAATACACGCCATCCATCTAAGGAACATGTTTGTTTGAATTAATCGAACCGACTTCTAACTAGGAATTACGAACAGAGTAATATACTGCATACCCATTCTTTTATGCGATATTTTAATTAACCTCGGATTTCTCTTAAGAA
Source organism: Ontholestes murinus (assembly GCA_963969525.1). Classification (NCBI taxonomy): domain Eukaryota; kingdom Metazoa; phylum Arthropoda; class Insecta; order Coleoptera; family Staphylinidae; genus Ontholestes; species Ontholestes murinus. Next base: position 46,701,399 of record OZ018390.1, read on the forward strand.
ACAGTGGATATTTAATCGAGTCAGAGATATATGATATAGTATATTGTATAATGAGCATACAATGATACTCATTGCCCACGAGTATGAAATTACGAGTGGGCAATAGTCATTGTATGCGAATTGTACACTATACATTTTCTACGTCCATACATATGAATTAAAAGATACACATATAGATTTCTATTTATTAACATTGAACAAATTTTTGTTTGTTAAAAATGTACGTAATATTGATTCAGTTATGAAATGTTGTTCTTGGAGATTATGTATGATAGAACATCTACAGTAGGGTTTGATTTTTTAACAAAACTACTATCACTATTACTAACAATAGACATTTTAGTGCTACAATACAATGTACTACATTTCATAATCATAAACGAAGCTATACTTATGATATTACATTATAGGAGTAGAAAAAATACTTTTCTGTTGCTTGAGTAATGCTGATGTTAATGTTTCAGACCTTGTTGATGCATTGAAGTATTCAGAATTACTCCTCCTACTATATCAAGCAGCTCTTTTATACGTTTAACAATGTTATAGGCAGCAAGTGAGCCTCATAAAGGTCTGTGAGAATTAAGAACGTTTAGCAATAAACATGGTCTTTGTAACTGGTTTACTAAGTCGAGCAATTGGCGAAGCTTCAAGTTTTTGTCTTGAGAGTAAAGTGTGATCTTCAATTGTGCGTTATGCCTGTATTTTTTTGGCATAAAAAAGGCGGAACTTTCGCTAAGATATATTGCTCATCGTGTAAACCGAAATGTTACAAAGGTATTCAGATATTTGTCCAAATAGTCAGAGGAAGGGATTCAACATCGTCGCCCTAAATCTGGACGTACCCGGAAGACTACAGTTCGCGAAGAATGTCGCTTAATACTTTTTGCCACAAGAGATAAGATTTTTAACTATTGCATCAATTTCAAATAATTGGATGAATGGTGTAAGGCCCAGAATGTCAATATCATCTGTCTATCGCCGGATAAAGTCTTATTGTCCAAATGCAGCCAATTTTGATGTTTTTTATGGCTAAAATGCATTAACCAAAGAGCGAATTGGAAGAATTTTAGTTGTGGGACCACGCCAATCATAAGAGGCTTAGACGGATGCGTCTAAAACGTAAACATTTAACATTTTCCTACAATGCAATACAGCTCTCACATAAGGACTGACAAAACCTCATCATCAAACCACCTTTATTATTTATATACACTTCTTGCGTGTATGACAAATGGATTTACATTGTCGAAATTTGTCCGGTACGTCTCTTAGCAATAAAAAAGCGAGGCAAATGTGACTTTTTCATTAATAATTTGGGTACTATTTATAGCAACAGATATCTAAATAGTTTTGGATATTGCAATAATAATGTTGTTGATATTGATGGCTTCTTCTTCGTTATACATGTTGAATAGAAATGAAACACACTAATAACTTTGTTATACAAAGAAAGTTATTAGTGTGTTTAAAAGAGAGTAAATTTACAAAAGTTATATTTTTTTTTAATTTTTGCGTATTGCAATTAGTATAATATAAGTAATATTTAGAACAGTTAATAACCATTATGTTATTAAATATACAGCATAATCAAACAAACTTTATTACCACTAACTATAATTATAATAGATGATAAATATTATCACATAATTTTGTTTTCAAATATACTGAATGAGAACAAAGGCAATATATATTTACATATAAAAGATAAAACAATTAAAATATAAACAAACAAGATGTGTCATTACTAATAACTAATACGTTATAATATAATTATATTTTAATTATATTTTAATGGCTTGTCAGTTCTTTACATTAAATATTATTTTTAAAAGAATATCTATAATACAAAGAGAAAATAATAATTGTCGTTTCCAATATTTTCATATAAAGGAAGCTTTTAATTACATTAATTATGTTAACTTTATAATCGAGTACGTCTTGGAAAAGAGAAGTATGTAGAAGAGGAATTTCGACACACTGTATTTACTTTTAATGCGAGATAAGTAACGCTGGATGGAAAGTGTCCACTTTAAGGTCACTTCTTGTAGTGCTCGTGCTCGAAGGACCTTGATGTTGTCACGTCAATAATTGATCTAAATATTTCAGGATATGCTAAGAGGATGTACTTTGTTACACGTGGAAATTTTTACTTCTGTTATCTACACGACTTTTTACACAATTCTTGCTATATGCAAATGAGTCGTTTTGTTTAACAATAATATTTTCCGTATCGTGATTGTATGCATTGGTGTGCAATTACTAATTTATAAGTTTATTAACGGACACGTGTGTGTTTCAAAGTGAATTAATGTTTACCAATTACAGATATTATGTTGTGTTGCGAAAGATTTTATCGATTAAATAAGTTTTCTTTAAAATAAAAATTTGGTGAAAATTGCCATAATATTTATTTATTTATTATATTTTAGCTTCTTATCCAAAAAAAATACATACAGATAAATGAACAGGTGGTTGTGTTCTTATTCAAAAGTAAATAATAAAACTACTGTTTGATTTTCGGGACGATACTAATTCATAAATAAGTTTTGCACAAATTTGAATTTTAATTCCAAGCGACTCAGTTACTTGGCGTAACTCCATTATGAACTTATAATGAAAAAACACGATCGTTTTGAGTTTAGCTTTATTTTGTAGATACTGCTACAATTTACAACATATTATTCATCTGCCTGATGAAGCCACTGTGTGGTAAAATAATTTTAGCAATATCTACAAAATAAAGCTAAACTCAAAACGATCGTGTTTTTCATTATAAGTTGAGAACCGTATTCTCTTTATTTTAGAAAACTGATAATTTATTGGAAAAATAAACATAGCATATATTAGATTTAAATAACAGATTCTTTCTGTGATAAATAAAGCACTAATAACCTTTCTTCACAATTTTATTTGTTTAACCAAATGTACATTTCGGACACAAAGTGACCATTATCAATGGATTAGCACTGCAGGTGAATTCTGACGTTATTTTAAGCAAAAAATGTTATATAACATGATGTCTGATTTCGCTTCGTTGAAGAGATATATGGGATCTGAGTTTGTTATGAAATAATTTAAATAAGACAATAAAGTCACCAATAAAATGGCGATGATCATGATAAAACAACAACCAGTTGCCTGCAAAAATAATGAAAGCTTAAACTTGAAGTTTATTATAAAAATATTACGTAAAAAATGAAAACTTAAAAAGTTACAATATGTGTTCAAAATGTCCACCTGCAGCTTGTATGCAAGCATCACATCGACGCACCAAGATTCCGTAACACGACGTATAATTTCTGGAGTATTTCTTATGTGATTGGCAGCATCTTGAATTCTGTCAAGTAATTGCTGACGAGTAGTAATTTCAACCTGATAAACAAACTGCTTCATTGTTCCCCATAAAAAATAGTCTAATGGATTTAAATCCGGGGACCGTGGTGGCCAATGTACTGGACCTCCACGGCCGATCCATCTATTTGGGAAATGTGTATTCAGCCAATTTCTAACCTGCTCTTCATAATGCGGTGGTGCACCAACGTGCTGAAACCACATTCCTCTGATGATATTAAGTGGTACGTCATCAATTAAATCGAACAGAGTACTTTGTAATAAATGTCTGTATCTATCCGCATTCAAACGGTCAGTTATAATTTGTAATGGTAATAAATTGTCGTTAAAGATACTACCCCAAACATTTATACTAAAACGTTGCTGAAATCGGCGTGCTCTAATTGCATGTGGATTTTGAAGAGCCCACAAATGGTCATTATGATGATTATTTATGCCATCTCTCGTGAAATTTGCTTCATCGGACCATAATACCAGTGAAAGAAAATCACAATTTTGCCCATGTTGTTGAAGAACCCAGTAGCAAAATGTTAAACGTTGTTGTGCATCTCCAGGCTGTAGCATTTGAACATTTTGACGATGATATGGATGTAACGATTCTCGATTCAACACTCGCCAGACAAAATTTTGAGACACTTGTAAATGTCTTGCTATACGGCGAGTACTAATTGATGGATCTTCCAAGACGGCATCAATAACATCGTGTTCTTTTTGTATGCTTACTTCATGGGGACGAATAGCTTTTTGTGGAGCCGCATTACCTGTCTCTCGAAGTCTGCGAAATGACGAACTAAATACTGTATGAACAGGTTGGTGTCTGTTTAGATATCTGCGCTGGTATTCTCTTGCAGCTTCTCTCGCGTTTCCATTACAAAATCCATATACTAAAATTATATCTGCATACTCTTCGGTGGAAAATGTATACATTTTTGAAATAACAACCAAAAGATCAAGACAAACAATACAACAAACAACAATTTTCTTATTATGACAGGCAACTATTTGTTGATTTATCGTAACCATCGCTATTTTATTGGTTACATTAATGTTTTATTTAAATTATTTCATAGCAAACTCTGATTCCTTATATCTCTTAAACGAAGCGAAATCGGACACGATGTTATATAATATTTTTTGCTTAAAATAACGTCAGATATCATCTGTCAAAGTTTGTCACCGAGCTAGTAGATCACCCTGTATATTTCAACATGAATTTGGAATTATCTATGTAACAATCATCAAGTATTGCAGAGATTAGATAATTACAATAAATTAACCAAAACAGTTAGAACAGTATGTATTATTACAAAATAAATCCTGGATCACAAAGCAGCGATAGCAGAAGTGGAATTGTTTATTTGTGTCAGGTAATCTGATATTTTGATACTATACGTCTTTCTAATTAAAGCAAAATTTTTAAGTATTTATCTGTGTTTAGTTACGGTTTGTACTTATTATTAACATCTTGTATCTTAGTATCTTGTATATCAATGGGATTATTAACATATTGTTGACCGGTGATGAGTTGACTCGTCTCTTTATGTCGAAACGTTGTTGATCGGTGACGGGGCTATTTGTCACTTTTTGGTTGAAGCACTAATATTCTCTAAAATGACGAGCAGGATAAGGTTCGAACAAATTCTTACATATTTCTCTTATTACATGAAAAAATAATTATAATATAATAATAATAATAATAAGCGGCATTGCCCCAGGTTCTACCTTTGCCACATATTCCCACATTAAAGAAATAATGGTGGTCATCGACTTCTTCTTTTTGGCAGACAGTTATCGGAGCGGCCTTCGCCCTCTTTGGCTTGGGTTCTTTGGGTTTTTTCGTTGTTCTTCGTTGCCCTTTGTCTTTCAACGGTTGCGACGACTTCGCCTTCGATTTTCTACTTTCTGGAAAGCAGCGGTGGCGGATGAAGCATTTTTGGCCTTTCCGCCTCGGCTACCACTTTTCGGTGCACTCTTCTTAGGTGTTTTTGTCGCCTTCGTAGTTATAGACATTTAGCGATTTTGGCCTTTGTCTCTGCCCCCTGACAAACCAATCATGTAGACGCGCCCTTTTCCTTCGTCTGGACGAAGGTGCTCTCGTTCACAGTCCAGTTGAACTTCTTAATGAATGACGACATCTTTTCTGCGCCAACCTTGTAGTTTGCAGTGGAGTAATTCTTGATGGCTTGCAGGATAGGATCTCCACGCTCTTTCAGGCTATTTATGGCGTTGCGCCCGAGGTCGGTGGATGAGAAGGTTTCGTCCTGGAGTTTTCCGCCGTTTTGAGGGAAGCAGCCTTCTTGATGGCGGTCGTCGAACTGGAGTAGCTACGCCGGCTATATTTATAGCGTCGTTGGTGATAAACGTTTACGGATTGTGTAAATTGATATCAATTATTAATATATTATCTATGATATCAACTGGAAAACGTAAAGAAATTCTACGGAAGATATAGTTAAACATAGTAGGAGTTGGTCACGCAGACCAAAATTTGGCAATATTTTTTTAAATATATTGTATTTTGTTTAATGCATTCTAAATAAATAAAGGTACAACAAATTTATATTAGACGTCGCTAGAAAGTTTATCCGTAGATTCAAAAAGGATTCCTTATAAAGATTCACATTTCAGACTTCCGGAAAAGTCAAAGGATTACATTTTAGATATTTTATAAAAACTAAGTTGAAGCACCCATATTCCCTAAAACAATAAGCAGGGCGAGGTTTGAACGAATTCTTAAATTTTTCTCTTCTCAAGTGGAAAGATAAAAAATATATGCGCTTGACATCAACTGTCCATAATGCATCTATAATACGAATTGGAAAATGTAAAAGAAATTCTACGAATTACATAGTAAAACATTTGTGCATAATAAAATTCAATTAATATTGACTAAAAGATGGCGACGAAGCAGACAGACGTGCGTGCGGACCTTCCGAGTGAAAAGTGAAAATGGTGTCGAAATGTACCTCAAAGTGGACCAAAATGTGTAAATTGTGGACTGAAAATGCACCCTGGTTGCATTAAGTACATGAAAAATGTGATACAGGTCAACAAAGAATCAATAATTTGCTGTTTGTATTCAGAGGCCGAACAATGTGGAAGTGAAAAGAAGACGATCTTGACACGTCGACATCTAGTAGAGATACCATTATCGAAACGGATACAGAAATGGAGGTTAAATATTTAAAACGTTTATTAAAATGTAAGGACTTAACCATACGAGACTTCAGAGTAATGTGTCATTTCTTCAAGACCAAATAAAATCATTAAATCAATTATTATTTCTGCAAAGTACAAATCTGCAACCAGTAATCAATTCACAAGAGGTCACTCAGACCAGACAATTAATAAAATTAGGCTCCAGCAGACAGAACTTCAAAAAACCTATCCGAAGGAATCCCTCCTAAAAAAACGGAATGAAAATAAACAAATAAAACCAAATACACGATCTAGTCCCAGTAGAGTTGTGAAATTGCATCCTGCATCTAAAGAAAATATTAGCACTATCGGTAATATTGATGAAGAAAGCGATGTAGTTTATAAACCCTCCAAAAATAAGTGGTTACATGCCGGTAAATATAAGCTAGATTATACAGAAGAAAACATAATGTCTAAGCTTAAAATAAAATTTCCAAGAGTGCAGTTTTCTGTTGAACCAATAATATACGAAAATCGAAATATACGTGAAAAATATAAATGTTTTAAAACTGGTGTCCCCGAAGAATAAGCCCATGTTTTAACCGATCCAAATCTCTGGCCCAATGGAATCAGTGTAAGGGAATTTAAGTTTTTTCGCAAATCAACATATCGATCAAATGTTAAATTCTACAAAAACTTCCAACGAACTTAAGATCCTTCATCAAAATATAAGAAGTGTGTATAATGAAACCGAAGAACTTACAGTAGTGCTAAACGACATGAAACCAAATATCGTTTGTTGGTGCAATAAATATAATAAAAATCATGTGCACCTAAACGGGTATATAAAATGTGCAGAATACACACGGAAACATCGGGAGCATGGTGGATGCATGGTTTTTGCTGATGAAAAATATAAATGCGAACAAATAAGTATCAGTCAATTTTGTGTGGAATTCATCATCTCAAATTGACTATCACACATTTTCCAATAGCTACGTGGAAATGCCAAAACATTATTCTGCATATTTCTGATCACCATCTGTAAATAATGATTCTAGAAACAAATAAGCAAAATTTACTAGATAAGTTCCTTCATTAATGAGCAACCAATCAGATTTGTCAATTTTTGACAAACGCCGCATGCTAATGAAACTTAAGGCGGCAATGTCACCGAGAACTGATAAGCTCCCTAGGGAAATTACCGATAATCTCCCGGCTGTCAAGTTTACATTTATACCAAATTCGCAGTTGCCATTGAGTTAAAAAATACAATCGATCTGTCAATGTATAATCAGGTCCGTCCGAATCACGCTTCGGTATAGAATGTGATTAAGCAATTAGTTAATAGAAAAAACACCAGGAAACACGGTTAAAAGTGAATACGTACGGAGGCCGTTCGAGCACTTTTGTGAGGTTAGGAAATACGAATTAAATCATAACCGCCAAATTATGACAAAAGACGGAGAGATACGCCAGAGGTACTAACTTACACGCTTAATCATTGTTCTTTATTCAGTTATTCAAGAACTTATCTTACCGAATGCACCTCGGGCAATGATAAATACACGATAATTTTGACTAGTTCCCTCAAGTATGTTGCTTTAAGTAATTGCTAATACTAGACATAAAAAAGAATGCTAGCACAGGGCAAGGTGGCCTGTGTTCTGATTGAAGTGTTTCTAAATTATCGCAAACTATTTGTGCAAATCAGTAGTAACACTTCTGCAACCTGTAGCATTAGCAAAGGTGTTGTTCAGGAACAACTCTAGGTCCATTGCTATTTTTATTGTATATTAATGACCTCCCTGAACATATAACCGTTGGCCACGTAATAAACTTTGCGGATGATACTGCTATTCTGTTATCGGCAAATAATGATGACGAACTACTGCTTAAAGTGAAAAGGACAAATGACGAAATGCGAGACTGGTGTAACAAAAACCACCTACTCCTTAACACAGACAAAACGAATACGTTACTATTAATAATAGAAAACCACGTCATATATTAATAGCAAACCGTTCGTCCCCTGTTAAATACTCGGGAACATATAACGTTATATAGGAAAACTTACGTTGGGACGCAAAAATTGATCACGTCACATCAGAACTAAGTAGTACATACTATGCTATACTAAAGCTAAAAATCAAAATAAACCACACAGCACTATTAGAACTATATTACGCCATTGCATATTCCCATATAAACTACAACATATTAGCGTGGGGGAGGGCTGATATAACTCGCATCTGTGTAGCTCAGAAACTCATACTAAGACTAATATTTGACCTGCGGAAAACTGAATCATGTCGTAATACAGGGTCCTGCAACAGTGCGTCAAGCTTTCCTAGCGCCTTTCTCGTAAGAGATAGAAGAAAATGTTTCATATAAAAATTTATTGAATTAAAAATCTCTATGCCGTAAAATTATTTTCAAATATACAGGGTGTCCCAATTTTGCGTTATAACAAAAGCAAACATTTTTTTAAATGGAACACCCTGTATATTTTTTCATTTTATAATTTAGATAGTATTTTATAACTTAAACCTTTTTTTGGTTTTTAATTTCGATATGGCATTTCCGAGTTATTGACGTTTTTCTGAAAAAAATGTAAAAAGCGGAGGTTCACAAAAAAAAAAATTCTGATGTTGTATTTAAAATTTAAGAAATTTTCTTTTTCCTATGGTTGGTCATAAGTACTGTTTATGTACCAGTGTTAAAAATTTTCACTTTTGAGGAACCCTGCCTTTGTATCAGACACGCCATTTTCTAAAATTTCAAATTGTCGTAACTCTTTTTTTTTTAATGGAATCATATATTTTTTTTAATTTCATATTATTCTGCATCTAATTTCCTACAAAAAATATTAAGCATATCCTATACCTAAAAGTGATATTTTTCAAGATATAAAAAAATTTATATTTCAAACGGTCCTTGAATACGAATTTGTTTTTGAATAGATAGCCATGACTGAAAAAATGCATCTGTCAATTAAACAATTAGTTTGACATGTAAATGGGAGGTGTGAATTACAAAAAACAAAAGAAGAAAGCCTATCATCAACGAGGAACCAAAAAGACATTGGTGAAGGAACTGGCATAAGCGAGAGGTCAGTACAAAGCATTCTGAAGAAAAATCGATATCAAGCATATCATATTCAGCTACATAAAGAACTGAGTAATACTGATTTTCAATTTCGTTCCGAATTTTGTTTCTGGGGAAGACAGAAAATACAGGAGGATCTTTCGTTTTTCCAATATATTTTATTCACGGATGAGGCGTCATCCCATAACAACGGATCTGTCAATAGGTACAATTTTCACTATTATTTAACTGATAATCCGCATGTTATGAGACAAGTTGATCATCAGCATTGAATGTCTGGGGCGGAATTTTTGGAAACCATGTTGTAGGTCAACATTTCTTCGAGGGCCATCTCAGTAGGTCTATGTATTTGTACTTCTTGCAAATTGAATTACCCGGAACGTTATCTAATGTACCCTAACTAACAAGAAACAGGGTGTGGTTTTAACAAGACGGAGCACCTGCCCAATTTTCACAAGACGTGAGGGCAGTTCATTTTTCCCAACCAGTGGATTGGTAGGAATGGACCCACCAAATGACCTGCTAGATCTAAAGATCTAACAAAATCTGAAATTGTTTATAAGGAATCACCAATAGCACTGAATATCATATGCTTGATATCGATTTTTCTTCAGAATGCTTTGTACTGACCTCTCGCTTATGCCAGTTCCTTCACCAATGTCTTTTTGGTTCCTCGTTGATGATAGGCTTTCTTCTTTTGTTTTTTGTAATTCACACCTCCCATTTACATGTCAAACTAATTGTTTAATTGACAGATGCATTTTTTTCAGTCATGGCTATCTATTCAAAAACAAATTCGCATTTAAGGACCGTTTGAAATATAAATTCTTTTATATCTTGAAAATTATCACTTTTAGGTATAGGGTATGCTTAACATTTTTTGTAGAAAATTAGATGTAGAATAATATAAAATTTAAAAAAACATATGATTCCATTTAAAAAAAAAGAGTTACGACAATTTGAAATTTTAGAAAATGGCGTGTCTGATACAAAGGCAGGGTTCCTCAAAAGTGAAAATTTTTAACATTCGTACATAAACAGTACTTATGACCAACCATAGGAAAAAGAAAATTTCTTAAATTTTAAATACAACATCAGAATAATTTTTTTTGTGAACCTCCGCTTTTTACATTTTTTTCAGAAAAACGTCAATAACTCGGAAATGCCATATCGAAATTAAAAACCAAAAAAAGGTTTAAGTTATAAAATACTATCCAAATTATAAAATGAAAAAATATACAGGGTGTTCCATTTAAAAAAATGTTTGCTTTTGTTATAACGCAAAATTGGGACACCCTGTATATTTGAAAATAATTTTACGGCATAGAGATTTTTAATTCAATAAATTTTTATATGAAACATTTTTTTCTATCTCTTACGAGAAAGGCGCTAGGAAAGCTTGACGCACTGTTGCAGGACCCTGTATATTTAAATCGAACAATATACTAACCTTAATAAGTGTGTATATACAGGGTCACTGATATGTATGGAAACGGTCAAGTTTCTTTAATTTTATTTTATATATATATTTTAACTTTCAATTGTTTTTATAATTTTTTAACGTGTTCTTATTTATTATTAACGCAATTTTATCATGTAGACTAGATTATTTAAATGTATAATTGTTATAATTGACGTCCACATCCACTTCAAATATATATGTATTGTATTTTTTGTATATGGTGGCTTAAATGAATAAAATGAATTGAATTGAATTATATGAAAGGAAGAGTTAATCGTACAGACCAGTAGTTGGCCAATAACAGTATCTTTAGAAAAGTATACTCTGACTTAAAAAACGGCGTTCTTTTTAATCAATTGTATTTTAATTAATGCATAACATGAACGCTGTTATTGCAAAATCCCAATTTTCTTTCCAACGCGATATTCACGGATGAGAGCAAGTTTACCAACATTGGCATGTTCAATCATCACAATGAACATGTATGGTCCGTTGAACGACCACAAGCATGTTTTGGTTTAAATGTACAGCTTGGCGATAGGATCATTGGCCGGTACATTTACGAAGACAATTTAACTGCAGATGGGTATTACATCGATGATCGCCTAAATAACCTTTGGTGTTTAAAGCGTGTTTGATTACTTGTCTCAAATATTTCCCGACAGAGTTATTTCAAATAGTGGGGACTTAAGTCGACCTGGATGTTCGCCTGATCTTTCCCCATTAAAATTTTATTTATAGGGAGATATGAAAAACATAATTTATAAATCTGAACCCACCGATATCAATGACCTGCGAAGAAAGATCCTTACAACTTTAAGGACCAAAATAAAAAGAAGGGATGTTTTAAGATCAATACAAAATTTAAGAAGACGCATACAACTATGCTTGAAGATGGAGGTTGAGACATTCAAACACCTCTTATCTATATTTTTTAATTTATTCATTTCTCATGCTCTAATTTCATTATATACCGGGTGTGGCACTTAAGATGCCTCGGACCATAGCTCCCTTACGATAAAAGCTATCGAAAAAAATCTAAGAGCAAAGTGGTGCATAATTACCGTCGCTATGTTTCAAAAATATTTCTAATCATCAGTGGCGTGCCGTGCTCCAGTGGCGTACCAAACTTATGTTTTTTTAAATGGAATGCCCTATTTTTTATTGCTGATTTGGAAAGTGCTCGGAGAGTACTTATTTTTTTATCTAACATGTTATACCTTTCACTTTAGCGGTTTCGCTGTTATAACCCTTTCTTTCAAAATTGCGCCCCATTTTTGAGATTTTTTTGGAGAGAAACTAATTGACGCCGGCGCCTAAATTTTGAATTGAGGTACAGGTTAAGACCTCGTATACCTTCACATAATTTTTTTTCGGGTAATTTATGAAAAAAAAATTTTTTTGATTGATCTTCGCATGTTGTCATTTTTTTCGAAAATTTCAAATGGCACCCCCCTAAAAAAATTACGGCGTTGTACAGCCAAAACTCTAAATTTTTCATTGGTACAAAAAAATTACACATTGCATAACAAAATTTCAGAGAAAAAAGGAATTTCATCGCAAATGTCGGGAAACGTTTTCCGTTCCCAAGTGTGCCATGAGAAAACAAAAGATTGGTAATTGTCAAAGTAAATTAGACGCCAGTAGCAGCCATAACTAATTTTTGATAAACGTTCTAAAAATGTTCCGAATTCAAGAGGAAATGGTTGACATGATATTTATTCTTGGAGAATGTAACAAGAATTCTTGGCGTCACGAGTGTACGTTGCGAGATATCCACACAGAGCACATCCAAATGAACGTGCGTTTCAAAAAGTGTTGGAGAGATTTACTACTACGGGAAGTGTGAAACGGCCAAGGAGAGTTAGAAAGAAGGCAGTTTTTACCGAAAATAATGAACTGCAGGTTCTGGAGGCAGTTATTGAAGATCCTCATACCAGTATCCGTGATATTAGTAGGAATCACGATATTTCAACGCGATCCGTACATCGTGTTCTTCAAAAGTACAAATTCCGTCCATTTAAGATTCAATTGCACCAAGAATTGCAACCTCAAGATTTTCATGCGAAGCAAGATTTCTGCATGTGGGCTATCAACAAAATTGGGCAGGAGGAATCATTTCTTATGCGCGTATTATTTTCTGATGAAGCGACGTTCCATAGAAATAGGCATGTCAATCGCCACAACTACCATTATTACGCCGATGAAAACCCACACGCCATGCGAATGATAAACCACCAGCAAAGATGGTCGCTGAATGTTTGGGGAGGCATACTAGGAGAACACCTTTTGGGTCCTTTGGGCACCTGAACGGCAACAGTTATTTGAGGTTCACCAGACCTCACTCCCCTTGACTTCTTCCTTTGGGGCCATATCAAAGACGAGGTTTACAGGACGGTACCAACTACTGTCGAGGATATGAGGGAGAGAATCCGCGCGGCTTTCCGCGGTATATCACCAGAAGTCCTTAGGGCAGTGTCGAGAGCCTGTGAGTCGAAGTTGCGGTTATGCCTCCAGCAGGAAGGTCGTTATTTCATTTAGTTTAAGTTGTTAAATTTTCTTTATCTGCATTTTTCATATCATGTTGAATAAACAGGTACATACTATTATGTTGACCGTATTTGTGTTTTTGTTTTCTCATGGCACACTTGGGAACGGAAAACGTTTCCCGACATTTGCGATGAAATTCCTTTTTTTCTCCGAAATTTTGTTATGCAATGTGTATTTTTTTTATACCAATGAAAAATCTAGAGTTTTGGCTGTACAACGCCGTATTTTTTTAGGGGAGTGCCATTTGAAATTTTCGAAAAAATGACCACATGCGAAGCTCTTAGATTTTTTTCGATAGCTTTATCGTAAGGGAGCTATGGTCCGAGGCGCCTTAAGTGCCACACCCGGTATAATGAAATTGAATCTTTTTTAACTTTTCATATCTTATAATCAAATAGGAATTGAAAACAAGTTTGTGTTAGTTTTATATTATTGTTTAATAAACTACTTTGTTAAACAAAAGTGTAGCTCTTTGCAAAAACAGGATTTTTGGCATATCCATTTAGTATTTTTATTTAGAATTGATTGTTATGGTCTCCGCAGTCTGACAGACTGTTTTAGATAAATTATCAATATTATTTAGATAAATTATCACTATTATCATAGCAGATTGCTAGTTTAAAAGCTGATTTAAAGGTTTCCAGTCCCAAATTTGCGATTAATAATAATAACAATAGGTCTGCAGAAATACCTACTGTAATTTTAGATTCTGGATTTGTCGATAACGGTCAGATTCTCGACCAAAAGTCTGATGTTAAATGTTTCAGACTCGTAAATTCTGATCAATCATCATCATTTAGAATTGGAATTGATGAGTCTCATTTCGATACTTTATTTGATCCATCTAAATGGCCCCAAGGTATAGCATTAAAAGAATTCATTCCTTGTCGTAAACATCATTTTCATACAACAATATCACAAACAAATCAAATGTGATTCATAATACCAAAAGTAGCCTATCTGTAATGTACCAGAATGTTAGAGGCCTGAGAACTAAATTATTTGATTTTTATAATTCTGTATTGGCTAATGACTATGATGTCATATGTGTTTCCGAAACATGGCTAAATTCTGATATAACAAACAATGAAGTTATTGATGATCGATATAATTTGTACCATTAATGTTCATACATTGAAGATTTAGTAATTCAATTAATTATAATTTCCTTTGAGTTTTTTACTGGAAAAATAGTTTTATAATTTATGTGATGTTATTATGTAAAAAATGTATATTATGTACACCATATGATCTACGGAATAAATATTATTATTATTTGTACACATATTTTGTTATGATTTTTAATTGGTTTGGTTTATACGCAAATTACTTTAAAATATCTTAAGAAGTTCTTGGATCACACTTGACTTAGATTCTAAGAAATTTCATTTACAGTTCTAGGTAAAATGCAATACATATAAAAAAGAAGCAGAATTATTTTCAATTGATATTTTAATTATAAAATTAATTCATTCATTTTAAACTGCTAAAGTGGCAATAATAGATAACAAAGAAATAAATTCAATCAATATAAAAGTTTAATGATTGGTTTAACAGAGGCGAATGAGTCAAAACTAAATAAAATACCTTCAAAATAATTCAAATATAGTATTTATTTATTTTATCCTCCCATACCTTTTTACTTTCAGGTCACCTAAAAGTAAATAGAATGGGAGGATGAAATAAAAAATGGTGATGTGGCCATCATAGTACTTTCCCTATATTTTACTCGAAAACTATGCGGTTTATGCAAAAAGGTTATTCCTAATAATTTATTCAATTTTGAATTCTCTACAATTATTTGTTATATAACTTTCATGTTGCTTCAATAGTTTATATGCAATTCGCAAAAAATATCAAAAATTTCAATTTTTTTTTTTTTCTCGAAAGTTAAGAATTTTATTACTTTCCCTATATAGTATATATAGGGGGAGTATTGTTTTCGTGATTTTTTTTTGAAATTTTTTTTTTGCGGAAATATCCGTTTTGGGGTCCCCTGTGCCCAAAAAACGAATTTCTGGAAAAAAAATTTTTGTGTCTGTGTGTGTGTGTGTCTGTCGGTGGGCGCTGTATCTCAAAAACGAATAATCTGTTTGAGATGAAACTTTAGACTTAAGGTTTTATCGTTAAAAACTGGAACTGAAAAGCTTTTGGTAAACATTCATAAACCGGAAGTGGGTGTTTACTCGAGCCATTTTTTTGTTTTTTATCGATAATTTTTTTAATATGAAAAATTTTACAAAACATTACTAACAAAAGTTAAAGAGAATGAAAATCTGAACATACCTGTCATAAAATTTTTAACTTTTGAGAAAAAAAATAAAAATTGATAATTTTGATATATTTTTCTCAATATAAAAAAAAAAATTAAAAACGGTTAAAACAAAAGTTAAAGGGGATTGTAAACTAAACAAGTTTTATTTGAACATTTTTTTCATAAAATTCTTAACTTTCAAGAAAAATGATAAAAACTGAAAATTTTGATATTTTTTGCTAATTGTTAATAAACTATTGAAGTTACATGAAACTTCTATGACAAATAATTATAGAGAATTTAAAACTGAACAAATTATTAAGAATAACTTTTTTGCATAAATCTCATAGTTTTCGAGTAAAATATATGGAAAGTACTATGATGGCCACATCACAATTTGAATAGTATTGTGCATGAAAATGCATGAAAATGAGGTTTTTTGTCGATATTTTTCTAAATATGAAAAATATTACAAAACTTTTCAAACAATAGTTAGAGAGAATGAGAAAATAAATGACTTTTGTTAAATTATTTTTTTCATAAAATTCTTAACTTCCGAGAAAAACAAAATTGAAAATTTTGACATTTTTTGTCAATTGCTAATAAACTATTAGAGTTACATGAAACTTGTATTACAGATAATTGTAAAGAATTCAAAACTGAACAAATTATTAAGAATAGCCTTTTTGCGTAAACTTCATAGTTTTCAAGAAAAATATAGGGAAAGTACTATGATGGCCACATCACCATTTTGAAAAATATATTTTAACAAAATTTGTTCAGTTTCTCATTCTCTTTAACTTTTGTTTGAAAAGTTTTGTAATATTTTTATATTAAAAAAAATATTGGAAAAAAACAAAAAACGCCTCGAGTAAACACCCACTTCCGGTTTATGAATGTTTACCAAAAGCTTTTCAGTTCCAGTTTTTAACGATAAAACTTTACGTTTAAAGTTTCATCCCAATCGGATTAGTCGTTTTTGAGATACAGCACCCACGGACAGACAGACATACACACAGTATTGTGATCGTGATTTTTTTTTGAAAATTTTTTTTTGCGGAAATATCCGTTTTGAGGTCCCCTGAGTCCATTGCACTAATTTCTGGAAAAAAAATTTTTGTGTCTGTGTGTGTGTCTGTCCGTCTGTCTTGTCTGTCTGTCTGTCGGTGGGTGCTGTATCTCAAAAACGAATAATCCAATTGAGATGAAACTTTAAACTTAAGGTTTTATCTTTAAAAACTGGAACTGAAAAGCTTTTGGTAAACATTCGTAGACCGGAAGTGGATGTTTAGTCGAGACGTTTTTTTGTTTTTTGGTAATATTTTTCTAAATATGAAAAATTTTAAAAAACGGTTCAAACAAAAGTTAAAGAGAATAAAAAAAGTTTTATTTAAACATATTTTGCATAAAATTTTTAACTTTTGAAAAAAAATAAAAACTGAAAATTTAGATATTTTTTGACAATTGCTAATTAACTGTTGGAGTTACATGAAATTTATATAACAAATAATTGTAGAGAATTAAAAAATGAATAAATTATTAAGAATAGCCTTTTTGCATAAATCTCATAGTTTTCGAGAAAAATATAGGGAAAATACTATGATGGCCACATCACCATTTTTTTTCCAGAAATTAGTTTAATGGACTCAGGGGACATCAAAACGGATATTTCCGCAAAAAAAAAATTTCAAAAAAAAATCACGATCACAATACTTCCCCTATATATACTTCGTATATAGGGAAAGTAAAAAAGACTACAAATTTTGGCCTTTCTTTTTTATTACTAGCACATAATCAAGCATAAAGAATGCAAATATAAATAAATAACAATGTAGGAAATCTCTAAATTAATTTTATCCACAATTAAGCCTCTATGGTTACTTAGTACATATGTGCAGTAATTGACAGTTATTTGTGTTATATGTTATGTTTGATTATTTATATTATATGTGCTAAACGTAAAGTAAAAGTTGTAGCCTAAAATAAACAAAAGTTATATTTATAATTTTAGAGTTGTTTCATACAATCGTCTCAAAACAAGAGACTTAGGTATGCGAAAAGAAAAATCTTATTAAAGGCACTATCAACTTCTACGTAGCTGTCAACTGATAACAAATAATATTTTTTAACTTTACATAATGAGCGTTTAATTTAAAAAAAAAATTAAACTCAAATTAAATCAATAGTATATTTTATAACATAAATATAAACAAACTTATTTCGATTTGATAGTTTACCCTGGCATAATAAAAAAATGGTCGTGTGGCCATCATAGAACTTTCCCTATATTTTTCTCGAAAAGTATGAGGTTTATGTAAAAAGACTATTCCTAATAATTTGTTCGGTTTATAATTATCTACTACTACTTGTTATATAAATTTCATGTAACCCCAATACTTTATTAGTAGAGAGCGGATTTCTAGCATTATGCTTATCCATAATATTAATAGCATCGAAAAAATTTCTTAATATCTATACGAATCTTGAAGAATGTGATTACTTAGCGCTAAGTTTTTTTGGGCTTTTTTGCTTATTTTGACTTTTTGTGCTTATTTTGACTTTTTATGCTTATTTTCATGCTTTTTTTAGATTTTGATGCTTATTTGGAGCATTTTCTTAAACATTTAAAAAACATTTAATAATAATTTCACGCTGATATTAAATTAATGTGCTAATATAGAGAATTTTCGTAAAAATCTGTATCCCATCATTTATAGATTATATTTGTATTACATATTTTCTTCGTGTCTTTTGACAACATAATTGTTAAAAATCTTCATAATATGATACAATAATTATAATGAATTTTATTATTAATAAATATTAGTATAAATTACCAATTTACAATGGATTCGTTTATAAATAAGTAGATATAATAGACCGTCTCATTATTCAGATAATACAGACGAACGCTTCATAGGAATCACACCTATGATATTCCGGATGTAAACGTCGTTAAAAAATAAATAGGGGCCCCAGTAAGTATTAAATGTAAACAAATTTAAGTGATAGCTAATAATCAGGTGTTCTGCAACCGTATCAATTTCCTTCTCTCGGCAAAAGTACCTATGGGACGACTGGCGCATATTTACCGTTTTCGTTAATTTTCATATTCAAACTCGCATTCATAAACTATTGAATTGACATTCCAAAAACTTTGCTTTTTTTATCAAAAATTACTATATGCGTGAATCGTATTAACCTGGGGAATCACAGATAAATTATATTATATAATTCACATGTATATTTAACCCATAATGCAAAAGGTGAAAACCACAATACAAGAATTAATTATCCAGAATTAATAAGTGAAAATTATACATTATTTTGTAAGGCATGTTTAAAAATAGTAAGTTTTATTTTAGTTCCCAACTGCATCCTAACTAGTCAAGACTTGTATGTAAAACATGTTATAACAACACTACGTCAAGAACGTTTGAAAAAGTTCAAAGCTGAACTAACAAAACAGCACAATTTCACAATCTTTAGCATCATCTTCAATTAAATTCACATTTGTGCAAAATACTTTTACATTCTAATATCCCTTTAAGAAAATTACAAAATAATGCATTTAAATCTTTCTTAGGAAAATATTGTAAAATACGCATTCCCGAGAAAAAAATATGTAGCTCTTAGATACTATGAAACCATACAAAAAATTAAAGATATTATTAACAATAATTATATGTGGTTTGGTGTGGATGAAACCGCAGACTTGTTTAATTTAATAATATGAGTTTAACATGAAGACATCCGACCAACAGTATTTTGATATATACAAAAGAATTGAAGAAAACTGATAATAACATTATAGCAAAATTCATAAATGATGGACTGACAAGCTTTTTTTTGCATTTTGTGCATTGTACAAGTTTAGCACATGAATAGAAACGAATTTCTGAAACTATAAGAATGAAATTTCCATTTGTAGATTTAATTAAATATGGAAAAATAGTTCTTATATTCTTCTGTGAGTACAATTATTAAAGAAGTCATTATCTGATATCTCACTGCCCCATAAACCAGTGCTAACAAAATGGGGAATTTGGCTATATGCTACAATGTACTATGCAAACAATTTTGAAGAATTTAATAAGGTTATATACAACTTTCCCGAAACGACAAGCAAATCAGTTAAAGACTGTTAAACAGTTCTTAAGAAACAAGAGCTTCCTTCAAAACAATTGAGTTACATAAAATCGCGTTTAAATTTTGTGAGCAACACAATAAAATCTTTATAAAAGCAGATTCATTTTAGAAAATACCTGCATGCATTGGCCAAGAAATCAAAATAATATCGAAAGAAGTATTCGTTGAAAATGAAGGATTTTTAATATTAAATAAATTAAACTTGATTTTGAATGGCAATTTTCAAATTGATCCAGCTATAATTTAAAATAAAGAGAAGCTTTTCTACTTTCAAAAATTTATTGAGCGTCAGAAGTAATAATTTTTACAATTAAACCCTTAGAACAACATTTAATGATCTACTGTTTTTATGAATAGATTTTAGTTATTTTGAAACGTATACAAAATTACAATTTAATTTTTAAATACTTACATGATATTATATATTGCGTAAAGAAAGTATGTTTATTTTAGTTTTAAGCCAAATTTCTTTGTAAAATATGTTGATAAACGTGTAACATATCAAGAAAATATAGTTTTATATAGTGCTTTTTTCGTGTTTTTATGCTTTTTTCCTGTTTTTATGCTTTTTTAATGCTTTTTGTCTCTAAATTTTGTGCCTTTTAATGCTTTTTTAGTGCTTTTTTCCTGTTTTTATGCTTTTTTAATGCTTTTTTTCTCTAAATTTTGTGCCTTTTTAAGTGCTTTTTTTCACATTTTTTAAGCTTTTTTATCCGCTCTCTATTTATTAGCAATTGCCAAAAATTGTTTTCTCGTCTCTTTTGTTTGAAAAATTTTGTAATATTTTTCATATTAAAAAAAATATTGGAAAATAACAAAAAAAAAACATCCACTTTCGGTTTATGAATGTTCACAAAAAGTTTCATCTCAATCGGTTCATTCGTTTTTGAGATACAGCGCCCACCGACAGACTGATATACAGACACATACAGATACGAACATTTTTTTCAGAAATCAGTGGAATGGACCCAGAGGACCCCAAAACGGATACTTCCGTAAAAAAATTTCAAAAAAAAATCATGAAAACAATACTTCCCCTATACATACTATATATGGAAAATAACAAAATAATTGAATCAGCATACGTCACCTAGAAAACTCTTTTCAGTTTCACGCTAAAGAGAGGTATCAAATATCTACAAAACGACAATTGTTTTGGCTAATATATATTTTGAGCATGCAATAGTTAATATATAAAATAAACAGTATATATCAAGCACATCATTAGAAATGTAATGATTACCCATATGGGAGTTATTTCTGAATAAATTTCGGAGTTAGAACTAGTAACAATAATAATTGAATACATGGATAAATAACACAATACTTACAACGCAATTACATTTTCTGTATAAATTGACGTAATTACATTTATAACTATCAATTGTGTTTTATAATGAGAGTACTTTGTAATTTGGATGACAGGTTTGCTTATAATCTATTTTTTTTAATCCTAAGGTGACTTAGGTGATATATTCCGTTGTATAAATACCACATACAGACTACTGGATTCAATCATAATCATCATTAATCATTTATTTGATGACACATGCCGCTGTTTGTATTATTTACAATTTTAGATTCGCACGTTTTTTTATTCATGAATTACATTATTTGTTTATGTGTGGTCGTTTGTTCCAGTTGGCTGGTACGTACATAATTTAGAAAGGAAATCTGGGTTATATAGATATTGTAATTCATCAAGGTGGCCATAAGACGCGCCTTTCGCAGAAAACTCATGCCAATTACAACCGCACTTCAAGACCTCCAGGCTACGACCAACCTTAACATTGGCGTACGCACTGCCAATGTTAAACCGAAAATTTCGTTATTTCAAGAGCGTTTCAAGCTATTAAGATTACGTTTGAACACTGGTAGTCATGCAGACGTATATGATGCTGATTTTATTAACCTTGATAGGTGGATTATTTTTGCACAAGTTTTAGTTAATATTAGAATGTTTGCGTGTGCACAGAAATTTCTATATAATGGAAAGTGTTGAAAATAAATAGTTTATTCCGTTGTCTTAAACACCTTATAAAATATTAGGTACGAAGTTTTTATTTGTAACTAATAATTAATGTTTTTTACTTTAATAATTTTTCTAGTTATTAGTAATAAAATTGTTTATTTCTATAAATCCAGTAAATAAATTATTATTACTTAGTAAAGTGAATATATTAAAAAAAAATATTTGTGAAGTTTTGGTTAGAAATAACACATTACTAATTTCAATTGCACGGTAATAATTATCAAACTAAGTTAATAAAATAGGTTATAAAGACTGTTAAAGAAATGACAAGTGTTTTTGAAATTTATTTATAAAATATTTAAATCATAAAGTGATAAGTGATTTTATTTCTTCTAATCCTTTTCTTATCATGTGTTTATTTTTACATTTAAATTTTAATGACCAAGCTATATTTCTTTCAATGCTTTATGTATACGATATTAATGATACTTATTACTTTTTGATATTTTTATTTACTTTTAATTGAGTTTGCTACTCCTGCTTATAACTAACTTACGGAAACTTTAGATAGAAAGGATTATGGGTAATATTTAAGCATATTTGCTATAATTGTCCCTATTAAAATTAGTCTGTCATTGTGATATTATTTATTCCTATTCTCTTTCAAACGTTCAGTGGCACTGACCCCGATTACTATTAGTTAACCTAAAGCTATAATTTCTACCTCTTTTGAACTTCATAAAAGCTTACTTTACCCTATTTACAAATTAAAAACTAATTATCTTTAATAAATTATATTGCAAACTGATTGATTCCTAAGCTCTTGATGGAACAATTAATGCATTTTCTTGACATATGTTTTGTATTTGATAATTCATTCCTAGAAGGTTTAATTCTGAACTGGAAAAATGCTTTGTGATGAATTTGAAATTGTGAAGTTTAGGTAAAATTCAGTATATTGTATTCATAGATTTGATTAATTTTTTCATTGGTCCAGTTCAGTTTGATGTGTAGAGGTGGTAAATAATCAGTAAATATTTAATTCTGGCAAAAAGTCGTGTTGTATCGTGTAATAAAACATATTTCGTTTCTAGTCAAGATATATCATTTGTTACTTTCATATATACGTTATTTTGCTAGTAATAAATTATTAGCATTTCCTTTAATGTTGAGGTATATCTATATTTTATCACCTAGAATTGAATTTTTAGTGGTAGTAGTAGTGTTTGGCTATCGGCCACGAGGTCCTTCCGCCGTGTTATTTGTGTCACTCTAAAGCACTATTAATTGTATCCCAATGGTGAATGGTACCGGTCACCCATCCAACTACTGATTCGAACCAATGTTGCTGCATGTCATGTTTGAATTTTAATTATATCGAAATATGTTTTTTAATACATCTAAGATACATTTTTTTCTCAGTTAATAAGGTCTATTTTTGTACAATTACAATGATATATAATCGATTTGCAACGTTTCGACCAAGTCGCATTAGAAGACCAAGACCAATCAGGCGGCGTTCGTTGAAAACTGCGATCGTGCTTTTTTTTTGATGAGAGGAGAGGAAATCCTCATGGACACCCTTATAGTAGGATAGTGTCGGACTTTTATCGACTAAAACCTCTCCTCCGCGAACTCTGTTCTTTGACCAGTCCAGGACCAACAGGTCTTCTCTAGTCGGGGCTCAGCAAATTTATCGCAAAGAGTTTTGGGGGGGATCCGGTCGTCCTTAGTGTCACTCTCCTCGAAAGGAGCAGTGACACCGAGCGGATTTACGGTGTCTCAGGGATTTTGGGGAATAAAAACTAGAGGTATGAACCTTACTAGGATTTGGCGACTATTTTAGCATAAGCTATGCTTATATCTCTTTCTGCCTGGTTCGAGTTCCTGGTGAGCAGGTCTTCGAAAATCTGGGCCCAGTTGACTGGGCCGGACGATTGAGGAACGCTTGAAGACTGGGGGGCGGCGGCCGAGGGACCACCGAGCGATTGCCTGAAGAAGAATCCTTCTTGACGAAGATTGGAGCTGAATGTCGCGGGCTTTTTCTTTTGCATTTGCGAAAACGCAATGCAGCCGCGGTAACTGGCCGGGTGATCAGCACATTTGGCGGGAGTGTCGTCCGAAATGGAGCACTCCGCCGTGGGGTGGTTGCCTGAGCACTTGACGCAAACGAACTTCGCACGACAATTGGCCTGAGCGAGGCCGATCAACTGACAACGGTGGCATTGGTTGCCGCCGATGGATTTGCATTTGAATTCTACCCTAACGGAGAGGCCGCAGATGAATTGTTGTTTATAGATCTTTTTACCTTCCTCTGTGTTCTGTAACTTCACGTATACGAGCTCGTAGGCCCTGCCGTCGCGGCTGACATGCCGTGCGCTGCAACCACTGCGATCGTTCTTTTTTTTTTGGTAAGAGGAGAGGAAATCCTGCATGGACACCCTTATAGAAGGGTAGTGTCGGACTCTTACCGACTAAAACCTCTCCTCCGCGATCACTGTTCTGTGACTAGTCCAGGACCAAATGGTTTCTCTAGTCTGGTCTCAAGCGAATTGATCGCAAAGAGTGACTGCGATCGTTGTAAGTGGAACTGCGCTATTTATACCTGCGGTGTTGGCGGTTGACGTTTGGAGGCGCGTGTGCCGCTGCTTGTGATTGGACCGGTCGGATTAACAAGGATTTCGTTGGTGTTACCTGTGTGGATTAAAATGTGAGAAGCGGGTGAAGAGATATGCATTTTGCATGAAATGGATTTACATGTGGGGGGTAGTCTTTGTGCGTCGTCGCGTTTATTAAGATTATCAGTGTGTTTTTCTATTTTAATTGCCTTGCTGATAATCCTTTTCGTGAAATGGTCTAATACTGCGATGGAACTCGAAATTTATCTTGTATCCGGTGGATCTAGAATGTTCGACTAGAGATGGGCCTGGTAGATCTTTTTCGAAGGCTTGTGATTGGATCGGTCGGATTAACAGGGATTTCGTTGGTGTTACCTGTGTGGATTAAAATGTGAGAAGCGGGTGAAGAGATATGCATTTTGCATAAAATGGATTTACATGTGGGGGGTAGTCTTTGTGCGTCGTCGCGTTTATTAAGATTATCAGTGTGTTTTTCTATTTTAATTGCCTTGCTGATAATCCTTTTCGTGAAATGGTCTAATACTGCGATGGAACTCGAAATTTATCTTGTATCCGGTGGATCTAGAATGTTCGACTAGAGATGGGCCTGGTAGATCTTTTTCGAAGGCTCTGATGTGTTCGTCTCGTCGTACATTGCGTCTGTTTGTTTGTTCGGTATAAACTTTATTACAATCGGCACAGGGGATTCTGTATACTCCTTGATTTTTAAGAGGAATTATGTCTTTGGGGAATTAAGGAATTGCTCGATTTTACGCGAAGTGGTAAAAATAGTTTTGATATTTTGTTTTTTAGTATTTTGGAGATGTTGTCTGTTGTGCCTCGTATGTATGGAAGAAATATTATATTTAATAATTCGTGGGACTCGTCGGTGTTTTTAGGGCTGGGTTATTGTTTTAGTAAGAGTGTTACAGTACCTGGAGAGAAACCGTTATGGACAAGAGCTATCACAAGAGTGGCCAGTTCGTTGTTTAGATTGGATTTATCTGTTAGTCGGAGGGAGCGAGTTAAGAGAGTTTTTGCCACAGAAGGGTATTGGGCAGGATGATGGGTGGCAGGCGGCATTGTTTGTATGCGTTTCTTTTCTATATACGGTGTGGCCGCGAGTTCCGTCAAAGTTTTTATAGATGAGAATGTCGAGGGAAGGCAATTAGTTGTTTTGTTCTAGTTTCATTGTGAATTTGATTTTGGGATAGATATTTTTTAAGTGCTCGAGGAAATTATTGAGCTTGTTTTTATCATTGGGCCAAATGAAGCCATAGGGATGGAGGATAAGGGACTGAATCTAATGCGATGATAAACAGATTGGCCATCACAGGTGAGAGTGGGGATCCCATTCTATCGTTGGGGTAGGTTGTTTATATTTGGCGCTTAAAAGTTTAATTGTTTTGTTGATGGGAACTTGTGAACTTAGGTGAAGAGGCATTTAACATCAAAACTAACCAGAATGTCCGTCTTAGATAGTTTTATTTGTTTGATGAAGTCCCGCAAATTGTTTTGTTAAAATTACTTCTTTAAATTGTATAATCCAGCTTCTATTTTCGTAGGTGTGTGTTTAGTATTAAGTTAATTATCTCGGACATTGTTTATAACCGTTTTTCTTAATTGTATTTTGTAGCTCTGATGATGCTAAAACCCAATTAGCGAAATATCAGCTAAACTGGAAACAATGGCTTTTTATGAACAACCTACGAATATTTGTTCCCCTATTTGGACATAACCTCCCGTTATTTCACCTATTTAATATATATATATATATATATATATATATATATATATTTACCAATAATTTAAAATTAATTTACTCAACTTTTCCATCTCTGTATAATTGGGCCTCGCGATGCCTGGTTGGTCCCAGATCTAGGGCTAATGGTATTGAAGGATATTTGTGTGTTTGTTTTCTGCATTGTTCCATTAATTTATTTCATTATTTATTGGTTTGGTTTTTATTTTAATTATTTTAAGTTTAAAGATGATAAATTTTAGTGTTTGTTAAAGATGTTTAAATTTTCAGTCGCCAAATGTTGCGTGTATTTCTTGGTGTTGAATATATATTATATATGTTAGTGGTTTGTTAAAGATGTTTAAATTTTCAGTCGCCAAATGTTGCGTGTATTTCTTGGTGTTGAATATATTTATTCCGATTTTATAATTTTGTATTTGTTTATTTGGTTAAATTTTAATCTTTGTTTTTATTAAATTATGTTGTGTTTTTATAGATGTAATATATTATTATTGTATATAATATTAGTTTATTTATATTCAATTCTTTTGTTATTTCGTATAGTTTTTGAGCACTTCTTCTTCGGTTTAGCATTCTATTTCAATATTTTGTTTTGCTGTCGTTATAGCATCGCAATGTTTTTTCGGGTAGTATTTCCCCATATAGTTAGATAGATAATTAATATTGTAGGTAAATAAGGCATGGTCTATTGATTTCGTTCTGTTTTTGAAATATATTTACTTATTCTCCATACTGCTAATTGTAGTCGAGTTCTTTCTCATAATTTATTTTAAGTCCTAGGTGGTTATTTATTTTTTGTAGCATTTTCTATTCATATTCATATATTTCACATTTGCAACAATAAATAAATTACATAATAAATAAAAACTAATTTGCTGCGGATGTGTTTGTCATATAATAAATAATTGCATTTTAAAATCTGGTCAAAAGAGAAAAAAAGAAATATAGACTAAACAATAATAGATACATACATAAAATTTAGAGTACGTCTTAAAATAAATACATATTAAAATAAGAATAATAATAAACACAGCTAACGATTTCTAACAATATATTGCGGACTATATGCTCTCGTGGATGTCTAGTTCATAAATTCAGAGAATGTGTAATAGCACTTATGTATGAGTAATTTTTTTAATTTTATTTTAAATGTATTGATATTGCACATTTTCATTTCCACTGGTTATTTGTTGAAAATAATTGCACACATTTTCGGTGTTTTTTGCAAGTTTATTTTTGGGATAAAAATACATTTATGATTTTTGTAGTCATTTATTGACAATAGAAACATTCTCCTAAAATTTTTAGGCCTGCGTTTATTTTTTGTTCTATTTCTTTTGTTATTCATGTTGTAATGTTCCATTATATCATTGATATATAAAGGTTTGGTGGTAGGTTGCCTACCTGAGGTATTCCGTATTGTGCATATCTTGGTTGGCTTCTAGTTTAGTTTATCTTGTTATCTACGGCATTTTTGTGGGATATGATTGTATTAATTTAAGCTCTATGTCATTGACTACTCCAATCGCTTTAAGTTTTTCAATGAGCATTGGTTTTGATTATATCAAAGGTTATATATCTATGAATATGGCGGTTACTATGTTCTTGTTGTCTAGGATACTTTTTATTCTGCCAATTAGTTCGTCTGCTGCCAATAATGTTCAACAGTTGTGCTGGAATGTATATTATTAATAGTGTATGGCGAAATGGCGATATTTTGGTAATAGATGTTCGCAATGTTTGGATCACATTTTCGAGTATTTTATTTAATTAAGATCGGTCTGTAGTTTTCTGAGTTTATTCTATCCCCTTTTTAATAATTTACAATAGCAGTAGCGTTCTTTCTCATTTTCCTTTACTCCTGAACAAGTACTCCCTCAAGGCTCTCCTCTGTCACCTCTGTTATATAACATTTTTTGTGATGACGTCTACAACCCTGATCCTCTCTACTTAATCCATACAAATACCTCCTGCAATTTGCAGACGACACTGCTCTAATCACACATACCCCCCACACTACCAAAAGCCCTTCAATTCCTTCAAGAGCTTATTGACTCCCTTCAAAGATGGTTTGCAAAATGGCGAATTAAAATCAATACCCACAAATCACAGCTCCTAATTCCTTATCATCGCACCAATAACTCACCTTACAAAGTCCATATTTTCCAAACCATGATCCCTCCCACAGCTTCCATTAAGTACTTGGGCATAACCATAGATCAAAAAATCAATTTTAAAAAACATACAGCCATAATGAAAGGTAAAATTACTTCTAGAGCAAAATGCTTTAGAAGTTTAAGGTATAAAAATAGTGGTATAAACATAAAACAGCTGTTAAAATATACAAAATGATCTGCCGTCCACTTCTTGACTATGGTTGTGCCCTCTATACCAATCCCATTCATTCAACATCACGCAATATTGAAGTTGACGAGCGAGCATCCCTCTGTACCTCAACCAACCTCCGACATCCTCTTAATCCATTACACAATCCATCTAATCAGCTCCTCTATAATACCACTTTAGTTATCCCCATCATAGAACGCCTTCGATTCCTATCAGAAAAATTCTCCAAAAATCTTTTTAACTTCCATATCTTATAGGATTTTGATTTTGCCGAAATATTTCTAATGTCTCTAAAAGATTAATATAAAACATTATTAAATATCGTACTCGTATATTTTTCCAATAAAATGAACTACCATACAGTGACGATCGCCATCATCAGTTTTTTTTTTTAAACTTACTTACTCAATTTCCAAGATGCTAGCAAATTTGATTGGCCAGGTCGTCAGAACCACACCTTATTATTACGACTAAACCTAAAATATGAGATGGCGCGTAATTTTTGACTTCATTAATCCGTCATAGGTTAGCCTAGAGAAAGTCAACCACCCGCGGTACGGATGTCACACCGAAGACACTACGTTTCAGCAGCCTTTAAAAGGTTCCATGAAGACCAAATATAATTCAAGAAGTTATTTTGTCATCCGCGCACCAGAAATAGTCCATGTCTTTCGGCGTTACCAGAAATCAGCTCATTCGACGCTAGGTTGGAGAACGCGCGATAATTCGGCATTCAAACTTCATACCGTCCAGATACAAACTCGAATAGTAATTGCATATACAGCATTGTAAATAATTTACATAATCGTCCCATTACAATTAACACTTGGTCTTATTTAAATTGAATTTAGGAGGCTAACTCCGAAACACAAACCAAAGTTCTATTGCTTGATAATAAATATTACTACTCAAAAATCATAGATTGTCATTTTTTAATTTTCCTAACTTCCTGTTTAATTTCAATTTATTAACAATGCACTATTTTATTTTAATTATTTATTTCAATACAGATTAGTGTTTAGAATCTTAATTTCAGTAGAAATATTTGCCTGTGTGTACCCCTATTATTTACTTTTATTCAATAGCTATCAATACAACACTAATATACCCATATATATTCGTTAATCAAAATCCGAAAGTATAAGTTCCAGATAGATTTTCGTATTAAATTATTCATAGTTTGACAGAATTTTGGAAATTTGTAATGACAGCAATGTGGAAAAGAGGGAGTCTTCAAATGAAGTAATTTTTGTTGCATATAAACTATCTGAATTATGTACAGCATTGATTTAGGATGACATTAAACATGAGTTGTGGGCAATTAAAACTAAACTTGATGAAGAAAGGCACTTGTTATATTCCATATTTTTATTTTCAGTTTCCTGACACGTGTTTCGAACTTTGCAGTTAATTATTAAAGATAATACTGAGTATTTGATAATGAACTGCAAAGTTCGAAACACGTGTCAGGAAACTGAAAATAAAAATATGGAACATAACAAGTGTTTTTGTTCATCAAATTTAATTATTCGGTTCCATCAAGAATATAGCTTAACAAGAATTACCTATTTTTAAAAATAATATAATAATTTGTGTGTAGTCTCATAAAAATGTTTGTATATAATAATATTAAAAAAACAGAATTTCGCCAAGAAATATATTGTTATTGATAAGTGAACAACTTTTATGGTTTTGCACAAATTCGTTAATCTACTCTTATACCAAATAAATATATCCAATACAATAGAAAACGGGCAGTAGGTAAACTCAATTCAAACCAACTTGTCGAAAGCCTTTGAGATTGTATAACACAATAGCTTAATAATAGAATTAAAAAAAAACTCGGTCTTGGTAACCTAGTTATTATTTGGCTTAGGACTTATCTGACTAATAGAATAGAATGTGGTCGTATTGGCTTGCACTTTTCAATCGGCATTAATATTCAAAATATCGCTTTTCTATTTATATATTACGTTTACCTATTTTAAACTTCACATTCAACACGTTGAAAACTTTATGCCTTGCACTAGTTGGGCCCCATTTAGAATATACTTTTGGGGTATGGTATGGTCCAAGATAAATATTTAAAATTGCTGCAATCGGTGAATGAAGCACAGAGTTTAGTCACAGTTTTATGTTATGCTAATTCAGCATGAATTTTGCTAATTTATTATCTGACAACAATAGTTTTGATTTGATTTGATAACACTTAAAATTTTCTCTATGCATTTTAATATATTTATCGTCACAATAATATATTCGATGTCATTATAATACATTAATTAATAATTATTTATTTATTTATTCTTATAACCGTGTTTATGTTACCTTGAAGCTATAATAAAATTATTTTATTGAACAAATGTTTTATTATTTTATGTTTGTTATTAATTTTGTGTTTATATTTGTAAATTATAGAGATTTTACTATTTAAATTTAATTTTCATTTGTAAAAGAAGTCAATGAACGAATTTTTCTTCTTTATATTTACTGTATATTAAGAAGTGCGTATCAAACATAATACTTGTGTTTAATTAAGGGTTTTATATTCTATAATAATTAGTATAATAAATGTAACAAATAAGGTCATTGTTAAGCAAAGTATTAGCATAGAATATTAAATTATGTATATTTATAATTAATCAATTTGATCATTTCAAGGAACTCATTTTTTTCATGCAGATATAAGGAAATCAACGGTAACTATTTTCCCTAATGGATTCAATAATAATTGTCAATTACCGGATGACCTTATACTATTGCATGTGCTTGTGTAGTTAATATTCGTTCAGGGATTAAAATTCATTCAAGTTCACATACATATTTCCCATAAATAAATAATTAACGATAACGAGGATTATATGTTTACTGAAAACCTTTTTGCCTTTATATTGTCATGTTAAGTATGTACAGTGTTTATTGCACCATATCATTTTGTTATGTTTAAAATTACAAAATGTTTATAAAAACTACGGTGAAAATATGTGTTTTAACCAAACTCACGAGTGTACGAGGTGAGTAGCCGGTTTATGACGTTGTTGTGAATATATTTCCAGATCATGCTTGTAATTTACAATTTGGGTATAAGATAAGAGTTGATGTTCGTCGTTTAAATTTAAATACCAGTTGTGTAAACTATTATGAAAATGTATCTATCTTTTGTCTAATTTGTACTAATTATATTTTATGTAAGGATTTGTAATCCAATATTTAGGTTTCGGATGCATTTTCTCTTCTATTACTTAAGTATATCCTTTAAGCCTAATTACAATATCATATTAGAAAAATTTATTCATCTTAATTTAAAAAAAATATACTTAAAAGTTTAAAACTTACAAGTTACAAACGTTTATTACTTTTTTTTATCTTTCAAGTTAAATCCTATTTAGTAGTTTGTGCCTAAGGATGACTCTTATATACTGGTTTATTGGGAATGAAATTATTCCGTCGATTTACTTTGAACTATTATTTTATACACACACACATACACAAATTTATACACTATTTATTTACAATTGTCACGTTCTATTACTTCTGTGACTTAATTTATTTACACTTGCACTTATCTTTTACGACTTGGCATGGAGCACTTCCGTTATTTCTGGATTATTTGGAACAAACCTGCATTTTTTGCCCGTCAAAAAATTCTAATGGCGTAGATGATTTCTCTACTCTCCCCTTGTTAGATATGTCGTCCCGAACCGTGTCATTCAGCAGTACATAGTCATACACACTTTGAAGAATAAAGTAGCATATAAGATGCTAAATCCCACGTAGATTGTAACTTTGTATAAAGATTATATACGATGGTGTTGGCAAAAGCATGGTTCTGATTATTCTAGTCTAGTCTAGCTTCCAAATAGCTAACTTTTTTATTCCGTTCTATACATGTGAATCCTTTTTAATGAGCGCCATACATTTCTGTAGGTGAGGTTTTAGTGGAAGTACTTCTAGTTTGCTAGGAAGTATATAATTCTCTTTAGTTTGTCGCTAATATCCAGTTGATTTACACTACCTATCGTATAATCTTAGCTAAATAGCTTTTCTATAATATCAAACTGTTTCCTAAGACTGCAGCAATTTCTAAATAATAATTTGAAGGTAATTGGAACTGGTTCTACCGTTCTTTCGATTTACATCATATCGACTCTTGTTTCCATGGATATAGTAATTCGTGATTTTGCTCCATAAAGGGAAAAATTGCAGTAGCTCCACCTTCACCAGCATTTGGAGTTAGATGATTCATTTTTGTTTGTTTTGTGGGTATTTTCTTTCTTAATGAAATTTTGCTTATTTCGTCATGGATTTGGTCTATTCCGCGTTTTAGATCACTTACGTAATATTCTTCTATATTTTTTTTACCTGAGTGAGCCAAACTTCAAACCACAAGAAAGATGAACGTAACAACCCATACTGATGTTTGCAGGTGTCCGTTCGCTTATTTTATATAATGGTAATTGGTAGGCAAGCAGTAATAAATAAAGATATTGTTGATAGTTTCTTCGCTGGTCAGAGACTACTTTCGATAAATAATAATCGATAGTTTTATTTATTCATTTCATTAACTCTTCAAATTATGAATGTAAACCTTTCGCCCCTGTCATGTTGATTTTAAGGAACCTGATATTTGTTGGAGGAGAGCATACTTAACATATATTTCTTAGTACGAGTGTACAAGGTAATTTAATAATTCAAATATACGTCAACACAAAAAAAACTAAATTGTCCATTACTACATCCGCAACATAAATTACAATAGTTCAAATGTACTACCGACGTTGTGTCGAATTCTTTGTACGCTGCTGCAACAAATAAGCAATACTCTTAAATGTATAAAAACAAAGTATGCAAAAAGTTTTAGAGACCTCTGACTAACTTATATTTAAATAATTTAAAACATAATATTGTGGACCGTTACTTGCCGCTCAAACTGTACTACTATTTTACAATTCACTTAGTAGTTGCTCTTGTAGTTTCTCCAATGACTTCAACACACCTAAATACCCACTATAAGATTAACTATGAATTTCTGAGTATCACGTCTGACACTCAGTTCTTAGGCAATGCATTTTCAAAGATACGTTGGCTTCCATTTTTCATGTTTCATTAAGAGATTTAAGATGGAATCACTTTTCTGCTCCTTTTAGATCGTACCTATATTCTAGTTGCTATTTAAATTTATTTGCCGTACTTGATTATCGTTTGATATGTTGAATGTTTACAATATTCTGGGCATGGGTTGCAAGATAATAGGTTAAAGGTTAAATTTAGTACTTGTGGGGTGTGTTGGGGGTGGTGCTTCACTTCTTCGTGGAATTATTGGTCCCTGCCGAAGTGTGAAAAACGCTTGTGTACAATCGCGACACAAGTGAATCACATAGTCTACAAATTCCACTTTCCTCTTTTCCCATTTGCCCCAATTGGTACCGGAGTTCAAGCAACTTATGGCTGTGATAGAGTTTGTTGAGTCGTTTTGATTGATGCGGGCCTGGGACATTGTTCCATTACTTCCGTCTTCTGTCTTCTTCCATTTTTGGACCACCTCTCTTCTGTGCGCCATGTCAAAAGGGAAGTCAGGAAAAACGGTTCAGCCCTATTTTTGCAAGTTCATTTGGCACTTCATTGCCTTTAATATACCAGTACCCAGGGACCCATAAAAGATTCAACGAGTTGTTCTTCGCCAGTTGAGAGAGTAATCGATGTTATTTCCAGATAGTTTGTGAGCCATGGCTAAGGGCCGAACGGCTTTTAATGCGGCTATCCTGGCACTCTATGGCGCACATATCAATTGAAATTGCTTCCGCTTGCAGAGTCCTGGGCTCGTACCCAGAGCCATGAAGCTCTTGGCACCATCCAGTGCCGTTTTGGGGTCCTTAATCAGTACCTTAAACGGTATTTCGAATTCGAGCCTCCTGGACATGATATTCATCGGTTTGGACAGGAGGACGAGGTCAATTTGCTGCAGTATTTCTAAGTGACCTGTCCAGTCCCCCGGTAGTGTTATCTTCCTCTGGTGTAGTCGGAGGGCCGCCACAAGTCCCTCCTTTGGTACCACTAGATGAAGCGGTGTGCCTCCATTCCCGCGGTTGGGGTCGATTGTATGGCCCCTATGTTGTTTAGAAATGCTAAACGTTGAGGCCTACCCAGCTTCTTTAGCGTCTAGTTTTTGGGTCTTTGGACACCACGGGGCAGCATAGGTGACAATGGGTACCACCACCGTTTTATTCAGCCAATACGTGATTTTGAGCTTTAATCCCCAGGTTTTCCATTAACCGCCGACAGTCCCAGAGCGACGTCGTTGCTTTAGTCATATTTTTGTCAACCTGCTGATTCCACGTCAGTGTGGCATCCAGAATTATACCCACACTTTACTTCCTTGGAGAGGTTTATTTCCTTTCAATTAAGCGAAATAGCTCTTCTGCAGCCTTCTCCTACGCGTGATTGGGACTATGATCGTTTTATTCGGGTTGACTCTTAGTACTTGCATTAGAATTGTAAAAAAACCTTCAAGTTTGCCCCTGATTATTACGGTGATGTCATCTGGGTGGTCTTGGGTTATGAAGCCCTTTTCATGCAGTTCATCCAGGAGTCCGTCTACCACTATTGACCATAGAGTGGGAGACAAAGCTCCCACCTAAGGATACCCCTTTGCTACATGCATAGATACTGTGGATCCTGCTAGAGAAGCTGTTACTAGTCGGCTTTGAAGCATTACCTCCACTCATCTTATCGTGGAAGGATATATTCCTTTATTAATAGCCGTTCGTTTTATTGCAGAGAATGAGGTGTTGTCAAAGGCAAATATTTCTACAAATATTCCGAGTGCTATTTCCTTGTATAGGATTGCTCGTTCTGTCTCCTTGATGATATGGTGTAGAGTATCGATGATGCGCTTGTCAGCTTGAAATGCGAACTGATTGGCATTTAAGGGTGCTCTTATAAGTGAGACTCTGATTCTATCTCTGTCACGTAGTAATTTCTAAAATACATATAATAGGTAGTAAATAAAACGCTTAGTAACTTCTTCTGAAACCGTGTGGTAAAGGATAACTAAAAACTTTCATGATTGTGTACTTTTTTCGTTCATATAATATTTCCTAATATTCTATTTCTATTTCTATAAAACTTCTTATTTAAAGTAAAGGACCGAGAAAATATTAAAATCAGCCAATGTTTCTAAAATCTCGTTCATTTGCGGCAGTAATTAACTCTTCTATTTAGTCACATAATTATGTTGGCAGTAATCAACATAAAATTGAATCTTTTCATGACTGGCTAAGCCTTTGATTTAGTGAGTGACTCTATAATGCTGTCACTCTCTACCTCCTGCATGATACTATTAGTTTCTTTACTCTTTGTTAGTGTATTCTCCCTGCCTGTTTAATTGGCCGAGCTCTCTCGGTATTCATTTAATATTAAAAGATATTGTTCCACCTTTATGGTCTAATGTCAAATACATACTGGTATTGTATGATCCCCTTCTTTAATTGGTCACTTTTGGCAAACTTAGGTTTTGGTTTGAATTTATAATCAATTTATGTAACTTTGGGTATTTTTGTCAGAATCGATGAAGCAGGTAAATAATATAGCAAAATTATCTTCCTCAAATATACAGAATAGTATAGTCCATCCGTTGGATCTTCCGTCCTACGTCACAAACTATCGCTTCAAAAAACGACGAAAGTTTTACAGTGCGTTCTTTTTCTAACGCATTTGATTTAATTTATCAGACTGAATGTTTTGTGTCGTTTCTCGAAGCGATATTTTGTGACATAGGACGGAAGATCCAACGGATGGACTATAGTTTATATCAATTGCTACAACTTGTACTATGTTATTAGTAGAGAGCGGATTTCTAGCATTATGCTTATCCATAATATTAATAGCATCGAAAAAATTTCTAAATATCTATACGAATCTTGAAGAATGTGATTACTTAGCGCTAAGTTTGTTTGCTTTTTTTGCTTATTTTGACTTTTCGTGCTTATTTTGACTTTTTGTGCTTATTTTCATGCTTTTTTTTTAGATTCTGATGCTTATTTAGAATATTTTCTTAAACATTTAAAAAACATTTAATAAACATTTCACGCTGATATTAAGTGAATGTGCTAATATAGAGAATTTTCGTAAAAATCTGTATCCCATCATTTATAGATTATATTTATTTATATTACATATTTTCTTCGTGTCTTTTGACAACATAATTGTTTAAAATCTTCATAATATGATACAATAATTATAATGAATTTTATTATTAATAAATATTAGTATAAATTACCATTTTACAATGGATTCGTTTATAAATAAGTAGATATAATAGACAGTCTCATTATTTAGATAATACAGACGAATGCATCATAGGAATCATACCTACGATATTCTGGATGTAAACGTCGTTAAACTAGGCTCAAACAGGGCCCTTAGTAAGTATTAAATGTAAACAACTTTAAGTGATAGATAATAATCAGGTGTTCTACAACCGTATCAATTTTCTACTCTCGGCAAAAATACGGATGGGACGACTGGTGCATATTTATCGTTTTCGTTAATTTTCATATTCAAACTCGCATTCATAAACCGTACTATTGAATTGACATTCCAAAAACTTTGCTTATTTATCAAAAATTACTATATGCGTGAATCGTATTAACCTGGGGAATCACAGATAAATTACTATTATATAATTCACATGTATATTTAACCCATAATGCAAAAGATGAAAACCACAATACAAGAATTAATTAGAGACTATCCAGAATTAACAAGTGAAAATAATACATTATTTTGTAAGGCATGTTTAAAAATAGTAAATTTTAATTTAGTTCCCACCTGCATCCTAACTAGTCAAGACTTGTATGTAAAACATGTTATAACAACAATACATCAAGAACATTTGAAAAAGTTCAAAGCTAAACTAAATAAACAGCACAATTTCACAATCTTTAGCAGCATCTTCAACAAACAATGAACAATTTAAATTAAATTCACATTTGTGCAAAATACTTTTATATTCGAATATCCCTTTAAGAAAATTACAAAATAATGCATTTAAATCTTTCTTGGGAAAATATTGTAAAATGCGCATTCCTGAGGAAAAATTATGTAGCTCTTTTGTACTACGAAACCATACAAAAAATTAAAAATATTATTAACAATAATTATATGTGGTTTGGTGTGGATGAAACTACAGACGCTTGTTTAATTTAATAATAGGAGTTTAACATGAAGAATTAATTAATTCATAATTAATAATTTAATATACAACTTTCCCGAAACGACAAGCAAATCAGTTAATGACTGTCAAAGAGTTCTTACGAAACAAGAGCTTCCTTCAAAACAATTTAGTTACATAAAATCGCGTTTAAATTTTGATATATACAAAAGAATTGAAGAAAACTGTTAATAAAATTATAGCAAAATTCATAAATGATGGACTGACAAGCTTATTTTTGCTGTAGACAATACCAAGTTACAAAATTTTACTAATAATGCATTTTGTGCATTGTACAAGTTTAGCACATGGATAGAAACGAATTTCTGAAACTATAAGAATGAAATTTCCATTTGTAGATTTAATTAAATATGGAAAAATACTTCTTATATTCTTCTGTGCGTTCAATTTTTCAAGGAGTCATTACCTGATATCTCACTGCCCCATAAACCAGTGCTAACAAAATGGGGAATTTGGCTATATGCTACGATCTACTATGCGAACAATTTTGAAGAATTTAATAATTAATTAATTAATAATTATTAATTTAATATACAACTTTCCCGAAACGACAAGCATATCAGTTAATGACTGTCAAAGAGTTCTTACGAAACAAGAGCTTCCTTTAAAACAATTTAGTTACATAAAATCGCGTTTAAATTTTGTGAGTAACACAATCAAATCTTTATAAAAGCAGATTCAATTTAGAAAATACCTGGACGCATTGGTCAAGAACTCAAAATAATATCGAAAGAAGTATTCGATGGAAAAAAGGATTTATAATATTAAACAAATTAAACTTGATTTTGAATCGCAATGTTCAAATGGATCCAGCTATAATTTAAAATAAAGAGAAGCTTTTCCACTTTCAAAAATTTATTGAGCGTCAGAAGTAATAATTTTAACAATTAAACCCCTAGAACAACATTTAATGATCTACTGTTAACATGAATAGATTTTAGTTATTTTGAAATGTATACAAAATTACAATTTAATTTTTAAATACTTACATAATATTATATACTGCGTAAAGAAAGTATGTTTATTTTAGTTTTAAGCAGAATTTCTATTTAAAACATGTGGATAAACGTGTAACATATTAAGAAAATATAGTTTTCTTTAGTGCTTTTTTCGTGTTTTTATGCTTTTTTCCTGTTTTTATGCTTTTTTAATGCTTTTTTTCTCTAAATTTTGTTCCTTTTTAAGTGCTTTTTTTTCATATTTTTTAAGCTTTTTTATCCGCTCTCTAGTTATTAGTGTAACCAAGGTTTTTGCTTATTCATTTCGTTTTTCTTTGAAACCGATATTTCTAATGGATTGGCTGCCGGGACTTCTTCAACATTCCGTTTTTAAAGTACAATTTCATCCCTAATAACTCTTAGGATTCAATTCTTGAGATTTAAAAAACTTTGGCATTCATGATGTCTAGTTCTAATATCAATTCATCTTCTATGGCAATTAGTAATCTTTATAATAATAGTTTTAGTACTAAGGGTTTTTTCTTTTACTTGGATGAACGTCGAGTTTTCCTCATATTTGCTTTCAATCGTTTTTAAAGTTTTTAAAATATCTGTACAAAACGTAATATTTTATAAGATTTTAATTTGCTTTCGCTTATTCTTTATTTTTAGAATATAAGTTCTTGCGGTTACAATCTCCACTACACCAGTTCACCTGCGTAGCTAACCTATTTAAGGTATTTTCATTTATACTAGTATTGTCATATCGTGTTAATTGAGCTATATCTATATCAATTTTTCAAATTTTTAGTCGTATTTTATTGGATATTTAATTAGTTTTATAAGCTGAAAACTTATGTTTCTTCAGTTGGGCGGACAATCTTCAAATTATAAGAAAGACTTAGTGTATGATGCATGTCTATT
Source organism: Ontholestes murinus (assembly GCA_963969525.1). NCBI lineage: Eukaryota > Metazoa > Arthropoda > Insecta > Coleoptera > Staphylinidae > Ontholestes > Ontholestes murinus. The sequence continues at coordinate 46,741,203 of OZ018390.1, forward strand.
CTCGCTGGGGGTTGTACGGTTCTTTCATATACTGCTGATCTTCGACAAATTGCAAAGGATAATTTCAGCATAAGACTTCCATAAGATATTTTATAGAATTTTCCTAATATTTTAGTCTTATTTTATCGGATTTAAATTAGTTTTTCTATGGTGAATATTCCGATATTAGTATGTACATCTCCAGTAATTTCTAGATTTACCCGGACTCACTGCTCACCGAACAGTTCGGTGTTTTACCGGCAGCAACATTTTGGTATTGATGTGGATACTTTCGCCGTTTTTCTTATTAGATTTAATTCATTCTGAAACATCTCAAAAGAATTAGGTTTTATTAATATGTGTTCTATTATTTCTAGAATATTCTCGTAACATTTTCATCATTTTAGGTTTTATGCAAGTTAATTATTTAGTTTATCGTATATAGTAAAAAAATAATGGCGTGTCTGCAAAGAAATATTATACCTAGACTAAATCTATTTACCGTAATGTATTTGTATTGGTGCAAATATTTAATATTTGAAACAATTATTGGAATAAATAATTTCATAAGAATGGAATAAACTTAAATTAAAAAAATGTTGATATACAATAAATTAGTGTTTTTCCGTTAATAACAGACATTGACCTGTTTCGGCCTAATTCGTTAATGCAGTTAAAACAGGAAAACTGAATGTTTCTAACGAATTCATAAACCTCCAGTTTTCCTTTAAGGATAGACAGATAGGTAGTAGACATTAACAGGGAAACAATAATTTAATGTTTACCATTATTATTTTTAATTTTCGCCGTTGATAGTTCCCTAATTATTGGTGATTTGTCCACTCAATTATGGAAATTTAGACAATAGATGTATCCTTAATGGTGACTATATACTTAAAAGAGAACTGGAGTTGGACCCAAATAGATCGAAACGATATGGAGCTGTTAATTGACAGGGAAACAATAAGATAATGCTTACCATTGTTATTGTTACCTGTTGATGGTTTGTTCACTTAATTAGGTAAATCAGTGCAAATTTTAGACAATAGATGTCACTTGAATGGTGTGTAGCGTTGCTCTCCTCTCTAACTATCAACCATTATTAAAGGTTGAATTTAGGGAAACCAAATGTTTGCATCGGATTTTTATAAAATTAAAATGTTTAGTTGCATATAAAATTCAAAAACTTATTAAAATTATTGATTTTCTAATATAAATAAAATATACCTTCTTATATATAAATTGTTTAACATAAATAGAGTATAAAATAGAGTATTAATTACTTAAGTTCGTATATATTTTAAATGTCAATTTTTTATAAGGTTTTTTTTCTGTGGTTAATTTCCAAAGTCGCATTTAATCGCGTAATCATAATGCAATATTGTTTCATGCAAATTTTTATTAATAAGTAATTTATATACTATTATTGCACGTGTTTTTTTAAATATAAAATTACGAATTGTTAAAAACCGTTATATACTTAGAATATAAATCGTACATAGATATAAATTCTTTTATTTCGTTTTTTAACAACTCTATAATGCTTATATTTATTGTTATGCATAATAACACATGTTTATTAAACATACGGCAAAAATTCAAAGGGTTCATTTCAATTTGCTCAAGATGAGCTGTTTACCGGAACAACGTACTACTGCGGACAGACAAGCAATAAAAAATGTCATCGATTCGTTTATTCCATTTGAACCTTTAAAATAGTTTGGATTGGGCAAACCTAACAATAACAATAAGCCGAGACCCGTGAAAATAATTTCTAATAGTCGGAACTGAAAAATTGATTTTCTTCGAGTTACGAATGCTATGGAAACCGGACACGTTAAATTAAAGGGAGATCTAACAAATGCTCAAGGCTCTGCAATCTCAGCTTGCTGAAAGTACTACACATGGAGAAGATACCCTGACCATAAATATATTCGTGGGCATCCTCAAACAGTCTGTAAACAAAAATCTAGATAATTTACAAGCCTCTCATACAGTTCAAAAACCATAGTAATAGTATAACTCCTTGCAACTAAACTAAATATTCTTTGTTGTTCATGTTTATCCGAGGATTGTTAATGTACATGTTAATTGCATTAACAGAAACGTGGCTCTATCCTTTAATTGTGGACTTGAATTCATAGACAACCGCTTCATTGTTTATCGGACGGACCGCTCAAAAGCAAACATTTCAAAATATATAGGAGGAGGAGTTTTAATTGGTATTAACAATAAGATATCATTATATCATATTTTAACGGATAATATCCTAGAGTTGGTTATAGTAATACTTAGTTTTAGCGATTAATGTCTTTTTATTTTCTGTAGTTATATTGCACCAAATTAATGTGTTACGGTCTACAAAAATCACGTGTCTGCTTTTGAGGATGTGATGTCTAACCACTCTGCTAGCGATTCTATTTTAGTAGATGACTTTACTTTACCTCTCATCAAATGTGTGCCTTCTGAAATATTATTTTCAGATGAAATGGGGGCTTTGGGTTTAAATCAAGTGAATACAGTCACTAATCCATCTGGAGTATTGCTTGATCTCTGCTATGCTAACCTAGCTGACCTATTGGTCAACCAATGTGAACCAATTATTCCATGTGATAAATATCATGCCTCTTTTAGAGTGAATATTGATACATTTAATTAAAATGTCGTTTAAATGATCAATATAACTTCAGCAATGCCAATTATAATAGAATCAATGACTTCTTTAAAAGCATAGATTGGTCGATCTTGTATGATTGTAGTTATATTACAATATGCTCACTATTTCCTACGATGTTCTCTACTTTGCTATAGTTCCTTTAAAATGTATAAAGAAAATGAAAAGGAGCACGCCTTGCACTATATGAGTATTGGTGCACATTGTCATATCCTAGAACGAAATGTAAGACTGAAATATTAGCTTCTTATATAAGATTTGTAAATAATATTGAAATATCCATCCTTCATAACATAAAATCATTTTGATCTTACATAGATGCCTAAAACAAATCTCACGGTATTCCGCTGCCTATGAATTATAACAAAAAAAACTCTTCGACGGCTAGAGACCTTTTTGTTACATATTTTTCAAGGGTGTATAAACCTAACACCACTACGAATTTGCACTTAAAGACCAAAGATTCTGTAAATTTAAATAATTTATTAATTATGCCAGAAAGTATTCCAAGCACTTAAATGTCAATGAAACCAAATAGCAGTGTCGGTACTATATTTTTACAAAACTCCTGTGTTACCTTAACATTGCATTACATTTTCTCGTTGTCACTTAGCAAAGGTGTATTTCCTGATTCTTCGAGGGAATCTTATGTGATGCTCATACATAAATCCGGATCTAAATCCAATGTTGAAAAATATCGGCCTATTTCTATCATTATTCGAGAAGCTACTTTTGAACTAAATGTTAAATTGCCTGAACTAAAAAAAATTAAATTAAAAACTTTCCCAGAAAAATAAAAACATATATTTTTTTACCCCAATAAGAAATCGTAAACAAATTATGATATTTGATAGGTATTCATAAACAAATACAAATAATAACAGTGCAATAAATAAATGCATATAAGATTCGATCACAAAAAATGACCGGTAATATAGAGTTCACCAAATGCAAACTATTGTTTGGCAAAAAAAAAAACGATGAACGAAATAAAATTCTTTACTTCACTTATTTACTTTCCCTATATACGAAGTATATATAGGGGAAGTATTGTGATCGTGATTTTTTTTGAAAAATTTTTTTTGCGGAAAAATCCGTTTTGAGGTCCCCTGAGACCATTAAACTAATTTCTGGAAAAAAAATTTTTGTGTCTGTGTGTGTGTCTGTCTGTCTGTCTGTCTGTCTGTCTGTCTGTCTGTCTGTCCGTGGGTGCTGTATCTCAAAAACGACTGATCCGATTGAGATGAAACTTTAAACGTAAGGTTTTATCGTTACAAACTGGAACTGAAAAGCTTTTGGTAAACATTCATAAACCGGAAGTAGGTGTTTACTCAAGGCGTTTTTTGTTTTTTTCCGATATTTTTTTTAATATGAAAAATATTACAAAACTTTTCAAACAAAAGTTAAAGAGAATAAGAAACTGAACAAATTTTGTTAAAATATATTTTTCATAAAATTCTTAACTTTTGAGAAAAGAAATAAAAATTGAAATTTTTGACATTTTTTGCCAATTGCTAATAAACTATTGAAGCAACATGAAAGTTATATAACAAATAGTTGTAGATAATTCAAAATTGAATAAATTATTAAGAATAACCTTTTTACATAAACCGCACAGTTTTCGAATAAAATATAGGGAAAGTACTATGATGGCCACATCACCATTTTTTTTTTATTAATACCAGGCACATTATTTTACCGAAGTGACCAACGATACGTGACTAAGGTGTTATATTGGTGTTATAGTGGATTGTAAATTGTCATTCAATTTATACATTGATCATGTTGTTAATAAGGCTAGTAAGGCTCTAGGTTGTTGCAATCCATAACTGGTTCAGGAGAGGCCAACAAGCCTCCAGAGATCAGGAAAGCTCCAAGGGAAAGCCTGACCAAGAGTTCACCCAAGAAGCAGGCTGATGTGCGTGCAAAGGGCAGATGCCAGAGGTGGGGGTCATTTCAAGGCCAAAAAATGAAGGCTAAGTAACAGTGCCTCCAAATCAACCTGCAGCACTCAAAGGCAGCATCAAGTGCCGTACGCAGCAGGTTGGCTAGAGGGAACGTCAAAATAGGGCTAATTCAAGAGCCCTGGGTTCACGGAGGGGTGATTAAAGGACTTCAGAACCCATCGTACTGTCTGGTATGTAATACTACGTGCGGCAGGCCACGGGCCGCCCTGATTTTCAGGAAAGATACTAATTATGCTCCCATTGTACAGTTCATCACACAGGACCTAATGGCAGCGGTTGTGGACGTACCAACGGGAGTTTTCAAGAGGCCAATTGTATTTGCCTCAGCCTTCTTTTCAGGGGACGAGGAAAACCCACCACCAGAGGCAGTAAAGGACCTCACGGACTGGTGCCACAGGAATGGGAAACATCTCATCATGGGCTGTGACGCTAATGCGCACCACACAGTATGGGGCAGCTCAGATATCAACAACAGGGGTAAGTACTTTCTTGATTATGTATGCGCGAGCAATCTAAACATCATAAACAGAGGGAATAAACCGACGTTTATAAACGCAATAATTGATGAAAATTGGCGTGTACTTCCAGAGCCCTCCATGTCGGACCATCAAACGATCGCGTTCGATATGGAAGCTGGGAGTACGGAAAAAGCAGAGTGCAGAGTGCCACAAAAAACGGACTGGACCCTATATCACGAGCCTATTGTCCAAACTTCAAGGTCTCCAATTTAACATCGCTAATTGCTCCAGGACTCAGGGAGATATACAAAGCAAGCAATGCACTAGGGTATATACCCCGATTGTGGAGGGAGGCAAACGTGGTATTTATACCTAAAGTGGGCAATAGACCTCTAGATGAACCTAAATCGTATCGATCCATCAGCCTAACATCTTTTCTCCTAAAGACTACGGAGAAAATAATCGACGAGCACATAAAGGGTGACTTACTTATAAGAACACCCTTAAATGCCAAGCAATTCGCATTTCAATCTGGCAAATCCATCGTCGATGGTCTACACCACCTCGTAAAAGAGGTAGAACGAGCAATCATATACAAGGAAATAGCAATCGGAATATTTGTAGACATAGAGGGGGCCTTTGACAACACCTCATTCTCTGCAATAAAACGAGCGGCTATAAATAAAGGATTATATCCTTCCACGATAAGATGGGTGAAGGCAATGCTTCAAAGCTGACTAGTAACGGCTTCTCTAGCAGGATCCACAGTTTCTATGACTGTAACAAAGGGGTGTCCTCAAGGGGGAGTTTTTCCCCCCATACTATGGTCAATTGTGGTGGATGGACTCTTAGACGAACTGCATGGAAAGGGCTTTATAACCCAAGGCTGCGCAGATGACATCGCCTTAATAATCAGGGGCAAGCATGAAGGCATTCTTACAATCCTAATGCAAAAACCACTGAATAGCATCAATAAAGGGTGTGTTCGGGAAGAACTAAGTATCAACCCAAATAAAACGATCATAGATCCACTCACGCATAGGAGGAAGCTGCATATAAGGGCTCCCTCGCTGGATGGAATAGAGATAAACCTCTTCAACAAAGTAAAGTACTTGGGTATAATTCTGGATACTAAACTGACTTGGAAATAGCATGGCAATAAAATCATGGCGAAGGCAACGACGTCGCTTTGGGCTCGTCGGCGGTTTATGGGAAAAACCTAGGGATTAAAGCCCAAGACCACGTATTAGCTATATAGAACGGTGGTGATACCAATTGTCACCTATGCTGTCCGTGTGTAGTGGCCGAAGACCCAAAAACTAGACACGCAAAAGAAGCTGAGTAGGCTTCAACGTTTATTCCCCCAACCGCGGGAATAGGCAATCATTGGTCTCACACCGATCCATCTAGTGGTAGAAAAAGACGGACTTGTGGCTGCCCTTCGACTAGACCAGAGGAAGAAAATACTGCCAGGGGACTGGACAGGATACATAGAAATACTGCAGCAAATCGACCCGGTCCTTCTGTCCAAATCGGCAGACATGTCCAGGAAACTCGAATTCAAATTACCGTTCAAGGTGTCGATTGAGGACCCCAAAACGGCTTTGATGAGAGTCAAGGAGTTTGGACGAGGAATTTTAGCCTGGTACACGGATGGTGCCAAGAAGGCTAGAGGTACTGAAATAGGAATTTATGGCCCTAACCAAAACCATAGGAGCTTCATGGCTATGGGTACGATACTCACGATTTTTGCGATTGCAATTGATATGTGCGCCAGAGAATGCCTGTATAGGCACCTAAATGTCGAAGATCCCTGGCGAAGCACAACTCGTTGACCCTCATGTGGGTCTTAAGGCAACGAAGTGGCTTATGAACTTGGAGAAAGAGGTGCAAATGCCACTCCTATAAGATCAGAGCCATTTTGCGGACTCTCCATGGCGCACAGAAGAGAGGTCGTGCAAAAATGGGAAGAGGACAGAAGACGCAAGCATTGGAACAATGTACCAGGTCTACGTCAATCAAAACGACTCATCAAACTCGTTCACAGACACAAGGTGCTTGAATTCACAAGGAAGGAAGTAAGAACTTTCAGCGGACTCATGACAGGGCATTGTGCCCTCCGATACTTGTGGAAAATGGAAAAAGAGGAAAGTGGAAACTGTAGATTATGTGAGTCGGCAGATAAAACGACCGAGCGCATACTATGCACTTCTGTCGCGATTGGTCATAAGCGTCTTTCACACTTCGGTAGGGACCGATTATCCCACGAAGAAGTGAGCAATATCACCCCCAAAGAAAGTTACCATGGGGGACGTGGGACTGATTGGGAAGTGATTGGTTAAGGGTAGAACAATAGATCTGTTAGGTCGCAGTTCAAGAGAGGCTAACACCTCACTAGCACCTTATTTTAACCTATAACCTATAACCTATCAGGCTCTAGGTTTTATAAAACATTACGCCTCTGATATGACTAATGTATACTCTTTCACCATTCTACAGAATTCTCTTGTAAGGTCGCACATAGAATACTGTCTAATGACTACTACGGCCTCCTTCATATTCTTCATATAGGAGGTAGAAATTAGTACAGAATGAGTTTCTTAAATTTATGTCGTACAAATTAAATTGCAAATTCAATGGGGTAAAACACTTGTTAAGTTCCATAATATTTTTATTTTCAGTTGCCTGACACGTGTTTCGATCATTCCTGATCATTTTCAAAGTACAAAATAATTAAATTATTTTGTACTTTGAAAATGATTTTATTTTCAGTTGCCTGACACGTGTTTCGATCATTCCTGATCATTTTCAAAGTACAAAATAATTAAATTATTTTGTACTTTGAAAATGATCAGGAATGATCGAAACACGTGTCAGGCAACTGAAAATAAAAATATTATGGAACTCAACAAGTGTTTTACCCCATTGAATTTACATATCTCGTTCCATCAAGAGTGTAGCTCTACCAGTATTAATCAAATTAAATTGCGTTGGTATCGGTTTATCAATGGAATAAACTGGATTATACCTCGACCTGAGATCCCCCGGATATCGCAGTAAAATGATGTAAATGTGATTTTAAAATACTAAATAATTCAATTGATTACGACTCAAGTCTAATATTATGTGTATATTCATATTATCATAATTTTGTAGTTTTTGTATATATTTATATATGTAGAAATGGCTTGTCTGTAAACTATACATAAACTAAATTATCTCTTGTTCCTTGTACTATTCTAAGAATAAAAGACTTTCCAAATCCCTGGTTGTAACATAAGAAACGACCCTGTTGTTTTTGAAAGAGTTCTACAGTCAGCGAGAAGAATATTTCATTATTGCATCCTTAGCTGAAAGTAGTCATTTTCAACAGTTCTTATATATTAAAAAGCTTTATACGTAATTTTTGGTAATAGAAATTTGTAATTGTCAAAAATTTTGCTCGCCCTGTACCTTCATAACAAAACGGGGTTTCAAAAATATCCAAAGGAAATTTTTTTCTTAGAATAGCTTAGTAATAACCTCTTGTTTTTTTCCCGTATATGTAATAAATATTTTGTATAATAACCCATTATTTTTATTATTGCAACTTTTGTCGATTATGTTAAAATAATATCAACCTATTTTTCCTCAAGAAAGAAAAAAGTAGTTATATTAATTTTTTGTCGTAGAGATAAACATTCAGTAGCATATCTAGGAATTCCGGAAACAGTAAGAACATAAACATCAACAAAAATCAATCATTTAGGGCACGTGTACAAACATAAAATTAAAATAATTATACAATTATCCACCTACATCATCGTTTCTTGGTAAGCGCGTATCTGATTTATTTAAGGTTAAAATTATCAAAAGGAATTCGCATTACATCCTGTTATTATGAAGTATATTATTATTCAAATAAAACCGCAAACTTTTACTTTCTAGTGTGGTACAAAAAAAACAATATAGTAAGTTATTCTTATTCGCGATTAATTTAACGACAATAATACGATATATTTGCGGCATTAAAATGATTGCTTCATGGCAAGGTAAATATAAATAGATATTATGGAGACGTCTATAGATAATTCGACTGTTTACTCATTATACCAAGTTTCAAGGCAATATAGGTTATAAAGCAATCTCAAGTTCAATTGCAATTAAACTTATTTGCTTTTAATTAATTATAGTATATAGCACATCTGAAATGCTTCATGAAGGACGATTAGGCGTATTTAAATAGGTATAAAATTGTTACTAATCCAAGTTTTAATTGGCGATACTCAATAGTTGTCACGTGCTTAATTTATTGCCTCGCAGAGTGAGTATATGGCTATTGGTGTAATCGGATATGTTAATGATTTATAAGTGTAATAGGGAAATGGTTTGTTAGTTTAATTAATATTAATGCCTTTGATATTTAACAATGAACTTTTCCTTATTTATTGTAAATTGATACAATACTTTATCTATTGAGCAACTAATCTATATTTTAGTTATTATAACAGCAGTAAATATTCTACAGAACAACTATTTTACTTAAATTTTTATAAAATGTAGTAAATATAATTTATTTATAAGATACTAATTAAATACAATAAAATTATTGTTTATCCATTAAAATTAGTATTATGGTCGTACTTAATATAACACAAAATGTCATATCTATATTTGGCAGTTTCACTTTCCACTCTTAATAAAAATTACACCTATATATGAATAGGTAGGAGATGCGAAAAAACATTGTTTTATAACACTGTAAATAAATAATAATGAATACGGTGAGGTTATTAGAAACTTTTATTAGAAAACGAATAAATAATGTGAATTCCTATAACAGAAACGATTTTATTTTAGTTTGAGATACATTTTTTTAATTGATAATCATATAATTAATAATTTAATAACCATCAACCTTTTATTTTAGTTCATAGCTATTTTTAGAAGTCGAACCACCTGACCTATTTTTTTGTTAATCCATTGAAATAAAAATTTTGATCTTATTTTAAATTTTTTATATTGAACATATTATATTACAAAAATTGGTATTTACACCTTACCAACTAAAAATAAATAAGGCACAGATAATTAATTTAATGTTAATATTCACAAAATATCAGCAATATTTTTATTTCTTTCATTTCTTCGGAAAATACTTTAATGGTGTATAATTAATATTATGAAAATTTATATAAGGTCTAGTAAAATGAAATCCATTCCAATAGATGGCTTTAGTTACCTGTATCTTGAGTTGCATAAGTCCGATCAGGTTCACCTAGATGGCGTTAGAAATTCGCACTAACAAAACTTTTCCGGTGGTTTTGTGATTAGTTGGCCCAAATTTAATTGAGCGCGCGTCAAAATAGTTATTTAAGGTACAAGTGTAAAAAGTGATGCTTTATTGCACGAACTGGCGTTTAAAAACACGAGCGAGGAACGAGCGAGTTTTTTAAAGCCAGGAGTGCAATAAAGAAACTTTTTACACGTGTGCCTTACAAAATTTTATCTTCGATCGTAAAGGATTTGAAAGAATATATTCTTATGAGTAATATTTTAATGTAATTTCTATAATTCAATTAATGAAAACATATTTTACCCGCAGTGCACTAATGAAAGCGTTACTTAGCAACCAGTAAACAAGTTGCACAAATGTCGGCCGCCATTATTATTTATGGTAAAAATGTTCGCTTTATTGTAATCGCTTCGACTTGCATTAAATGAAATCTTCAGAGTTCTTAAATCTGCCATTTGGTTTGTATTATATATTTTATTTATAGTTTATTAGTTATTTGTATCAATTAATAAAAAAATAAGTTTTTCGTCGAAATATATTCATCTGTCAAATTTGATGCAATAAAAACAGTTTGACATTACCGTGCAATAAAAACGTAAAAAAGCACTAGTGCTTTGAAAAGCCATTTTTACAATGAAAAATGATGCAAAAAGCGTCTACTTTCTGTACGATCGTAGATATATAAAATAATGTTGTAAGTTCCAATGTTTTGACTTCTGAGTTTAATTTACGTAGTTCAAATCCTGTACTAGGTAGAAAATTAGTTCAGGAACTTTATCAAATGACTTAAAACTTACCTAATATCACACACGGTGTCGTGTTTGATACTAACAAAGTAAGTTTTATTTATCATTTGATAAATTTCCCGATTCAAGATGTATCACAAAGTTTTGGCTTCAACAATCCAACATATAAAATTAGTTATTTATATGAGTAATTGCATGATTTCGGAAATAGTATTACCCCCGGTTAATAAGTCATCGATGTAGAAATTGTTTTCATTGTCAGAGCTAATCTTTCGAAAATTGAATTTATGATCAATCTATTCTTCTTCTTAGGGTGATGTCTCCTAACGGAGGTTAGCTATCATTATGGCAATTTTCACTTTAAATGCAGCAGCTCTAAAGAGTTCGGTGGATGTCTGCCCATACCACACTCGTTTTGAACCAGGAAGTTCTTCTCTTTTGAAATCAATGCGGACGTACAGGCCATTTGTGCTTTCCTGCCTTTCCTAATTTTTTGTAGTTATATTGAGTGTCTAAAAACCAAATTTGGACTACACAAAGATACTTAAAAACTGAATCTATTCATAAAGTACTATTTTAATTAGCTTATCCTATCATCTTGTAATAGACAATAAAATAAATTAATTTAGTGTTAAATGATATCATCTCTCATCAATAATTGAGTGAATTGATTACTTTCTGTGCGCAATTTTAACTAGACGACGATCCGTCCATTGACCGCTGGTTTTGCAGAGGAAAATCCACGCGAATTTTTACGTGAGAAATAGTAACCATATGATGTAAATTTATTGATTAATTAATATCCTTTAGTTTCTCACCCTCTATTTGTTAACTTTATCTTGCCAAGGTCTTCTTTACCAATTATTTGTTTTTATATAAGTCATCAAGATCGACCCCGTGGTGTGATGCGTATAATTCCAGTTAATTTTCTTTGATTTCTCCTTAAAGTAAATTATTTTAATTGCAATGGTCAATAAGGGCAGCATTTGTGAACAGAGCGTTACACCTAATACTCCTTACATTAAATGCACTGGATATTGCCACAAAGCCGTTCATATAAAATGTTCTAAATTATGTGATACATTACTGGCAATAGCCATTAAATGGTACAAGGAGAGTCCTTAAGAATGATTTCTAGAGACTTCAGTCATTCCTATATGCTGACAAAGTTAGGTCTAAAACCCATTATAGAAGGGTTTTGTTCAATATATGCCTCGGTTTTAAAATAATAAACGCCATCGTTGATAGCAGTATCTTCCTTTCATCTCTTAATTTTAACAGTGGTGTATTCAGGGTACCCCCCCCCTAAGAATTATTTATTCACTTATTTTGTTTATTCTTAAAAATTACTAATATTTCAAACAAACAAGTTAACTGTTGGTAATTCTAGTCAACGATCTATGACAGTGCATTTTCCATGTACACAAATTAAAATTATCTGCGCAAGCACCGTTAGAAAAGTGATGACTTCCTTTGCACGGGGGGTTCCCCTTTCTAATAATACCCGACATATATTGATACTATTCGCCTCTTTGGTATCGTAAATCGTTACATTGTTTTACATTAAAAGAGCGCGATTCACATTTCTTAGTTTAATTTATAATATTTCTTGTCTTACTTGGTTTAAATGTAAAAGATAGAAACCGAAACTGTTTACACGTCGCATGTAAATCCTAAATTTTTAGTGATTGCTGATAAATTACCAATTTATTATAATTCGATCAATTATACATAAGGTATTTTTTGATTTTAGGAATAATATATGCATTCTTTTAAATTAATTTATTAAATTAGTAAATGAAAATTGATAATCTACGTTGGATTCATTTGTTCAGAAAATTAAAAAAACACGATTTTTCAACAAATAAAGATTGATCTATGCCAACAGTCAATTTAAATCATCCATCTACATCTTCATTGACATTTAGCAGTAGAAATCTTCACTAGGTTGTTCCCATCATGAGAAAAAGAAGCATACAATATGTACATATAGTAATGTTGAAATTTACATTCATATAGTTAAATTTAGTAATGTTAATGAAATTGAGAAATTTCGAATTTTAAATTGTAAAAGATACTTTTGTTTTACCCTATTCTGTACATAAAAAGGAGGAAGGATATTAAATATTACTTGTCTGGAAAACATTTTAGACAATTTAATTGGTTAATCTTTTCTAATCATTTAAACAGATTCTTTTGCAAATATTGCTTCTTTTTTACAAAATTTGGTGGGTTGCACCAACAAGTGCCATTGCAAAAATAAGTATCTCAGACAGTATCTCAATATTCTAAATTATCAGGTAAAAATGTTGTGTTATAAAAATATTACCATAAAAATTCAATTGTTTATGCGAAATTGTTTTATAAAATCACGAGATATAAGAAATAAATTAAATATGGAAAGACTACGACAAATTGAAGAAAATAAACATAGATTAAAATCAATAATCAAAAGTATCATATTTAGGGGAAACAAAATATTCCCTTACGAGATCATCGTGCTGCTGGTTCTCTCTTAAATACAAAATCTATTACAAAAGAGGGCAATTTTTGTGAAATTCTGAACTTTAAAAAATCATTTGGAAAACCATTAAACATATTTCACAAATGTCTCTTGAAATACAGTGACTTTGAGTAAATAGAATAAATAAAATTAATCTTGCTCTAATAACTTTATAAATAACACTATTGATGTTTTATCCAACAAGGGGAAAATACTGCCACATCTTTTAAACAATTTATAATGATGCAGTCAATATTTTAAACGAATTACAAATTTAAATGACAAAACCGCGAATTACCAAATGCCAGAGGAATAGACCAAACCTGGATAAACCTATTATAGCAGATTATTTTTATTTATCTTTTTCCCTTTTATCCATTATGGGTGTCAGACTTATTTTCTACAATATGTCTCAGTTAATTTCTTTTACACTTCTTTACGACTGTTGCGTAGCTTGTGTTATTTTCTTATTTCTTTCCATTCTATTCCTTTTCTTTCCGCTGCTTGATGCTTGATGTACTTGCTCGTTCCAACCCTTGGTCTTCCTAATTCCCTCTATCTTTCTTAGGTATCTCATTTCCATTGCATTGGTTTTTATGTTATTACTCTCTGTGGTTACTCACGATTCACTACTATAGTCCATCCGTTGGATCTTCCGTCCTACGTCACAAACTATCGCTTCAAAAACGAAAGTTTTACAGTGCGTTCTTTTTCTAACGCATTTGGTTTACTTTATCAGACTTAATGTTTTTGTGTCGTTTCTCGAAGCGATATTTTGTGACATAGGACGGAACATCCAACGGATGGACTATATATAGCAGTTAATGTCTTTTATATACTTCTGTTTTTATTGTTTTTGCAATCTCTTTTTTCTCTAAGAATGTTTTCTTTATTGTGTTGTAGATCATTCCTGCTTTGCCTAGTTTTTCATCTTTTTCTGATTCTATCATCCCTGTTTCCTCTATTGTTGATCCCAGGTATCTAACCCTATTTTGTGATTGCTCTCTTTTGATGATATTATATTTATCTTTTCCAGCTCTTTTTTGAATATTTCCAGGTTTTCTACTGAATCTGCTATTAATGTTATGTCGTCGGCAAACATTAATACATATTTGCATTTTTAATAGTTTTTAATATTTCTATACCCTATCTTGTGATTTCGGCTCTTTGTTTGCTATTTCTTATTGCTTCGTCATTAAGTGATGCAAATAGTAACGGGGTTATATACATCATTGTCTCAGTCCTGTTTTGGTCTTGAACTCCTCTGATCATTTATTTCCTATTCTTACTTTATTTTTGTTATTTCTTTATTATATTTATAATGCTTTTTTTATCCTTCTTGTCTCGAGTATATGCCATATGTCCTCTCTTCTTACCCTGTAATACGCTTTTTTAGGTTGATGAAGCAAATGTGTAAATTTTTTCCCTTTTTAATCATCTTTTCTGTTAATTGTCTCATTATGTATATTAAATCTTGTTTGCTTCTATTTTTCTGAATCCGTGTTGTTCTTCTCCTAGCTGTTGATCTAATTTTCCTCTTATTCTTGCTTCTATTAACCTAGTAAAAATTTTCCCTGGTTTGATTGTTGATTTTCTTATACTGGGGTTTTTATAACTGACACTTCCAATTTCTTTAAACTGGTTTAATAGTCTGTCAAAAATGGTTGGCTTAGGGTGATTTCTTTCGGGAAACCTTTAAGTAAAAACACGACAAGCCAATAAACAATTTTGATGACATTCTTCAAGCATAAAAATAATGCCAATACCCCCTTCTTTTGAGTAAATCTTCATTTTCAAAAAATACAACAGCGATGTTCAAACAATAACGATTACTAACGATCTAACACAAAAATGCAAAATAAGACAACTATAACAAAAGACAGGCTTTTTAAACTAAAGTAACAGACTAAATTAATTATCTGACGTTTTTAAGTACCATAGAAAACTAGATGCATTAAAATTTTTACTTAAAAAGTACCAAAACGGTGCAATAAACAATATTTTGGCGTTTTCTGTAAAAACGAGAAGGCTTAACACTTAAGATATAAATACCATTCGATAGGTAATTAAAATGTGCATTTGCTGATAAATTAATATATATAGCGTTCCATTTAAATAAATGAAGTTATAGCCATATAAAGTTCTCATTTGTTTAATTCCAATTTTTTTACACCCGGCATAAGATGTCAAGTTTATTATACTTGGAAAATAAAATATAATCTATTGTTACATTTGAGTGTAAAATTGGTATGCATAACTTAATTATTTTTTAAGTATTTGAAACATGAAAATTCGTTTAAATTTTTACAAAATTCAAATTATTTCAAAAACCTTAAGGTTTATTTAATAAAAACCTTATTAAAACACACACTTATTTTTATCGAAGGATCCAAAAATGCAATAAAATACAGGGTGTTTCATTAAAAAAACACAACTTTGATACTTTTAGGGTTTTTGGGACACCCTGTATATTATGAAAATAATTTTAAAAAGTAGCCCTAATAGACCCCGATATATCCCCAAAGTGAAACTTTTTGAAAGTTACGTATTTTGGCCACAATATTCCGTGCCGTATGGCGTGAATAACCCTGTATATCTTCTATAATCTTATTCTTTCCTTGTTTCCTTGTTTAAGTTTTCCAATTCTCTTCTTTTGTTTTTACAAATTGTTTTACCTCTTCTGACTATCACCTGTTTTTCTTCCTCTGTTTGTTTGATATAGTGATTGTTTCACATCTTTCTTGGGCTGCTTTACTTATGATTTCTTTGATCTTTTTCTTTTCTCCTTCTATTTTGTCTTTTTCTCTATTTTTTGATTGGTATTCATTCCTAGTTTCTTTCTTTTCAATTTTTGGCTTTATGTGTTTTTTTATTATTTTTTTTCGACTTCGTATACTTCAAGTTTTCAGCTTCTGTGTTAATTTATATTGTTACCAAGTAGTGGTCGCTCCCTATTTCAGCTTGTCTTATTACTTTAACATCTTTCACCTTTTCCATTCTTCTGCGTCTATTAAGGAGTAGTCTTTTATTTCTCTTTTCTTAGTCTAACTTCTCTAGTGTGTTTATGTATGTATTTGAATTTTGTGTTTGTCACAATGAGGTTGTTTGCTATACATAATTCTATAATTAATAACAGAAAAAACGTTTTAACTTTTTTATACTACTTTTTAAAACTAGTCACAAAGTGTTGTATAAAAATAAAAAGTAGTATAAAAAAGTTAAAACGTTTTTTCTGTTATTCATTAAAAATGTACTACGAAGTGAACGCCTCCAAAATTCAAGATATAATTCTATAATTGTTTTTCCATTTTCGTTTCTGTTCTCATCTCCATACTTTCCCCTGTATATTTTTTGCTCTCTCTCTTCTTTTAGTTTTTTGTCATTTCTCTCATGGAGTCTTTAAACATGCTCTTTAATTCCTCCATTATCACATCGTTCTTAGATATATTTAGATTTTCATTCTCTCTGAGTTTTTTTTCTGTTTTCATCTTCCTTTGTTTTATTTTTGTATCCTGTTGTTATGACAACGTTTTGTTTCACTGCTTCGTTTTTCTATCTTTTTCTATTCTCCATTGCTCATTTGGAATCCTTGGAATCCATAATTAGGGCTGTCGATATTTCTTTCTCTTTTTGTACTCATTTGTTTCTTTATTTCCCACTTCCTTTTAGTTTTATATATTTTAACACTACTTATTTACATTTTTATGGACTTTTGCATGTACGTGGTTCGCTGTTTTAAGTTCCTCTGAACTGAACAGAGGATTATTATCGAATTAATATATATTTACCTCTCCTGAATAATATTATTACAGATCTGCAATACAGATTTAATAAAGACACGATGAATTTGTTCAAATTTAACACAACAATACCTAGTGTTTTATTGATAACAAACTGGCGAAGATTTAGATGTCACTTCAAAATCTGTTGCAACACATTTAAATAAAATTTTACCTTAAAACGTAACATGTGCAATAGCAATTAAGTCTGAATTGACATTTTGGAAATTACAATGGCAAAAGAAAAAGAAAATCAAAGAACAATTACCAGAAAATGCTTTAGATGTATACAGAAAATATGACCCGAATATTTACTGAACATAAAAATAATTTTACAAATATTATGTACTTTTCCTGTTAGCATTGCTTTTGCAGAAAGAAGTTTTTCTGCACTGAAAAGATTCAAATGGTGGCTGCGAGCCACTATGTCTCAAAAAAGTCTAACCGAGTTAGCTGTATTACATATTCATTGATATATGGATATTAATATTGACAATATTATTAAAAAGCAAAAAAAATCGTTTTTTTTATAAATTTAGTTACAAAAATCTGTTTCAAATTTTACAAAATATATTATTATGATTTTATATGTGCTATATTTATTTCGGGTGTGATATTATTTTGTTTATATTTAAAAATAATAGAATTATATTTTATTTATTTATGGAATAAAAAAATATTTTCATTTTTTCAAATTACCCCCCCTAAGCCAGTTGACTGGAAACGCCCTTGAATTTTAATTGTGGTAAATATACTCGCTGTCTATCATTGTTTCGTTTATCATTCCATTCAACTAATTATGGATCGCATAACCCGCATTTTAATTCATAGCAGTAATATATATAATTTGAATGTTGTGATTGTATATACAAGGATAATTTGATATTTTTTTCATATTAATGTATTGTATTCAGTTCATATTATTTGTGTTTGGTAATACTTAATTATTATATTATTTTAGTTTATTTTGTGATTTACTTAATAAAGAATTGGTTTTCTTTTATAGCTGTGTTACTTTGTAGTATTTATATTTAAAATTTAAGACTACTTTATTTTGTTAAACTAATGAATTGTGTTTTGTTTGTACTGTTTAGTATTTTATTAGAGTTATGTAGAAAGAAGATTATCCGTTAAATAAATAATAATAATTGTTTCAAAAAGCGAATTAAAGGAAAGGATGACGAAGCAGTACCGTAAGTACTGTTTAAAATTTATTTTCACTTTATTTTACTATCAAGGAATGTTCGCCCTGCGCTGAAGACAGTACTAAACATTAAAACCATTTAATTAGAGTTAAGCGATAATCTCAAGCTAACCCATTAAATACCATTCCTAGTTTTGTGCTAATACTGTCTTCCTTCAAGACAGGATGATGAGGTAAATAAAACGCTATTGATAATTGAGAATCTATCTACTGAATTAATTTTGCCCATATAATCAATCTAATTGTTCACATTAAGCTAATAAACTCATAGGAATCAGTGAGTGTTGGATTTTTGAAAAGTTTTCTTTTTAAAGAGTAAAATAGTTTTAGTACGATGTGTCGAGGAAGTGCTAATTCTTACACAATAGTAATTACCCACTTTTTGTAGCTCGATTGCGTAGTGGTTTCATTAAAGTTAATTTCGCAAATATTTTCTTCGTGAATATAAGGAGAATTATTTGTATTAACTCCCTCAATTTACCAAACTTGAATATCGTTATTTAAACATTTTTGGCAATGTTAGCATATTTTTCGCCCATGAGGTGGTTCATTCACAACCGTTTCAATATCCAAGATAGAATGATGCTTCTTTTTACAAATTTTGCAATTATATGCGTTTCTTCACTATTTGTTTGTATGTCAACAGTTACTGTATAAATTTAATTTCTATCAAATGTGGTTCATTACACATTGAATGATTTATTTTTCTAGAATTATTGGTTTCTTAGGATACATTTCTGTGGTCGAAAGTAACTGGTTGATTGGATTTATTATAAATGTATAAACCAAACAGCGTCAAAACTGCCTTTTTAAAGTATCCTCTATACGACTCGCCATATTTCAGATTGAAAATAAGTCTTACAATTTTAATTAAAACACTTTAACTTTGTTTGTATAACACTGTATGTTTTAACAATTCGTTTTTGTATATTAAAAACTGATTATGCTAGTGTGCTTTGTCCATAGAATATAATACAATATCTTAAGATCGATTCACAATTGGCTTTATATAGAGTTATTAAAGTTCTTTGGTCCAGTACTGCTTTCAATATACGTGACGAATAGCAGACTGAGTTTAATTTACTACCTAATTCTTGACCGTGAGTTTTCCAGTTTAGTTTGCTATCAATACAATATCACACCTAACAATTTCGTGTGTTCTACTATTTCTATTGTTATATGTATATCTTGAAAATTTAGGTTAGTTTCATTTATTTTAGGATTTTTGTGTGGAATTATATTGATTTTGATGCATTTAAAATTAATTTGTTATTATTTAACTATATTTGTTTTTCTTTCATAATATTTTGAGCTTTATTTATTACACCCTGTACGTTCTCATTTACAATGAGCAGGTTTGAGTCATCTGCATATATCATCGTTTTGTTGTACTAAATTAGGTAGATTTTTCACGTATATTTAAAACAACACCTGCCCCAGAATGCTACCTTGAGGTACCTCCATGTTGGTCGTTCCCACTTCTGGCATTCTATCGTTTATCAGCACTTGTTGTGATCGATCAATTAAAAAGCTGTTTATAAGTGCAAGGCATTTGTCACGAAATCCATACACCACCAATTTTTGCGATAGAATTCCATTGTCAATACTATTAAATGCCTTGGAGAGGCACCGACCACAGATACCAGGTAATCATATAGAGCAGTTGAGGTGTCAAAAAACCGTGTTGAGATTTGTCAAAAAGATCGTTGGTGTAGCAAAACATAACACACGCCTATAAATAACTTTCTTAAATTATTTTTGAGAAAACACTTAGTAGTGTTACTGGTCTATAATTAGATACATCAGCAGGGTTTCCCTTTTTGTGAATGGGTACTACAATACAAGAGGTATTGTAGTGTAGTTAAGGCACGTTGGAAATTGCCTTTTTTTCTTTCTATCGAGGACAAAAAAGGATTTGTACAAACACCTTCCGGCCAGATTTCGGGCTGTTTTTTAATAATGCAATATTTTCCGCGCTTTTGGATACTTGGAATGAAGGATATTTCGACTGCATTTTTTCACACTTAACATTTGGAAATTTCTCAGACGAGTATTTTTTCAAATTTTCTGCTGTTAGTTGTAGTTCAAACCTAAATGCATGTATGTGCTCTAGATTTTGTACACCTTTAATGGGTATCTCGGTACGTTTTTTTTCTTCAATTGACTACAATTTCGAAACCGTCCGATGTTTTGTTTATCGGTGTTTTATTTGGCATTGGCGTTAAAACTTTTTTAATGGCTCCGGTTGGTGTTGATGGTCCCGGTCCTGTGTTTATCGCCTCTTTGTATGTTTTTTGGGTACAAACGTTTTTGTCCAATGTACGATTACATTTTGTTCACTATTTATAGGATTGCCTGCCACCTCTTGATTAAAAAATTAAATGAATGGCTTTTGCAGATTCCTTTTGTTTATTTTTATTTGTATTTGTAGAGCTTTTGAGGGTTAAGATTTCAAGTTGTAGGTTTTTCAATATGTTTGTTATTCCTATCCTCTAGTTTGTTATTAAATTCAGCATGATTTGGCGAAATTTGATCGATAGGTATATGTTTATTTGTGATTGACTTACGTTTTCTCAGAAACTCTTCTACACAGCCATCACATATTCGTTTGAAGTTTTTGCCTTGTTAGTGGATCAGATCGCTTGATTACACATGACAGATGGTATTTTGATTCACATATGAAACACTTTATCACTTTCACTTATCAATTCTATTTATCAGATTTATACCGCAAGATTTGCACAGAGCGCCGGAAGGTAAATCCTTACTCGGCGCCATCTTTTACATGTTTT
Organism: Ontholestes murinus; assembly: GCA_963969525.1. NCBI lineage: Eukaryota > Metazoa > Arthropoda > Insecta > Coleoptera > Staphylinidae > Ontholestes > Ontholestes murinus. Next base: position 46,762,580 of record OZ018390.1, read on the forward strand.
TATTGTGAACTTGTATGTCCCATATTGAAGATTATCAACAATAACTCGCTTATTTTCAAAACGCTTGGCTAGAAAACCCTAAGCAGTTTTTTTCATGAATTATTTTCTCATATACCTCTTGGTGAAATATTGTGGAATAATAGGTAATTAAATTAAAAACACTTGGTTTGTTTCACTGAATTTTATATATTGACTCGACTAGTTTCGCTTGTTACAAGAATATATTAAATATAATATTTATACTCCTCATTATGCACACTCTTAAGCCCATGTGATAAACTGTAGTATTAATCAAGTGTAAATATTATAAATTCAGTTTAACTAATACTAATGTATAATTTTGAAATAAACATTTACAAATGGATTTAGTTACTTACCTTAGTAGGATAGTATTTGTATTATATTATACAAATTTTAACTAGAACTTTACAAATTATTTTTAGGAGACACATTAAACCATTATTAACTGCTTTAATTTTTATATGTATTTCATAAATTGCATTATTTTCATTCAAACAACTCACTTTTAATATGCATAAATTTCACTTATAATTATGTGACGTACATTATAACCTAATTATTTAATGCACTGTTAAGAGGCGATTTACAACTTTATAAAATTTAAAAATGCAAGAAGTTTTACTTAATGGCAATTTTGTTCTTGACCTTGACCGGATAATAGGCTGTTGAATTGCACTTGACTTAATTGCGTACGAATCTTGGAAAATTACAAAACGTATGTAATATTTAAGCAATGCTCTTTTCTCACGCAAATTAATTAACTTATAAATGCAAGAGAGGCATGTAAAAATTTCAAGACAATATATTCTATGGTATGTTTTTTTATTCGGCAATTAAATTATGTAACATAAAAAAGTAACACATTTTTAGATATCGTGCTGTTTGTTATTAGCTTAATAATAACATGTTTTTTAAATGGACTAAGTAAATTAAATGGTAGGAGTATTATATAAAAGTTGTGTCTTATCGTTGGTTTATATTTAGACTCTAAATTCAACAAGTAATTAAATATTCTTGAATTTATTTCTAGCATTGGTGGTTTTCATGATAGACATTTTAATTTTAATATAAAGAAATCTAAAAAAAGTGACCTCTGCAGATCATTAGTATCATAAAATTATGAACTTGAGCCTTTAGTACACTGGAGCACAAAAGCCACACTGTGGCCTGAAGAAGTGAATATTTACTTCACCTGAAGAAGCCACAGTGTGGCGAAACATATGTAGTGGTTAGTAAACCAATATTTGAAAAATCAAACAATTGCGATATCTCAACATTAAGTATAGATTTTCAACACCTAAGTGCCTCATAAATTACTAAATTTACTTTATTTTTCAGATAGGTGTAAAAATCGTACACAAAAAATAAGATAAAGCATTAAAAACTTTATGGTTTTTTTTCTTTCTAAGGTGAATAAAACGTGCGTGTTTGTTGCTGGTTTAAACCACATCTAAGGGGTGTTGCATTATATTTGAGCTCAAGTATATTTCTGACAATAATCTGCAAAATAAAAAGTAAAGTATGAATTCACAAAAATGGAACAATTTTCCATAGTTAGTATTTTAGATTTACAAAAATAGTATTTTGGAACTTTAAAGATGGCCTAATAAATTCAACTGGATCACAAGATTTAGGCTGCTCGATATAATAATAAGTACATCTTTCAAGTGAGTGTTAAATGTTAAGGCATAAGATTTCGGAGATAGAAGAACATTTGTTAGCAAAAATTACATAGACATAATAAATAATATTTGTTGAATGCTGGTCATCTTCTTTATACTACGCAACTAATAATATTATGTCAAAAGTTTTAATTAAACTTGTTTTGTTCTTTTAAAAGTTTTTTGTATAGTCTAAGTATATTGGTAATTCAGTTAATAATTTCATTTTGAACCGTCTGTTTACAACTGTTGCATACGATTTTAAGTGACAATTATTTATTTTAAAAGTTATTTGTAATTAAAAACATTTGATTAAACAACTCATTTAATTATTGATATCTGAACAAATTTAGTGTGCATTGAAATTTTGAAGAAATTTAAAGCAATCTAAATATATTTGAACTCCCTTCTGTACAAACCAAATTTAATAGTTTAATGTAAAATATTATTCTAAACATTCGGATTAAAATAATTTGAATAATTTTCTGAGTAATGTATGTATATATTTACCCATCGGCGTGAAGGGCATTCTTATGTGTCAATTTTCCAAAACGGATCTCATAGTGGTTTTTTTCGAAGTAGAGAATTGTGGTAAGGATTTTATAATCGCATATTTACCCTACGATGCAACCGACCCACCTCCTTTACACGAACTGGTGGTTGTGATCAGAAACTGTGAAACCAACAATATCATCATAGGTTATGATGCTAATGAACACTACTCAGTAGGGACCAATCAAGGGGGCAAATCTCTACTCAAATTAATTTTGAGTACAAATCTACACATACTCAATAAAGCCTGTGAACCAACATTTATTACCTTAAGAACACAAGAGGTTATTGATGTCACCATTGCAACAAATTAGGTATTAAACTTCCCGAAGAGGAAGCGTTCATAAATGTAAAACAACCGACAAGGAACTATTTATAAAAACCTTATCGGAATGACTACAAGAAATTAAAACAGTTTGCCAAGAACGCGGGCAACTGCACATTGTGCCGAACTGAATTTGTAACTAAAAATACTCTTGAACGAACCGTCTACAATCATTCAGGTGGAACTCACAGGAATTCTTATAAGTGCTTAAAAATAACTGAACTGGAGAAAAAGGGAGAGAACACTTGCATCTAAATAGACGGATAAAGAAGGGGGCATCTTTAAAAACTGATAAGAGACATGTGCCCCTATCCAAAAGTAATCTCTCAAACATAGTATAAGATTTGACATAGCAGAATATAAAGTAAAGTGGAAGAACATCTCCGCTTGTGCTCATTCCAGAAACATAATATGAACACGCTGAAGTTGCCGAATAGTTTGTGCATTTATCCAGGTCAAACCTAAAATCCCTGATTGTTATCCTAACTGGACACTGTCAGTGACCTCTATGAATTAGGAATCGCTGAAGATTCCAACTGTAGAGGGTGCATTGAGAAAGCGGAGTCGCCGAAGCGTATATTGGTGCTATTGATCCGCTCTGGAAACATTAAGGAAGATCCCGCTTCTCTACCCAAGAAGAAATATAAAAACCTATAAGGAAATATAAAGGCTTCGACAAACAAAATCAAAGGGGGCGCAGATGTCGAAAGTTCGGACACCGTCGATGCACGAAAAAAAAACAATCTGTTACAATTCTTATGATTGATAACTTAATACAATATTAGTGATGAGTTTTGAAATTCAACCACCAACGAGTGATGATTGTATTATACATAATAAAACTACCTATATTCCATCCGTTCGATCTGATAAAGTAAACCAAATGCGTTAGAAAAAGAAGGCACTGTAAAACTTTCGTCGTTTTTTGAAGCGATAGTTTGTGACGTACGACGGAAGATCCAACGGACAGACTATATCTAACTCTCGAAATGAGCAGTGACAATAATCCGTGATCAAGTAAGAAATCAACTAACAACAACTATACGTAAGGGATCGAAATATAAACTCAAATTTAATCATAACTTTCTCAATGAAAATACCAATGACTGAATAACCCCAACCACATAAATTAAATGTACAAAAGTATATACTAATTAGTATGTGATTTTCATTAACTTACGTTAATATCAACTAACAAAATAAAATTCACTCTTAGGTCGCTCATAACTTACGTAATGACAATAAATCAAAGCCATCATTCAATTGACTAAATTGTGTTAAACTTAAAGTATGCGTTTTTAATCACGAAACACGAAATCAAAAGAGATTTTTTTGGCTCAAAATTCATTAAAAATACAGAGTAACGGCATAATTTGAAAACCGGAGAGTTCAATTACATAAGTTTTATACATTAAAAGGTATGTAGTATGGTAATTACAAGAATATTAAATAGAGATGGATTTTATTGTATATCTCTCAGAAACATAAACAATTAGCACAAGTCAATGAACAAATTATTTGTACTAAAATTTCTAAAACAATTGAAACTAACAATATTAAATAATACTGTGACCTTATATGTAACCAAGTAGTAAAACTAAACCGAACAAAATACGCCGGTGGTGGCGCATTCTGTTGCAGCCCCGAACTAATGGGCAGCAACGATGGTTTTGGTCAGCAGTTGGGTGGGTGACCGGTACCATTCATCATTGGGATACAATTAATGGTGATTTAGAGTTACGGGGCGACCCTTTAAAGTAACAAGCTCATTTACACACACACACACATACACACAAATCAGACGGCGGAAGGACCACGTGGTCGATAGCCAAGCACTACTACTACTAAACCGAACAAAATAATAATAAAATGCATAGTAAGCGTAACGTAATTTACTTATAACTCAAGAGTAACGATACTTATAATTAAAATCACGCCAAGAAAATGCAAAATTTACTCAACTAGAAAAATACTAAAATAATCTAACTTTGTGACGGAACTTTAATAATTCAGAAGTCCTTGTTTGTGACAAAGCTTGGAGCATTTTGTTAGGTGATTGTCTTGCGAGTAGTTTGCTAAAGGCAGACTGAATAAATGCGACGGCAGCCGGTAGTAGAAATTTATTCCAAAACTTACTAAACCCAATACAAATTTTCACTGTAGTAATTTTTCTTAAAATACGAAAAGCTTCGAGGAAATGTTACTTTGCAAACAAGAAAGAATTACAATAACCTCCGGCGGTCGCCATGTGCGACAGACCTCTGACGAAGAACGCCCAAAAAACATTTTTTGTGTTAGCAGACGAGCGCGAAAAGAATCACTCTCACACGGAGTGTTAATATATGCAACTTAATGTACGTGTGAATGAAGATAACTAATCAATTTTAATTAATAATGCAAATCAGTTATACCGTCATTTCCAACCCAAAAAGTTTTTCAAGTATGATCAAAATTACGAAACGATCAGCACAATCCACAGAAAATTAACGAATAAGAAACACTAGTTTCTAATCAGCACTAAATGCGACTAAGTCATCATAGTTATAGTAACGTAATCTGAGAAATATATTTTACCATAGTTATAAAGTACCTAAAATATCCAAAAGCAAACAAACTCAATTAAAACATAGTACCTAACATGTTCATGAAGGTGTATCTAATCCCCTATATAACTGGGAGAAGCACTAAAGTAACTCCTGCGAACTTGCTGAAATATCTTTTCTTAAAAAACAACACACCAAAACCAAACCAAACCTAATCTCATAGACACAATAACACAAAACAACATCTAAATATATTTAACATAATCTATATTACCAGAAAGACCAATTAGGATGATGGACTTTGTGTCTTTCGCATTCCATACACCACAATCTTTATTATTTATGTCAATTAAACAATATGTCAATGGAGATACGACTTGAGCTACGATAAAGGGTCCTCTATATATAGGAGCAAATTTTGAGGTAATATAGTTACTAGCATTAGACAACACAAAATTCCGGTATAACGAAAACACACTTGAAAGCGGCGGGTTTATACACAGCACGATCAATTTGAATGTTTTCGGTATCTAATTTATTCTCATTCTCAAGAGATAATTCTAGACGAAACATAACGAAATTCGGAGTGAATCCTGTTACTTCATGTTTGAAAGAACGGATCGCATAAACCACTTTAGGGAGGTATTGGTCCCAAATTCGATTATTGTCATGAACATATAATGCTAGCATAGTTTTTATAATGCGGTTGACACGTTCGACGCGATTCGTTTGAACGTGATATTGTTTTATAAGATAACTTGATGTTGCATTGTGATTATCTATGATGATAGTGGATAGCATGCCGAATAATATATTAACAATTTCTTCTAAAATTTTAACAATACCGGTGGCAGTTGCTGATACTAGTACACACAATCTAAAGCAGTTGAATACTGCTAAAACCTATGAATAGCCTTTTGTAGTACGAGGTAATGGACCCATGAGATCTACAGTTTTAAATTGTCAAGGTTTCGATATGGTTGTAGCCTTACTTAGACCCGAAAAAGATATTTGTTTAGATTTCGTGCGGATACAAACAAGACATTTATTTAATATATGGCAAGGTCGGATTTAGGATGTTTTCAATAGTGTTTATTATACCGGGTGTCTCAGACCACCCGTACCAGCCTTTTATTTCGACAACGCTTGGTCGAATGTGACTGGGACAAAAAAATTTATTACCAAAGTGAACCCAAGGAATCCACTGATGAATTTATATTTTACCGGAATAATCCGAAAGTACCCGGAACCGGAAGTAACTTTAAAATTTCAAATGGCAACATAGGTCGAGTATGGTATTAATTGATAGGTCTTTTTAAAAGAAACAACTTTTATTAAAATGTTTTTTGAATATTTTGCATATTTACAAAAATAAACGAGAAAAACTAAATTGATAATTAGTTACCCATTCAACACTCAATTTCCTCAAGTAGGCTTTGCTTTTTGTTATGTCAAAATAATTGACGTTCGTGAATATTTGAAGTAAAATAAATTATTATTATCAAAGTATTGAATGTGTCAACATGGTTTTTACAAACCTCAAAGGTTTGGTGAATGCGGTTAAAAGTATAATGCTGCTGAGTGAATTTATGCTGAGCGATACCCTCAACGAGCCAATCAGTTAATGTTTTTCGGCGCTTTGCAGAACGAGTTAAGACAACTAGTAAGCTACAGCTCAGCCACAACAAAGGTCGAAGTATGAGAAAACGTGTACAAGATTAAAGAACACCAGATATTCTTGTAGCCATTTCTCTGGACTTGAACATCTCGACTAGAAGAATTGAAGATGCTGGAATAATTCGCTCCACTACTTGAGAGTTTTAAAAACAAACAAATTCCATCCATATCATATCTCTCTACACCAGAAATTTGAAGTGCGGGATTTTCAAGATAAATTGAATTTTTGTGAATGGTTGTCTCAAAAAATTATAATTTCCATCACAAAATTTATGGACAGATGAGGCGACATTCAAAAGCAACGAAGTTGTTAATTTACATAATGCTTACTATTGGAGTAATGAAAACCCTCATTGGTTAAGAGAAGTTGATAATCAACACCTGTGGAACCTTAAAGTTTGGTGTGGTATTTTAGGAAAAAAAATTATTGGTCCGCATTTTTTCGATGGTTTATTAAACGGAGCTAAATACACTGATTTTTTAGACAATAATCTTATTGACCTTCATTACGCAAGCGTTTCTCGTCAAACCTTTGATCGCCTTTTCCCTGATTGATGGATTGGAAGGCTAGGACCATTTCCATGGCCACCTCGTTCTCCTGGCATAACGCCTCTTGACTCCTTGAGGGGACGTATCAAAGACCTAGTCTATAAAGAGGTTTCAACCACGAGAGATAATATAAAAGAGAGGATACGGAACGTCTGTCGTTCACTTATTGAAGATGAGATTCTACGGGCCGTACGACGTTCGAAATCGGCTACAAAGATGCATTAATCAAGAAGGAAGGGCAATTTGAACATATCATAAATAATTGAATAGTTGTTTTAATTATCATTTACTTTATATTCGTTCTGCAAGGCGCCGAAAAACATTTTTTGACTGATTTGCTCGTTGAGGGTATCGCTCAGCATAAATTCACTCAGCAGCATTATAGTTTTGGCCGCATTCACCAAACCTTTGAGGTTTGTAAAAACCATATTGACACATTCAATACTTTGATAATAATAATTTATTTTACTTCAAATATTCACGAACGTCAATTATTTTGACATAACAAAAAAGCAAAGCCTACTTGAGGAAATTGAATGTTGAATGAGTAACCAATTTTCAATTTAGTTTTTTTCGTTTATTTTTATAAATATGCAAAATATTAAAAAAACATTTTAATAAAAGTTGTTTCTTTTAAAAAGACCCATCAATTAATACCATACTCGACCTATGTTGCCATTTGAAATTTTAAAGTTACTTCCGGTTCCGGGTACTTCCGGATTATTCCGGTAAAAAATAAATTCATCAGTGGATTCCTTGGGTTCACTTTGGTAATAAAAAATTTTGTCCCGGTCACATTCGACTAAGCGTTGTCGAAATAAAAGGCTGGTACGGGTGGTCTGAGACACCCGGTAGATACGAACGCAGGTTTTAAAAATACCTCCAGGGCCGCAAATAAGAGTATTATGATTTAAGTGTATTATTTCACTTCGTTCTTCTTTCGGTACAACCCTTTTCCAATTATTTTGTTCATTCGTTAAGGCGGTATAGCGTGTGTTTTTACGTATTTGAAACTTTGATCATTACTATCGATGCGCCAAGTAGGATGACGTTTCGGATGTTTACGAATCTATTCTAATATACTAGGGGTCTTACCACTTTTCGCACACGCGATCGACTCTATAACAGAGACAGTAAAGCAAATCGAGAACAATTTGTTCTTTTCCCTTTCGGTCGATAATTTTAAAATCATACGGCTGTAATCGTAAAGCCCACCTCGCATGTCGTTCTTGTGGTTTTATTAAGGCGGTGCAACCAAAGTAATGATTGGTGATCGGTGATAACCTTGAAATGAAATAATAGTGAGGCATTTGCGTTCCGTTGTTGAATAATTTTGTTCCTGATTCGAAAAAGAGCACGATAAATAAATAAACAACTCTTTCGCAGTCTTCGAAAATGTTTGTTAATATTGCGCCAAGACCCTAGGCGGATGCGCCCGTTTCTAATATAAACGTACATTCAAAATCCGGGCAATGCAATACAGGGGCTGTAAATGAAAATTCTTTGATTAATCCGCAAAATGTTTAGACCAAATTCCAGCGGACATTCTTTTTAGTTAAATGTGTCAGCGGTGCGATGAGATTAGAAAAATCGGGTACGGATGGTCGGCTCCAAGAGGCAGAGCCTATAAGAGAACGGATTTCACTAACATTGCTACGTGAACGAATATTTATTATAGCTTTTTATGGGTTAGGATGGAGACAGTGAACATCAACAACAAAGTCCAAATATTTAATTTGAACCCGACAGAATTTACATTTCCAGAAGCTAACTACTATACTAATCCGACATGAAGGCGTTCGAATACGAAATAAAGAACTTCTAAGTATTTTTCAAAGCCTTGGGTAACAATAACGATGTCGTTGAGGTAACAGAAGGCTATACCAGAATGTCACGACCTAAAACTCGATTTATTAGGTATTTTTAAGTACCGGGAGCGCTAGTTAACCCAAAGGGCATAACTTGAAATATGTAAAGGCCATTGGCGACGCATATTGCCATATAATCTCTACTATATATTTCCTGCGATAAGAACTTACCAATATGCGCTTGTGATATGTAAAAAACTCAAATATTTCGCGTCGCGTAGTTTGTCAAGAATATTCAAAATGAGGGGTAAAGGTTGGGCATTCTTGTTCGTAATGGAATTTAATAAACGATAATCGACATACAATCTGTATGTTTTGTCATTTTTAGGAATACGGCACACAGGCGAAGGCCAGGGGCTTTTGCAAGACTCAATAAGTCCTTCTTCTAATATGCGTCGATTAACTTTGTTTTAGCGGAGAAACGGGATAATATCAATATTTGATAGGTATAGTACCGGTAACTTCTATTTCATATTCTGCGAAGATAGTATGGCCTAAATGCGTACCCATTAAAACCTTTTTGTCTGATATCAATTTATCTAAACGGAGCATTTGTGCGGCTGTGAGTATGTCTTGAGTTTGCCAAACATTTTCTTTAAATTAAATTCTTTATCAGACTGAATGTTTTTGCGTCGTTTCTCGAAGCGATAGTTTGTGACGTACGACAGAACATCCAACGAACAAACTATAAGTCGAAATAACTAATACAGATTAAGCGTCTTATCTTTAGTTGAAAAAAAAATGCGATGGGTAACACAAAAAATAATTATTAAAGTTGGGCGTCAGCTTCTTGCAATATTTGTGATTGATTTAACTTAATACAATATTTGTGATGTGCTTTAAACCGGACAAAATAATAATAAAATTAATAACAATAATTATAATGAAAATCACGGAACATAAAATAAAGTACATAAAAAAGTGTGAGATTGTAACGCGGCTAATTAGATAATAAATGAAATACATTAAAACAAGCAAAACAACACACCTAATATTTAATAATAAACGACATTGAAATAAAAGCAGAGGAAAAATAATATGACGAGTTAAAGAGGTTGACTATCTAGGAATAAGGATCCAAGAAAATCTAAAATGGGACAAACACATTACAAACTTAGTAAAACAAAACACAAAAACTATAGCTGCAATCAAAAAAAAACACTATATTCCCCAATACCGTTAGCCCGAGATTGGGCGAATGCCGTACCCTAATTCCCGAAGTGAGGACAGAGGAAGAAACACCATACTACAGACCCATGCTATTCATAGAATAATTTATTATATAACTATTTATATGCATTATATGTAGTAATAAAGAACTGTTATTATTAAAAAAGGTACTTATCGTTTCGGGGTGTTTCTTGTCGATACGTTCAGGGATGGTGATGTACTTCAAACACAGCAAAATACCTGAGAGGGGAGGAAAATGTTGCAGGCCTCTCTGCAGAATGGCGCCAGAAACGAACATCTGAAATTTCAACACGATATGGTTGTGTAAAGTGGTTTCAGTATTTAGCGCCGATAATTTATTACCGCATAGCTGTTATCTTTGCTTTAGCTCACGTATTAACTGTTAATGTTGCTCTACGTGTTAGCTGTAAAATAGCTAATTAGCTCTTAATTAGCTGTGACATAGTTATGACTTAGTTGCGACTAATCTGCGATTTGGCTCTATTGAAAAACAGATGGAGAAGGGCTTAGAAAAATATTCTAACAAAAACTGATTTGATTGACTCACCCCTAGTTGGTAGCGGGAGCTATTTTTCACGCGATTGTTTTACGAGTAGTTTGCACACTAAATCCAATCCAGCGAATTTCACTATACTAATTTTTCTTAAAAATACAAAAAGCTTCGAGAAAAGTTTACTTTCCAAACAAAAAGAAAGTACAATACAAAATTATTATTAATAGTAATTTAGAGAAAACTTTTAATCAAGAGGGCCCTATAATTTTTGATAATGCCAGAGGCAAAACCCTTGCTCACAATGATTAATATTAGGACGTACTTGACACAGGGCGAAAAGAAGTACCAACATCGTTTGGCATAAAATTAATACCTAAAATGTTTAACCAATCAGACAGTGAGGAAACTAACAACGGGTAGAGAGAAGATACTATTAGGTTCAATCGTGCATTTGGGTTAATTCCCAACAAATTAAAAACATTGATTCCACTATCCCGAATTTTACATACTTAAGGCACTTTGGCTAGATCAACTGTTTTCTAGATGCTTTACGTAATGAGTCCGCAATATTTTAGTAAAACGAATATCCTAAAAAAATTATCGGGTGTACGTCAACAATTTAATCTTGCTGTAGTAGTCTTCTAGGACTACTTCAAGAAAATAGAATCGGTGTAGCAATACATTTAAGAAAAATAATTGAATATAAGAACTGAAAGTTACAATATTAGTGTTAATAATTCTGAATCAAAAATGCATAACCCATTTATCGCAAAACAACAAATTAAGAGAAGAAATATCGTACTTATCGTCTTACACTTAGGCTTAGACATTTCATTAGATAATATATACTGATTTCCAGTCAGTATGCAATTAACTGTCATTTTTGAAAATTAGTTGTTAATGATTTCCTTTTGAACTTGAGAACAATACCAAGAGTACTCCAACATCAACAAATAAAATAAATTATAAACAGAAAATAGGTATTTTTAAGAAGCAAAGTTTTAAGAATAATTTTAATACATAAAAACAAAACTCTGTTTTGATAAAAAGTTCAAACATTAAAATAATACTCAAATTATATGATTTCTGTAGAATCGATTTTAATAAGTAAAAAAAAATCATATTCATTTCGATTTAGCCCCATTACAATCTTAGAATTTATTGTAAACCTTACCCAGTAATTAATTAAACCTGGGTATTTTTCTATAATCTCTAAGGTTTGTTATTGGTTATAGAAATAAGATTAATTTGAGAAGAAAATGGAATCGAAAAAATGAAATTCTAAACTATATATATATATTTTTCAATGCCTGGCGGTGCTTTAGTACGGGGAGTAGTTGTTTTAACTGTTAACTGGAGTTTTTACATTTATTGTAAAACATAAGTGCAGTAATGCTCATAGATATTTAATTTATCTCACTATTAATTTTCATTATATATATATATTTTTATTATCAACTTTTGTTATTGTTATCAAGAAAGAGAATGGGAATCAAATAAATAAATAAATAAAAAATAATTTAAAGTTTAATATTAAAATTTATAAACGAAAGCATGCGATAGGCATGAACAGTTGGTAAGTAAAAAAGTAGAATGAATAATAATACTAGAAATATAAGTACTTATAATTAGTTTATGCCAAATTATAATAATGTAGAGTCATAATGTATCTATATTTTATTGTTAACCAAATAAAAATTGAGTTAAAGAAATAATGTTTCTAAATATTTTCGGTCAAATTTATCTTCTTTTATGTTAAAAGACTAATAATCAGACAATAATAATGTATGTATATTTTTTGTATGAATAGAATTATCAGTTAAAAATAAATTATTTAAAATCAATACTTTAATGGATGTTGATATATCAAATTAATGTAATATAAATTATTTACTTTATTTAGTATATTAAAGTAACTGCAATTTTCTGTTACATATTTTATTTTTATATTTTAGGATAAGTTTATATTTATAATAAATATATTTTATTTAATATAATAATTTACAAATTTAAAGTACATTAAATAATTATTTTAAAATTTCTTTTTTGCCCATATCAGTGCAATAACGATTATAAATTAATTTCATAATGCGTTTTCAGAAAAAAATACACCCGGTCATTCTGCAATAAACGATTGAACTATATAAAATATCAACATATGAATAACCATTACATGATCTCATTATCGATAAGGTTACCTATACAAATCCTTAACCTGATGAATAAAGGTTATATTTGAAAGTCCCCTGCGTGTAAAATTGAGACACAGGCAGTCGTGTCTTTCACGCATTCAAATTTGAGCCAGTGTAAACCAAGCCAGCTCAACCCTGAATGTGCATTGTCCAATCTGATAATAAGCGTAATTATTTCATTCGGCCACGTCATAAATGTCTCATTTAATAAGCTAAATGGCGCATTCAAATGGTTATGTTTGGTAACTACGTTTCATATAAAAGTTGCATACTGAAATGATTTATGGCCCACAATACTGTTATTTATGCAAGGCGAAATGAGGATATTAACTCGTTCCGTACTGTCACATGTCTAGCTTTATTACGGACACCGGGCAATAACAAACCGTTTGTCACGACTGACCTTTTCCAGTCAAAACTTTAATGTCTAGAAATTATCGATGTATTTTTGTAGTATTCACATATACTCGTACGATTTACCGTTTAGCGGGAGAATTCACTTTTAAATGACCGCGACGAAGGATATTAACCTACTGACAAATCGTAGCCCTTGACTTACGAAAGGACATATATCTTTAATTACACGAGGACTAATTTAAATCAATTCATTTGTATTAAATAATAATGCAAATGACCTAATTTACCAGATATTGGACAATGTTTCTCATTTGATATAATTGACTGAATAAATAAACCATTAATTATTCAAATATTCCGTGTCTTTTTATTCAACTTATCGTACACTGATTTTCGAAAAATGGAGCTTAGACATAAAATAACAAGACCAAGGTAATGCATATATAATTGTAGAATTTGTTAAATATATGCAATGTAAAATAACATAATTACTAAAAAGAATAGATTATATATATTACAGTGGATATAAAAGAGGAGACAATATTATAAAATTATTTAAATATAGGTAGACGATAAATAAAATAATATTTTAGGTTCAATGACTACCGATTCGGGGACTGTTTTCATCCTAAATATGTATAATTTTTATAACTTATATTAAACTTATTATGCAATGGAATAGGACATCAGCCTTGTTTTTATTTATTTTTTAATTATTGTGCTAAAATATGTTCAGTAGTTAAACAGAAAAAACAAATATTCGTGTGATTAATATGGTTAATTAACTCATCTATAGTTAACTTGCAGTTGAATATACGGGTATTTTATACATATTTTTTTAATGTTTAACATTCGCCTTTTTGATTTTTTGATTTAATGTTCCGGAAATGAATTACATTATTTAATACAGTAATAATAATAAAACGAGGTTAAATTCCTTTCTTCACTGTTTTTATTTAAGCACTAAATGTACATTTCGGACACTATGTGTCCATTATCAATAGTTGATTAACAAATTTTACAAAGGTGTCGTTACATTTATAGGGTACACGGATTAATGGAAAAACCTAAAAGTAATTATCTAAGTACAGGCTGATTATGCTTCTTAAAACTAGCCGCTTGTTGGTAATGCCACAGTTTCATTAGCGCTAATTCTGTGAGAGATTAAGTCTAGTAGGGGGTTCTTTAATGCACTCAAATCGAAATTCAGCAGATTATAAAAGTTCTTTTTCATTTCGATCGCTTCTATCATATTTAAATTGTAAGATGTAGATTGTTTTAATAAATCTACATTATTTTTATCAAATTTATGTCCTGTATCTAAAATTAAGATTTCTAATGTGGTATGAATGTTCTTTAAATCTAGTGATAACGTTTCTTCTCGTTTGGCCTATATATATTTTATTACAATTATTACAACTAATAGAATAAATTCCCGATAATGATAGTTTGTCTTGCTTATCAAATGTGTTGCCTAATAATCTGCTGAGTTTCGTATTTGAGTAATAAGCCGGGGTAAGATCGAATTTTTTGAAAATTTTGTTTAGTTTCTGATTAATTTGTGGGACGTGGATTATTTTAATGAATGATTTATTTCTATGTGTGTTGTTCTGTTCTAATGTAGTTATTGATTGAATTAAGCGTTTTCTATTATGTTTGTTAATGATTTTATTAATAGTGTGAATGTTGTAACCAAGGGATGTAGCAATTTTACGTATGAGGTTGAATTCGGTCTGTCTGTTTTGTTCTGAGATGGGCAAATGAGTTGCTCTATATATCATACTATAAAAAGCGGATAATTTATGTTTGAAAGGTGAGTGAGAGCTGGAGTGTATGTAGTTAAACGTGTGAGTAGATTTTCTGTAAATGTTGAATTCTAATTTTCTAATATTTTTAATTAATTAATTAGCGCTAATGAAACTGTGGCATTACCAACAAGCGGCTAGTTTTAAGAAGCATAATCAGCCTGTACTTAGATAATTACTTTTAGGTTTTTCCATTAATCCGTGTACCCTATAAATGTAACGACACCTTTGTAAAATTTGTTAATCAACTATTGATAATGGACACATAGTGTCCGAAATGTACATTTAGTGCTTAAATAAAAACAGTGAAGAAAGGAATTTAACCTCGTTTTATTATTAATATAATCTTCACAAAACTCAAGAACACATACATAATACAGTAATAGTTGAAGAGCGGCCCAATATATATCATGCGGAGCATGGAAGTTAAGTTAGGTTCTTATATTATAATTATTAATATCTGACACAGTTTCATATATCGAAAATTTTTGCATGCAGTATGTATCCACCCTGAAAAGTTAAAATTTTCAGTTTTTTATAAACAATTTTTGATTCACTTCTGTAATGTACTTCACATATAATTCGAATAATTTTTCTCTGCAAGCGAAAAATCTTTTCAGATGAAGCCAAATTAATATACCATTTTAGAATAAAAAAGTACATGGTATGCGGTAAATAACACCTTTAAGAGGCATCAATATTTTTAAACAAAACATTCAGTGTTTAGCAAATGTGTCACATATAAATGCGTAAATCGGGTTAGAGTTTATTTAAAATCCAAGAAATCCTGTTTTGTGCTTTATTTCCATTTAGAACAATTTCATTAGCTGTGAACCAGCAGCTCAATTTATTTTAATATCTTTAAATATAATTCAATTAACAGAGTTTCCATATTTATATTAGAAGTTAAAGCTGAGGTATTATCTGCATATAATGTTAAGTTTGCCAACAACGTATATAATAAATAATAATGGCCCTAAAACCTTTCAATACGACGCGCGATAGAAGAAGAGGTATTGACTTTTCGTTTTGTAACTCGAAATACCGGTATCAGAATATTATGATTAAGTTAGGGTATTTTTTTTGTAACACAAAAGAGCACAAACAGAGTGGCATAATTAATGATTTGTACATAAAACCTACCAACGCGTTATTGTGCAATCATTGTCACGAAAGATAAACTATTTTTTGAGTAAGTAAATTATTGGCTTAAAAATTCAAAGGTACTTCGAATGTATTGTCAAAAAAAATGGAATAATAGATATAGGTGGACAGAAAGACCGAAGGTCGATAACACAAACGGACAGACTAACCCTTATTTTAAATTAAAATATATTTGTTATAAATGTAATTATGTTTGTGATAATTATCAAAATTTATTTATCATCTTTATTAAATAAGTTATGTGGGGTGGTATTATTGCCTAATTTATTTTATAATTCTACTATTAAGGCCATAACAGAGAAGGCGATTAGAATTTGATAAATTATTAATTATACTAAAAATTCCTGATTTTCACTGTGTGTAAAGTTGATATTTAATTAATTTATTCGTATAAGGCAAAAATACTAGAATCTGTACAGAAAATTCTGCAATATACGAAGAGAAATATCTGAAATAAAATCTGTTTAGTATATTTATCAAATAAAAAAATATCAGAAATATGAGAAATGTTAGAAGGTTTAAATTAAATTTATACAGGGTGTCCCGTTAATGTAGGGAAATGACTGGACCACATATTCCTGGGGTGAAAATATGATAATTTAACACAACTTATCTATATCCAAAAATTTACGGTTAAGCCGGAATTTGTCTTCAAAGTTTCAATTTATTTTTATTTTTCTTGTTTATAAGTACCTTATTATAATGCAGCATTTAAGTTAATATGGATATTAGTGATTAACAGAAAATATAGAAAACAGAAGTACCACCACTTAAAAACTAAAATATTTTTTTATTGGTGCATCCAATAAAAACAAAAATACTGCTTGAAAGAGAATGCGATTCTAAAACTTTTTTGTCTCTTAATAATATTTGATATCTTGTACGATTTTCGCACAAAAAAATAAAATACATTTTTTTATCTAGTAAAAACAAAATCTAGTTTTCCATCAAATCGAAAATATATGTTTTTCGTCGCCGTCTTTGTTAAAAAATGTAAATTATGTTAAATAATAATTGCTGAGTGTCTTTAAATCATTTATTGTTAACTTTATTATAGTTCATAAATATTCATATTTGCAGCAAACTGAATTCTTGTTTGTATTAGGATTTTGCGAAGGAAATTGTTTAAAAAGTGTTAGATGTTGTTTGGATTTATTGTCTCAATTAAAATCTTTTAATTTTTATTCAATTGAGTAAGTTGATTTACTTATTAATGAGTGCAAAAAAGTTTTTAAATTAATTAGTCTTTCAAGAAATACATTTTTAGCTTTTATTCGAGGCACCAATAAAAAAATATTTTAGTTGTTATGTGGTGGCACTACTGTTTTTTATACATCATGTCAATCACCAATGACCATAATAACTGAAATGATGTATTATGTTATAGTAGTTATTAATAATAAATTTCATTGAAATGGAAAAAAGCGTTCAATTGTTATAAACAAAAGAAATAAACATTCTTAAAACTTTGAAGACTAATTCCGGCTTAACCGTAAATTTTTGGATATAGATAAGTTGTGTTAAATCATCATATTTTGACCTCAGGAATCTATGGTCCAGCCATTTCCCCACATTAACATCCTGTATTTATCCTGATCACGGGATGAAAATGCAATCACCTTGTTTTGATGCTCAAACTTCCAGAAATAGTAGCAATTTGAAGCTCTTACATTAGTATATAGCTGGAATGTAGAGAAAAGGCAACAGCATTGGCACTGGGCGATTCTCGGTTGTAAAAAACCAAGCCCCAAGGCTTGCCACATAATGCCGATACTGTTTCTGTAAATTAATATATCGACGAAAATTAAAAACAACAATACTATACCGCTGCATCTAGAATTATTATTTGATCTGAGTTTCTATTAAAACCACAAATGGTTCGGCCAATGATATAGAGATTACTAGATTACTAACAGCATGACGGCGGCCTGGAAGAAATTTGTGGCAAAAGTAAACGACGATCCTTGGGACAGGATGTACAGGATTGTGGCACGAAAGTTGGGTCAACCCCATCCGAATCCCAACATGCTTGTGCCAGGCTTAACGGAGGTGGTCATACGCGCCCTCTACACTGGAAACATGGATCATGCGACGCCCAGAGGCGCTCCCTCCCGATGGGACGACATCACGGACTACTTGACGAAAGACGAGATTCTAGGGGCGGTCGCCGAAATCCCAGGTCGTGAAGTTCCCGGACCCGGCGGCATTCCGAACACCCGGCTAAGGATACGAACGTTCTACCGAAGGATGGTAAACTTTCAAAGACTGTCGGAGGCCACAGGCCACTGTACCTATTGGTCCTCTAAGAGGAAGAAGACACTGCTTGGCAATTACGTTGGATGTTAGGAACGCTTTCAATTCGATCCCCTGGTCCACCATTATAAAGTAAAGATGTCGGACGTCGACAGTGTCGATTCCGATCGTTCTGCGAAAAATAAGAACAAAGTGATCAATAAACGGAGCTACTGCGGTAATGTGGCTAAATCGGGAGTGCAATGTACTCAGTGTTATAGTTTCTACCATTCAGCTTGCGTGAATAGGGTGAAAGAGTGTTGCAACATAACTCTGACTCTACCTAACCTGCAAACTGCTCCGGAACCGGCAATGGAACTAAACAAGGATGTACCTCACAAGTGTGAGTATTCAATTGAATTGTTGAAGGCTTATTCTGATCTTATAGCTGAGTTAAAGTTATCAAATAGCTTATTACTCGAAAAAATTAATAACTTGGAAAAAGAAAATAATTTTCTAAAGAGTAATATGCCATTGCTAAATAAAAATGGTCAAGAATCCACCACTCATGTCGAACACCGAAATGTAAACAAACAGCACGATATAGGCAACTCAAATTGCGATATAGTTCCAGTAATTGATAGTCAAAATTTCATTGATAATGGCGAAGTTACTCCCGCGCAAACTGAGCCGAAATGGACCGAAGTTGTATCCAGAAATCGTCGCGCAAATAATCGTGCTCAGACACCAACCGTATCAGCGCTACAAACTACACACTCTAATCAGAAACGCGCGCCCGGCCTCAAAAGAAAATCACCGGTATTAAGAGGAACAGGATCTTGGAGCGAAGATAACGATTTTAGTGCAGCGACGCAAAAAGCTTGGTTGCATATTGGTCGTGCAAAACCAGAGGCAACCGCCAATCAAATAGAAGTATTTTTAGAGAAAAAATTCCCCTCGCGAAAATTTATTGTTGAGAAATTGGAAACCGATCACAATAAATTATCGTCATTTAAACTCGGAGCCGATTTTGACCTGCTGAATGATCTCCGTGTACCTAATTTATGGCCTTCGGGCATTACTATACGATGATTTAATTTTTTTCGCTCGTCATCCACCCCCAAAGCAAACACAACAAATAACCAAAAATAATATCACATTATTGCACCTAAATGCACAATCATTACGACACAAACAAGATGAAATGGAAGTATTTATAAAAAGTCAAAGTAGAACTATTGATATTGTATGCATAACGGAACATTGGTTATTAAAAGAGGAGTTACAATACTGCAATATAGATGGGTATAGTGTACACCGTATGGAGGATGTATGATCATGCTGCGAAACTATCTACCTTTTAATGTGATTCATAATATTGAAAAACTTTCGGTTGAAAATACGTGTGAAGTGTGCGCTATAGATATACCATATTTAAAAATTTGCATTGTATGTATTTATCGTGTCCCTAATTCTAATTTTGATGACTTTATACGCACATTTTCCAAAATTGTTTCAAATACAAAACATCAACATATTATTATAACAGGTGACTTTAATGTTTGGCACTACCGATAGGGAATATTTAGCCTTCAGAGATGTAATATTTTCTTACGGCTATAAAATAACAATACAGGAAAATACAAGAAAGAACAACTGTATAGATAATATACTAATAAACAAAAATATCTGTGAGAATTTAAAATATTACACCTCAATCAGTAAAGCCGAGCTATCCGATCATGACGCACAAATAATTTCACTTGATTTACCCAAATATAACGCAGAAAAATATCGAATTGTTCAACCGATTTGCGAAGTAGGATTGAGTAAAATGAATCAAATACTTGGCGCTACAGATTGGAAATCTATTTATCACTGTAAAAACATTCATATGTGCTTTGAGAATTTTATTTTGATAATACAGAGTGCTGTTGATGTTGCATTTCCCAAAAGATATGTGAAACAAGGAGGCCATAGGAAAATAAATTGGTTTGATGATGAACTTAAAAAAATGCGAGAGAACATAATATTTTTAACTGATATGAACAATATGCATCCACAACTGCATCTAAATGCATCTATTAAAAAATCTAAAAAACAGTATAAACTAGCAATTCGAACAAAGAAAAAACTTGCAACGGATAATTACAATGTGGAATGTTCTCAACACAAAAATAAAAACAAATAGATCAATTGATATTAACCCAATAAAATTTAACGAATATTTATGTTCTGTAGCAGACAACATAACAAAGAACCTCAAACATGCTTCACCTATCTCAGATCAACAATTTAATGAACTTAAAAGCATTAATCATATCTCTGAAAATATAAGCTTCAAAATAGATCCTGTATCTGAAACTGAAATATATAATATAATAAACAACTTATCAAATTCCAATAGTGTTGATTGTTACGGTCTCAATAGTAAAATTGTTAAGCACGCACAACTCATAATTGTTCCTCACTTAACCAGGTTAATTAATGATGCCATTCAAAAAAATATTTTTCCTAAAGCTTTAAAAATATCACGCGTAGTTCCCATTTATAAAAAAGGCGACAGGTCCGATGTTAGCAACTATCGACCTATATCAATCATACCAATATTCAGCAAAATATTCGAAATAGCGCTTAAATCGAGACTTATTACTTATTTTGAAGAAAATAATCTTCTGTCATCAAAACAGTTTGGTTTCCGAGGAAACAAATCAACTGTAACTGCATTGACAGAATTTGTTTCTTTTATGTATTCCAGTATAAATGATGGCCAATATGTAAGTGCCCTTTTGTGCGATCTAACAAAAGCATTCGATTGTGTATCTCAAGAAATTCTGTTAGATAAATTAAGACATTATAAACTGGACAATAACACCATAACGTTTTTTGAATCGTATTTTTCAGAGAGGTACCAATATGTTGAGCTTAATAACGAAAAGTCACCTACATTAGCACTAACACGCGGTGTATTACAGGGGTCAGTTTTAGGGCCTTTACTTTTTATAATATATATTAATGATTTGGAGAAATACATAAATGAGACAAATCTAATATTATTTGCAGATGATACGTCAGCATTAAATTCAAACTTGAATGTTGAGGAATTATTATCTACAACAGAGGATATAAAAGTTAAGTTGAATACTTGGTTTAGAGCTAATGAAATTTCACTTAATGAATCAAAAACACAAATTATGATCTTTGGAACGCGTAACATTGAGAATCAATACAAGCAACAACGAGGTAAACTACTGGGGCTCTATTTTGAACCTACTCTAACGTGGTTTACTCATTGCGATAAACTTGCGAAGCAATAAAGTTCATTAATTTATCTATTTAGAAATATAACAGCATCTCAAAGCGTACTTCTTAATGCATACCATGCATTGTTTCACTCTAAAATGAGTTATGGCATTTTAGTGTGGGGACACTCAGCTTCATCAGAAAGAATTTTCCGACTTCAGAAAAAAATAATAAGAATAATTAGCGAGGTTCATTATAGACATGAGACTAGAGAATTATTTAAATCTCATAAAATATTGACATTGCCTGGTGTCTATATACTTCAAGCTCTTTTGTATGTGAAGACAAATTTATCAAAATATGAAATAATATGTGATAGACACAACTATAATACGCGTACGAAACATAAATTGCACAATCCGTATGTCAGATTAGACAGAACTCGCTGTGGCGTCAACTATTATGGAATAAATTTATATAATTCACTCCCTGAACATGTACGACATCTAGATGTTAAAAATTTTAAAAGATGTATTAAACGTATTTTGTTATCAAAGTGTCCGTTTAAGATAGAGGAATTTTTTAATTATAATTTTTAATTGTAAATATTATAGGTATGTTTTTGACGAGTGTAAATATTTAATGTAAATATTTTGGCACAATAAAGATAAAAAAAAAGGCCCTGCAAGAAGGGCCCCGGAGTACCTAGTGGCCATCAACGCCGACTACCTGAAGGAGCGTTTGATCCACTTCGTAGAAAACAAAGGCATGCCGAAGGTTAGGGAGGTGAAGGGATGGGTCCAGCAGGGCTCCAGCCTCGGTATCACACTGTGGAACCTGACCTACAACGACGTTTTGGAACTAGAGATGCCACGCGAGGTATATGTCATAGGCTTCGCAGATGACATCATGATAGTCGTCAGAAAACGACAGCCGTTTGGCTTGTAAGACGCCATGCGGGCAGTGTAGCAGTGGGCAAAACGACCAAGTACCTGGTGGTTACAAGAGAAACGAACCCCGTTGTGTAGGCGGCGGCTGAAGGCCCCGAGCCACCAGGGCCATCTCGGGTCTACTTGCGAACATCGTCGGCCTGTCCGAGGGCAAGAGAAGACTACTGCTGTGAGCTGTGCCAGCCAAGCTAGTGTACGCCGCACTCTTATGGCTGTCTCCGGACCTCTAGATCGTAGCTGGGGCAGGACTCGTAAGCGAGGATGAGGAGGAAGATACCGAGGACGAAGACGGATAAAGGGGCGGAGTCGAAGAAGAGGTGATGAGGAAAACCAAGTGAAGTGTGTGACGATGCGACTGGTATTCCTGTCTTATCGAACTGACTATCGGTCGACCAGCATGATTTTCCCTCCGCGCAATTGTTTAAAGTGGGGACGGTGAATAGACCACAGTAGCAGCACTGAAGATCATGCGACTTTAAGTGGGATTAAGTCCATAAAAAATAGTGAACGAGTAAGAACTGTGAACAAAACCTTTGATTACATTTATAAGATTATACTAGTTTTTTTTGTGGCTGGAAGGTGGAAAATCTTTTATAGACGGGGTGTGGAACTGGTATACCCACTAAAAACCACCTCCCCAAGTCGGGTGTTTATTAAACATACTGCAAAAATTAAAGAGGTTATTTCTTGGACTATTCTAATAATATTTTGTACTTTGATGATTTTTGAAAATCTGCTTTCTTTCAAAGATTTTTAATATTTTTTAAACTATTAATGTAGTCGAAAAAAATATAGCATACTACACCCGCTTTACTGAGTGCAAATTATTACAAAATTCAATTTGCTAAGAAAGTATTTTAATCACTAACAGAAAGCAAGTGCAGACATCTAAAAGAAATACATTTTAAATTTGAACGACAAAATTATTTGATTTCGATTCGTGATTGATCCTTGGTAGCGATCGGATTTGTTTAGCTTTAAATGCTATACAAATGCCAAGAAAACTGATACGTTTTATTTATGGAATTGGAGATGATAATTTATTACAAGCTAGGTGGTTGTACAATTAACGATTAATGTTCGTTCCAAAGTATTTATCAATGTCTTCATGAAACTGGCACATTGAAACGATAACGATGTGAAGGACCAGGGAGGCCAATGACAGTAAGGAAGTTAGAAATGGAAAATAATGTACTGGACATGATAGAGGTAATTCCAAGTACTTTTACGAGTAAAATTGCAAATACTTTATATGCAACTAATTTGATTGTTTAAAAAATTCTTAGAGACTATTTTTTATACTCATTTCAGATATAACCCATAACTTCTTCCTGCTGTTTTTTACGTATTGCATTATGTTTAGTGTGGTTTCCCGTGAGTTTTTAACAAACGGAGATTGCTGGATGGGTAGAAGTGGTCTTCACTCATGGCCTGCTCGATCATCGGACTTTAACTCCCTGGATTATTTCCTATGGGGTTATCTAAAGGCAGTAGTTTACACTACTCCAGTAGAATATGTGGAAGACTTGCGAAATGCGAAATAGAATTAAATTATTGCAGTCTAGCTAGAAGTAGTATTTTTAAACAGTTCTTGTAGATTAATAAATGTTACATGTACTTTTGGTAATAAAATGTCGAATAGATTGTTTGCCATATATCTTCAAAAGAAGCTCGGTTTTAAACTAATTTTGCCGTATGTTTAATAAATACCCTGCATAAGTAAATAAGTATATTGAACAAAATTCTCTAAAATAACGGACGATTTTGCTCTTAAATAGTTACTATAGTTTGGGAAATCATACAAATGTCGAATAGCCACACTTTGACTTGTATACTAAATTCCGAATTTATTTGTAGGAACAAAATATTGGACTTGATAAAAAAAAATCACAATGTAGATATGAAGCAGTAGTGCAAAGTCTATGGCGCGAGTAATGGTTAACAAAAATATTCACCTATGTACGAGTACAATCAGCTTATTTGAATGCGTTGCTAGATGATTACCAGAGGTGTACCAAGGAAATAAATACATCGACACAATAATGAATTACTGTAGTAAGTTGACGCATATACATCACCCCCAAAAAGCATCAATAATCAACAGTACGTTTAGATAAAAAAGTTATTATAAATTTAATGGGTAATTCAATAGTATGGTATGCATGAATAGAACGATAAATCTCTATTTGTTGCAATTACTCTCTGATTAGACCAAACATTTGTAACTGTTTTTGCTTGTCTATCGATTAACAGTAACTGAAACAATTAGACAGGGTAAATATTGCTTGTGATTTGATGTTTGGTCGCGTATTGGGATATGAAATGGTAGAAGAACATTTATTTTGTTTGTGATTTAAGATGCAGAATATATAAAATATAAAGTTCTCTCTAATATTCCACGAGATCAAAACGATCAAATAAAAACAATTACTGCGTAAAGGATAAAAACAATGGCTATAAAATGAAAATATAGTATGGTTATTTAATCTTCAACGATATTAGGCCTTTCTACAGTCGCAAACCAATAGATGTTTATTTTAAATTCCAACCGCTTATACAGGGAATTAAATTTTGACTTTTAACAGTCATTACTCATTAAAATTGTTGGAGTTTTAATTTCTACTAAGAGAAATCAATAAGTTGGCTGTTAAAAAACTATCCTGTGGATAAGATCATTCGGACTCAAGAATAACCAAGTATACTGACCACAATAATTGTATCATGTAAAATATTACAACTTATTAGATATTACATTAAAATATATAAGATTCGAACTAGATAGTTGGAACTCTAGTTTAATAACTATATTATTATTATTAATATCATTACACAAAATTGCCGATGCCTGGTTCCAAAATTAAGGTCAAGAGATGAATCCTTGAGAGTAACTGTAACAGCATGAATAATTCTCAACATTACTTTTAATATTCGTTTATAAAAAAAATAAATACATCTCATATCACGTAAATGTTCATGCCTCGTATTCTAATAATAGCATTGGTTATGAAACTGTTTACCAATAATACGAGCATTAAAATTTTAACTACGTTCTTTTTTTAAATTTTAAACACGGTGCAATGATCTCTGTTATTATTTCACCAACAAAGGATATTACGACGATTTTTTTTGATTATTCGTTAATTTAAATAATTAAAATATTTCGCTGCAATTTATTTTATATAGTATTTAATTTCATTATTCGTACATAAAATTATCGCAATTATTATAAGAAACATATAGTAATAACAAATTTATAAAACATACATTCAACGTGTAAATAATGTTTCGATTATTAAATTATTGTAATTAAAATGACAGAGGTTTTTGGTTCTCTGTCATAATTCAATTGAAATAAAATAGTCTTATTTAAATAATATATTTGCAGAGGAAATCGAATTATATCACATAAACTAAAATTTCTGTTAAATGTAGACAAAACAATTTTAATTTTTTTTTAAGGATTGATGTATGCGAGTGAAGGATAATTACAAATATTTGTATTTCCAATTTATAATTTTTTTCGAATTCTGTTATCTAAAGTATATGTCAAATATAAAATTCTGTAATAAATTTGTAATCATATATACATTTAAATATATGATGTAATAATTACCTGTAGACCTTTTAAATTTATATTATCGAATTTTAAAAAGCAACGTGACGTTATAAGGAAATTCAGTAATTAATATATACAATCATTACACATGAATTCCATTAAACTAAATTAGAATTTAAATTCCGTTCTTACTGTGATATAAAATAAACTCTTATAATGATAATAAAGCTAAAAACGATAAATAGTAAATACAAACTATACGCAATTACTTTAAAATCTAAATATTTTGTGTAAACAAGATACACAAATTGAAACCACATCTAATATCTACAATACACACAAAGTTATTTTTTTATTATCAACGCGAATCGTAAATTAATATTTTGCGTCTTTAGCGACCGTCGTGATCTAATTGAAGGGATTCATGACGCCTACTCGATCCGGTTTCATTGTTCTCAAGACCAGAGTGTGTAACATTTCTGAAAATTTCATCATTTGCAAAAAAATCTTTAAAAAATCCCGATTGAAAAATGTATAAGGATGTGGGTACTAATTTGACATTTGCCGGAGCGAATTTTAATGATGGTGATTTTTGGTTCTTTAATTTTTAGATGTCTTGTTGTGATTCACAACACTCAACCTTGAAAGTACATTATGCACTCTAGTGGTGAGAAATGCAAACACTTAATTACGCCGTGAAAGAATATTGAAGCTTTATGTGTAATTGGTTTTGTTGTTACGTGGCATTGGTATTTTAGAATTAATTGTCTCTTGGTGGAATTTAACGTTTCGAAGTAAATTAATCTCTATTACATGCAAAATGTTACAATTAGAACGTTAAATATCATTCGATAATATTTTAAAAGTAATAAATTATAATTGCCAATTATATTGTGTTAGTAAACCCATTATTTTAGTATAGAGGAAAACATGCATTTGGGCTCAAATTTCGGACTTAGTAAAATTGTGAATACATTGAATTTCTATTTTAGAACGCTCTATAAAATTACGAAGATTATTTTATTTCTCAAAATAATGGGGCTCTTCGAGGAATGTGTTTATCTAAGCTCACCATAGAAAAGGAAGATGTGCGGGTAACATCTTTTCACTAACTTTCCTTTAAGAAATATTTTCATTAATTATATTACAAAACGGCTGTATGATCTGTAAGTATCGCAATATATAAGAATCTGATATATGATTTGAATATGTTACTAAATTAACGTAATTTGGATATTGCCATTGTTTGATGAAAAATATCTATGACTATTTAGAAAGTGGAAAAATTCGTATACTGTAGCTGAATTACTTAAAACTAATTTAGTATATTTTTTAGGAACTACTACATTTTTGCGGTGAAAAAACTAGATAAATTCAATAATTTATCTTAGTTATGCCATCAGTAATACAAATACAATCCACTGGGTATCCAGCTTAAATCAAACCTATTGATTTGAATATTTAAAACATATGATTACCTATACGTGCTATTTGTCTCCAATATTTGTGATATTTCTATTTCGAATAAAAATTATAATAACACCTTGAATGAAATTATAAACAGATTTTACCTTATACTTAAAATTTGTCAAACTAGTGGATATCCTAGAGTTATGGATTGCGCCAAAAGGAGTGCAAGAACTTAATTGTTGATAGCAAGGTGTTTATTGTTGCTCAACTGTCTTGAATTCTTTAGTTTATAAAACATGAACTCGCTGAACTCTTGCAGAGGCGTTTAATGAAAGCATTTGTACTTATTTTTATAAGGCTTTTAACCTCATGAATCAGAAGTTTCTTCTTGCTAATCTTCCTTTTTGCGATTTTAGAACATATTTTATTACTTAATTTAATAGTAATTTAAGTGAGCATGTTTACCCTGTTAAGATAAATTAAATATTGTTCAAGGTCGTGGACAAAACCTCAAGAAACTCTCATAGATGATAGTGTGGCCTGATTAGGTCTGATTTTGTTGAAGGACATTTTCTTTATTACTAGAAGGCCATTCTTTGTTGTAGATGATTTTAACGCTTTAAAAAAATCATGAACAAGATTGTGTTTGTCTACATGATTTAAATGATTTATTTAATTATACCGATTTATAATGCTATTAAATGAATTTTTGTAAATATATTTTACTTATACAACTGACTATATACAGTATATATTGAAAATTAGTAATGTTTAAACTTTATATTAATTCTGTAATTTACATGATAATGTAATAATCAGTTTACTCACCTAGTTATTTTAATTATTCGACTTTAACTTGTAATCTAAATTTAAATTTCCATACCCATAAGTTAAAGTAAAGTATAATCTATAAATTCACTAAAACATGCCAAAAAATCATTGAAATTTAAAGTAAACATAATCACAGACATAAAAGATATTCAAGTAAAAAATACTGACTTTACTGACAAAACAGATACTTATGACCATTTATTAGTGATAGATTAGATTAGAAGCTGACTTCCACCGATATTACCTCTCTCTATTTTAAATGACTGTACTATTTATTTCTCAATAGACAATAAATGCCTTATTACAGAGAAAATTATAAATATGTTACATAGTACTCTTAAATATAATAAATTAATTAACTTTCAATTAACTAGCGGAAACAAGAAATAGTTACAATAAGCACAATTTTAAATCAATTTTGAATATAATTAAAACACTTTGTTATTTCCTTACTTCACTTTTATTTTTAACTGTCAGATGTATATTTCGAGTACCATGTACTCATTATCAATGACATCTGTACATATAGTGATAACTTCACACAACTCACATAAAACCGTGAACAATTTTGAATAGTGTATAGTTACAATTGTATATATCGACGCCATATTGTACATCATGATAATAGCGGATCATTTTATACAATAAGTAGTGATTCGTATGCGGCGATTTATACTGGAGCGATTGTTTGTGACGGAAGACAATTCTTGGTATATTTAGTTCAACTAAAGTTAGAAGGTAGGAATTATCAGATAAGTTATGAAGTCAATAATTGATACTATTTTGTGTTTAGTGTGGACAGATTTTTGATTAAATTCATTTAGTAGTTCATGATAGGAATAATTAAAATTTGGGTAATTGCCGTGCTTAAAAAATATAAGTACTATTATTAATATATTTTGTCTAGTTTAGTGACCAATCTGTTGCAAATACATAATTTTAGATATTAGTAGTGATTGATACAAACTGAGAATAGGAGCAGTCGATTTAAATTCGCGCCTATTTCTGATGATGAAACCAAGTATTTTGCAACAAACCTGCGTAGCCTCCTCTACGTGTGTATTGGACTTGTCATCAAAATATACTCCCAAATCTTTAATACAATGTCTACATATACTTATAGAGTTATTAAATTTATAATTATATCTCCCCCTTTCTAAGTAATCAAATATGAATTGGGTTATATTTATTAAATTAGTTTGAGTTGATTTCTTTTTTATAAATCCATGTTGATTAGTGTTTAGGATGTTATTTATTTTTGAATATATATATTCAGTGATAATTGATTGAAAAACTTTAATAAAATTGGATATAAGTGCAATAAGTCTGTAATTTCCTATGTTGGCCTTGTCTCCCTTTTATATGACGGGGTAAATTCGTGAAGTCTTTCAGCAATCAGTGAAAATACCGTTAGATAATATTATATTAAAAATATGTGTTAAGGGTTCAACAAAATAGGTGGCAGAGTCCTTTAATAAAATTGCTGGTATATAGTCGGGATTCATAGTTATTTTTGGTTTTAACTGTCGAAGACTCCTAAAAACTTGATCCTTAGAAACATAAAAGTTTCCTAGATCGTGTTGACACGACTTTGGGGTAAAGTTGTAGCAATTGGATATATATGATGACGAAATTATTTAGGGTGATAAGCAAACTATTCCAACTAATTATGAAATAAAAATTCATCGATACATTTCCTACCCTAATACCAATTTGAATTTCTTCAAAAAAAACAACCTCATTTTTTCACTATTCTGTTATTAATATTTAAACCTAGCACCTTGAATATAGAAGTTATTTAGTACTCACTGGCATCAAGATCTCATGTATAAATATTGTCTATTACATTATAATTAATAATTATCTGTCAAATAGATTTATATGTCCAGATTAAAGTTTATCCTACATTCTCGTTTACATTTACTATTAAACAAGACATACTCAAGGAAAGTGAGTTGAAATTACTTACCTATTTATAATGAATTTGCATTCTTCTATTTTCTTTTGAAGATTCATCTATAACATCTTATGATAAAATAAAATTTCGGGTTTTGAGATAGGTTCTTGACAAGATCCGTTTCTATCGATAATATAGCCAAATTTGAGAGTCCTTTTTATCCTGTAGAATTTCGTATGAAGTTTTTAATGCGTTTTAAAACTGGAAAAAACTGCCTTCTACCGAAACACTGGTAACTGGAATAGTTAACACTAATTCATAAAGTCTAGTCGCTTCACAACATGCTTTACCTAGTTCAGTTTCTTTTAAAAAATGTAACATTCCTAGAAGATTTTTTGTAACTGCTTCAGGAGTTGTATATAAAACAAAAAGTTGAGATGGCAAAGCATAGATATCAAGAAATATTATAATTAACTTCTAAGGAATGTAGAGCTTCTTCAGGGAAAGGCGAATCTCTATACTTATTAAAATTGCATAATTCCACAAATTTTAAACCACTAAAATGTTAAAATGTGTCTCGTATTTGTTGAACCATATTGTCAATTATTTCTACAAAAAGCCGTCGATACGAAGTTGTAAGATCGCTAACTTTGTCAATTCGAAGACGAAATAAAGCCAATCCACATAACGTTAAAAAATTACCTTGCATTATTTAATACTACCAACAGACTGGGATGGCACTAGATTCAGTCTATGAGAAAAAAAGTAAACAAAAATGGCGGTATTAAAAGTTTCTTTTACTTTAGCTTGGACTACACTTAAGTGTCTTGCTATTATAGCTACTGTATCGTAGCTTTAAGCTACTAATTTCGTACCACTATTAATTTTATTTTGTACAATACTGCATACAATCTTATACATAGCTTCAGCCGTTTTGTCTGCCGTAATATCCAAAAATCCAAAAAAACTCACTCGCATTTTTTTTCACATATTGCACAACCACAGAAAGCTGGGTTAGTAATGTCTTTAGTTTCGTCTAAGATAATGGAAATAAATGAGACGTCTTTAATTTCATTTTTAATTGTTTCCAAGATTACACAACCTAAACAGTTGATTAAGTCGTTCTGAATTCGTTTAGAGATTCCGCGAAATACCGTGGAGGACTGATCCAGATGGTGGTTTAATGTGTTATCGTATTTTGCCAAAAAATGAAGTATAACCATATAATTTCCTCGGTTTGAGGAGTCATGACGTTAATTGTGCCCGCTGAAACTAGGTTCATGTTCGGCGAGATAACATGTGACGTCAATTAAAATACTCCTGCTTTTAAAAACTAATTAATTATGTTGTTTATGACTTAAACTGAGTTGAGAATCCAAACTATCTTCAATATGTGTTTTGCCGAATGCTTTTTCTTAAAATACGGATTCTAAATGAGATTTGCTTAATGCGTGTGTTTTAACGTTTTTATGCAAAATATTCAAGTTGCAATAGCCGATGGATATAACTACAGATTTGTCATTCATATTAAATAAAATACAAGGCCAACAGAACAGTTTTATAATGTTCTTGCACCCGGTTCTGTTAATAGATATTTTCATTGAAATGTCTAGTAAAGTTTTTCACTTTCGTAGTCAAATTTAAAATTTTAAAATAAAACCAAAACTACACATTCACATTCACCCATCATAATTGCACACGTGTTTTTAAACTCTACGAGCCGCAGTGATCTTAACGATTCCGCCGTCATTTTAATACTAACTGTAAAGAAGCGGTCGTGATCGCTGCTTCCAGATGAGTCTGAACTTTAAAAATATAACTGACTTATAGATCATTCCGTCATAAAGAAGCAAGAAGTAATTTATGTTCACTATGGAGCGGTTTTTCCTCAACTATACTAAATAAAAATATTGCTCTGATTTACTTTATGAAAAATCATTTTATATTAATTCTTACAAGGAAGCACTGCTTCCACCGCTTCCATGGACCGCGCGCCGCTGTTTTCCATGTAGGGTAATTGTTACAGCCTGGCTTCTAAGCATCTTGTTTACCCATTGTCGGACTTGCGTGTTAATTCCTCTTTTCTCCATTGCTTTTGCTATGTATTTAAAGGTTGTCTTGTCAAACGCCGCTTCAATGTCCAGCAAGGCCCCTAAGGCAACGTATTTGCATGGTAGGGTCCTTTCGCATCTGCTCATTAGCTGGTGGATTGATAGTTCGCATAGGCGTATTGTTGACGATGTAGTGGTGAGTCTTTTAAGCCTTTTTTCCGTATGTGCCTGTCTACAAGTTTTACTAGTAGTTTTAGAATAAATGATGACAAGCTGATCGATCTATAGGATTTAGCCTGGGAATATAAATCACGCCCTGGCTTAGGTATGAATACCACCTTTACAGGCCTCCGGCTGCTTGGGATGTATGAAAGGACAACGATATTACATAGTGATTTCCTCGGCGCTGTTATCCCCTTTTGTAGCATG
Organism: Ontholestes murinus; assembly: GCA_963969525.1. NCBI lineage: Eukaryota > Metazoa > Arthropoda > Insecta > Coleoptera > Staphylinidae > Ontholestes > Ontholestes murinus. The sequence continues at coordinate 46,795,577 of OZ018390.1, forward strand.
GTAGGATATATCCTGTCAGGATAGCGCACTTACAATAGCAACCGGAGCATCTAGAACCAGCCCCGTTATAGGTATGTAGTCCGACGCTGGAAGCCCACCACTAAAATATTGGCCCATGGGGATTCTATTAAATTACCTTTTTAATCTAAAATCAAAATGCTCGTATTTTTCACTAAACGAGCTTCCAGATAACTATAATTAGGAGTTATATAGAAGACTAACTACCTCTAAACCAGCAACCAGAATTAGGAAATGAATTAAATATTTCAATGAAGCTTTACTCGAGGAAACATAATATATACCAACCTTTACTGTAGAGTTAATTGTTAGAAGCATGCTATACATCCATCTCTGTTCAAAAGCATTTTTCTTATAATATATATATTATATATATATATATATATATATATATATATATATATATATATATATATATATATATATATATATTGGATTGATGAGGCCGTTACTTGTTGAAACTCTATATTATCACTTAATAAAACACTGACGTAATGTAAGGTTTCAAAAAATCGTTTTATTGTCCTACAACAATTGTTTCGCCACACAGTGGCTTCATCAGGTAGATGACAAATATGGTTTTTACAATTTACAGTCATTGCTTATATATTATACAACTAGGCGAACAAAATAGGGGAGGGGGGGTAATGTCGAGGTATAATAATTGCATATATATAGTATCTTACATTTATATTAGGAAAATCAAAAATTATAATTTGTTTGGACCTCGACATTTGTTCGCCTAGTCGTATAATATATAAGCAATAACTGTAAATTATAAAAACCATATTTGTCATCTACCCGATGAAGCCACTGTGTGGCGAAACAATTGTTGTAGAACAATAAAACGATTTTTTGAAACCTTACATTACGTCAGTGTTTTATTAAGTGAGAAACAATAGAATTTTGTAGCCGGATGGCTCAAAATCAATGTAATTCCATAAGAAAAATTAAGGGCATTTAAATTAATAAAACACCAATATTTAAAGAGTTTTGCTTTATTATGTACAGATACTTCTATAACTATTTTACCACATCGTTAATATATCAGGCAGATGAAGTTCTCTGATAACCAGGGTATTATTTGCTCGGATTCATTGAACAGCTTACAATCTTACGCCCATCTGACAAAAACTAGTTCAAGTCCAGTCAATTTATATTTTGGACATTCCAATCAATTACATTTTTGTATTATATAATAGATATAGAAATAACAGGTAACCATAATGAAGCATCAGATAAGGTTGCTTCTACACTACCAGCGAAAAAACCTTGCCCACCTAATTTTTATGTATACTTAGGAGTAAGACCAAAACATAAACAATGGAAAACGGCAAACAGATTGGAGTATTCACAAAGGATAAACAAGAGACATTAAAGGGTTAATTCGTTGATCTACCCAAGTTCCTTAACCTGGGGAAACAGGTTGTACTTATAAAACTGAGTATAGGTGTCATGTACACCTTAAATCACTGTATTTACCTGCATTAGGAGATTCACCATAATGTACCACATGCTAAGTATAGAAGAAGAAAAACATATTTGAAGAATGTAATGATAATACAACTAATATATTGATTTAGCTTTGGTATTTACTTACATATCTCTATATAATCTTATACAAAGGCGACATGACCTTAGTCGACCATGCCATAAAAATAGTGTTTCATACAAAAGTTTAATGTAGAGTAAAGCTTCATAAGTAGTTATTATGCTAGGAAACTGTATATGAGTTTTCTATTCGCATTTTTATTTATTTTTCCACTAAGTCACTTTTATATAAAAATATTGTGTGAGGTTACAAAATTAATTATTGTTTTATGAAAATAAAGTGCTGTTATTTGGTAGATATATGAGGAAACGTTACAACTTATATTCTAAAGGAATTGTGAAGAATCGTAGAAGATAATATATGTTAATATATTCTGTGAGAGAAGTGGTACAACAAAATATATTTTTTACTTGTAACCCAGTGACTGTATTTAAATTATACCATAATCATATTATTTTTTGCTAAGTATTTATTATAAATAACAATTTAAATTCTATATTAATAATCACATCACGTTTAGGGTTGTTTAATGGAAAACCAGTAATAACGTAATAACGTGAAGTAATAATAAATGATAGTTTAAATGTCAATATATGTGTATATTTAGAACTATACTGTTTATTTAATTTAATTAATGATAAATAATTCATATCATAAGTGAAATCCTTACGAAGGCAAAGCACTAAAGGCTTTATTTTGAGTAACTACTCTTTTTTATATTTCTTTTCAATCAATAACTGAAATGAAATGCTATATTATGATAATTAACAATAATAAATTCAAATCGGAATGAATATAGCGTTCAATTGTTATAATAATATTAATTCCGACTTGAACGTAAATTTTATATAGAGATAAGTTGAGTTATGATTTATAAACATATTTTAATCTCACGAATCTATGGTTCACCTATATTAACGTAATATGTATATTAAAATCAAAAAACCTCAAGCACTTCTACAATTTGCAAATGTTAATAATTAAGTATTTATTGTAATCAAATATTACTAATAATTAAATTATATTTAATAGAATTAAAATACAACATACTGCATTAAATGTATACTAAGCAATAATTACAATAAACGCATCAATTATAAATAAATAAATCAGCAAAAAATATTTAATTTTCTAAAACTTGTAGTAACATTAATGCACTGATAAAATTATTTCGCATAATATAATTACTGTTGCGCAAATACTTTTAATAAACTAATTAGATATTATCGTGCATTCAAAATACAAAAAAATAAGGTTACTAAATAATTTATACAGCCTTTTAATCATTTCCTTTATTACATTTAATATTAAGGAAGTAATTTTGTACTTATCTATTTTACGGTTTCTCAGATTAGGATATAGTAGTAATGACCTTGTCGCGATTACAATAACTTGACAATACACATTAAAATAAAACGCGGTGCGAGTGAGTCATGGATTCGAATCAATTAGCCTTAGGATATAGAAAGTACATTAAATTATTAACGGTCACAATTGAATTTTATGCTGCAGTGGCGAATTACACGAAATACGTAATCCATAGTCAGGTCACCCGTTCGAGAGCGTTCTGGTCTTGTCACTTGGCCGCTTGAGGTGAAAAGTATTGACCGGACACCAATGCCACACTCGAATCCCATGGACCACCTAACAGATCTCGTTCAGTTTAATACAAGATTTTGTTTTGATCTGCAATCGTATATCAATTTAATAGAACGGTATTTTTTACCTAGCGCATTAAATTTTACGGTAAACATTTATTACACAAATTACGAAGTTAGTTTAAGATTTGACTTTTTAAATGTAAACTTAAAATATATTATTAAATTATTTTATCAGGTTACTATTATGCGCAGCGGTATTTATAGTAGGATTTGTAGTCATACTTTAATGTATTAAATAATGGACTGATGAGGATTTTACTTGGTAAAATTCTGTTATATAGGTGATAAATAAAATTCTTCGGTTTTGAGAATTTACACAGTTTAATCATCTGCCTGAAGAAGCCACTTTCTGGCAAAACAATTGTGCATCGACAATAAACTGTAAATTCTCAAAAAAGAAGAGTTTTATTTATCATCAATTTAATGTATTAAACTCTAGGAAGTATTTTTGAAGTAAAACATCACGTAAATGAATTATAATACAATTAACTATATTTGGTATATAATTATTATATTTCAACAATTATTTTTACTATTATTTTACTATTTACATTTAAATTTAATTTTAAACTAAAAGTTCTAGATACAAGTTTGCAACGCAATTGTAATTTAAAGTTAAACATGCTAGTATTAGATATTTGATGATAGAGTCGTTTACTTCGAGGTACATCTTGAATGACTTATAATTGAGACACAATAACTTTGTTTTACCACTATATAGTATTATATATTTTTTATCAATGAAATACAATTATAGAATTGCATATAACTTTGATTAAAAATAACAAATTAATGATATATTATATTTTACATTAGTAAGATAAACAAAATAATTTGTTTCATAAATTTAAGGATAATCTTGCTCCAGTTTTCTTTAAAAACTGCTTACTTGGAAATATATAATTTTATTTTAATATTGCAATATTGGAAATTCTAGATACATAATTAAAATTATTTGTTATATAATTAACCCATTTATACAATTAGAATAGATTATAGGTAAAACCTGAAACCGCAAAGTTATGAGAATTCTTGTGGAAGGAATAAATATGCAAAGCATATGGGAAAATTTTGATGCGGTGTACAAGACTAAATGGAAATTCAATCAGGGTTTTACATAGAATTATTAATTAATTAAAAAATGCGTTGGTATTATTACGTATCTATGCAAGATATAATATAAATAATGAGCTTTGATTTTTTTACATTTAATGATATATTACTATATGTACAACTAAATGAAATAAGGGTCTTCTTTCTTTACAAATTTTACTATTGAAAATGATCACATCGTCAGTGCATCTTAACGTAACTCAACATCCATTAAAATATTACTATATTTAACATTGTTTTTATTTAACATCTATTTAATAAGTAAAAATGGAAGCTTTAATTTATGGTACAAAAGAGACTCTATTAAATATTTTAAAGTTTAAGCTTAAGTTTTGTCCTAAAAACAACATCAGGATATTTTTTACGCAATAGTCAAAACAGGCTTTCCATATACTACCCTATTATTCTTTAGAACAATTTGTTTCATTAATTTAACGTAAAGTATCTTAATAAAAAAAACATAAAACTGGCAAAACGTGTAGCTTTTTTTAAAAAATGAAATCCCCATCAAGTAAGAAGTTTCTGATAAATTAATAAATGGCTTATCCGTAATATAGTGTACAAGGGTGAATTTTTAAATAAGACCCTTGTATGGTTTCATAATTACTTTATCAGTCTCCTGGCAAATGTTTCGATAATTGCTTGTTATTGTCAAAAACATAAATTTAGCGGATTGTCTTATTTAACATAATTACATAATTACCCTAGATTATATATAATAATAGATAAAAACCCACAGTAATCATGTCACACCTTTAAAAATGACAAGCAATTGTCGAAACGTATGTCAGGAAACTCATAAAGTAATTTTGAAACAAAACAAGTCTCTTATTTACTAATACACCCCTGTATGATACATGTTTCATCAAGAATGTAGCAGCGTAAGTATTAATTTTAAGATACTTAAATGGCAGTTCGAAATTATCCTTAGAGGCCTTGAATAAGTCAAATTAATAGATTACAAGTTTATATAAAAATTGTAATACAACGTGAGGTAAAGTGAATGAAAATGCTGTTTCTATCGTAGTATTTTCCTGTACCATTTACGATTATAAAAATTGCAAATACGCGTTGCACAATATTATCTCACACTTGGTGTAAGAAAAGTAAAATCTAAAATCTAAATTTAAGCTTCACATCAATTTGGTTTCTTAAAGAACAGGTCCACCTTCTTACTTTTATATATCCTTACATCGAACTGACATATGGCACTCCTCGGAAATCAATAATTAGCCATAGTCTTCCTAGATATGTACTTTAATTAAGTCTGGTATTAATGTTTGGTTTTCAAGTGAAATTACTTTAAAATGCCTCTACATCTTTCTAACCTAATTGACAATTTCTTTATATCAAGATTTCTCCAGCCTAAACTTCAAAACACACATATTTCTACTTATTTATCCCTTAATAAGATCCTCCATAACATGTTTGTAAATGAATAAATCAAAAATACATTTATTTTTCCCGTAATCCCTATGCTTTTTGGCTACATTTAGAAAACACTGCTGATAGTCTGTGTACTAATATTAAGTAAGGGCCTTACCGCGTCGACTAGGCTAGTTGATTCAATTTTGTATTGGTATACAAAATATCCATAAACACAAACAAATCCCACATTAATTTCCTCAGCAATTTTGCAAATACCCCGAAATAGTATTTGATTTTAAATAATTATTTATAATTCATACCTTAAAGTAGAGATCGAGATGAGGACATAGTAGAGGAATATCCACAAATGTACACATCTATAAGATGATCACTCACCTTCTTCTTGGATACAATGTTACCTTATTCCCCAAACTCCCCCCTTATGTCTTAAAAAAATTCATAGATTGAAATAAACCCTATCGAAGAACGTTTAAACAGCTCAACCACCCAAAAATGATATAACCATAAATACGTAATGTGTAACCACAGTAAGCCCTTGATAATTCTAAGCCAATATATCGCGAAATAAGCATTATTAAATTAATTTCATCTACTCACACTGACATTAGCGTTCATGACTTTTAAACAAAAGTAGACAAATATTGAATTGATGAGGCAGATTCATGATGAAACTCCATAACACATTGAAATAAAACAACGTAGTTGAGAGGGTTTCACATTTATTGTTGAACACTGCAACACGTTTCAACATATAGTCTACTGTCAACAGTAGACACTTTGATCCATTAGATAGTAGTCATTATGACGTTTATAAGTTCAGAAATACCACGGATCTATAGCCGCTAATCAAAAGAATCAGAAGCATATTTGCTGTTTACAGATAATGAATTTCTCATATAATTTCTAACGAATTGGTCCCAGAAAAAAATGTAAGCTTTTTAAAATTTCCAGATACTTGTTTAATTAAATTAATTAATAGTAATGTTAGAAGTATGGCAATGTATTTTGATCGTGTGCTATCTTGCTTGTATTTTTTAGTACATATATTTAAAGAATATGTATGTGTTTGTGTATATATCTAAGCACGGGTTCTTTACCTTAAAACACGGTAGACATTTTGAGCTGAGAATTATGGTTTAATTT
>OZ018390.1:46802652-47053585 GCA_963969525.1 Ontholestes murinus
CGCCGCAGTAGGCTGTCAACAACTATGTTCCACAGGAGTGGTGAGAGTACTCCATCCTGTGGGCAGCCTTTAGCAATGATCTTTCTGACAGTGGTGTTTCCTACATTTACTGTGACTGCCCTATTCTCCAGCATGCTTTTGATCCATACACTAACTGTGGGGTTCACACCATGCGTGGAGAGAGCAGTTTCCACTTCCTTATTTATTTTTTCTTTGAGCAAAGTTATAGGCAATCAAAATGGTAGCGGGACTTTTGCCCCACTTTGTAGAAGGTGAATTTTATTCTAGTTAAAGTTTCCACACTGCTAGATTTCTCGGGATTACAGTTGATGCCAAACTAAACTGGAGGAAACATGTGAAAGTGCTTGGTAATAAACTGAGTAAAAACATGTACCTATTACACTAAGACACTTTAAAACGACACTGCCTGATTATGTACTGTTATCTGTGTATAATGGAGTTTTCCAGTCACATGCTAGTTACTGCATTTTAGTATCACTTCAGTGAGGCTGTGAAAATTTTTAAACTACAACGAAGAGCTGTTATATTAGGAGGGATTGGATATCGCGATGACTGTCGAAACCAATTCATTAAATTCAAAATACTCACGATGCCAAGTTTATTTATCTTAAAGTCCCCATTATATGTTCGTAAAAACGCTAATATATATGTAACAGCTAATGGCATCCTCGATCGTGATACTAGAGTTAATCATTTAATATGTATTGCACGAGCGCGATTACAAAAGGGTAGAAATAAATATAATTATTATGGACAAAAAATATTTAATCTAGTAAAAGCTATGTTCTATAATAATTTTAAAAAATAATAAAATAATTTCTGGTAAAGAAAGCATTTTTAAGTATTGATGAATGCATTTCTAATAGATCTGAAGGATTTAAATTTTATTATATTTGTAATAAAGTGTTTATTAATTATTTACTCTTTTATGTAATTTAAGTTTTATTTATTCACTCTTATTGTATTCTATTTACTTTTATTGTCTTTATTTTAAAATGTTTCTATTCTTAAATTTTTATTGTAATCAATTATTTATACATTTCTATTTATGACGAATGTACGCTTCTTGGATAAATTATTATTATTATTATATGATTCAAAAATTTATACAATAACAATTGACTAGAAAGTGAAGTTATATGCAATACTTTAATTAAATCAAATTAAATTAGAGAACAAAGTGATAAGAAATGATAAAATAATAATAGAATTCATTGCAAAATAATACAGAATTCATGACTCATAAACAGATCAAATCAAATAAAGAAGTACATTTCGTTTCATACTTCAATGATCACCTTGCGAACGTGATTTCCCAACCCTCACCAATCCTATACACATACTTACACAAACATATATAAACACAGCCAACAAAACACTATACGCTAAGTATTTCTCTTTATTTCCTTAATTTAAATAAAACGTACACGAACGCGAAGGTCAAACTTACGCAAATTTTAATTATTTCAACAAAGAACGGAACGAAATGCACCCAGTAATGACGACAAAATTCGAACATCGTGTAATGCAAGACTAATTATTTGTTTTGCTTTTTTTGAGCAAGAATCCGATTTAGGTCATTTTAAAGAAGGCATTAAACTTGAAGCCGTAATTGTTTGTTCAATCAATTAGCCAAAGTGATGCTATCTTTTAAAATCACCGGGTTGAATAAACTGCCTGTTTACAAACATCCTGAAATTTTCTCGTTTTATCCTTGAATTATTATACTTTCTGCAAATGCACCAAGTCATCGCATGACATTGTTTACTGCCATCATAATCACGCTACTATCGTCTAATTTCATTAAAATCACCATTTTTTCCACGATCAGAACAACTTTGACCTAGTTAATTATCGCATTTTTCTTCCATTTTGGATTCATTTGTCAATCACAATTTACCAGAATAAAAAAGTGCGAAGGTTATGTTATGTTCTTATGATGAAGTTGACTAATCAAGGCCAAGTAGACAATCAGCTAAAAATATTTAAACTGCGAATTAAATAATTACGATAATAATAATACTAATAATGGATGGATTCTAAAAATATAGGATATAATCTTTTAATTGGAGAATTTGTGACATTGAATAAATATCGCACTGTGAGAGAAATGAAAAAATATTGAGATTGTCCTTCGCATATTGAGTAAGCCGACTGGCTTCTTTAATTAATTTTGAAAAAGTTACATTTTAATTGAAAGTCGCTTTCGAGTGGGCTACGTAATATCTAATGGATCGTCTTCTTGCCCAATCCATAATTTGCTAATATGTTTTACATTGTTTGCAAAAAATATTTGAGAAAAGAACAATTCATTTTTTACGCCAATTAAATGGTCTAGTAATTATTTATTAACCAATATTTTTAGTTGGAAAGAAAATTTCAAAAATATGTAGGTTGGACCGAAATAAAATTTATTATTAGATTTATTAATAAAACTGATGTTTATATTTGGTGCATAATAACATATAATAATATTAGAATTATTTGCGAAATGAGTTAATAACACATGGTCCAAATTAGTTATTGTCCGGATTTATTTATTACAATATATTGGATTATAAAAATAAAGAAAGAAAAGAAGAAAATTTTGCCAACAGGCGAAATTTTGTTTAAATATAAATTAACACAATTTAACTCCAATTTAGGCGATTTGTTGTTTTTATTATATATATATATATATATACAGGGTGTCCCGTTAATGCGGGGAAATGGCTGGACCATAGATTCCTGAGGTCAAAATATGACGATTTAACGCAACTTATCTATATCCAAAAATTTAAGCTTAAGCCGGAATTTGTCTTCAAAGTTTCAAATTTTTTTATTTCTTTTGTTTATAACAATTGAACGCTTTATTTGATTTTAATGAAATTTATTAGTAATAAGTACCATAATATCATACATCATTTTAATTATTTTGGCCATTAATGATCGACAGGAAGTATAAAAAACAGTAGTACCACCACTTAAAAACTAAAATATTTTTTTATTAGTGCATCCAATAAAATCGAAAAAAATCTACTTAAAAGGGCATTAGATTTAAAAACTTTTTTTACTCTTACTTGTTTTTGATATCTTGTACGGTTTTTGCACAAAAAATAAATTATGAATATAGTATACACATTATGCACTCATTAATAAGTAAATAAACTTACTCAATTGAATAAAAATTAAATAATATCAATTAATAAAATAAATCAAAACAACATCTAACACTTTTCAAACAATTTTCTTTGCGAAATCCTAATACAAACGAGATATCTGTTTGTTCCAAATATGAATATTTATGAACTATAATAAAGTTAAAAATGAATTGTCAAAAGATAGTAAATAATAATTATTATACATAATTTACATTTTTTAAAGAAAGACGGCCACGAAAAACATTTATTTTCGATTCGATGAACAACTAGATTTTGTTTTTACTAGATAAAAAATATATATTTTATTTTTTTGTGGGAAAACCATAAAAGATATCAAATATTATTAAGAGATAAAAAAGTTTTTAAATTAAATGGTCTTTTAAGTAGTATTTTTTAGTTTTTATTGGATCCACCAATAAAAAAATATTTTAGTTTTTAAGTGGTGGTACTACTGTTTTTTATACTTATTGTTAACGAATAATAGTCATAATAACTGAAATGATGTATTATATTATGGTAGTTATTAAAAATAAATTTCATTCAAATCAAATAAAGCGTTCAATTGTTATAAACAAAAGAAATAAAAATTTTTGAAACTTTAAAGCCAAATTCCGGCTTAACCGTAATTTTTTGGATATAGATAAGTTGCGTTAAATCGTTATATTTTGACTTCAGGAATCTATGGTCCAGCCATTTCCCCGCATTAACGGGACACCCTGTATAATAGAATGGAGTAACGGGATTCAAGTCCAGACGAATTGTAGGTAGCAATAAAAGATGTAGTTTTTTGCTTAAGTCCTCTATATTGTTATGAACCTAGCTAACGTTTCGCAGCCTAAAAATGTTTTTTTTTATAGTACAGATTTTACATTTAAAATTACATTAGTAAATAGTAATAAAAGTAATATTTTATTACTATTTACTAATGTAATTTTAAATAAACTTAATACATACAAAAATAAGTAATGTGAAGAGAAAGAATTATTGACTAGAGATAATTATAGTAAAGGAAGGAAATTACTTTTAAATATTCATAGCAAAGTATATCTTCGTTTACTAATTTTGCCTATGGTTTGTGTATTATATTATTCGCTACTAAATCGCTAATAAATATTAATGGCACTTTTGAATAAGCGCAACAAAAGCACAGTTTATTTTCTTTTCTTAAATCTACTTAAGTTTTGAATGCAAAATATTCAAACCTATCTAAGAAATTTCAGAATATTAATTAATGGTAAATTAATCAATTATATCTATTATGTATCACAATATAAACAAAATAAAACAAACGTTTTGTTGATAATAATATATATTCGGCTAGGTTTGACCTTTATTTAGCTTATTACATAAAATACATTTCTATAGCTCTAATGAATGCAAACATAGCAGCAATTAGGAATTACATACGTAATAAACAATATATGAAACAAAAACTGAATTGATCATTTATTCACATAAATAATAATACTAATAATACAATAGATAATAGATCAATGTTAATCAGTTAAATACATTAGTATCCAACATAACCGATGAACTATATAATAAATTATCGATAACAACCGATGAACCAATAACCTCTATAGTTATAAGAACCTTAAACATTTTAGTAGAGATATATACGATTATCAGTATATCAGTTACTTCGAAAATAATTACACTGAATTGAAAAATTCACTATGTTTTAACCACAAATAATTATTGTAAAAATATTATATAACGTGTAGGCACAATTATATAAATCTAAACAACACAGCACGACTCGAGTTTCGACGTTTTATCGTCATTATCAAGTGAATTATAAATTGATGAAATTGTTATTTTATACTAGCTATTTTGGGGTGAGGGAATATACCTGCCGCTAATTGTTTGCGGATTATCTCGGGAGGGTAGTACCAGATTAAAAAGTGGCGAAAAGATTAGTTCGGTCTGCTCATTAAGAAGATTTACTGACGGATTACGGCTCTGTTTGAAAATTTCCAATGACTCCAGGAGATTAAGCTTAGCGCCCTTGTTGCAATTATGCAAGATTTTTAGATTATTTATATCCGGGAATTGGTGTTTGCATTCTAAACAATGATTTGAAAAAGAGCTAGTGTCTTGATTAAGACGAAAAGCACGATGATGTTCGGAAAAACGAGTTAATACACTTCGTCCTGTTTGACCTACATACACACTATTGCATTCTGAACAACAGATCTCATACACCCCAGATTTTTTAAGAGGATCGACTTTATCTTTGGCATTGAATAGCATGTTTGATAATTTTCCAGGAGGTTTAAACGCTACTTGATGATTCTCTTTTCGAAAAATCTGTTCGCTGGTTTTTCCAAAGTATGTGAGCGGAATGAACGATGTATTTGAATTAGCTATTTTCGGATATATTAAAACCCTTGTGGTTTGATGACGTTTTTTGTTTATTAGATTTTGAATGAGGTTCGTGGGGAAACCATTGTCACTGGCAATTGAAATTATTTTATTTAATTCTGTGGCTCTTCTGTCAGTAGTTAAGGGGATGGAGAAAGCTCTATGTATCATTGAGTGATATGCAGCAAGTTTGTGTGACAACGGGTGATTTGAGACAAATGGGATTGTTAAGTTGACGTTAGTAGGCTTCCTGTATATATCAAATTCAATTTTATTATTTTGGTGAATTAACGTTAAATCCAAAAAGTTAATTTTGTTGTTATTTTCAATTTCTAGAGTGAATTTAATTTTAGGATGAATGCTGTTAATTAGATTGAGAAACTGATCTAATTGACGTGTTGTGCCACTGAAACACGCTATTACATAATCAACATATCTATACCAGAATGAAATGTGTTTTTTGGCAAAATCAAGCGAGAAAATCTTTTCTTCGATATTGGACATGAATATTTCAGCTAAGAGAGGACTTAATGGAGATCCCATTGGAAGACCTGTGGTTTGTTGGTAAAATTCATTATTGAATTTGAAATAATTTTGGTTTACACAAGTTTCTAAACATTGATAGAGTTCTGATCTTATCAAGTAATTGCACTGTGATTTATCGAGTAAATTTTGAATAATTTCGAGACATTCTTTAATGGGTATATTGGAGAACATGCTACTAACGTCAAATGATACAAGTTTTGAATTTTTGGAAGTTGTTGTGGATTTGAGCTGTTCGGATAAAGCGAGTGAATTTTTTACTGAATGTTTTGGAGCAAATTTGGTATATTTCTAGAAAAGTTCATTAAGTCTAATTGCTAAATTCCTTGTTACACTGTTAATATATGAAACTACGGGTCGTATAGGAGAATCAGGTTTATGAGTTTTAATGAGACCATAGAGCCTAGGAGGTAAAGGATTTTGATGTACGATTTTTAATTTTTCAAAATCTGAGAACAGCACTGTGATATTGTTGAGAAGATTTCTGATTTGGGTTTGGAATTTTAGGGTGGGATCTTTTTTTAGGGGTGTTAAGTTTTCAGTTGTAATGAAAGCTTTCATTTTATTAATATACTGTTCTCTTTCGAGAATAACTATTGAATTGGATTTGTCTGCTTTAGTCAGGACTTAAGAATTAGAGGATATTTTCGATTTAAGTGATTTAATCACTGTGGAGTCTTTGGCGAAATTGCGGACATAGGATTTTATATGATCCACAGTTGACACCGCTTGGTTGCCAAGGTCCATCTGCTTTAAACACAAGATATAAGGCAATCATCCATAGTCTAGATGAAGGCAACACAACATCGTTAAACTCGTTTTTTCGGTTTGAAATTTGTGAGGCGCTAAATGCCGTAGTTTGGAAGATACAGTTGGTCCAGAGGTTATAATGTGGTGTTGCATATTATATTTGACTGATTTGGTGAGGTCTAAGAGGGTTATGAGGTCTCGAAATTGTTGCAGTAATTTTGAATAAGGTAAAAATTTGAAAATTATTTGTACAACAAGTGTGGAAATGTTAATCTGTACGAGAGTAGAATGTTGGTGTACGAGCGAAGCGAGCGAGTGCATCAAGTTCCTACTTGAATTCGGAAAAGCGCATTTCCCACGCGTTGTACATATTTTTTTTTTCAAACCAAGTATTAACTTCTAGAAATGTGGTTTCTCGGAATTTGAAGTATTCTGAGCTATTGAACATAAAATAAATGGGGGTTCGTGTCGAAATCGGAAGACCCTATGCAAGATCGTTGGCAATATTGGCAAAGTAGCTTCTTTATTTATTTATTTATTAACGAAGGTCATTTCATACAGTAACATACATATACAAAATAAAATTGGAGTATTTACAATAAAATTAAAATAATACATATAACACAAACACATTTTTTAAAATCTAAACTATTTTGCCCTAAGTGCACGACGCAAAGAACTTAAAGTTTAAATAAAACACTTTATAACTTTGTTTTACCACAATATTTTACATATATTTAATATAGTGGTAAAACAAAGTTATAAAGTGTTTTATTTAAACTTTTTATCAAAATGCACCACCAAGTGAACGCCGACAGCATGCAAGAATTAGTTAAGAACTTAAAGATCTAACAAAAATATCAAACCCAGTTTCATTTATGAATTTATCTACGATCGTACAGAAAGTAGACGCTTTTTGCATCATTTTTCATTGTAAAAGTGGCCTTTTAAAGCACTAGTGCTTTTTTACGTTTTTATTGCACGGTAATGTCAAACTGTTTTTATTGCACAGAAATGTCAAATTTGACAGATGCATGAATAGCACAAATTTTCCACGAAAAACTTATTTTTTTATTAATTGATACAAATAACTAATAAATTATAAATAAAATATATAATACAAACGAAATGGCAGATTTAGGAACTCCGAAGATTTCATTTAATGCAAGTCGAAGTGATTACAATAAAGCGAACATTTTTTCCATAAATAATAATGGCGGCCGACATTTGTGCAACTTGTTTACTGGTTGCTAAGTAACGCTTTCATTAGTGCACTGCGGGTAAAATATGTTTTCATTAATTGAATTATTGAAATGACATTAAAATATTACTCATAAGAATATATTCTTTGAAATCCTTTACGATCGAAGATAAAATCTTGTAAGGCACATGTGTAAAAAGTTTATTGCACTCCTGGCTTTAAAAAACTCGCTCGTTCCTCGCTCGTGTTTTTAAACGCCAGTTCGCGCAATAAAGCATCACTTTTTACACTTGTACCTTAAATAACTATTATCTATGATCGTACAGAAAGTAGACGCTTTTTGCATCATGTTTCGTTGTAAAAGTGGCTTTTTGAAGCACTAATGTTCTTTTTTTTCGTTTTTATTGCACGGAAATGTCAAATTGTTTTTATTGCACAGAACTGTCAAATCTGACAGATGAATATATTATAGCACAAAATTTCAACGAAAAACTTAAGTTTTTATTAATTTATACAAATAACTATTAAACTTGATAATATAAACGAAATGGCAGATTTGGAAACTCTGAACATATAATTTAATACAAGTCGAAGCGATTACAATAGAGCGAATCTTTTTTCCACAAATAATAATGGCGACTGACATTTGTGCAAGTTATTTACAGGTTGCTAAGTAACGTTTTCAACAATGCACTGTGGGTAAAATATGTTTTCATTAATTGTA
Source organism: Ontholestes murinus (assembly GCA_963969525.1). NCBI lineage: Eukaryota > Metazoa > Arthropoda > Insecta > Coleoptera > Staphylinidae > Ontholestes > Ontholestes murinus. Next base: position 46,811,399 of record OZ018390.1, read on the forward strand.
TAATTGAAATCACATTCTTTGAAAATTGTTGCACGATCGAAGATAAAATTTTGTAAGGCACACGTGTAAAAAGTTTTTTTATTGCACTCCTGTCTTTAAAAAACTCGCTCGTTCCTCGCTCGTGTTTTTAAACGCCAGTCGGTGCAATAAAGTAACACTTTTTACACTTGTACCTTAAATAACTATTATTGGCTGCTTTAATATGCGTGTGGTAGCAAACTGTTTCGCATAATCCGTTCTATGGAACACTTTATGAAATATACTAGAATTACGCAAAGGACGAGCGGGAACATGGTATCCAAGAAGCTTTAAAATGTCAGGACAATTAATAGTTCCATCAAACATCTTTTTCACCATCATAATATCATGACTAACACGCCGAAAACATAAAAATGTCGCATTAATCATATTGAGTAGGTCGCAGTAGTCTCCAACAAGATGAAATTTGTAAGCTAGAAATTTAAGAAATGTTCGTTGTACTTTCACGATATAATCAATATCAGTAAGGAGCAGTATTATAAATGCGGACGAACCCGCGCGTTATATTTAAACATAATTGCACCAAGTTTCCGTAAATCTTTGACGTTACGTTTAATAAATTCAAGTAATTGGTATGATTTTTACACAGTTTACACGTATTAAGGGTTCGCCCAGCATGGAATATTGAAAATCTACCATTGTTTGTCTTCTAGAAAACGTGATGACATTGCATTCTTTTAAATTTAATGAGAGCTTATTGGTCTCGCACCAACTAACAAATGATTGTAAGTCATCATTAAGAACATTGGCATCTTCAAGTGATCGAATTTTCATGAATATTTTCATATCGTCAGCAAAGAGTCAGCATTGGTAAAGGATGTAACCACGTCGTTTGTGAATATGTTAAATAGAAGAGGGCCCAAGTGTGACCCCTGAGGTACACTTGGCGTGAAATAGATGGGGCGTGAATGAGAGCGCCCAATTTTAACATATTGGTTTCTATCCGAGAGATACCACTCTATTCAACGTAACAAAGTATTATCAACACCAAAGTTCCTTAATTTGTTCACAAGTAAGGTATGATCGACAGTGACGAATGCCTTCGAGAAATCGGTGTAGATGGAGTCCACATGACACCGCTCCTCAAAAGCACAAACAATATACCCATCATTCACTAAAAGATTAGTAGAGGTCGATTTTTCGGTACAAAAACCATGTTGACACATAGAAATCGAGGATTGCAGTACCGCTGTTAGGTATTTACAAAGAAGCTTTTCAAAAATTGTAGGTGCTATAACTAATATAGAGATCGGTCTATAATTGTCAACACGATTTCGTTCACCCGATTTGAAAATTGGTGTGATGTAAGCACTTTTCCAGCAAGTGGGAAATCTACCCTCAGATAGGGATGCGTTGAATAAAAGCCATAGTGGGCGACTAGGTGAAAATGCACAATTTTTGAAGAAGGTTGCGCTAAGTCCACCTGACCCTGGTCTGTTGTTATATTTCAATGATGATAACTCATTCAATATATCTAATATATTTAATGTAGAGGGAACGCATTCGTTTATATGATTATTACTATAAGTAGAATTGCTGTTAACATTCGATGACGGGTGGACGCTCGGCGAATGATACACAGACCCAAAAAAACTGCGCAAAGAGGTTAACTATGCTATCGGTGTCGTTAACAAGACAATTGCGGTTCACAAATATTGTTGGAATCTAGTTAGAAGCTCTTTTAGAGTTAACATAACCCCAAAAAGCTTTGGGATTTTGTTTAAGAGAATATTTAATATTGTTAATATGATTTAAGTAACACTCGTTTGTCAGTCTTTTGCAATGGTCTCGAGTTTTGCTAAATGTATCATAGTCTTCGGCGGATTCTGATATAAGATCTATTAGTTCTTTTGTAAACCAATTTGGAAAACGAAAAGTTTTGCGTTTATACATTTTTTGGAACGTAGAGCTCAACAATTTCAAAAAGGGTTAAATAAAATTTATCACATGCTTCATTAATATTACAGGAACCCAGCCATGCATTATTGGAGGGCGATTGAAATGTTAAAGAACACTCCAATGCTGGATGTTGCGTGTCACAAGGGACGATTGGAAATTGCGTTTCAAAGAGCTCCATTTTATTATTAAAATCGATGGCACAAAAATCAAATCAAGAATAACTGAGTTTTTTTTTTCACTTGGTGACAGCCTAGAAAGCCAAACAATGTTTCTGATAAGTAATATAGTCGCAGTTAGGAGTAATATATACTACTCCGAATACAACAGTATCATAGCCATGGCTAATGCTTACATACAACCCTTCGTGAAGGGAGTTATAACTGAAGACTACATCAGAAATATAACGCCTGGATACTGCAATCAGAACTAAACCCTCGCGAGATTAACTGGTGGCTACATTATCACGATCGCGCCGATAAAGATTAAAATCATAAAAACCTAGTTCCGAATTGGAAATAAAGTTTAACAATCATGTTTCAGTTAAAAAAATAACATCATATTCCATCAACGCCATAGCGGTATTCATTAAATGTAACTTAGAGCGCAAGTCTCGTACATTCTGATAGTAAACTTGTACATTTGAAGAAGACGTTTGATGCGATGATGGTGACCTCCGTCCACTTTGGTGTAAAAAACTAGTATTGGTCGCGTTTGTAGTTCCCGGCTTTTCTGTAGTACCCGTGTGTCTGCGACGACGATTTATGAAGGGACGAACAGTCACACCTTTGGGCCACTTTTCGGCAGATAGGATGTCCTCAATTGACGTAGATAATACGCTAACTTTGAATGAAGAGTATTGTTGGTGAGCGATATACAAGTTGCATTATACACACCAATGTTATTTTTCAAATGTGTTTCGATATCCGCTGTGGAAGTACTCGGTGCACAGTTATTAATATGCATAAATGACCGTCGTTGGGCTGATGTAATTCCTACGTTTTCAGCAGTCCCAAGAACAACTGTTCGCGAGGATCCAGACTTCTTTTTCTTTGGGACGATCTGTATATTCCGTGTGTTAATATCATGCAGTTTCTGTACTTGGATGGATGGCACAGTTTTTACAGAAGAAGCAGAATAGATCTCAGAAACAGATGAGGTAGTAGATTTTTCAGAAATAGCATTATTTATTTTAGAATTACAAGGATTGACAACATCTTGAAATAATGCAGAACGGTTATTACTAGCAGTATTAAGATTTCAATATACTTTTAACATTGATACACTATCGTTTTTAATAAATAGTATTTCACTTTTAAATTAACAATTTCATCCTGCAGTGACGACAAGAGTAAATGCGACACACAATTCGGACTGCACGGAGCTGAGAAGGGTTGCATAAGCGATCCAGAATGCGAATTTTCTTGTGTATGTATGGGTGGAATGATCAGTGTTAAATTCTCTGATATTTCATCGGTCTTGTTGCAGTTAGGGCAATTAGAAATTAATGAAGGGCCATCGATGTCAGAAAAACCATTGTAGCGTTTTATGCAACTTCGGTGAAAAAATGTTTTACAAACAGTACATTTAATTTCAAATTGTACCTTATTTTAGCATCTATAACATTTTGAGTTGATTATGATGATGTTGTAGTGATTGAAGCAACATAGGAGAAAAACAGAGGTTAAATATAGCAAGGAATAAGGGATAAATAAACAATAAACAAAATCTTCACGACAAGGGGTCGGCCGTGTCGGTTTGTTACAGTAGAACACAACAAGGTTAACTTGACCACGGAAAAAGTAATGTTTATATATTAGTAAATAATATTTTTCTAATTAAAATTACTTTGAATATGTATCCAGTCATTCAGATTCGAAACCAGGCAGAATCAATCTATGATCTCTATGGTATAATGACTTAACAACTACGCCAATTATGCATAGGTTAAAATAGTACACAGCAATAATGCAATTCAGTAGTTTAACTATAATGGAAATGCAAGGAGTAATACTGTTTAGGTTAAATTACAAAATTATTGAAAAAAAACAAATAATCCTTAAAATACACGAACACAGTATTAATTACACTATATCAAACACAGAGCCATTACTTTAAAGAATTGAACGATAGTTTAAAACGTATAAACAACACGGATAACGTACATGCACGCCACACACTGATTAAGATTATTATTTAATTTCTAATTATATTTATTATTATAAAGATGGGATCTTTAATCCTAAAACTTGAAAAATATAAATTCTCACATATTGTATACATGGCTGTAACCGTTAATGCATTGTAATTTATGCTCTACACATTAAAATGTAACATCTGCTGTATTTTACCAAAATTTTACTAAAATATAACGGAAACTTGAATCATGTTCGAAGTAGGTTAAGAAATAATAACACTTTGCTAGAATCACGAATTTTTACACATTTTATTGTTACTAGTTTCGTCCTATTCGGACATTATCAAACGTATACAATAAATTAAAATTACAGTTCGGTACTTATATATTAGGGTGGCGGGTCCAAAATTTTGAATCATGTTCTACTAGGTTAGTTAACCATTTAGCATTTTACTTGATAATGCCTTTATATTAGCAAAAATCTTATATTCATTAAGAAATTTCACTGATGCTCTTATATTGAACTAAATAACACAATCTATTGGACGTGATAGTGATGTTTCACTCTACAAATAGAACTAAAATAATACCAATATTAATCTGGAATCTCTTACGTCTAACTTCGATTCTTAAAAATTATATGCGGACAATACTGTATTAATGGACTTGAAGCTTGAAAGCGGTCAATCGATGCTGAGAATATAACAAATAATAATTAATAGCCAAATAAAAACCAATTGCTAACTTATTTTATCCAAACATTTGACAATTAAAAATAGTCAATGCAAAACATAGAACTTTAAGACAAAGGGAACGCTAATAGTCATGTACAAACATTTAGCTGTACTTATATTTTATTTTTATATTCTTTAATTAGTGGGTGTGTAATGATGCAATTCATATTTATTCCGTAATTTATTTATATAATGGGTAACTTTATTCAAAACGTTTCGTAATTGAGTAATTACCAAAAATGTAAATAACAAGTGAAATTATATCAAATGGCACGTCACCGTCACCTAACATGTAATCAAACCAACTGCATGTACAAATGAAATACAACAATTTTAATTAAGTAACTTTACGCATGCATATATTCCAAGAACATAAAAAGCCACCTGCCAAGAAGAGTCTTGTGATGATCGTAAATTGACCTGCGGTTTTGCGGGAAATTCCGTGGTACTTCCCAAATTACCCACTATAACAAGCTCGGGTACTTAAATTACATACATCGAAACATTTTGTTAATGTTTCTTTGAAGATATGAAATACATCTTTAAGATAAAAAATATATATATAAAGCAAGGTTGAATATTTCTAGGTGTTTTTGTTGAAAATAATTACCATACCTTGACCATGACCCACGATTTACATAGTGAAAACCGCGTGAATATTGATTTTGCATATGTAACATTATGTAAAGCTGTAAAATCGAACCCCGCTATCAGATTGAATTATGAAATTTGCAATAATTTATCGGCCTAGTTTAGAAATCCTTAAAACACAAAAATTAGCATTCGATCCTTGAAACAAATACTACGTCTAGTTTAAAATTGGATTACTATAAATTGCTAATAATCTATTGTGTATTTGAATTTCTCACGTGAAGCACATTCACGGGAATGATATTATAAGTTTACATTAATATTAATTATATTGTTAGGTTACCGTATTCAAATCAGCAGCGTGTTGAAGCAAATTAGTCACTTCTAGCAACATTTACTTTTTTAATTATGCGATTATATCTCAAGGACAGTAGTTTCCTTCAATACGTGTTAACAAAAAAGGTTTCGATTTCAATTGAGGTGTATGAAAAAAATGGTAAAATTTTTATACGTCGAGCGTGACGGTCTATATTTGATTGAATAATGGATGTGCGCAGACATATGTTACTGAAGCGTACTTAAATATGAAGTAATATTGTGTATTTTAATTAAATGCAAATAGTTTTACACCTTGCCTTACATTAATTAGCACGTTTTTGTATTTGGAACATACTTTGAAATATATTGCTTTCAAATGATTTTATATATAGCGTATTACCATTTTTACTTTTTAATATGTGAAAGTTTATTTGATATCGTTAATGCCTAGATGAAGTCGTCTAGTTTCTGTTTATTATTGCGTTAATACTAATTATCATTTGCTGATAGGGGATGGAAATTAGATCTTGCCATAGTTTGATATAAAAATCGCCGCTATAATAATTTAACAATTAATTCGATAATATTGTGGTTTTAGCCAAATAATGAATTCTTTTAATATTGCTTTTCAGATTTTTTATTGTCTAAAATGTAAATAAATTTATATAAAAATTAATAATATAATAGAAACAAGACAATAAATAATGTACAAATATTAACAATACAAATCGATTTAGATAACATTATAATAACACTCATATACAAACCACCACACATAAATACAGAAATTTTGGCAAACTTATTAAGAACCCAAATTTTATATAAACACAAGATACATAATAATAGGAGACATAAACATAAATTTGCTTGAGAAAAACAACATATTCAAAAACCACAAAAACACACTCTCATATCACAGTTACAAAATAATGAACAAAATAAACAAAGATAATTATACCCGATTTAATGCAAATGGCGATAACTCCATTCTAAATCACGTTATCACTAATCAGCAAGAAATAATTACAAATATACAAAGAATAGAAGCAAGCACATCTGATCATACGGCATTAGTAATACATGTAAAATATAGATAACAACACAATAGACAGCCTAGAAGCACTTTCAAAAATACTACTAAATAATAAAAACCACAACACCATAGTAAAAAGAATCAAAAGATCAAGAAAAAATCCTTGGATAAATGAAGAAGTAATAAAATATATACATGCGCGAAATAAACTATAAAAAAGTACCATTTGCAACCAAACAACTCCATTACAAAAGAAAACTACAATAAACCAAAGAAATTAACAAACGAAAAAAATTAAACAAGCCAAAACAATATATTATACAAAACTGTTTAACAAAAATACAATTGACCCCCAAAAAATATGGAACCAAATAAAAACAAGATATTATTAAAGAATGTGGAACAACAACTAAACAATATGAAGAAATAGCAAACGAAATAAATACATACTTCGCTCAAATAGACCAAAAACTAGCAGAAAAACAAATAAAAAGATTTCCCAAATTAACAAATGAAACAACGATTACAAATACAGACGAAACAATAGAAAACATAACAGCATCTAATCCAACAACTGAAAATGAAATCAAAATAATTATAAGAAATCTCAAAAAATAATACAGCTCCCGGATTTGGCAAAGTTACAAACAAAATGTTAAGAGAAATTAGTACCAAATTGACACCCATATTAACAAACATTATAAATCAAATATTGAAAATTGAAACATACCCAAATTACATAAAACCAATATATAAAAACCAGAAAACTATAGACCCATAACGCTTTTATCAGCCCTAAATAAAATCTTAGAGAAAGTAATATTCAACAGATTAATAGATCACCTAAACAAATACAACATTTTTGTCGATATGAAAAAAGCATTTGATACCATCTCGAAAGAAAAGCTAATAGAAAAATTGTAGCAATATTGACAAAAGACAAAGCACTAAACTTACTGAATACCTACATACTAGAAAGACCACAAATTACACGAATTAACAACACAAACAGTAAGACCATAGAAGCAGAATACGGAATCCCCCAGGGAGGTATCCTACCACCGATTTTGTACATAGTATACACAAAAGATATATTTTAAATAAATCTACCTGGCAAATTATATATTTACGCAGATGATGCCTGCATTTTATATTCAGCGAAAAACTCACAACAACTGCAAGATCAATTAAATGCAGATATGAAGAAATTAGAAACATGGTAAATAAAAAATACTCTCACAATAAACGAACACAAAACGAAGTATATACACTTCAATGAAATAAAACGACCCCAACCTAGAAATAAACATAAAAAAACGAAAATAAATGAAACTAAAGCAATTACATATCTAGGATTGAATATACAAAACAATTTAAAATGGGACACTCATATTCAAAAATTTATAATAAATAATTGTAAAATAATAGCTGCAATAAAATAAATCAATGCATAAAACCCACAACGTCTGCAAATACAACAAAACAAAGTACTAAAAATACTATACAAACTAAATAAAAGAACACCAACTGAAGAAGTATACAAGCAAACAAATAATATAAATAAATATAAAAAACCTAATCACAATAAATAACGTATTACTCATAAACAAAATAAAACACAAATACATAAAAATAAACATAAAATTAATTCTAAACAAACAAATTCACAACCATGAAACAAGAAGAAAATCCATGCTAAGAACTGAGAGGTACAAGACACAAAAATACTCACAAAACTTAATGACAACCGCAATAAATCAATACAATGGATAGCAACATATGTAAAAAAAAATAACTTAATACCCTTTAAATAAAACTAATTATAAATAATAAAATCGAGTAACTCAAAGCAACACAATATTAGACAAAACAACAAACATCCCTCAATACCATTAATCCGACAGGAACCAATCCAGGATATCGAGGTGAAGGGATAGAACCGTCCATATATATATAATATTATATATTATGTGTTATATTTATGACTTTCTTTTGAATAAACTGTTTATTATTATTACATTATTACTAATATGATTTATTAATTTAGCAAATCTGTTATGATTGTTTTTTTTAGAAATTAATTTGTTTGTAACTGTTAATATAAATATAAAAGTTATTTGCCTTATGAACATTTCTTACAGAAATTAAAGTGTAATAATAATAATAATAGAAATATTATTGAAAATTTTGTAAGAATAACATATGTAGAATTTTATCCTCCTTTTTTTGTTTTAAATAAATGTGTCTCCATATTTTCCAAGTATGAAATTATATTTTGGAAAAAAATAGATTTTTAAAAAGCAGTGTAAATGTAGTTTCCAAATTATAATTTAATAATTCATTATTGTCTGCACTAGGGACGAATACCTTATATTTGCAATAATTTTCATTATATACAAGAATAATAAATATATCTATTTACAAGTTGTTTGATTATTAACTATTAAAAAATAGTTTACATAAAATTTTATAAGCAATAACCTAAAATATAATACATATCTAAGAAAACTTCTAATTTAATATAAATCCCTTGCTAGTGACTATTCCTGTAACGTCGACATATTTTGCACAACCATACGACGAATCTTAGTTAATGTACTTGTTTTTTTTTTTAAAGAGATGACTTTTTTGCAATTTTGATACTAAACCTCTTCATTGTTAGAAAATCTCTTCGAAATTAATGGTCCTCGAAGGATAGTTCCATCAAAATTTATCGATGAAATATATCAGACAAATTTTTAGGATAATCTTTTAATATTCTCCTTGCCTCACCAAAACTTCAAAGGCCTATTACACAAATCAAATTGTATGCTATTAAACTACCATAATCTTCTTCCAACAGTAAATAATGTACCCAGTCAACGTGTCTACGGGTTAGCGGATAACTGTTTACATTAGTCAGATTATTGGGTTAGCGGTAAGCAACAAAAAAGTATGGATTATTATTGTATGATTCCATGATGCTCTTTCTCTCTTATTTCCACGATCCTATTAGTAAGCAAATAACAGTATTCTCGCTGCTTGTTTAATTGGTTGAGATTTTTTTATATTAATTTTGTGTTGAACAAATTCGGTAGGTCCTTCTTATTTTGTATCAAATAAATCATGGTATTGGATGACTAACTCCTTTAATTATGTCATTTTATCACGTTTTGCTGAACAAAGGTCATGCGTTAAAGTTATTATATTGTTTTTAATTCTAGATAATTTCTTCTTTTTTTCTGTTTTTCTGTTATCATATCTTAGATATACCTTTTTCTGAATTATACAATAAAGTGTGTTCAGGACATTTCACTTATACTTTTGATTTCACAAATCCCTACAAAAAAAGTCACAAGATGAATGATCGCATGTTAATCTTTTAAGGCAATTTTGTATTCAGCAAAGCAATCATTTCGTGGAATCTATGACATGTCGCACCATCTTATTGAAATAAAAAATCATAATTTTCATCAACAACTGCGAAAAACCAATCAGAAAGCATGTTTCTGTAACGATCGCCGTTTACTGTGACGATTTAAAAAAAAAGCAAGGACCAATCACTCTTCCTGCCTAGAACCCACACTACACAGTCGTGTGTTGTGGATGCATCATAGTCACTGAGCAAATAGATGTCTCTTTACATCATCTGCAGGCTTCAACTCTTGTGTGAGTTAAATCCTGTATGCATTTTCAGATCTGTTGAAAGAATTGCAATGAACTTGTTGATAAATTCAGTTGTTAGGGTCATCGGCGAACCAATTTTCTGGGGCTCACATTTGCAACAGAACCAGTGGTCTCAAACTTCCGGGATCAACTTCCGAACTGAGAATTTGGTTGAACGTAGTGTGTCACATGCAATTCACGAACGGTTTTATAGGACTTTCCTGTTTTAGTAATAACTGTTTATAATTTGGACACGTGTCTTATTTGTCATCTGCTCTATGATTAAAATAAACATCAAACTACAATGTTCTCCACACAAAAGCTAACAGACGGCTAATGGGAAGGATAGCAATTAACAAACATGAAAAAACTGATTGATGAGGCTGACAGATGTTGAAAGTTCATCTTCACTTTATATGAATAAACACACACAGACACGACAATTAATTATAAATCTAATCACCCCTTATCACACAAATTAGCGGCTTATCACAGTATGGTACAAAATAGGAGTCCCAATGACACAAAGTAATTTTGAAAAAGAATTAAAAATAATATATCAAATAGTTCAAAAAAACGGGTTTAAAAAATCAATGGTAAATAAAATATTACATAAAAAACAAAGAAATAGATTAATTAATTCTATTTATCCTATAGTAAAAGATAACAATAAGAAAAACTTTACATCATTGGCAAAAATAGTGACCAAGTAAGAAAAATGTTACAAAAATAAAATATTAATGTAGCATATAAAACAAATAACACTCTAGGTAAAATAATAAAACATAATAATATCTAGATAAAGTCAGTAAAACTCAATAAAGTGGCGTCTATTTGCTAAGTTGCAAAGACTATCCGAAAATGTACGTAGGGCAAAACGGAAGGTCGTTCCAAGAGAGGATCAAGGAATACAAAACTAGCTACGAACAAAAAAATCCAACTCCACGTACTCTAACCACCTCATCGCAGAAGCCCACCAATTTGATGAAAATTTCAAAATTTTACACCGGGAAACAAAAGGCCGCAAACTTAACATACTGGACATCTCCTCAATAACCAAACAGATTTAACAAATTCGCCTCTTTTAAAGTTACAATTTTTTCAAATAGCCACCCCCCCTATTAACATTGTATATATACCTGACCCGACAATATTTTTAACACAATTTCTTCGCCTGAATAAACCACAGTGTGGCGAAATAATTGTAGCGTCTTACAATATATAGTTTTATTCATATAAAGTAAACATGAAACAAGCACGACTGCCAAAAGTCATATGACAAAATAGCGCCAAATTAAAATTCGTCTTTACTTATATAATAGTTTTTTGACTTTGATTAAAATACTTGGAACCTTTCTTCAATATTTTATTTTGATCCAGATGCACATTTCGGACACAAAGTGTCCATTACCAAGTGTTCTATCAAATCATTGAAAATGGACACTTTGTGTCCGAAATGTGTATCTGGATCAAAATAAAATATTAAAGAAAGGTTCTAAGTGTTTTAATCAAAGTCCAACTTCTAGTTTACTAACTTTTAAGATGCCATTGTGGAGGTCCGGTTATAAGCCTCTGGAATTTAAGATAACCATTATGAGAATTTATTTTTTGTATAAGTTAATTTAATTTGGTGTCGGAATAATGTGCTGCCTAAAGTATTTGTACTTTTAATTTCTCTATTTTTAATTTACCTATTATAGTTTGTAATCTACATGTTGTTGATGTAACTGTTTGTGACTACGATAAAACGACAGTTATCTAGCAATAGTTAGTAGGAGCCCTACTCAATAAAACATCTATAAAAACAGTATTAACTTGATATGGAAAATATTTTAAAATATGTTACTTTTGCAATTTAATCTAGGGGCTTGATACTTACATATTACCATAGTTTTGTTCTTCCATATTTATCATATTTCTTGTTTTTATATTTCTTCTTATGTATCCCCGATTTCCTTAACATGACCTTGACTTCAAATAACACTGTTGTAACAACTGTTATTGATAATGAACGCCTCGAAATATGTATCTAAGCATAGCAATAAAGTTTTAAGAACATAGAAATAAAGTTTGAAGAAACTTTATTTCTATGCTCTATATTTATATTAATATACTTTTTACGAAATCTAACAAACAAGCATCGATGTTTTGTAGCCTTAATCTTCAGTGCACAAGCCAGTGCCTCTAGTAATATTACATTGTCTATTTAGTTCTTTATTTCTCTTCAATATATAAGAATTGTAATTGTACTTATAATATATAATTTTGGCGTAAGATATCCGGGGGTATTCGCTCTGAAAAATGTTTGCCACTCTAGCCCCATACTCCACACACAGACCTTCTATTAATCTCTCTTGCAGACTGCTTAGTTGATCTAGCAATTATCAACGCCTGTTGAGATTCTCTGTCTTTTATTTTGTTCAAAAATATCTGCCAAATTACCTATTCTTAAAGGATCAGGAGCGATAAGTCGTATTGACCGAGCTATATCTACTTCAAATGATAATAATATTCAAGATGCGTGTAATCAAACACATATCTTTTATTGAGGTAATCCGTTTTAATTTAAAATATTTTCTAAAAAACATTCTTTACATCCCCTGACTGCAATCAAACTACCTCATTTCGCACTTTCATTCCGTGAAAAATTTAATTGAAATTAATATAAATTAAATATCATCGCACCAATAACTCACCCCATAAAGTCTTTATTTCCCAAACTATGATCCCTCCTTCAGTTTCCGTTAAATACCTGGGCATAAGCATAGATCAAAAGATCAATTTCAAAAAACATACTGCTGCATTAAAAAATAAAATAACTTCTAGGGCAAAATGTTTTAGAAGCTGAACCTACATGAACAATGGGATTAATACTAGCACAGCTGTTAGAATTTACAAAATCATTTTCCGCCCACTACTTGACTATGGTTGTACCCTCTATACCAATCCCAGCAATCCAACCTCCCGTAATATCGAAGTTAGCGAGCGAGCATCCCTCCGCACCCTAACCAAACTCCGACATCCCCTTAATCCTCTACACAATCCATCTAATCAGCTCCTATATGATACCACTTTAGTTATCCCTATCCTAGAATGCCTTCGATTCCTATCAGAAAAATTATCCAAAAATCCTTTCAACTTCCATATATTATCCCAATATTGTCTTCCTAGAAACCCTAGTATAAACCCTAAATTTAAAAATCCCAATTCAACCATATTTGATTTCATTTCATCATTTCATCCTTTTACGCAATAACGACTGACGCCATATGACTGGACAGCACAAGGCAGAAAGACCTCTGGTCGATAGCTATTTGACAAATTAATACATTAACACCTCATTCATTATTCATTATTCCAATGTAAATATGTACAAATAGTTGTCAATAAATATATGTTACTACTACTATAAATTAAATAATCAAATATAAAATTCTGAATATATTTTATTAATCTGCATAAGATTATCTAAAACTTTGCTTTTTGCAGTTTTTTTCTATCTGTTATAATAACCGAGATAAAATGATGTGAAAAATTGAAACTATTTATTTTTTTTAAATATCTAGTTACCCTTGACTATTTTTGCAAACTTAGAATGTGGAAGTATATTCGTCACGTATATCTACACTTCTTTCTCCATTTAATCTATAAATACTCCCCCTGTATTTACTTAATTGGTAAATATCTCCAATACGGAGCTCAATTCGGAGTGATAAACTAAGATCTGTAGCTGGTGTGATGTCAATCAACAAATTCGAGATGATAAGAAGGTTCATATATATTTTAACAATAACGACTCTTAGTTCCCGTGATCATACAGGATACGAAAGGCTTTACAATATATGATGAAGCAATATATGGCATTCAAGTCGCAAAAATAGGAAAACAAAACTTACCTATAATTTTGAAATTTATATTGGCCAATAACAAAAAGGTGTATCAGAACACGAACCATACATCTAATTTGGTATTATGTTTAGGTAGAATGATATAGCATAACCAAAATTAAAGAGTCTACGACAATAACAATTATATAGTATTGCATCTAGTAGTACATTTAACAAATAAGGCAATTTATTCCTTAGCTACTATAGAAAGCAATAAGGTACCTAATTGCGAATTGCCCACAGAATCATCTTTGAAAGATGATGATCATGGAACAAGCTATTAATTTGTTGCAACAATTGATTGAAACTTGAATTGTTCATGTGTTATCTCAAAGGGTGGTAAATATATGACATTGGTATCATCATTTTCCGCAAAGAATCCCATTTCGAAAGTAAAAGATATGATCGGAAGGAATAGAAAAATAGAAAATTGTTGAACTTGATTGGATTTATAGAAATTTTAATACAGACATATGGAGGTGTGAATATATTGGATACCTTATGATTTATAATATATAGTATAAAATATATATGATGAGCCGTAAATTATACACAAGAATTTTCTACCATCTTTTAGAATTGACGTTGGTAAATCCCTGGTTACTCTACAAACAAGTTCATTCTAGAAGGCAACCAGAAAGCAAGTTATTGAATTATGCAGAAAGAACTTATAAATTTGCAATATAAAATAAGCTACTACTACTCAACGAAGTGTCTCTAGTAATAGCTTAGAGACAGAAATTGAGACTAAGCGATGGTAGAGAACTAATTATGTGTATACCATCAGTAGGAGTTCTTGCTGACTAAACTGGGTATAGGTATGATTTTCCAATGATGAGGAGTGAAGCGTAGAGTTATGACTTTTTTTGAGTTTTAGTTTTTTATTTTAAATAAAATTGATACATTTAAGGATTATTAAAAATGGTAGCATATTAGGTAATTAAGACCGATAAACTGAATACTATTTGTGATGCTCTGTTACATAATAAATGCTAAAAACTCAAAAATTTCTTAATAACCTTTGTCCTTTAAAACGACTAAAGAACTTAACCTCAGAAAATGTTGCTGCGGCCATGTGGTCTTCCATAGTGTAGGACACACACTTATAATTGTTTACTTGTAAGTCTTATCTTTATTTAGTTTTTAGGTTATTAATGTCATTATTTTATTTTATGTTAAAATGTAACTTTTAATTAATTTTAACGTTAACATTTTAAATTTTAATCACTGTAGACCTCTTACGAATTGTTACTTTTGGGCAGGATTTTGAAAAATTTCGTATAATATAAATGAAACGTGGCGCGTCGGTATTAGATCTCGCGCAGATGAAGAGCGCATTTGGTTAGAATGAGCACGGTATCATGCTCGAAAAAGTACAGTCTGGTATTCAAGTTTTTCTTAATTTTGCGATACAAATCGGCCGCTCGACTACATGAATGATTTTGTACTCTGACTGTACGTAGGCGGCGCGGAGCGGCAGACTGCACTCAACTGCAGTGCCTGCAAAGCTACGAGATTGTCCACGACAAACCAAAAATTCGTCGGCCGCGGAGCTTATTTACATTCTCTACAGTTGATATATTCTAAATTGGTATGTTTAAATTTATATTTAATATATTATAACTTAATTATTATGTTAATATTATTTTTTAAAGTTGAACATGGAAACAAAAAGAAGAAAAGTAGATGACGAGTGCCGCGTTTTTAAAGAAGAATGGGGATTCAAATATTTCTTTGTGCAATCGCAGTCAAAGAATGGCAAAGCTATATGTGTAATTTGCAATGACACTGTTGCTGTAATGAAGGAATACAATTTACGTCGACATTATGAAACGAAACATGCTTCAGCTTACTCACAATTTAAGGACAAGCAGCGTACTGAAAAATTTGAAAAAATGAGTCGTAGTTTGTCTTCTCAGCAAAATTTATTTAGGAAGGCAAACTCGGAAAATGAATCATTGACTTTAGTTAGCATGAAAGTTGCTTATTTGTTGGCGAAAAAAGGGAAACCCTTTATGGACGGAAACATCGTTAAAGAGTGTATGTTGGAAGCTGTTGGGGTATTATGTCCGGAAAAGGTGAAACTTTTCAAAACGATAAGTCTTTCCCGCAATACTGTTGCTCGTCGAATTGACGATATTGGCAATAATATACTCTACCAGATTTCTGCGAAAGCACAGCGTTTCACTCACTATTCTATCGCGATGGATGAATCGACCGACGTTAGTGACACCTCACAACTTTTAGTATTTGTTCGTGGAGTTGACGACGATCTTAATGTCACCCAAGAATTAGCATCGGTTAACAGCATGCATGGCACTGCAACTGGAGCAGATATTTTTAAGGAACTACAACAGACGTTGACCAAATATAACTTGGACTGGAATCGACTCCAAGGTGTGACAATTGACGGAGGAAGAAACATGTCGACATGAGCTGCGGTTTGAAACCAGTTGTTTCTGTCGTAAACTTTATTCGATCACGTGCACTCAATCATCGCCAATTTCGATCTTTCCTCGAAGAAATTGAATCTGAGTCTGTTGACTTGTCGTATTATACAGCAGTTCTATGGCTTAGCTGTGGAAAAGTGTTATTGCAGTTCTTCAAGCTCAGAAAGGAAATTAAAATTTTTCTTGCGGAAAAGAATCACCCTGAACCGCTTTTATCGGATGGAGAGTGGCTCTGGAAGTTGGCAATTTTTGCAGATGTCGTGACACACGTAAATAACTTGAATTTAAAGCTCCAAGGTAAAAACAACTTAATTTGTGATTTATTCGAGCAAATCAAAGCATTCAGAGCTAAGCTGATATTGCTCGAAAGTCATATGAATGAATGTAATTTTTCCCACTTCACGTGCTGTGAAAAATTTAGTACAGAAACTGACGAAAGATTTCCCACCATATTTGCAGTAAAAGTAATCGCGGATTTAAAACTAGAATTTCAAAAGCGTTTTTCTGATCTTGACATAAATTCAAGGGAAATTCGGCTGTTTCAAAATCCATATGACTGCAACGTTGGCGACGTTTCAAGTCAGTTTCAAATGGAAATAATTGATCTTTAAGCTAGCGATCAAATCAAGAACAAATACAAGGAAGGAAACTTGATCGATTTTTACAAATTTTTGGACGCAAAAGAGTTTCCAAATTTAAAGCAATTGGCTGGTAAATTTATTTCTATGTATGGCACTACCTATATGTGCAAACAGACTTTTTCCAGGATGAAGTATCTGAAATCTAAATATAGGGCAAATTTATCGGATGATCATTTGCAATCATTGCTAATAATTGGTGTTTCCGATTTGAATCCCAACTTTGAAGAAACTCTCCAGGAAAAAACCCAGTTCCACCATTCCCATTAAAAATTGCATGAAATAATTTTATAATAATATAATTTAGACATGTTTGTTTAGTATTGTTATATCTGTAATTTACTATAAAAAAATAAAATTCAATGCTGCTTTACTTGTAATAAGGTTTTTTAATTCACATATTTACAATGCTTGGCCCCCGCTAATGAATTTAAATACCAAACTGGCCCTCGCAGCAAAAAGTTTGGACGCCTCTGCTCTAACACACTACACTGGACTTCTCTCACCCGTTAATTTCAAAGAGTTGATATTCACTACGTCCGTTACCATTTGGATATTATATATATATATATATATATATATATATATATAAATATATATATATATATTTATACAGGGTGTCCCGTTAATGTGGGGAAATGGCTGGACCATACATTCCTGGGGTCAAAATATGATGATTTAACCAAAAATGTATGAAAGTATAAAATAACAGTAGTACCACCACTTAAAAACTAAAATATTTTTTATTGGTGCATCCAATAAAAGCTAAAAAAATATTTCTTGAAAGACCAACTAATTTTAAAACTTTTTTGTATCTTAATAATATTTGATATCTTTTACGGTTTTGGCACAAAAAAATAAAATATTAACATAGTATGCAGATTTGCACTCATTAATAAGTAAATCAACTTATTCAATTGAATAAAAATTAAATAATATTAATTTATACAATAAATCAAAATAACATCTAACACTTTTTAAACAATTTTCTTCGCAAAATCCTAATACAAGCAAGAAATCTGTTTGCTGCAAATGTGAATATTTATGAACTATAATAAAGTTAACAATAAATGATTTAAAGACACTCAGTAATTATTATTTTACATAATTTACGTTTTTTAAACAAAGACGGCCACGAAAAACATATATTTTCTATTTGATGGAAAACTAGATTTTGTTTTTACTAGATAAAAAAAATATATTTTATTTTTTTGTGCAAAAACCGTATAAGATATCAAATTTTATTAAGAGACAAAAAAGTTTTAAAATCAAATTCTCTTCTAAGCAGTATTTTCTAGTTTTTATTGGATGCACTAATAAAAAAATATTTTAGTTTTTATGTGGTGGTACTACTGTTTTATATATTTCCTGTTAATCGCTTATGTCCATAATAACTTAAATGATCAACAAAAGAAATAAAAAAAAATTGAAACTTTGAAGACAAATTCCGGCTTAACCGTAAATTTTTGGATATAGATAAGTTGTGTTAAATCATCATATTTTGACCCCAGGAATCTATGGTCCAGCCATTTCCCCGCATTAACGGGACACCCTGTATATATATATATATATATATATATATATATATAATCGTTGGGCGTCGTCGCGTCTATTGAGATTATCGGTGTGTTTTTCTGTTTCTATTTCCTTGCGGATAATCCTCTTCGTGAAGAGGATTATTGACATTGACAATGTACAAAAATAATCTTCGCGAAACCAATATATATACTCGTATATATACAAAAGTTTTATAAAACTTCAGTTCGCCAATTTTTAGATATTATTATTATTGAACACCTAACAATAAACTAAATTGGCGAAGTCATGAAAGTGATATTTCAAACAAGTTGTGCAGTATTATATACCTACTGAGACAACTAAAAAATTTCCTGCCTCAATTTGGTATAAAATCAGCTTACATTGCTAAATTTCAGAATTGTCTCAGCTACGGCATACTTGTTTGGGGGCACTCTAGCATCATATCAAGACTGTTTGGGATTCAGAGACGTGCAGTAAGAGTAGTGGGATCTGTTGCTTACAGAGATGATTGCCGAAGTACATTCATTGAACAAAATTTTCTCACGCTACCTAGTATATATATATATATTTTGTTATGTTCACAAAAATAGCCATATGTATATACAAAACCTTGATATACACGACCATAACACAAGATCTAGAAACCTTCTACGACCACACAATCAACGATTGACTAGATCACAAAGCGATATAAGTTATTTTGGCCCTAAATCGTACAATGCTCTGACTGATCAAATTAAATCAGTCGGAAAAATCATTTCGTGAAACTGTAAAATCACATTTATTAAAAAAAGCTTTTTATAGTATTGATGAGTGTTTGTTAAATAGATTCTCAGACATCGAGTATCCATAATACACAGCATTTCAATTTTTATATATTATGAAAATTTTTTAAATTTAATTTTTTAACGTGTCTGACATGTGTTTTATCTCATATGTGTATTGTCTAAATGTATATATATAATATTTTAGGTGTTTTTATCTTTTAACTTGTCTGATTTGAAATGATTTTATATTCATATCTAATTATTTCTAATTTATAGTGCATACCTTATTACACCTATATATTTACTGTACTACTAGTGTATGTAATATTATTTTTGTGACTTGTGTAAACCTGTTTGGTACTAGCACTAATAAATTATTATTATTATTATTATATGAATTTTGAAACTATAGCAATATGTACAAGCCATCATCAAATAAAAGTTACAATAGTTTTTTGTATTATAAAAGTACACATATAAATTCTAAGTTTTAGAAAATATAGAAAAAAATAAAATAATAAACAGGAGTTACGTAAACTACAATGAAATTGTAAATATTTAAATATGTAAAAAACATTAAAGTCAAACTTTTTAAAACTTATTTAAAAATCATAATATAATCTATAGCTTTATCATTCAATTAATATATCATTATATTTTTTTTTATATTTGAAATATAATAATTCAAAAACATGTGAATCTATTAAGATAAATACCCCAAAAGTAATTTGCGAGTCACAAATAGCATAACTATTAAAACAACGCTAGTATGAATATATTGAATCCTTTAAGTAAATTAAAAAAAAAATATTTACCTAAAAAGTTAAAAGTTTTGTGAGTGAATTTGGTGTAAAATTGTCAAAAATATGAGAAATAAGAGAATTTATAGTAATTATACTATAATAAATATGACGAAATTAAATATTTTTAAAACAAAACATATTTAAAAAGGGACGCAGACACTGGTTTTGATCTTTTAGATGTCATAAGTACAAGTTTATTATTGTCTAGATTTAAAAAACGCAAAAAAAACTATTACCAAAATAAATATAACGCAAAATTAAAGACTAATCATTGTAAAATAACGATATGTTTAATATTTTAAAGTGATTTATTTTTTATTATTATTGTCTGCAACAAGGTTAAGGACATTAACATATATGTATTATAATAATTTAATTTAAGCTCATGTAAATTATTGATTAAAAAAATAAAATATAATGATATTAATTAATTCTATATTACCCAATTTAAACGATTACGTTAATTACGTCAATTCATAACATAATTTTAGTACATTAAAAGTAGACCAATCTATTCTCTCCAATCGGTACAAGGTAGACGTCGATTCATAAATATTGGCGCCAATTTGTCTACGTTATTTCTCAATTATATAATGATTGATTTTCTATTAATAATTCAATCAACGCGTCATAAACTTTAATTTGATGTTTTGTGCCAATTACATTTATTTAGTTAATACCTGTATCCATAGTATATAGTGTCTAATATCATATTTATTTAATGTAAATATTCTTGTTAAGTATAATATATTTACGCTGTAATTTTAATTCACTAATAATTTGTTAGATATAGACTATTGCAAATACTTTTCAGTTAATTGTTTTTAAAATAATTTTATAATTAAATATTAATTAAACAAATTTAGATTTAATTCCTCGAAAGCATAAAAAAGTGAATCTGAAACTTTCCTTCTTTTACTATTGATTCTAATAACATATTTATTTAAATACTTCATTAATTCACTTATTTATAAATTGGCGTTTAATAACCATGGCCAATTATTAAACAAATATTAAATAATTATACCTCTTCGTATTTTGTTGTTAAATAATTAGTATAAATGGAATATCTATACGAATAAAATTGCTTCATTAATATTGATAACTTATAATTAGCATCCTTTTAGTAGTAGTAGTGTTAGGCTATCGACCACGCGGTCCTTCCGCCATGTGTCATTTGTGTATTTGTGTGTGTATAAATGAGCTTGTTACTTTAAAGGATCGCCCCCGTCACTCTAAAGCACCATTAATTGTATCCCAATGGTGAATGGTACCGGTCACCCATCCGACTACTGACCTAGCATCCTTTTATTTTCGAGCGTTTATTAAATTTGATGGGTTTTCTACCTTATATAAGTTTTGTTTCACATTTTGTATACAGAGTTGAACGACTTGTGTTGATTTGGTGCTGATTGTTGCTGTGTTTTTTAACTAGAAGAACTTTACAGTTTTAAAAGTCTGTAAGGATTAATAAATGAAAGCAATATTATCTATTTAGTTCATATTACATAGAAACTTAAAGAATGGAAAACTGAATTAGCTTGATAACATTAGTTTATTAGATGAACAAAATCCAATTCGCAGTTAATATAATTTTATAATTAAATAATTTCTAATATTACAAACATAGTATATAGTTTAGTTTATTGTTTAGTGTTTAATTTGTATATCTCTATCTTATTAAGACACAGAGAAACAGTTTACTTATCTTTTTTTGTAAGAATGCCTTTTCTAACGTGACATCTTATAGTTAAAATTTAGAATCTATGTAATTTTTACTGTAACATTGATTGTTACTTATAATTAAAAACAATGTTTCTAGGAATAAGTCATCTAGGTGACTTATTGAATTAGCTAAATATATTATATACTTAGACACATATTGAAACACTTACTATGTTTTTACCACAATTAATTTATTGTAATATGGTTTACATATATACAAAAATCACGACTTAAGTTTCGACCTGTTTCAGTCATTATCAAGTGAGTACAAAATTGCTGAGGAAGTACATTTTGTACTCACTTGATAATGACTGTAACAGGTCGAAACTTAAGTCGTGATTTTTGTATATATGTAAACCATATTACAATAAATTAATTGTGGTAAAAACATAGTAAGTGTTTCAATATGTGTCTAAATTTGGATTACCACCTAGTAACGGTCACAACCATCATGAATTTAATATTACATACTTGTTTCTCATTAATCACTTAGTTAAAAGTGACTTTAACGCATACAATTTATAATTATAATTAATTTTGTTTTTTTAGAATTTATATTTTAGTTTTGGCTTGAGGCTATTGCTGGAGATAATATATTCCCAATAATTAAGTAATAATCCTTAATAACCTAAATATAATATTTTAAAATGTGATTATATATAGTTTGTTTTTATTTTGTTTAATTTATTTCATATGTTGTTGTTATTTTCATTGTAACCAATCAATTTCATTTTGTTGTTCAATAACAATGTTTTTAGTTTTTTGTAATAATTTTCATATTTTGGTGACGGTTTTTATGTAAAAATAATTACATTTATTAAATTTTATTTGATAGCCTGTGCATAAATCAGCAGAAATTATTGTATTAATACAGGTTTCTAAAACGGATTGAGTTATTGTTTCCTTCTTTTTACACTGCAAATTTTATGTGGTTACTAAATAAATGTAATTGATCTAGCCCATATCCAAATATGTCATCTATAAATCTTGTCCAATTGTAATAAAGATTTATTACTTAATTATTGGCAACTTCTTGAAATACATTGAAAGTTCATAGTTAATAACAACGTTGATCGTTGGAACTTGCTGATTTTAAATGCTCAAAGTACTAGATGTTCACTATTGAACATACATTCTTCTTACTAGTATTTACTATTTAATTTAATGTATTTATTTCTCATTACAGAGAAATACATTGGTATAATAATATATAGTATAATATATAATACAACAATATAAAATAAGATATATGTTACCTAGTTCCTAATTAATGATACAAAGTACCACAATCCATTATTATTATTATCATATATCAGTTCACTAATACGTTTTACTAAAAACAGGACTTATAAATTGGTACAAAATATCTCAACCCAATATTGAACCTCGTGATAATTACGAATCATTGTACACAAAGGCGAGAATTCATTATGATTTGTGCGTGAAGTTTTATTTTAAAATGTTTGCGTGTGTCGCGCAGAAAGTCTAGGCACATTAAATTCAATTTGACTTATGATGTTCGATTTATTACAATTGTATACAAATCGATGATAGACATAAATTTATGTTTGTTACATATTGACTTGACTGAATTCAGCTAATAGCGCATGATTGTACAAGTTGAAGTCAGGGTAAGTGCCATTCTTAAGAAAGTATAGATATTTGAGAAATTTTTCTAAATTTTTCTAAAGCACTATTGTACAAAATGGGAGTGATGTTACATTTCGATATAATAACATTAATACTATTTAATGAACACCACTAAATTATTTTATAATGTAACAGCGTCATCCGGATTGCGTATTACCGAATAGAACCTAATATCATCTGCGTATAGTAGAAACTCACAGTCCAAAACATCAACACCATTAATAAATATTAAGAACATCAGCGTTCAAGGTTAGAAACTTGAGGAATTATATACGTGCTGGATTTTCTTCCCATATATGAGACAAATGGAGCTCTATTGGATAAGCAATATGAAAGTACGAACACTATTACCGCTAATATCACATTTCTGGAGTAATTTAATTAATATACTATGGGATATCCGATCAAACGCTTTACTCATATCGGTGTATACTACATCAATTTGGTTGCCACGGTCTAAAGGGTCAGAAATAAATTGAGTAATGTTAATTCGTTTGGTTTGTGTTGATCTCATTTTAATGAATCCATGTTGACTTGTATTAAGCAAATTAGACATTAAAATAAATATGATCAGCAAAAATAAATAATTCGAAAACTTTGCTAAAATTAGAGATAAGGGCAATGGAATCATAATCCTCAATATTAAACCTTTTATAAAGACAGGACAGATGCGAGTAACGTTCCAACAATCTGGAAAGACGCCACAAGAAAATATTAAGTTAAACAAATGGGTTAAAGGCAGCACAAAATAAGCTGCACAGTTTTCTGATAAGAATGCTGGGATACTGTCCGGACGCATGGTAAGCTTAGGTTTCAGCCGGCTATGTAACACTTGGTCCTCGTTAATGGAGAAATTAATGTTGATGCATTTGTAGGTTGTCTTCACGATCATCATTGACCAGATACGAAGTTTTGAAGTGCGTAGCAAAACCTTCAACTATATCCGCCGGTGGGTCAAGAATACCATGTATCCTGGTATTCGCGATTGTTCCTTTTTATGATTAACAAATCTCCAAAATGTACTTGGGTTATTGTTTATGTTATCCTCAGCAGTTTTATATTGCGGTAGTTTAGGTTGTTAAGATTACTTTTTTGTTTTATTAGTCGACGAACAGATCTGTATTCTTCTAAGATGATATTGTTATGTTTGATATGTTGAAGTAACTTAGTTTTTTTATTAGGGCAATAATTTCAGTATCAAACCATGGCGGATATTGTTTCCTATTAATATTCTGTTTTTGATTGGGAACGTGTTTGTCCAGGATTTTGTATAATGCTGCATAAAACAAATTACAACATGTTTGCGAATCTGACGACTTTTTAATTTCGGACCAGTCTAATTGAGAAAGTTCTTCATAGAGTGGATGAAGATGAGCCGCCTTGAAGTTATAAATCATGGCTGCGCTCTGATGCGAAAAAGTTTGAATCATTGTTTTGTGGAACTGCTACCTCTATTAGTAAAGACAGGTGATGGCAATCCTCTTCAATTAAAGTACATTCTTATTTTCCGACTATGCAAGTTTTATATGAGGTAACGACCAGATTGAAGATCCTTTCGTTGGAATTCCGAATGAAGTTATGTTGTTTTAAATTATTTAATGAAATAAAATTTAAGAGTGGTAGTATACTATTGTGATGTTCATTATCTGTGACCAAGTTTACATAACTACCAAGATTAAAATCACCCAATACGATGTTATTAAAATTGAAATTTTCATCTATCTCGTGGAATAATAGGTTATAAGTTTCAAGTGTTGTATGAGGTGGTATGTAAACACACATTATAATAGCTGTTTTATTTTTAGATTTATTTACTTCAATCGTAACATTATCAATATTTTCGATGTAATAAGGCATTTTTAAAAGTCAAGAACTCTTAGTGAAAGAAAATTAATTGTATCATCTAGTAAGAAATCTAGTAAGGGTGTTTTATTGATTCATGAAGTATATAGAATAAGGTTAGTTATGAATTAACACATCGGCCAAATGGCCCCAACGGGCTTGCTTGCACACACGTAGTCTTTTTTCGAAATTTTCCATGACCCTTCTGCATAAATATGGCCGAATTTCATTAATTGGTGGTTGTGGGCTTATTAATATAGACCTTTGACTTCACGACAGTACTGAATTTTGTAAGCATGGAGTCACAGATCTTTTGTGAGTACCCGCTGTAGAGAGCTTGTTGAAATTTGCAATTCTTGACCACGATGTTTTGGAATATTCACCAACACTCTTAGGCACTGCTTCTGCATTGACATTTGAATGGCTTTTTTTGGACGACCAATATGTTTAGCATGTCAAGTGAGCCAGTCTCCCAAAATTTTTTAATTAATCTCTCCATAGTTGAAGAATTTATATACTATTTTGTATGAAATTTTTGAACTGTGGCCGCCGAACTTTCATTACTTTTAAAATATTGTTCAATAATAAAAACATGTTGTTGTATCGTGTAACGCCCCAATTTTAGTAACCCTAAACTCTTGGCTGTCAAATTGTTTTATATTCAAGGCTGCCAACAATCTACTGCGCAAATGATACCGAATTTAAATCTTGCGATAATTTTGGGATACCCTTTATATAAGTAATACACTACTGATTATTCAATCATCTAGCTTTATAAATAAACATCTATAGCATATAAATATTAAGATTAATACCATACAATTATGGTGCGTAAAATGGAGAGTAACCATTAGCCATAATAAATCCCAACTCCTAATTCCTTTTCATAGTTCACATAATTCACCGTTCCATATAATCATTAATAACCATTTAATTTCACTATATACTCTTCTTGCAAATACCTTGGAATAGCATTTGACCCTAAACTAATTTTGAAACACATGCCCAAAACCTTAAAGTGAGTGTCAAGAAGAGAGCTCGATATCTAGAAGCCTCACCTATAAAAAACGAATTTTTTTCGTTCTTAAAAATATCCAGGTATCTGAACGATCAGCCCTTCGTACACTTACAAAAATTAGACATCCCTTTAGACCCATGCATAACCCATTTAACACTCTCCTGTACCAATTAACCAACATATCTCTTATTGAAAAAACAAAGAAATATTCGCCACCAACCCTCATAATTTTGACATCCTTAACCATATGTTTATCTCTCACAATCCTCTAATAACACCTCGATACAAATACCCAGAAATAAACATCCATCAGTACATTTTTTTCATTTTACAATGACATTAGCGATCATGAAGTTTGTATAATAGTTAAATCCAGGCTGAAGGACCGCGAGTCGATGGCCGTTAAGCCAAACAAAGTAAGTAAACAATTGTCATATATTATTTTCATATTATTAGTTACATTTATATTACTTTCTTTTTTCTGTAAATAAAAATGTTTATTATTAGTAGGAATAAAAACAATGTTGGATAGTCTGTACTTCCTAAAAGTGTTGCAAGTGTATTTAGAAGTAATTTTATTTCATTTTTTTCTTGAATAATGTTCAAATTAATTTATTTGACTGTGAAATAAAACAGCTTCTGAATATTGGCTAGTATTATCGGCTCTTTTTTTATATAAACATGTGCTAATTCCTTTTTAATAAACCGCTGTTAATTAATATTAAATTAATTGGCGATTTTCTGAAAAGTTTAGAAACAAAATCTTAATTTGGTTGTTTGAGTACGTGAAAATTTTGATATGAGTAAACAACACAGTTTGGTACTTTTTTCACTTATTTTATTTGTAACCGAAATGTACATCTAGCATTTAAAAACATAAGTAAAAAATGTGCCAAACTGTGTCGTTTACTCAAACAAAATTTTGCTCATTCTAAGATTATATGCAAGGATGAAATTTTTACTTTTTGAAACAAAAATTCAATAATTGTTAGAAAAAAATAAAAGTAGTGATGTAATTATAGTGCTTTAACCGTTAGGTTTATTTTATTATTATCCAAAACACTTTTTCATAAACTTTACGTAATTCTTGTAGTTTCCTAATGGCAACATTTTCTATGATTATGAGATAGCAATTATTATTTTTCCCTTTTGTTTTTTCATAATGTACCAACCAAAACTCGTCTTCAATAAACGGTTTTGTTCAAATTGTCATAAAACGTCTATTTTCATGAAACGAAGTAATGATTAAAATTTGGAAACAGAAGATTAAAACGTTTTTTAAATAATCAGTGCTATTAATCAAGTGATCTATAGATGTCTGTGGTATATCGTCCCAATCTTCTTGAATCCGTAGCTGAAAATCATATAAGTTATCTGGATGGTGTCGTAAATTAACCAGTCGCCTACCAATCGCATTGCGTCCGAAAAAAATGTATGACTTGTTTACACTTGTTGAAACCACTAAATACATGTAACGAAACTTGAGACGAAAAATATTTTGGGCCCAAATGTCTATGACGCTCAATTAAGACCAATGGTGATCTGCTTCCCTAACATATTGCACACTCTTGTGTTTTTTGTTCTTCACGCATCTGTTTGATCCTCCTACGAACGTCGTGCCCCTAGATTAAATCGAGACTTATAATTGGCTCTTTTATTGCTCCATTATAGCCTGTGTAGACGGATGGTGAAGTGGTGTAAGAAGAAAACAAAAATGGACGATATGGACGCAGCTCATAAGACCTTATCAGGCGATAAAAGATGGCATTGATATTCTGGATACTACACCTCCAATCATTTGTAACTGGTCGAGTTGTTCTGTTTCTCATGGACAAAATTCTTAAGCGACCTTCTTTGCGATTAGTCCGGCAACGATCAAATCGAGAGCGAAGTTGTTGAACCCCTTCTTCGGAACATTTGGACCAATATCTGAATATCGTTATAATATATCGGTTTAGACGACGAGTAATTTCTCTTTGCAAGAGTCCGACCTCTCTAATGCCAATAATACGGCCTCGTTCAAAATCAGTTTATTGGAAAAATGTTGGCGTTGACGTACTCTTAACACCGTGCTCAACTTGTATTAGTACATTCTACATTGAAAGCATTGGAAATGTTCTTGCTTTTAGATGTATTTACATGAAAATTTGCTACATCCTAACATTCCACTATACAAAAAATTAGGTAAATCTTGATATTAGTGTAGTATTCGGTGATTTTCTGTGATTCTACTAAAATGTACTCCGATAATATTGATTCTAGATATCAATGACTATTGCCTCTTCTAAATTTTATTAATGTATGTAGTTTAATACAATTCAATTTTGTAATGGATAAGCTTCGTGATTTGGTATTTGATAAAATAAATAAATAGTGCCAACTTAAACCCGAATACTAGACCATTTAAATATTTTTTCAGATTAAAGTTATATCACGGTCTGTATACTAAATGGACAAAATTCAAAATTCTGAGATAGCCTGGAGGCAGTTTTATACTTATAAATATCATATATTTAATCTGTAAATTTTTAAAACTAAATTGAGCATGAAAATATGATATCTTATTTATAAATCAATGATATTAAAATCAGTAAGCGTCGTTTAAAGAATTACAATGGGTATAGAAAAGTATATACTAAACGTAAGCTAACAGAAATCGAAAGTAGACTAAAAAAAGTATATACTAAACGTAAGCTAAGAGAAAACGAAAACAGAGTAAAAGTAAATATTAAAACAGCGTACGAGATTTTTTTAATACAGCTGAAAGAAGTATTACCAAAAAAAAAACCCTATAAGGTACATTACTAACTGTAAAATAAGAGTAAATTAAATACCTAGAATAATGCATTTATGAAATAAATGCTTTGACAACGAAAATATACATAATGGCTTATAACTAATGTTTTCTCTAATTGATTACTATAGGAAATAACTGGTCTTACTAGGATATTCGGTGTGAGCACTGCGGGTAAGCCTTGGAGTGTGGATGCCCTCGGATTCATAATAATTTGTACATTTCAATGAGATGATGGAATTAACTATTTTGATTGCTTTGATAATTTGCTTCTGAAATTGGTCAGTTGAATCTTTATTTCAAGATTGTTTTCAGCAATGAAATTATTGAATTTTTCCATGTTAACATTTCGTTTTATGAAGAGTGTAGTTAATTAAATATCTACCGAATTTAATAATCGATCTACAATTGGAATATTAGTTAATCAGCTAGCTTACATCACTAACTATTAACTCATACTTTTAATATGATATTGATATGAACGGCTAATTTTTCTACATAAGAAATTAATCAAATCATATCTATGTTCAAAAACATGTAGTATTTATAAATGTACAGATTTAAGTTTTAATAGTTGAAAGATTTTCTCTTTTTATATTATCTTTACAGTTGATTAAGTAACCTGAAGTTTACATAAAAAAATGCAACTTTAAAATGTTTTTGTCCTTTTATGTGAGCACCTATGTGAAGTAAGCGATAAACAAATAAAGATCTTTTATAATAATAATAATACTTGGGCATAACCATAGATCAAAAAATCAATTTTAAAAAACATACAGCCATAATGAAAGGTAAAATTACTTCTAGAGCAAAATGCTTTAGAAGTTTAACGTATAAAAACAGTGGTATAAACACAAGAACAGCTGTTAAAATATATAAAATGGTTTGCCGTCCACTACTTGACTATGGTTGTGCCCTCTATACCAATCCCAGCAAACCAACCTCCCGCAATATAGAAGTTAGCGAGCGACCATCCCTCGTACCCTAACCAAACTCCGGCATCCTCTTAATCCTTTACACAGTCCAACAATCCATCTAATCAGCTCCTCTATGATACCACTTTAGTTATCCCTATCCTAGAACGCCTTCGATCCCTATCAGAAAAATTCTCCAAAAATCCTTTCAACTTCCATATCTTATCCCAATATTGTCTTCCCAGAAACCCTAATATAAACCCTAAATTTAAAAATACCAATTCAACCATATTCGATTTCATTTTATCATTTCATCCTTTTACGCATTAACTACTGACGCCATATGACTGGACAAAACAAGGCAGAAACACCTCTGATCGATAGCCTTTTGACAAATTAATACATTAACACCTCATTCATTATTCATTATTCCAATGTAAATATGTCAATAAATATATGTTACTACTTAGTACTAATCTAACTCTCTTACAGCAATTAGCAATTACATTTAAATTCGATTGTAGAGTGATTAAATCATTCCATGAATTAATTTTTAGGTAAATTTTAAAATCATCAGCGTATGCCAAAACGGGACAGGTAAGCATTCCCAATAACTCATTAATAAAAATATCAAACAAGAGGGGCCTAGACAAGAACCTTGCGGAACACGATTGGCAGGAGAAAATTCGTAGGATTTACAACCATTATAAAATACATAACCTGAACGATTTTGTAAATATGACCCAATGAGTTTAGTAACCGCAGGAACAGCCATGATCTTCTAATTCATCAACTTAGTCATTTGGACTAAGTTGATGAATTAGAAGATCATGGTCAATTGAGTCAAAGGCGCGTGAAAAATCAGTACAGATAACGTCAACTTGACCACGAGCATCTAGAGAATCGGCTATTGCCAAATTGTTGCCAGATTTGTTGTTATCGATCTGGCAGGCATAAATCCGTGTTGATATGGAGATATGTAGGGACCCACTCCTTTAAATATGTTATTATGCACTGTACTTTCAAACATTTTTGCAAAGTTAGAAAGGATCGATATTGGACGATAATTACGAAGATGGGAATTGTCACATTTCTTGAAAACAGAACATAGTCTAGTACGTTTCCAAATGTTTGGGAACCGACAAAAAGAGATTGAGTAATTTAAAATCGTATACAATGGGCTGGCAAATGCGAATCTACAGTCGCGAATTAAAAAAACTTTATTTGGAAGGCGTGACATTATAATAATAAGTTGAGACTCGTCGACTTTATTAATAAGGAATGGCAGTTATACAGTTGAATCGCTACCCTGTGTAGGATTTGAATCTAGATTGAAATTACTTTTAAAGATATTAGCGAATCCATTAACTATGTCATTGGGATCAGTGAATTCTTCCTTGTCAGTATGTATCACACTTGGAATTCGAGTAGTCCCACGTTTACTAAAGACGAACTTCCATAGGTCAGAGGGGTTTTCTTTTAAGTTATTTTCCGTGTTGCAAATAAATAAGGAATATGCTTCAGAAATTTGACGCTTAATTAGAGTACGTAATATTTTAAATTCATGAATAAAATGTGGATTTTTGGTGTTATGCCACATCTTTCTATAATAAGACTTGGAATTTACATTACCTTTAATTTCAGACGAAAGTCATGGTGGATGTTTCTGTTTATTAGATTTGTAGGGACATGTTTGTAGAGAACAGAATAAAGTGTATCATAAAACCTGGCAACCATTTCATCTACATTATTTAACGAATTGAGTATACCCCAAGCTATAAAGTTCGTTGTACAAAGATATAAAGTTAGCCCTACGGAAATTAAATCTTGTTTTGTCGTTACTGGGAAATTGTGAAAGAAAGTCATTAGGATGGCTTGAGAAATTAATTTTCAGAGCAGGATGGAAGCTATCCTCAGAGGCAACTCTACATGTGAAACGAACAGATCAACATCGTAATTACATAGCACTAAATCTAAAAATGAATTTTATGCGTTATGAATATTGTTGTATTGTTTTATGTTAAGGATATCAGTGAAAAATTTAAAACAAGACGATTTAGAATTTGGGGACATATGTTCATACTGTATTGATGATTATTAGAATAACCAATAATTATAAATTTTTGATCCATTAAGAGAGTTTCCAATTGTGCTTGTAATTTCGGTGGTATCAACCAAAGTAACGGAGATGTGATTTTTAGATGCAAACAGAACACCACCTCCTTTAGACCGATTAACTAATAAAAAGTTTCTATCTGAATGAATGAAACTAAAATTATGAGGAAATAATTCACTACTGAATACAGAGTCATTTAACCATGTTTCTGATAACAGAACAAGAGTCTAAGTTACAACAATTATTATAAAAATTATTTGCTTTAGAAACTTACTTTTCGAAGAAACACACTTATATGAAGTAATGCGTACATACATAGTTGTAGGTAGAATATTATACAATAATTAGTGATGGTTAGTACATCCTACAAACTACAATTTAAAAATTCCATTCATTATTTTCTTAAACACTGAGATTGGATGTACAGTATTCACTTAATATATTTCTAATATCCTTAACTCGACTTTCTTGACAATATTTCTTTCAAAAATATGTCTATTGATCCGTTAATTAATTTCCAAAAAATATTTAAACTCTATTGACCCCAATAACAGAACTATTAAACCCTAGTATGCCTATGCATGTACCTAAAACACTGAAAATATTTTATGTAGTATACACACATACATCATTATATTGGCAGACTTGATTTTGCGTGATATTTATTACATGATTGAACAAGTGTACTTCAATTT
This sequence comes from Ontholestes murinus, assembly GCA_963969525.1. Taxonomy (NCBI): domain Eukaryota; kingdom Metazoa; phylum Arthropoda; class Insecta; order Coleoptera; family Staphylinidae; genus Ontholestes; species Ontholestes murinus. Next base: position 46,844,630 of record OZ018390.1, read on the forward strand.
AAAAAAATATACGTATTTACTTTTTTCATGGATTGGATCTCATTAGAGCAACCGGTTAGCAATAATTGACCACAACAAAGGTGTTGTAACACAACACAAGCCGTACATAATTAAGCGCAGCACTTAATTTAAAAACATTTCGAGGTGAATCATAGTATTACAGTATTATTAGACTTGACCGCGTCATCTGCAAAATCCAATTAAAAAACTATTTATCAGGAAGAAAAATCCCCGATAGAAAAATACACAAAAACGATTTGTTACACAATATAAATAATAATAAAAAAATATAAAACTAAAAACTACTTTACAATATAAACTTTTTAAATATAAATATAATTTACCATTGTATTCGCCATCTAAATTGTGTTTTAAACTGTGCAAACTCTTGTCTTAAATTGTGTTTCTACATTATTTTATATGTATGAAATTTAAACACCTTATCATGCTAATCAAAATTATAAATAAACAAATTAAAATTAATATTATATTCTTATGTAATATTGAAATTCCATATCAACATCGTATGTGTACTTGAGTTAAATTCCTAGAAACAGTGAAGAAATGAATTTAACCGCGTTTCTATTATTAATATGGATTTAAGATAAACATCGGTGAATATTTCAAAATGTCGGACCCACTTGGAAATTTTATGAGTACACACCTTTTTATATTTTATATGCAAGGAAAATGTAATTCAAATTTGTAGGAGTGAAATATATTTTCTTAAAATGTTTTTATAAAAAATATCAATTTTATATAGATTGATAGATATTTTATTGGTGCTAACAGAAATAAATCTTTATACAAGTCACTTATATCGAATAGATTAATAAAGTATAAATGTAAATTAAAATTTGAGATATCTTAAAGTACAAACAAAAATATATGTATATCTACAGCTATTAAAGTTAAAGTATACCACATTGTATGAGCTTGCAGGAGTAAAATTATAAAAACCATAAATATATAAATAAACAAATAAATACGTGATCTAAGACAACTAATGTAACTCTTGTTTGCTTGTCAAAATTAACAGCCACAAAACCTATAGTCTAAAATAGAGGAATGAAACAGTACGTAATAAATAAGAAATAAAAACACACAAATATAAAAAGTAATATATAAATATAAACATAATTACAAGTAATTACTTAAATAGATAAAATGAAACTAATAATCTATAAATAAAATAATAAATAATTGTATAGATAGATAAAATTATATATTATATTATAGCAGAACTAATAAAATTATAAAATTAAAATATATTTGTAAAAGGTCAACATATAAAAATATCAAAATTATCCACAATTAAAATTCAATTCCAGATATTCCTCAGACGAGCAGAATGCCTGCTCTACCAAGAAGTCTGTTATTAGTTTTTTAAAATAGTTGAATTGGAAATTTGGGTTTTTTGCAACAACGCATCAAAAAACTTAATTGAGAAATATTTGGAACCTGTCTGTGATTTTACTAGCCTGATTTCACTTGTAAGCATATCTAAATGTATAATGCTGGCAGAGTTAATAATATTTGTTGCTTAAAGGCTGGATGATAGTCGTCTCTATAATTTTAGTGTGCTAAAATCCTGAAGTCCTAGAAACTGTAAAATAAGAAGGCTGTTACTTGAAAATCAGTCGAAAGCTCTCAGTTTCCATTGCAAAATGTTCCGCTTGGCCTCATCAGTTTTGCTTTGTATATAACATCAGCCCACCTAGCCAGAATCTTCAGGGTATGTATTGCGTTCAGATACATCCCTCTAGCGCCAACACCAAAACGCCTCACTGACATCCTCAAACAGAACACTCTCAAAACGTTAAAACAATCTGAAGACAGCTGAATACTATCTGCGACTATCCCTGGGGAATCTGCGTCTTATCACAGGTATTCATACGGATCACTGTTAGCTAAGGAAACACTTATTTACTATGAGTCTTGTGGAAACCCTCATATGTAGAGCATATGAAGAAGAGGACGAGACAGTGGAACATGTGTTAACCACCTACCCGGCACTCGTCCACCTTAGAGAGTTCATGCTAGGGGAGCTCTGGCCGAACATGGCCAACATTAGGGAAACTCCTCCAAGCGTTGTGCTGTCCTTTGCTCGTTACTTTGGATGGCTAAATGAGTGATAGAACAATGGAGAGCTATCTCAGATAGGAGGACACAACGGGCCTAGTGAGGCCTAGGTGTTCTGGTTAATGATTTGATCACCCTTGACAAACTCGATCCATATCCAGTGGTATTGTCCGCAGAGGCACATTAGTTTGCCTGTCATGTATGTTGGTAAATCGTTAATGTGTACTAAAAATAAAAGCGGACCTAGGATTGAGCCTTGCGTTGAGATCTACTAGATAGGTAGGACATGAGTAGTCTCTAGCTATCAGGGTGTATATTATAACAATAGAGTTAAATGTCATCTCGTGTGACACGCAATCGAGTCATTTCGACAAATCTAAAAATACATGTGGGACCTTTCTCAAGATAATTTATTATGTTTTCATTAAAGTTTATAATAGCCGAAATAGCTGAGAGGCCCTGCCTGAAACCAAATTGCTTATCAGTAAATAATTTCCTGGATTAAAAGTAAGATGCTAGTTGTTTCTGTAGATTTGTTTCAAAACCTAAAATAAAAATGGACCTATAATTATCAATTGAATTTAAATCCCCGTTTTTATATATCGGTATAAGTTCCTTTAAAATATCGGGAAACTTTTTGGTTCTTATATTAGTGACCTTATTTATTAAACATGTTAAGTCAAGTATTTGGTTTATCATTCGTTTTACAACGACAACACTTAAGCCAAAGGCATGTCTACTACCACTGCTTCGAAGGCTATTGATTACTGCAGCAACCTCTGAATTCGATACTATGCAAAATTTAAAATATTCATAATTATTTGTGACCTGCCTACAAGTTGTAGTTATGAGATCAATGTTAGGCTTAGGTAATTGGCTCACAATTGATTTGGCAATGGATTTGAAATATACACTAAAATTATTGTCAGTTAAAATACTATTGTCTTCTTATTTCGTGTTGGTATTTCTTTTATATCCCATTTAGCTTTTTGTCTATTTTTTGCTCTTTGTAGATATGTGCTATTTCCCTCAGTTTGTGTTTTTATAATTTCTTGGCGATAAAATCTTTGTATTTATTCTTTAACAATTTTAAATCTTCTGTGCGATATTTATTGTACGCTTCACTAATTAAGTTTAAAGTATTTCTAATACTGTTTTAATTCTTTGGTGAACCAATTAATTTGATTTTTCTTTTTATGTTTAATAAGTTTTAATGAAAAAGCTGTTTCAAATTGTTTTATGAATATTGCATTAATAACAATTTATTTTCAATAATTCAAGTATTGGAACGTCAATAAAGGTACACATAATTTATACGGACATAAAATACCCGTAAAACATAAGTAAATATAAATAAGCGCAGTTTAAGAACTCATCTAAGCTATAATGATAATACCTTCATTTTAAATTGGTTATAGTTTAATAGTGGATGCTTGAAGCCATAACTTTGATAATAACCCTTTAGAAATTTTACACTACCGAAATTGGACCTACTAGAATCTCTGGAAATTTATAAAGCTAAGCGTAATCCGGAAAACCCCTTAATCAACGAATAGACTAACCTAATATATTTATCCATCTTTAAAGCAATTATGTAAACTATATTACCTGTTCGCTGTACACTGCTTCTAATCCGCCCTGTATAAATACCGCCAAAGTTATTTTGTAATTTTACTGTAGGTTTGATAATGGCCTTATAAGGTTGAAACTATAGTTACAAAATAAATTCCATGTGTGATATTAACAAAGTAAGTTTTATTTATCATTTGATAAAGTTCCTGATTCAAGATGTATCACAAAGTTATGTCTTGAAGCATCCGACATATTATAGAAGCTAGTGTAGGAGTTCAAGCCAAAATATACTTTAAATTACAACTTAAACTTGGTCAAGCGGTTCTTAACATCCGTTTCAACCAAAAATGTCTCCGGCGTAACATAATTCCAAATTATATACAACTTAGAACGAAAACCAACACCTTCAGTGCAGAGAAAGCACTTACCACAACAAGAAAGACCTGGCTGAAAGAAGAAGCAAAATTCTGGTTTCATAGAAGAGATACTGTCAAAACATACATTAAAGTAGTGCACACCGAACTCACCTTTCATCTACATCCAGTCGAGTTTGACCTTCTGGACGATCAAGTAAGAGAACATGTAAGTGCTATCACATACAGGAAAGCCACCACCCAGAAGAAGAAGCTTGCTAAGCTCATGCAATATCATTAAAAATTATTCTCCTAGTAAATGGCCCATTAGTAAAAGTATAAAATCAATTAAGTCTAAAATAACTAACAATAACTTAATTATCACTAGAGCAGATAAGGGCAACACAATAGTAATCCTGAATGAAAACACGTACGATACCAAAATTAACGAATTTATAACAAACAATGAAATCATCGAATTAAAAACTGACCCAACTAACCAAATTCATTCCAAATTAAAGACTTTATTTAAAACTCCTCCAGTATTTTTTCAGATTCTGAACATTTAAAACTCCTTCCTATGAATCCCAATCCCCCACGATTATATGGTCTCATTAAAATCCACAAAGAAAATTCACCTGTAAGACCCGTAATTTCCTATGTAGCTTCTCCCATGCATCATATATCAATAAAACTCAACTATCTATTTAAATCAATAACCAGTTTTTCCGACCCAAATTCAATTAAAAATTCAATTTCACTAACCAAAAACCTAAAAGACTTCCATCTACCTAACAAAATCAAATTGGTCTCGTTCGACGTATCTAATATGTTCTCAAAAATCCCTTTATCCGAATGTCTAATGCTAACTAGTAACATATTTGAACAGTGTAATATCAACCCCGTAGTTAAATCAGATTTTCAGACAATTATTAAATATGTCACCCAACAAAATTATTTTACATACAAAAATATATTTTTTAAACAAACTGAAGGTCTAAAAATGGGCTATCCACTTAGCTCATTACTAGCCGAAATATTTGTGGAAAACTTCACAAAAATTATTTTACAATTACCTTTAGGGAAAAAACATATTAGATTCTGATATAGATACGTCGACGACATAATAGCCTGTTTTGAAGGTACCGACCGACAAATCCAAACATTCCTCAACTTCATTAATTCCCTCCATCCAAATATTAAATTTACAGTAGAAATAGAGTTGAACAATACCCTTAATTTCCTAGACCTTTCAATAACCAAACAAAATAATAAATTAGAATTTAATATATACAGAAAACCCATCTTCACAGACTCCCTTATTCCTTCAAATTGCTTGCATCCTCTAACTTATAAACAAGCAATTCAATGATTCATCGTGCATTGTCCTTGTCCTTATCTACTTCTTCCTTTAACCAAGAAATAAATATTATTAAACGCTTAGCAATTAATAAGTCATGATGTGTAGTCGTATTAAGGTAACTTAATTGGATTGTAAATAAAGTGCACTTCCTTAATATATAAAACAGATTTATTTTGCGACCGGTTTAGGTTTATTAGGCCATCTTCGGGCAAACTGTAAATTAACAAATTTTAGATAGTGTGTCTTAATATTTTATATGGTTTTATTAAAATTTTAAATTTATTACTTTTTGTGTGGTTAGTGTTATTGTCTAAAGTATATACATTAGTTTAGCGCATTTTTATCTATATAATATAATTTATTTTGTTTTATATTTATATATATATATATATATAATGTGTATGTTTATTATGTTATGTTATGTTGTTTTGAAATGTACGGTTATTGTGTATTTGTGTATGTATGTTGTTAGTATGTCGTGGGGATTTTATGGCTTATGATTGTATGTTTTATTATTATTTGTAACTTACATGTCAGGTTTATTGGCTGTGTGAGTTTTTCGTTGTGTTTGTGTCTATTGTTCTATTTTTGGATCTGATAATTATTGTTGTTTTATGTATTTGTGTATAATTACTTGTGTTATATTTCACGCCGTGTGTAGTTTTAGATGAGCGAGTTGTATTACAATATTAGTTTGATATTATTTGATAGGTAGAAAGCTTATTAAATAGTTTTTCACTATAATTAGCGTATATCAGGAACTATTTCTGGACTTTACGTTGAAGTAACAAATTTTTGTGGCGGGTTTCGTAAGGGTGAGTTGTTCGGTTGTCTAACTGTAATAAACTTTTACAAACTTAAAATATTAACAGGAAAGATATTGATAGAATACATAACTCCATTATATGTGGTCTAATGATGAATTGTTGGGTTATGAAGACTTTATTCAGCCAATTTGAGCAGCCCCAAAGAAGGATACCATACAATAAACTGGATTATACTTCTGAGAAATAATTTTTTTGAAGCTAAAATATAATAGATAATAATATCTCTACAAATGAAAGCGTTTCAGAGAAGGTAAGAAGCAAACCACTCACCAGCTCTTCCTCTTATCCCATAGGACTCCAACTTCCAAAGCAGACGCTGTGGGGGACAGTCGAAAGCTCTGTCTTGGTCACAAAAAAAGCTAGTTTCTTATTTTCCAGAGCCCGTGAAATTTCGTTGTTAAAGTATACAAGGGCGCTTAATGTAAAATTTTTAGGTATAAATCCAAAGTGGGTTTTGTTTATAACTGAATGTCTTCCGAAAAAGAGAACATTCGTTGCAACATGCCATATTCTAAACATTTTGATATTAAATCAATGTTACAGGTCCATCGTTGACATGTTTCATTAATAATAGTTTAAGTTTGTTTGGGTATTTACCGGTTTCGAAAGGTAGATTAATTAAATAAGTTAGAGGAGTAGCCAGCTCATATCTGAATTTCCGGATTATGCTGCAGTAAATTCCATCTGGACTAACGCGACAGTTATTTTTTAATTTAATCATTAAGCTTATTTATTCATTTAAGCTATAGTCCAAAAGAAAAATATTGTCACTGATGTTTTCCTCGATTAACAAATCACATGTATTTATAGTAAAGTCGTTGCTGATTTGTCTAGGCAGGGAATCAAAGTAATTTTTGAAAGCATTGTATACTTTCTCTGGGTCGCAAGTTAGTGAGAAGCCTATCTTTAATGTAATATTAAGTTTTTCAGCTTTTATTTCGGTGAGCAATTTAATTTCCACCTAAGAAGTTTACTGTGGATTTTCTGAGGAATTGATTCTTCTTCTTACATTGTTCACAGAAACAATTGTGTCGCGATTAACATTAAGCCAGAACTGATTTTCATCACGTTATAAGGAGTGTACAACTAAATTATAGTAATCAAGTCATATAGGAAATAATTTTATATGCGCACGCGTAAAATAATGCTATGTCGATGTAAGCAAATGATGGCCAAGTGAATAGTGTAAATGATGATTGTACCCTAGATCCTACGATATTACCATATGTGACTTATTTTGGGTTATTAAGGAAACTTTATTATTTCAATGCATGTTTTAGCGTTGCAATAGAAACCTGTTTGGGTGGATAAATACCGACATATCATAGGGAACTGTAGCCAGCAACCATTATAACATTAGTTATAATAATGTTAAATTATTGTTAGGGACGAATAAATATTGTTAGGGAACAATAATTAATGATGGTAGGGATCACTAAGACAATAGATGGTACCTTTATAGTAAATGTCGACTGACTGCTTAACTGGATAGTTAAAAACTCCAAAGTAAAACTTTGTTAACTTGTCTCCAGTTGTACTACGCTGACGATATATATTCAATCTTAGTATTAATTAATAAACCAGGGAGGATAAATACCACACAATACCAAATAAAAATAAATGATATTGCGAAACATCAGAATAATAATAAAATGAATTAATCAACACATTAGTTTATATGTATTTAATTCAGTCAAATAAACTTTAAGGATTTTGGTTTTGCAGTCTTCAAAGGGTATGTTATTGCAAATTTAAGAAATGCTTCGTATTTTTTAATTATTTGTTAATTTTCTAAAACAAAGGTAGTTTACATATATTTTAAAATAACAATAATATATCTCTTTTCAAATTAATTTACCTGAAAATTTATATATACATTTATTAATATTTCGTCGATATGTCCGATAAAGAATATCTAAATTTCAAAATTTGAATTTTTAATTGTAATTTATATTTACACGAATACGTAAAATGCAATGATGGGGTTAAAGCAATATAATAAACATACAAATTTATGGCATGGTATGACTTGCACGCAACTTTTTTTACCATCGAGTATGTAAAGAATGCAGAAAATAAAAGTTTACCTTTGCGATCTCCAGACTTGTTTTTAGGCAAGGGCAACGCACCATTAACCGTAAAGGAGAAAAGAATAATAATATCGTAACTGATATTTAAATGAAAGTAAAATATCTTGTTTCATGTAAATTTAGCTTAATAAAAGTTTGGTTAATTATTAGAAGCTTATTATAAAGTTCTATTTAATGTATTATTTAATTCCATTATTATTTTATTTTACATTATATTGTGATTTATTTAAATAAACAAATAAATCTGATATATGTATTCACTATAATTATTAATGTAAGACACATTAATACGTATTATACTGTAATTACAAAAAAATCTATCAAAATAAATATGTTAACAATTCTCTAAATAAATGATGTTATGCTTACATAAAATATAATGAAATATAAACAAAGCGCTATAAATCATTTTTTTAAATCGAAATTTGATATAATTTTTAATAAGAGCATAGTTTTAAAATAATACCTTCTAGTCGATAAGATTTCTAATTCAAATATATAAAAAAATATTATTACACATATCATTGTGATCGGTACCTCACATGATCGTTATTAAGCCATTAAATTAGTAGCCAGATCGGATACAAGAAATAAATTCTCTGAAAGAGTTAATCGACTCGTGCTCAGACATGCAGTCGACGTCTGTACTTGACGTAAATCGTATCTGACTGGAAATTCTAAACGGCGATCTCCATTGCAAGTTGTTTTCTCGGTCAAACACCCATGTTCGTCATCACCTAAATGATTGGGACATTACCTTGTTGTATTATTAAATAACAGGTATTTTCTTTTACGTAAAATTAAGCAATTACGAAGTTGCTTTAGGTTTAATTGTAGATTATTATTCTATTAATGTATATAAAATAATAGCGTGTATATAATTAATATATAGGGTTCTTTACGTTGTTGAAAATTAACTATAAAATAATTAAGCAAATAATTACTATTGAAATATTGGAATTTTGTTTACGACATTGTACTGTACTATACTGGATCTGTACTCTATTACCAAAAGTACATTTTTGTTAAAGTCATGGTTTGAATCTAATAAATAGTTTGAATAACTTTTATATTCTTTTTATAATAATTTAATGTTACTATGAAATAATGACTGGATTGCCACATGTACACGTTTTTATACTGAGAACAAGATAATTTATAAATTCCAGATTTTTTATTTATATCAATTTTAGTTTAATATTAAATATCGCATTACTACTTTCATTGTAAAGTTTTAGGATCAGGTTAATATTACATCTGTTCAATTCAATTTTATGCTTTGATCTTATTAGTACTTAGTTCTTGTTTTACAAATATATCTTTGATTACTGTTTAAGTTCAAATCTATTGATTGGTAATTGTTTCTTTTACGCAATCATTGTTTGTAGCAATTCTCCTAATCTCTTAATTGTATCGATTTCGTAAGAGTAGATTAAACGTTCTATTAATCATAGAATTAAAACTAGCTAATTTATATTTTTGGGGATATAGGGAAATATTTAGAATTATGGGTGTAAATTCGTCCTTTAAGTTATGGTAATAAAGATGAATTTTAAAGAATGTTATGAATCGAAATATTGTGGTAAACATTATTTAATTCTAGGAGTATAATAATAATGAAAATAGGTTTTTTTTCAATGAACACTACAAATCTTCAAATAAATAATGTACATGAAAGAATAGTCAGAAAACGATAGATATAATCAAAACAAAAAACATTTTGACTAAGTAATCTTATTATAAACTGTAAAATTCATCCATTGAATAAGGTTCTAAAGTACACAGATTATTAAACAGTTCTCTCTTTCTCGCGTATAGACTTTTAACCTGTTTGATTGATTTGGGAAGATGGTTAATGATTCTTATACATGTGTAGTAAGCACCCTTTTCATATCTATCTAGTCTATAGAAAGGCAGCGTGAACTGTTGACAATGTCTGGTATTGTATGAACATGAAAGTAAAGCTACACTAAATTTGTCCTTTTGTTTTCAAACAAACTTGGCACATTTGTAAATGTATATGCCAAACAGGTTAAAAAGGTGTTAGCTTTAAAAATACCCCCACAACTATCGTGATATTTTAATTTGTAAAGTATTTGCATTGCTTTTTTGTGCAATGTAAAACTTATTGGCATCGACACCCGCACCCCAGAAAATAATGCCATATTTAAGGTGTGAATATATGTTGTTAAAGTAAAAGTATCTTGATATGATATAGTTACTTGCATTGATTAGTACCCGCAAACCGTGTCAGCCTTTACTACCTTTTGTGCACACCAGATTAATTTGTGGGGAAACTGAGAGTTTCGTCAATAACGATTGATTGCCTGTTGCATTTGAACCAATTTTCTAGTTCAACTTTAATTAGTATAGTTGTATCATCTGCATAATTTAGTATACAAGCGTCTTTTGGAGTAGTAAGCGGTAGATCATTTATAATTATTATGAATAGTAATGGGCCTAGAATGCTACCCAAATCCTCTGAGATCACATGGGTTCTATTAATTGTGTCAACTTATTTTGTTGAATGGCTTCGACCATGAAGATAAGAGCTTATTAAATTTTGAGCAATACTGGTATAATTTCCGAAGTAATAATGTAAAATTGATAGTATCAAATGCCTGGGATAAGTCAAGTGCAAGCAATATATAAGTTTAGTTAAAATATATAGCGCGAATTGTTACCTTACTTGCAAGTATCTGAAAGTGGATGGATAGGCAATTAAAAAAAAATGCTCATTGTCTAATAGAGGTCTGTTTCAGTTAAAAAACTTAACGAAAAATCCGTTTTAAAGTAGCCTGAGGAGATACTGCAAATTTCTGGAAAAAATGTGTCTGTGTGTGTGTCTGTATGTCCGTGTGTTTTCTGGTGCGCGCTGTATCCTAAATTTATAACAGGTTTAAGATAAAACCTTAAACTTAAGATTTTATAATTAAAAAGTGGAACTGAAAAGTTTTTGGTAAACATTCATACAGCGGAAGTAGATGTTTACTAAAGGTTTTTTTTGTTGACATTTTTCTTAATATAAAACATATTACATAACTTTTCAAAAAAATGTTATAGGGAATGAGAAACTAAACAAGTTTTATTTATACATATTTTCATAAAGTTCTTGTCTTGCGAGAGAAAGGAAATAAAACTAAACATTTTGATACTTTTAGCCTTTTATTAATAAACTATGGGAGTTGAGAATTATATAACAAGTAGTCATTATAAAGCATTCAAAAGTAAGTAAGTAATTAGAGTAGCCCTTTTGCGTAAACCTTATGGTTTTCGAAAAAACGGGGAACATAGTATGATCACCATTTGTGTTTGTGTTTTTGTTTATATTAATACTTGGTTTATTATTATTTATGGTTTGTAGACAATTAAAATTAGGGCGGATTTTATAACCAAAGTGTCTACGAAGACTTTTTGGAGAAGTTTATTTAACTACAAAAGTTGGGTTGATAATAAATACAATTGTTACATACACCATTTCAGTTTTAATAAATTTATTTAAAAATTCAGCAATATTTTATTCAATTAACTTAAAGTCAAGTATTGATATATTATAGTACCATTAAATAGTGGGTACTTCAATCTAATAAAATCGGTCCTGTTATTTTCACTTTGTCTATAGAAATTATTATAAGTATTGGTTGTCTGAAGCCATAACTTTCTTTATCTCTTTATCAAGAATTTTAAAATATAATACCCTGAATTCAATACATCTTATGCTATTATCTTAATAGAATTATATTATCAAATTGAAAGAAGTAAATCACTTGTTCCATATCCATTTATTTCATACTTTTATGTCAAGATTTGTTTGAATATTAATAATAATTTGTAAAGACCGAAATACCCATTAGTTATCTGAATAAATATAGAAATCAAACCTAACAAATAGATTACCTCGCCTAATTTAAACTGTTATGTGTATCAAGTGAATCCTTCATTCATCTGTCACTAAAAGCTACTAAATCTGTTAAAAAAAACAGTCAGATTGTTAGTTAAGAAAGGTGTTATAATCAGTCTTTAAAATTAAGAACATTTTTGTTAGTGTTACAAATTTGAAGATAAAATCCCGCGGACTTTTCTAAATTTGGAACGCATTAAATATAGATATATTATTTCACTGAAGTAAAATAAACTAAAAATAATTGTGAAATAAATGAGACGAAAAGACCAGAAACTGAACCACTGTCAGAAAACGTGGCATAATTTCAATTAGTGTCTCGAATTGAGAACAATTTAGTTTTCCACCAAATATCTTATATTTACTATTTTTATAATTTATGATGTGTAATTCATCTATTATCGATTTTATTTATGTTTCTAAACTTAATTGGTTTGTGGGAACATTAGCTGGATCAATAATTGATATATGTAAATATTTGCTATTTTTTATACATGAGAATAATTAAATTAAATTTCTTATATTGGGACTAAAATAAATTTAATAAAAAATATTCACAGCAAGTCAGATCCAAAAAATTCTTCTTCTTTCTTGTATTTAATTCACTACTTTCAAAAATGCACGGAGCTTGTGAAATCATGCTAATACAGTTTAAACTTTATTTGTGCTAAACTTCCACGAATTGCAAAATTTTAAGCAAACGATCAACTTATGATTCATTATCAAAATGTATAATACTTGTGTATAAATTAATGCGTACAAAAATATTTATATAAGAATAAATATGAACTATGAATTAAATTCAAAATACAGCACGAATGTAAATCTGATTAATTTCAATGTAGCTAATATTTAAATTACCATGCTTAGTCGAATGTAGTAATTGAAGGAGTCACAGTTCCATTTGAGCAAGAACGATTACACAGCATCACATTTATTCAGAATTGCTGGAACCCAACTGCAATACAACCTTTGAATAAGAAACGTATTTTGATAAATATCTATTTTTAGAGGGGTTTAAGAAATTGCCGAAATGTTGGGAACAGTTTATTGTACTTAATAGAGATTGTGTTGATAAATAGAAAAAGGGTTTTCCACTCCTCTTCAATCCCAACACAAGGACTTATTGAACGACCTTCGTACGGTGATTTACCATATTACTATGCATAAATAGAAATGGCTGGGGTATGCGATATTTGCATGTGTATATGTGAAATTTTATTTTGACTGCTGTTAAAGTGGTAGTAGAATTGGACATTACACAAACGCTGATCTTACTGATATAAAAGTGACACACAAAGCCGTGAATTGCAATGAGCAAGCCACACTGCAGTAGTATGCCCAGCATTATTTGTTTATCTGACAACGGATCCTTCATCACAGACGAGAGTCATAGCAGAAACTACGACAGGCTCCATTATTATATGCAGCAAGTTTAATTACTGAACGAAGGCGATTTTGCTCTATAATTAGGCTTTGTGCATTGATTTTTAGAAATGCATACACAAGATCTCCGTTGTCCATACACAACAATTTAAAAATATTATATCTCTAATAGGTAGGTGAAGATTTGATGCCCTAACTCGAGTTACATTTTCAGTTATTACACCTTTTTCTCCACCTCGAGGTACTCTATTCTTTAACGATCCTCTGGTACAGAGGTTCTGCACCCACTTCAGGATGCTGTTTTTGTGGGAACACGACCGTACCTTCCAAGATTGTATTGTTTGTGTTGTGTGGCAACCACAGAACGCGCGGTTTCGATGTAAGTGTCGTAAAAAATACGACCTTTTCAGATCTATTGTGGATCCCTGTTTATCTCAGATGACCAGCTCTAGCTTTGCCTCTTTGATTAGTCCTATTAGCTCTGCCAGAGGGGCTTCGGTTTGTAGTGCCCAGCTTTTGATATCTAATCCTTGCTGGACCCTCGCAGTGACATAGGATGTGGAACGAGTCCTCTTCCTCTAGGCAGAATCTGCATGGTGCTTCTTCCACCAGGCCTATTTTGTTCATATATTTGTTGAGCTTGCAGTGTCCTGTTATCAGACCTACTATAGTTTTGACCATTTTTCTGTTTTGGTTCAGAAGTTCGGTCGTGAATTTTGGCGATTGCTTTTTAAGGAACTGTTTCGCCTGTCTCTGACCTGGTGAGTTCGTCTACCAGGTATGGGCCTGTGTCTTCACCCATTTTTTAAGGATCGTTTGACTGCGGTTTTGGAGATTCCACAGGAGGATTCCGGGCCAATTACTGCTTTTGGCGAGCCTATATCTAACGCCACACTTTCATTTTAAATTTGGTTTTAACTTTGAGAATGATCCGCAAGCACCGAAACACTTGTCAGTTACCTAATAATAAACAAATGTATATTACTTCTTTCAATATGAAAACAATTCGCGATTGCTCTTGGAAAAATGCCTCCATCTTCCAGGCTGAAATAGCCGCCATTGACTGGTGAGCTCATCACGTAATGGAATTGGGACATAACAAAGGACTAATTACTATTATAATGGACAGCCAGATAGCCATTAAACCAATAGCCTCGCCGATAGTGCATTCCAGGCTGGTCATGACCTGCATACACAGACTGAACGCACTGGCGATAACAAGAAACACACAGCTAGTATTGATACATAAGGACCAAAGAATTATTAGATACTTGGGGCCGACTTATTGGTCAAACAAGGGGCAGCAGGTGAATTCATAGGAGTTGAGTCCGCTTACGGTATACCCCATGAAACCGGAAAGGAAATAATCAGACGCAAGCTATCAGAGGAGCACTAAAGGCATCTCATAACCAAAACATACTCTTCCTAGATTGAAACTAAGGAAAATCCCAGGACTAGTCACTGGGCACTCTGACCTGAATAAGCACAAACATAGGATGGAAATTGAGAAAAGCCCTCTATGGCATGAGTGATTGAAAGAAGAAAAAACACCTACTGTGTACTTGCAAAGCATATAAACAAGAACACACGATAAAATTCGGGAAGCCTACGCTTTCTGTAGAACAGCTAAAGAACATCTCCAGGCAGAAACTCCCACTCTTCATAAAGTTCAGAAGTACACAGGAAGTAAAATATCCAGAAGCGCACAAAAGGACCACGGAGACCGCAGTGCAGGGATGCTAAGCGACACCACCTCACGAGGAAAAAAAAACTATTTACCAAGGTTATTATCATAGTGGATCAGTGCAGCTTTGACTAGTTCAATAGCATCTTCTTTTAAAATTGAACTTACTTAATAAGTAAGGAACTGGAACTGGTATATTGATGTTATTAACCAGTAGAATTAAAATTGGATTACTCTCTTTTATGAAGAATAGGTTTTTTTAATCCACCTTAACTTACTTTATTCTTTCTTTATAATCGATTTGGAACCTCGATCACCTGTTCCCTTTTCCTAATCATATTTCCAATTCGTCTAATGTTTAAAAAATAAGTTTACTTTTTTCAAATGTGATTGCATTTCTATGTGATTTCCTTTCCATTTCTTAGACGAACACTATATCCCCTGAATGTTTTTAGCAGTTGTTATTTATTTGTTTTGTGACATATAATAATAGATGATTTTCTAAATTTTAATTGTTTTAATATCTTTCTTAGTATATTTTATAATTGTAGATTTTATCCGGCTATTTTCGGTACTACAAACTCAATTTTAACAGGTTTATATATAGGGCGGGGTTAAGGTAATAAGCCGTTTGAGATCGAGGAAACCCAAAGGTTTTCATTGTCATTGACCACGTTTTTCTCTGATGCTAGGGCTTTATTAATCTCTAGGCCTTTCCGGTAGTTGAAAATTTTTTCTTTATTACCTGAGTGCAATATTTTACAATTATGCGCTAAAATGATGATTATAAGTTACAAAATGTTTTACAAAAATGTTTATTATTCAATATGTCTGTGCGATGTTCTTTTAATCATGTTTCTAGAGACCTATCCCCCGTTTGTCCTATGTATACAGCGTCATATTATTTACATGTTATCTCATATATTCCACTTCTTTTAATCTTATTGTTTTCTGTTTTGATTTTAATATTAGAAATTTTCCTAAATTATTTGAATTAGTCGTAATTATATTGTATTCTTATTAATTGAGTTTTTGATTTTTTGCGAGAGAGTTTTTATGTATTCCAATCTTTTCCAATTTGTTTTATCTGTTTTATTTGTACTATAAAAGTATTTTCAAAGCTGGTTGCGTTTTTTTCATTTTAATCATATGATAAATCTGCAAGAAACTTCTACACATGCCATCACAGCAATTATAACGATCTAAAAAAAGATGGGCAAAGGAATTATTGATGGCGTGAACATTAGGGGTGATTGTAAGTATGTTTGAAAAGAAAGCAAGTTCGAGCACCATTTAAACCTTCAAATACGAAAACAGTTAACGTTATCGATTTAATCCAATCAGATTTATGTGGGCGGATGGAGAATACTTCGATAGGAGGTGGACACTACTTTTTAACATTCATAGACAATTACTCGAATAAAATATTTGTATACTTCTTTAAGCATAAGAGTGAAGTATTTGAAATATTTTAGCAATTTCAAGAGTTGGTGAAAACACAATCTGGAAAGACAATCAGGATTTTTTGTACTGACAATGGAAAGGAATGCTGTGACAAGGATCTTGAAGAATTCTGCAAAAAGGGGCATAATTCATCAGACATCAAATGCGTATACTGCAGAGCAAAATGGGAAAGCAGAACGAGCAAATAGCAGAAAAAGCTAAGTGTGTATTGTTTGACTCAAAATTAGATAAAAGTTATTGGACAAAAGCAGCAACACTGCAGTTTATATAATAAATAGATACATATCTACTAGCCTAATAGATACACCAGAAGGAAAATAGTCAGGTTAAAAAGTAAATGATAAATACATAAGAACATTTGGCGGTCTAATTATGGTTCATATTCCTAAGGAGAAAGGATTGAAGCTGGATAAAAATCAATAAAGTTGCTATGCATGGGTTATAGTGATGAATTTAAGGGATATAGGAATATTGATTCCATGCCAAAAGAAATTCAAATTAGCAGAGATGTAATTTTTCTAGAATCGAACACAGATACAAGGGTGTTTAATTCATTTGATCAAGAAAATGAGACTTCAGTCGCAGAAAATGATTAAGAAAATTAAATGTCTGAAGAAGTTGAAAATTCTACAGATGGACATGAAGAATTGAGTACATCAGATTATGAAGATTAAAATGATGGATACTACATTCCGGAATCAGCAGATACATCAAAACTGTTCAATAAAACGTGGAGATCTGCACATATATCAAAAACTGCGAAGAAAATGGAGGATTTTCTATATGCTACAAAAGCAATTCGAAGGGAAGAAATTCCTTCTACCATTCAAGATGTCGTGGGAAGCTATTTATATATAGCTCAAGGAACTCGGCCTGATATTAAACAACAATGGTGAGAGACATTAAGATGAATGAACATCCAAGTACAAACTACATTACACTACGCAGGATGAACTGGCCGGATATTGTGACTCCCAGTCTAGTATCAGATATTGACTACTACTGAGGCAGAATACATGGCGCTAGCTTTTACGATACAAGAGGCAATTTGGTTGAGGCAATTGCGAGATGAATTTCACAAAACTGCATCATCGTGCATCAACACCAGGTTTGACAACAATAGTGCAATAAAATTAGCCGATTCAGACGGATACCGAGCAAGATCGAAGCACATATATGTCCGCCACCAATATGTCCGAGATCGAGTTGAAGATGGAACCATTTAAATAGAACACGTCTCAACGCAGGATATGATAGCTGACAATCTTACAAAAGCAGTCACAAATGAAAACAAAAATATATACTAAGTATTAAGTAATGTTAAAATAAAACTTGTATTTTTTAATTAAGTGGGAGTGTTGAAGGATCTATTCTCTAGAGCAGAGGTTCCCAACCTTTTGAATATGTTGTACCGGTATGTAATAGTCAATATGGTCGCATACCAGTGTAAATATTTTGCAAATTCAAGTAATGGCCTTATTTTTGTCTCAAAAACTTTGTCGAACAAAAAAAATTATCCCTAACGCTCAATTTATTGAAGATCCATTTTTTGGCAAAAACTTTGGAAAAACAGAGTGCAACTCTATATATACACCATGCTAAAGTAATGAAATTTTCTGGGCCTACCCTGAAAAAGATGTCAACGAAATAAATAACAAGTTTAAATATATAGAATTATTTACCTTTAGTTCAGACTTTGTAAATTGAAAAATTTAATTTAGTTAAAATCTGTTTCGAGACAGGCACTGAAAAACATTACGTTAGCATGGTGGTATCCAATTGCAATAAAACCAATTAAATTCATAAATACTTTTATTATACTAAATATAAATGTATGTAATGTGTAAAGATATTATAATAATTATTGCAATTAATGCGAAGGTTGCGCCTGTTTACATTTTACCAGCGTAGAAATATCGGGATCAATTTTTGTCAGATTCAGGCGAAGATCAGGCTCAATATTGAGCTATATTTGTTTTTCATTGCTGCCATAGTTGAAAACCCGGTTTCGCATAAATATGTTGTACTGAATGGCATTAAAAATTTCAGAGCTTGGCATGAAAGTTCTGGATAATCTGCCCAAACAGAAAGCCAAAATGAAAATAAGCTTGTGCTCTCAAACCTTAAATTCCAACCACCGTCACTTATGAGGTCTATAAAGGATTCTTTAGCAATTACGTCATCCGGAACTTCCGCAATGAATATAAAGGGATTACGAATCCAATTTTGGGAAGTAAAATCTTCTGTAAAATATTTTTCAAATCAATCTGACATCGATATTAGATGTTGCTTAATGTCGTTTATGACACAGTTTGATACTGGTAAATTGTTTTGTATTCCTCATTAGCAAAATTATCTTTTTTGGAATCTCCAGAATCCTTAAGAAAAATAGATAGCTCAAAAAGTCAACTGAGGACTTTTCCTCGTGAGAGCCATCGTACCTCGGTGTGAAGCAAAAGTATTTTATGAATATCTCATTGCATAGAATTGTAAATAGGCGGGAATTAAGCGCTTGAGATTTCATAAAATTAACTGTTTTTATGTTATTTATAACATTTCTTAAATTTACAGGCATATTTTTTGTGGCTAAGGCTTCACGATGAATAATACAATGATACAATGTATTAAAATCCTTTAGTTCGTTGTAGAAAATTAAATAATAAATTTAAAAATACGAAAACATTTCGTGAATCTAATGTAGATTTACGAAATATTTTCCTTTTTTAAATTTAATAATACAATACGTAGATTTGCATTTCGGTGCTACTTCTTTAACGCCGGATAAATTTTCAATCATAGCTCGAGCACCATCCAACACATTTGACCCAATTTATATTATTTTCAATTAAATAATCACTATTATTTTAAATTTTTCATTCGAAGTTGTTCTCGCATATAATGGTTTGTAGAATAATATTTCTTCTTGTATTTCATTATTGAAATCAAATCGCACATACACAAGTAATTGTGCCAGATTGGAGTCGTCGATTATTTTCTAAATATATATTATGTAATATTAGTATTATTAATTTAATTTTATAACTCCTATAAATATTTAAATATCACTTACTAAACATGTTTACAAAGGTTTTCAAAGCTCTGCAGCTATTCTAACCATTGAAAAATAAAATTAACAAGAGGTAATTATTTAAGCATGTAAATCCCTATGACCACACTTAAAAAAACGCAATTTATAAACCAATAATTGCTCTAAATGTACATATGTATACAAATCTATTCTAAACTTGCTACAATATTGCATAAATAAACACAAACTGATACAACACAATATATACAAATAATACCCCAATGTTCTTTACAAATTTATTGTACACGTGAGGTGAGTTACGTTGTTATCTATCACCGTAGAAAGAGAAAGTATTCGGATTGAAAAAGAACAGACAAAACGCTCGGACTTGGTGATGTATTGTATAAAAAACCACATGATTTTACTCAAAATATTGTTCACTTATCGCGTACCGGTAGTTTGACATGTGTGTACCGGTACCGGTACGCGTACCACAGGTTGGGAACCCCTGCTCTAGAGGTTGGCACCAATGTAAGTGTAAGTGTGTGAGATGTCAATTATTGGCGGTATTATGCATCGTTATTCTGCGATTATTTCCTCCTAAGCTTCCTAATGAAAGCTCATCTCAACAGTATTAAACCATTGATAATGCTCACTTTGTGTCCAAGTTACAAATAAAATAGAGAAGGAAGGTTTCTAATTGTTTTAATCAAGTATTATTATAAATAATAAACACTTTGTAACTTTGTTTGTATAACACAATTTATTTACTGCTGACTATAGTTTCGGCATCTCAACGTGCCATTATCAAAACATACAATGATTAAAAACTACAATTACAGGTGTATATATGGAAACAAAATTTAACAAACAGCTGTGTAAATTGGAGTGTACATCAGGTCAACCTGGTCGTTAATTAGGGGTATTCTCGGATTAGCGCGAGTCTTATGAATTTCGATCGATTCTAGGAGGTCCATTTTTCGACCCTTTTCTACGTAATGGATTATGGATAGTACATCCTCGCCAAAAGAATGATTCTCCTCGATTATATGCTTCGCAAACGTTGAATTTCAATTTGTTTTAATAGATTAAAAGAACATCTACGCTCTGTCCGCCTAAAACAAATTGAAAAATCAACGTTTGCGAAGCATATAATCGAGGAGAATCATTCTTTTGGCATCGCATTTGTCTGATCATAAAAACCAGATCTTAAAATTCGGAAGCAGTCTCGAAAAATATTATCAAGAAATTAAAACAAGATTGGCAAACACTGAAGCTCTTTCAGCATTAAAAGATGCACTAAATAAGATAAACTGAAATGACTTAGAGATTGTCTCAACAGTAAAACTTGTTTCCAAGGATACCATAAAATTTTCGCAAAAATGTTCAACAAATATTGTCCGGTTTTAACAAAATTCATAAATAACTAAACCAAAAAAACCGATGGTATACTGATACATTTAAAAAGCTCAGAAATATATTGGACTTCTATTAACTACATCATTGGACTAAAAATTGTGAGGTAAATAACATATAGACGGCACTTAAAAATAAATACAAAAACTTATTACAACAAGAAATAAAATGTTATAACACTAATTGGATATTAATTTCGAACAATAAAACAAATTCGACATGGAATATACTTAAATCCATAAAATAATATCAAGAAGTCGAGCCACTTGCAAAAATATAGTGGCATATCAATAAAGAAACTAGTTTATTGAAATATTCAAAATGTATAGCCAAGTGAACGCCCCAAACATTAATCAATTTAAAAAAATGTGTCTACCCTAACTAATGATATTGATGATTTAACAATAGTGGTAATCAAACACACAATAGACTCAATCATCAAGCTATTATAAGCCATAAATATGTCAATGATTGAGCGTGTCTTCCCATAGGTAGAATTGGGCGTTATATAGAAAGGGAGACATACATGAAATGGGCATCCTCTCTCAATATTGTCTGTTTTTTCAAAAATAATTGAAGGAGTAATCTTTTATAGAATATTGATTTACATCAATTATAACAATATATTGTGCAGTGAACAGTTTGGGTTTAGTAATGGCCTCACAACAACCAACGCCCATTACAATATTTTAAAGTATGTTTATGACCACTTACACTGGAATGTTAACCTGTGTTTTTTATCTGTTAAAAACATTTGACTGTGTATCACACGAATTAATGCTTGCTAAACTTTCTGGCTATGGCATTAGGGGAAACTGTCATGGGCTACTTGTGTCCTACTTATCAGAGTGAAAAACATATAACAACTATGTACATAAATAAGAAAGGTTACATATCAAATAGTGCCCACCCAACAATTGATGTTCTAAAAGGTATCAGATAATACTACAGTTAACATGGAAGATCAAAATTTGAATGATCTAAATGCTGCAGCAAATAACGTCGTAAATGAAATAAGTACATAGCAAGATATCAATAATCTCGTGGGCAATCCATCAAATGCATATATTATCAACTTCAGATAATGGATCTAACATGTCTTAATATAGACGGTGAAATTGTAACAGAAACAGATCACGTGGATTCTTGGTTCTTGGACTTACAATTCCAAACGATCTGAAATGGAATAATCACATAAACTTGTGTTTCAAAAAAGCAAAATATTGGTAAGTCATTTACGCAACAAGAAAGGTCACATACTAAATGCTTCAAAACGGTATATGTTTCATACTACCAGTCACAGATAACATATGACATTATATTTTGGGGTAACATCACTGAGTATAACATACAAAGATATTTTGTAGTGCAAAAGCGACTTATAAGGGTAATTTGTAACAGAAGATCAAATACCAGCTGTGATGAATTATTTAAAAATTTTAAACTTACACCAGTAATGAGCAAAATATATATGACACACCAAACACACTATAAAAAAACAATTTTAACCTGTGCTACTTAAGTTATTCAAACATATTCAATCATTTTACCAAAATTCCTACATTGTGCAAAGCTTACACATCTATAACAAGCTAAGTCGATTTAAAGATTTACCTACGAAATTATTTTGAATGAACACTAAGTAACTTCTAGTAGGACACGTTTCATATCGTTAAAGATTACCTAGACTTCTCTGGTAGCAAGTAAATAATTATCTCTACATCTGGATGTGTATGACCTTTATTATTTATATATACTAATTCATTTTACCAATTTAAATGATAGTCTTATTTTATTTATAAACCTAATTTAAATTTTTAAATTATTTATAGTAAGAAGTTTTATTATTTTACTCTAGGGTACGTTATGTAGCAACGTGTTTATAGGCATCCATTTTATTATTTTTGTTTCAATTTTTATACCAATTGTAATTCAAACTAGGTGTTTCACACCATATTCACACAAAATCTGTTTAATGTTTAATTTCATTATAAATTTATATGACAAAAATAAATACATTCAAACCAGTGTTATTTTGTAGCTTCACTATTTTCTAAGAGATTTGTTTTGTAGTCTTAATGAGACTCATTGTTGTAGATTTACGATTTAAGGACTTTAACACATTATATAATTTATTTATTATATATTTATCTTTACTTTAGGTATTGACAAAGGGATATTTCTTAAAAAACAATTTTCAAAAATGAACAATTACAATATAGTCCCGTTTCTTCTAGGAACAATTAATAAAACTCGAAAAGTCACTATAAAATATATATAAAAAAGATATTTTTGTCCTAGCATACAATCTGATGGAGACTGTTATATTTTGCAATTGGGAAATAATTAACAACGTTTTATTAATAATATAAAATTGTGTAATTATGAATACCTGTAATCTGATAAATATAAATAAAATCAATTATAAACAAATACAGGAAACAACAAACAAGAATTAAAACTTATTTTATGTATGAAGAATCTGATTTATCTAATATTATTTTTAAACTATATTTAAAAATTTTGACAAAATATAACTTATATGTTATTCTTTTATTTAAACACCGACATATTTACGTAGAATTTAATATTTTGAAATTTAAGCATTAGTCGAATAAATTTAATCTATGTATGTTATATGAAAATAAATTCGTTAATGACCCAAATAACGAGTTTGTTAATTGGAGGTTATTGATTAGTATCACTATCGAAGACCGTACACACCTCCACACGATTGGCCTGTCCACGTACTTATTATTTATTATTTTACCAAATTAACTTTTTCTGTCCTCATTCAATGACACGGAAGGAAGTTAGTTAATGTACTTTTTATTTCGTTTATTATCATAAAAGCAGTTGCACACAATTACACATAGCAAGGTGTTGCTTTTAGAACGTGAAATCCGTGAACGACCTTTAAGTTATAAATTTCCCCTCTAAGGAGTATATTTTATGTTCCTGGCAATGCAGTTTATCGATGATTTTAAATTACACACAAAATAATTATTATATGAGATGTGTTTATCATCGTAGAAATTATCGCTGAAGATTAATGGATGAAATTTGACTGCAGTAAGAATTTATTCATGCATGCACTTTATAAAAATATGATAATGAGCTAATCTCTACTCAGAACTGTCAGAAGTTATTGATGGGTTTTATGCGGTCTGTGTTCTCGTGTATCAAATTTTGACCATCAGGAATTTCCAATGATCGACTTTAATAAGGTGGGCTATAAATAATTTCATGCTACCAGAATAATCTGGGTTGTAAATATACGTTCATATGATATATTACAACTACAGGTGCGGTATAAAATTAGGATGTTTTTATCCACAAGTTAATAAAAATTATTTTTCAAATTACGAGTAATTAAATAATAATTTTAAAAATTACTTTTCCTTTACTTGAGAAAACTCTATTTTACAAACTAAAAATATTATTTATTGATATCTTTATGTAACCCACAATAAAAGATGTATTCGGATAACCTACATAAATGTCTAAATTTCTTAATAATTTAAAACACAAGGTACATTTTAGATGAGGGTGTAGTTTTCAGTAGATGTTTTTTTTATTATTATTTACATTAATTTTATATTACTACTATTTTTAAAATTATAATATTGTTTGTTGACTTAACTTGAAGATCAACATAGATATAATTATATTTCCATTGTTTTATATTGTATTATTTTTTCAATGTAGTATCGATTACTACACCTATTATATTTTTTATATAAGTGACTCTATCTAGGATGTAAATAAGGATTTTGTTGTATCCTGAAGCAATGTTTTTGCCGGAGCCTAATGGTGTGTGCTACTGTTATTAAAATAACCGGAGCTAATTAATTCAGCCTGTGGTAGGAAAACATACTTTTGTCGCACGAATATTCAAAGGTAATTTCCGAATGTCCAGCTAATTGCATTTTAATTGGCTGTATAATCTTCGTACGGAAAGGCAATAAATAACCAGGACAAAGATTTTAATCATAGTTTATTAAGTGATAATGAGCATTCAAAATCAATTTAATAATACTATGAGTAATTCTAAAAATGAAAAGTAATTCATTTATATTAATAAAAGGGTAACCTATGTTACCATTTTAAATCCAATAAATATATGATTCTACTACTAAACATCTTTATTCACAGAAAAAAAAAATATAATACATGTAATGTATAAAATAAAATAAATTCTAATATAATTGATCTTCTGTTCCATGGCTATCGACCGGTGCTCTTTCAGCTCTATATGATTATACTTATATAGATTTGTAGCAATTACTATAAATGAATATATATTTGAGATAGTATGTTCTTGATTTACGTTTTCTAATAGTATAGTTTGGAATAGATTGATTATTAAAAACAAAGCAACTGTTTTGTATCTAGACCAAAATTCCATACTTCTATAGAAGTAGGATATTCCTGGGTGGTTGGTTGATTATACGCGTTGTTTAAACAATTTGATTTCATGCCAAATCATTGCGAATTCCTTTTCCGTAGTTGTATTGGCCGAAGGTTCGCAAACTTGCTCCTGCATAGAGGTTAGGTTTTTGTGAATTTTCTAACAGCACACAATATTACAGTTTTGGTCCACATACATGCCCGGAAATTTTATTGTACAATCACTATAATAGATGCTTTCACAGTTGATGCATTTTATATACTTTTTAACGGAAAATCGGCATGGTTTGCAAAAAGAAACGAGGGGCTCCTTTTGAATCACTTTTGAACCACTTATGCTGGGTGTAGGTGGTAAGATACAGATATTGGCAGAACGGCGGAAAACATGGCTATAAATATTATAAAATCGGGGCAGACTACAGTGATCACGAAAAACTTATAGATCCTAATAATTGACCACAGGGTATCATCCTAAATCGCTATA
Organism: Ontholestes murinus; assembly: GCA_963969525.1. Lineage (NCBI taxonomy): Eukaryota > Metazoa > Arthropoda > Insecta > Coleoptera > Staphylinidae > Ontholestes > Ontholestes murinus. Next base: position 46,870,690 of record OZ018390.1, read on the forward strand.
ATCTTAGATACGATCGAAAACAGGCATCCATCACGTAATATTAATAAGCATTGTCAAAACAGTTCTCAAATTTTTAACCTGTATTTTATTAACATCCAATGCATACGAAATAAACTAAATGAACTTGAAGCATTCCTAATTGATTCCAATAAAAAGTTTGATGTTATATGTATGAGTGAGCATTGGTTAGATAATTATGAAACACCTATGTTGAAAATAACGGAATATAATGTTGCCTTGTACTTTGCGCGCTCGAATCATATTCACGGCAGCGTTTTGCAGCTACTCAAAAATAAGTACCAATTTCAAACTCTAGATACGCTAAATAAAATGTGAGATAGCTGCAACATCGCTTCCGTCTCTAAATATAATCATTATTACTATTTATAGGTCGCCTCTTGGTGATTTTAATAAATTTGTATGCATTATCAGCGAATTGCTACATCAAATAAATAGTAATAAAGGAATATTCATTGGCGGTGATTTTAATGTTAAATTTAATTGCAACGACCCCAAAGCTGCTACAGTATGCGAATCATTCGCAACCTAAAGTCTTGAGCAATATGTGAATTTTAATACTAGATAGACAAACTGTCTCGATAATGTATTTACAAATATTGACCCCACTAATATACTGGATTGTGGCATTTCCGACCACATCGGTATCCATGTGCAATTAAAATATATTGTTCCTAAGACTAATAAACTAAAAATACGTAGTAGACCCATTACACAATATGGTACTTTTAAATTATTTGGTTTGTTAGAAAATATGAACTGGGAATTCATTGACCATGACACTTGTATAAACAATAAATTTAAACACTTCTGCAATATAATAAGTAGCAGTCTAGATGTGTGTTTTCCTGAAAAACTCTCCCCTGCTAATGTAAATAAAACCAAAATTTAACAACAACCTTCGTAACATGCGGGAAACATTATCGCTACTTAAAGAAGCAATCGTAAGAAATCCCTGCTTAAGACCAAATTATGTTAATCTTAAAAAAACTCTTTAGCGTTATTAAATTTACAAAAAGTGCCCATATTATTTTTTTAAATAACTACGGTAACAATCCTAGAGCACTCTGGTCCTTATTTAAACCAAACCGTCATGCTTCAGGTGATAAAAAATGTAATATCAATCCTGATGTTCTCAATAAACATTTTACCAACCATCTTCTACAAAATCTGCTAACTCCAAGCGAGGATCCGATAAAATATATGTTCTGTGTCCCAACTAACATAAAGGACAACCTCTCATTTTATGAAATAAGTCAGTGTAGGATCAGTGAAGTCATAATGAGTTTAAAAAATAGTAAGAGTAGGGATATATATATGGTTTAAGCTCTACCATTCTTAAGTCAATTATCGATGTCATAATCTCCCCTCTCACGAAATTGATTAATCTATGTATTGTATCCAATATATTTCCAGATTGCCTTAAAAGGGCGCGAGTAAGTCCTATACATAAAAAGGGAAATACAGATGACATTAACAATTACAGACCGATATCCTTACTACCTATCTTTTCAAAAAATAATTTTTCAACAAATATCTCACTTAATAGACGAATATAATGTAATCTCCACCAGCCAATACGGTTTTCGAAAGGGTAAATCTACGGTATATGCGATTACTACCTGAACTGAAGAAATCTACTAATGCTTTGAGAGTGAATTTTGTTTAGTAGCAGCCTTCTTAGACCTGACTAAGGCATTTGATTGCGTATCTCATGTGGTTATCTTACGAAAACTGTATTATTACAATTTCTCACCGCTTGCCTGTCCTTTGTTATCCTTCTACCTATCTAATCGAAAACAAGCTGTCGCTGTTGGCGACTTACTATCTGATGAGACATATATAATCCATTATGTTCCCCAAGGATCTATTCTTGAGCCTTTAATATTCTTAATTTATATTAATGATCTACCCTGGCAGCCAATAAATTGCTCATTCACTCTATTTGCCGATGATACTACATTATGGAGTCAATCGTGAAATCAGTCGATTGTACTTCAGAATAACAGGGGCTCTGTATTAAAGACAATGGAATGGTTTGCATCAAATGAACTAACGGTAAACTCAGAGAAGACAAAACCGTTATGTTCTCATTAAAACAAGATGTTCTTGATAGCAGTGCTAAATTTCTGGGAGTGTATCTGGATACCAGACTTACGTGGCACAAACATTGCACATAAATCTCTAACAAACTGTCCAGAAATATTTATCTTTTGAGGCAGCTAAGTAACGCTTTGCCAGTCTGTGCTCTAAAAGCAGCTTACCATGCATTAATTCAGAGTCGTTTAGGATATGGTATTCTTGCGTGGGGGCATTCCGGTATATTATTAAGATTATTTTGGCTACAAAGACGAGCTATACGGATAATTGATTCCTTACACTTTCAAAATGATCGTAGATCATCTTTAGTTAGCCCTTCGCGGTCCTGTGTCGGGGCCGCCCCGAAATTGAAATTTGTAGGTTCCAGTCCTATGTCGGGTCAGCCCCGCCAAAATATTGCGAGTATATTTTGGACTGTTTTGATGATTTAGATTAATTTTTTTTGTGCAATTGTGAAATTAGATTTGAAAAAATATATTTTATTATAAATAAATTACAAATATGTAGTTTATATTTGTTTTATTAAAAAAAAAATAGGACCGCAAAGGGTTAGATGTAGTATTCTACCAGTGCCATGTATATTTATGCTAGAATGCCTAAAATATGTACATAACAACATTCAACAATATAAGCGCCATGTTAATATCCATGAGCATAATACAAGAAACAGGAATCAAATTTGCTCCTCACATCGCCGCCTTAATAAAACTCAAATCTACGGTATATGCGATTACTACCTGAACTGAAGAAATCTACTAATGCTTTGAGAGTGAATTTTGTTTAGTAGCAGCCTTCTTAGACCTGACTAAGGCATTTGATTGCGTATCTCATGTGGTTATCTTACGAAAACTGTATTATTACTATTACGGTCCTAGGCTTTATAATGTATTACCCAATGAACTAACTAATTTGTCTGCCATCAAATTCAAAACAAAACTGAAATCATACCTCACCGCAAATGCCTTCTACAGCATAGAGGAGTTTTTATCAAGTAATATTAATAATACAATCTGCTAGTAATAATCTTGAAAGTCTTGTAATATTTGCAAGTTTGCTATGATGACCCTGTTCATATTTTTAAAATCTATGTGAATGTTCCTAAGCTTTTATAATTATGTAAGCATAGCCTTTATTATTAAAAAATATTTATATTTACAAAATTACTAATCATATAGTTTTAATTAATCCTAAGTTTAGTTCACATTAGTGTAATTATTAAATTGTATTACTTTTGTACTTGAGTTTCACATGTAAATTTGCAACTAATTTTATGTAACGTAGTTGCCATTAGTAATATTTTTCTTTCTACTGACTTGTGTAAACATTATGTTCTAACACCAAATAAATTATTATTATTATTATTTGATTAATTGTTGAACTATATCAATACACCAGTTGTCTCGCGGAGTATTGAAACAGAAAGAATAAATCATGTTTTAATTAAAATATAGATTGATAAATTATTGATTATCGAATTAAGCAAACATTTAAAGGTAACGCAAAATTTAGTTAAAACATAAAATAATACAAAACGGTATTCATTTCTTGTGCCAAGTTTGATCAAAAAATTCCTACCTATTTTTGGTGTGATTTATTGAGTATATATGAAGTACTTATCTGTCAAAGTCAAAAAGTCTCTAAATATGTTTCATTATCAGCGAAGAAAAAATCATACCATTAACAAAAGGTTTTTTAACTTCAAACGCGCTCTCCAGTATGCTGATAATAATCTTAGGCTAGTGACATGTTTCCATGAACTTGTGTATGTACGAGGGTGCGGTAGAATGGGATAAAATAATATAACAAAATTATTTTTCTTGTGAATACCTTCATAAAAAATGGTTTATTATTCTCTGAAAATACGCTGAAGCTGCATCTTTCACTTCTTCATCGGTAGAAAATTTCTTTCCTTGAAGCTCTTTTTTCAGATTTGGAAATATATTATATCTTTCCAAATGTGAAAAAGTCGCTGGGAACCAAATCTGGGTTATATAACGCAACTCGACTCTTGTTAACAGGAGCATTGTCGTGCAAGAACGAGAAATCAAGTTTCATCGCCAGTAACAATTCGCTGCAAAAACCATCTTTGTCTTCATTACACTAGTTCAAAAATGCACGCGAACACTAGACGCTGCTGTTTTATATCGGTGTGAGCAATATAGGTACCTATTTGCACTGACTTTTGACATGCCTAAATGATTATGGAGGACCTTAAACATGGTTGTTTCAGATACTCAAATTAAACTTAAATTATTTTCGTAACACTTAGCTGCGTTCAGGTTACGATATTTAATAACTATGAAACATGTGTAACAATTCATTTTATTGCATATATTATGTTAAAGTCGTTATACGTTAATTGAAAGAAACAAAAGACAAACAAGAAAATACCTAGAAATATATGACATAATCTGAGCTGCATGGAGTGTCTACCAAAAATTAAATTGATAGGGTTTATTTTTTTAGTACCTTATTTGAAGATCTGGAATCTGAAGATGCTTAATAAAACATTACATTTAAATTAGTAGAATTCAAGAGAGCTGGTTCAATAAAGCGATTTTCAAATTTAAACTCTTTTTGTTGTAAATAATATAATGTCGAACGTATTTATTAAGTTTATAATAATTGAGAAAAATAAAATTCTTGTTATGTTCCATTTCTTTATTTTCAGACAACTGATAAGTGTTTCGGACCTTACGGATCATTATCAAAGTTAAAAACTGTTTTAATACCTCAACTCTAACCACATCCTTAATATTATTAACTTCCTCTTCAAAAACCAATACTTCCCAAAAGTGTGGAAAATATGAATTATTATTTGTATCCCCAAACGCGACCAACCTACCTGTTATTGGAAAATTGTATGAATCCCCTCCTTAAAACCAAAATCCTTTCTCGAATTTCTAACCAATTATCAATTTGGATTCCTTCCCCATCGTTCACCTTCTCTTCCTCTAACCATCCTAGCCTCTAATATTCAGACTGCCCACCTTGAAGGTAGAGCTTCTGCAGCATTATTTCTGGATGCCCAGAAAGCATTTGATTCTGTCTGGCACCAAGGCTTATTGTATAAATGTCACTTCCTAAATATCCCTCGTCATATCATTTTTATCATTAAACAATTTCTCTCTAATAGATCCCTAAAAGTAAAAATCCACAATTCCTTCTCTTCTTCTTTTACTCCCGAACAAGGGCTCCTTCCCTCTCCCCTTTCACCTCTATTATACAACATTTTTAGCTCCGACATCTATAATCCTGATCATCTCTACTTCAATCCTTCCAAATATCTCCTGCAATTTGCAGATGATACTGCCCCAATTACCCATGCTCCAAAATTTCGTATTAAAATTAATCCCCACAAATCACAGCTCCTAATTCCATACCATCGCACCAATAATTCCCCTTACAATGTTTCAATTTCCCAAACTATTATCCCTCCTTCAACTTCCGTTAAATACCTAGGCATAACCATAGACCCCAAAATCAATTTTAAAAAGCACGCAGATATAATTAAAAGCAAAATAACATCTAGGGCAAAATATTTTAGATGCTTAACATACAGAAATGATGGTATTACTAGCAAAACAGCAGTCAACATATATAAGATGATTTGTCCATTATTGGACTATGGTTGGGCCCTCTATCCCAATCCCAACAATCCAACCTCCCACAATATCGAAGTTAGCGAGCGAGCATCCCTCCGTACCCTAACAAAACTCCGTCATCCTCTTAATCCTTTACACAATCCTTCTAACCAGCTCCTCTATGATACCACTTTAGTTATCCCCATCCTAGAACGTCTTCGATTCCTATCAGAAAAATTCTCCAAAAATCCTTTCAACTTTCACATATTATCTTTATATTGTATTCCTAGAAATCCTAGTGTAAACCCCAAATTTAAAAATCCTAATTCAACCATATTTGATGTCATCTCATCGTTTAATCCATCTACGCATTAACGACTGACGCCATATGACTAGACAAAACAAGGCAGAAATACCTCTGGTCGATAGCCTTTTGACGAACTAACTCACTAACACATCATCCATTATTTATTATTTAAATGTAAATATGTATAGTTTGTCAATAAAAATGTGTATTATTTTACCTCAACTCTCTGCCACAAATATTTTAGAGGAAAAGTGATATTATATTGTTAACCATCTTCTGGTGCATCAAAAAATGTTTATCAAAGTTTATTAAAGACTCTCATATTTTTATAGTTCTTTTATTTCTTCTCGGCTAGCTTGCACTTTCCAGAAATTTATTTTGTCAAATAAGTGCTTTTAATTCATCCACTTAAGTCACCATGATTACATTTCTCTTACAGTGGATGTGTAAGTTATTAAATAGTCACATCTTACAATCAAACTAAAACTATATCATAATAAAAAGAAATAAGTCATTACAATAATAAAATATATATCATTCAATTTGTTTCCATATTAAACTCATTAAAGGTATAGTACCAATGATCTGCTGGAAATTTTGCAATCTAGATTTGAAAATTTTTGAAAATCACCGTTTTTAATAGAATTAGGAAGTGCCACGTGTTATAATTGTGGTTGCCTCGATTTGTTTCAAAATTATTTTTATTATTAAACACATATAAAGTGCATTTATAATTCTCAATGTACATCTCAGTTAAAATGTAATTAACCTTAATTTATGACGGCAAGTATTTCTGAGAGAAGAGAAGACGATTAAATCATAATTCGCAAATAAAACACTTTTAAACCTTATATAACTGAGACTTCACTTATTACAGGTTCTGTTTTTTTTTCTATTATAAAAATGTTCTGAAATCGTTTTATTTGTATTAAATAATTTAAAAAAAACTGTAAATGCTTTTTTTGGTATTTCTACTGTTTTAATAAGTTTTTCTTGGTTTTGTGATTGTTGTGTCATCAGAAAAATTGTATGTATCCATCAACTGAACAGGAATAAAAATCATTAATAAATAAAAATTAATAATAAAGATCCTAGAACTACCATACCTCGTTCAAGATTATAATACTTATTGTAGAAATTGTGTCTTTAACACTCACATACATTGATCGATAAAAAAGGAACGACACTACTAAATTTAAAACGTTTCATCAACTTCAATTGTTTCGGAGTTATTTTTCTTAAGTGTTGAAACTTCAATATCTTCATTAGAATCGTTTCCTAAATAGCAAATTACTGGACATTTTAAAACTACTTCTTCGTTGTTTTCTTTAAATTTAGGATTATTTTTTGAAAACTTAATATTATTTTCTTAAACAACTATGATGACATACAACAAGACATAAACTCAGATATAAAATTACTGGAAAAATGGTACTACAACAACCTATTAACAATCAACGAAACAAAAACAGAATACATGATATTCAGCCATAAACAACGACCGATAGAACTCCAAATAATAATCAAAAATACACCAATTAAAAGAATAAAGGAAACAGAGTACCTAGGCTTAAAGATACAAGACAACCTCAAATGGAATGAACACATAAATCAACTAGTACCCAAAAATGCAAGAACAATAGCAGCAATAAATAAAATTAAAAACTTAGCGATTCAACAAGAAGACAGATATACCACACCATTTCAAAAAACAACTACCTGATTAACATCTAGGGAAATATAAGGAAAAAAAAACATAAATAAGCTACAAATACAACAAAATAAAATATTAAAAACATTGTACAATCTAGAAAGAAGAACACATACTTTAGAACTATATAACCAAACTCAAGAACTTAACATAACAAATATGGTAACACTAAATAACATACTAATGATCTACAAAATAACCTTATAAAGAGCAACATAGCATTACAAATAAATAGGGAAATTCATGAATACTCAACAAGAAGAAAATCGGATCTGAAAACAGAAAAATATAAAACAACGTAATATTAAACAACAAAATATAATTAACAGAAAAAAAGAATAGAAGAAAACCAAGAGATCCCTCGATACCATTAACCTGGGTTGGGAACAACGCCCGCAAATCCCAAGTTAAGGACAGGGGGAAGAAAACAAGAAGGGGCAAAAAACATTACATTGTATTTAATATTAATTAAGTATATATTTGTAGCTTCTTTTTTGCAATAAATAAACCTTTTCTAAAAAAAATTTTTTTTTATAATATCCGAATTGTTTCTCTTAAATCTTAATGTTGAAAGTTCAATTTCCCCTTCAGATACCTTCTCTTTTTTTGCAGAGCAAACTGCTAAAGATTTTAATTTTAATTCTTCGGTTTCCTTATTTGGAACATTCACTGAAGGTATCACTGAAATCTTTACATTATTTTCCTGATTATTCTTTATAACTTTATGAAGTCCTAAGACTTGTCTTCCTTAAGTGTTAGTGTTGAATCTTCAATATTCCTATTAATAGCCTTCTCATTTTGCAAACAGCAAATTGGTAAAGCTTCTGAAACTACTTCATTGTTGTCATTTAAACTTTAAGATTTAATGTTGAACCTTCTTCTTTATCTTTTAAAGAGTTGATCTTTTTATCCAAAACAGTATAATTTAACTTCTTTTGAGTTATGAAATTACTAATGTTTGCCTTATTTTCAATGAGAAATGCTTCTAAAAACTTCTTGCAGCTTCTTACTCTCGAGTTTTTCTTACTGTCAAAATTTTACTGTCTTTTTTCTTAAGGGTTGTTTCGTGCTCTTTGGGAAATGAATCTAATAGAGAGATTGAAGTTTCAACACTATAACACTTAAGAAAAACAACTTCGAAACAATTGAAGCTGATGTTACAAAAAATAATCAGGATAATACATATTATAAATCTTTCAAGAATTCTCTTAATGGAAGTTTTAAAACGTTTCCCCTGATTCTAAGAGCTTGTAACTTTTTATGCACAAAGTCTACTTTAACAGTATTAAAAGCACGCGAAAGATGAAAAAAGAGTGATGCCATACATAATTCAGAGTCCAGTTATTGCGCCATATTTTCTAGCAGGTTTACAGTAGCCCGTTTCAATATCGAAATCTTGATAAACAAAATTTTTTCGAGAACTTTGGAAAACTATCCATGAGTGTAGTTTGAAAAATCTTCTCTGTTACCATGTTTATTTATGGGTATAACATTTGCCTTTTCAGAGCATCTGGCTAAAGTCTATTTAAAAATACAGGATTTATTATTTCTACCAGAGAATTACATATTTTGTTAAGCATGCATTTTACAACTTTTACTAGAATTTTGTCTTGACCATTGCTTGGTTTAGGTTTTAATGGCATAATTATGTAGTAAACTTCCTACGAAAAAAATGTATTAGGAACATACACTGAATCGTTGATGTTGTGATGATGTCTTTGTCTTTTGTTTCAGAATTTTTAAATATTTGGCAATTTTTCTTCCCAATCTTTCTTCAAGGGTTTTACAATTGCATAATTGGAAAATTGAATATTTTGGATATTTCCATGCCAAATAAAATTGTGTAAATTAAATTAATAATTAATTTTCATTATTACTTTTATTTTCAAAATATAATTGATTCCGGATGTGGATGTCAGATTCTTCTTATATGACGATGCAATAAGGGTTTGAGTGGAAGAACGTATTTTAAAATGGACTCTGCCAGTGCTTCTTTATTCCAAATTTTGTGAAGGTTTTTTGTAATTTATTTGTTTTTAAATGTATTTTTTAAGAAAGATGTACAAATAATAAATTAACAATAGCGCGGGGTCAATTTTTTTTGCGATAAACATAGGTGTTTCAAAATGTCTTGGATAACTTGGTGCTAAACTTTGTAGTATTATGTACAAGGCAGAATTACCTTTTGTGTTTTTTTGAGAACACTATGCTGTTCTGGTTTGTGAAAATGAAAAGATAACTCGGTTTAAAAGCACACGTTTATTTTCGCCAAAAACTCAACCGTTACACTTCTGTTGCAGGAATCTATATTACCGTCTCGGTGCTACCAACCCAATAAAGAAAAACTAACTAAATTCAAATACTACAATATTACTTAGGTCTTTTAGTAAAGTATTGTACTGGCGGAGTTATGATTATTTGTGTGCTTTAGTTTGGTTAAAATTCAAAGGGTTGATCGTTTACTTATCTGTGGGTTTCATAGAACGGGAGGGCAGGGGTTTAGGAAAAGAATTACAGCATAGTTCAATAGAGGCCGACATATTATTTTATAAACTGTTATAGATTTAACTTATTGTTTACGTGTCTAAAATGTCTAGCTTTGTTTTTAATTTCTAACTTGATAAAAACGTTTTGGATCAAAAGGTATTCCAAGATGGTGTCATACGTTTGTTTTGTATAGTGATAAGGGCTGAAAGGACCGGATTTATTGGGATTAATGTATATTCTCCACTTGGAAACAAGTGTTGGAGTGTGAGTTAATCAGTCCCATTTTTTGAATATATTTGCATGTATAATCGTTTTTAAAAGCAAACATTAAATAGTATGTTTTATTTAATTAAAAACGATTGCTTGTTTTCGGCACGTAACCTTTAATGTTATTATTATCATATTATGTTGTTTATTAACACCACATTTTCAAATAATATTTACGCCTGTGTTCAATTACATATAATTTCACCATGCCGGAAAATCCCCACAATTTTGCAGACAACATCTGCGGGTTTCTCACATTTTACAAATTTTGTAGAATTTATGTAGTAATTATTATCAACTGATAAGACAGGTTCACTGTAAATATCCAGTTCACGGCCTTCGGTAAATACCAAACCAAATTTAAAAAAAGTGCGGCATTCTAATCGTATTTTGCATAATGCTATAAATCATAATTAATCCTTAAATCGGCAGATAATGAATTATTAAACATCTGTAAAAGGTAAGGACCACTTTTAATCAAATTATTTGTAATGTGTCAATTAAGTGATAAGCTATTTGCAGTTTTAAAGATATATTTGTTATTCATTTATTCGATCCATTAATCTATTTTATAATACTATAAAATAATAAAACTAAAATATCATTATCACTCAATATACTTGTTTCCTATTATTAACGTCTAATAATGATACTAGAATTGTATAATGCTTTATAAAGACGCTGTTAAAAATGTTGTGATTTATAAATTTTATGTGCTTATCAATTGATTAAATCTTAGGAAAAAAAAACACGAAAATATTTCGTAAAATCTACAACAAAAGAGTCTTTTTAAGACCACAAAAAACAAATTACTTGTTGAAACAACTACTTCTCTGGCTAATATCTCGACAGATATTAAATGATACAAAAGTAATTTGCGTGTTACAAATAGCAAGGCTATCAAAGCAACTAGTTTGGGCGTATTTATTTCTGTAAAATATATTAAAATGTTTGAATAGTTTGTGAGTGACTATGATATGATATATTCATTCTTAATTCCTATCTAGTGTGTTATATGTTTCATCAAGAGTTTAGCAAAGCAAGCAACAATCATAGATAAAATACCTTATCACACCTTATCGTCCAATACAAATCCTTGATTTCGAAATAGGTTTCTTTGTGATATATAATCACGAAATACTGAAATCAGTATTATAGCAAGATCTAAGAATAAGTCAAAGTAGACGATTTATTCTTAAGTTTAAATGGTATACATCATATAATATTTCTGTAAAATAAGTATGTATAGAGATGAATGCCGGAATACGTAATTATTGTGTAAACTATTGTTAAATTAATGTAATTATACTTTTGAATTGTAACTAAGTGAATATTATTGATAAAAATATATTATTATTAATTAATGATTTCGAATTAAATGATTCTAGATTACCAAGAAAATACATTGGAATTATAAATTAAATGTTTATGCGTCAATTGTATAAGACAAATTATTTATTTCCTTTAAGAAATAAAAACCTTTTATTAATTTAATTTAACGTAATTATAAAAATTACTACTTATCAGATGATATGATCTTAGCATTTTATGGCTGTAAATAACTTAAATAAAATTAGCGATCATGTGACGTTAATTACTTTTTCTGTATAACATATCAAATAACTTTATAATATTCTTTAAGGACAATCTCTTTGGAGCACTAGCTTTAACTTTTATTATAACTGATTACTTATTTTTGAACTACGTTTAATTCTGCACTAATATCATCGATGTGTGTTATTTTTGATTATGTAATGCAAGCAAATTCGTTTTTATGTATTTGTTTGTGTATTTGTGAATGTATAACTTAGTTTGCATTAAAGTTAAAGAACTTTTAACAGTCAGGAAAACGTAATAAAATATGTTGAAAATTATATTGCTCATTTAAAAATATTGTATAATATTATATAACGCGTAATACAGATATATAAATCTAAACAATACAACATGAGTAAAGTTTTGATCTTTTATCGACTTTATTAAGTGAATTATAAGTTGATAACTATTTTGGGATGAGGTAATATATCAGTCGGTAATTAATTAGTGTAACTAATTTTCCCCCCACTTTTTAATCCGTTACTGTAATTAAAAAGTAGCATGCAGATGTTCTGGCAAATTACGGCTCTGTTTAAAAATTTCCAACGAGTCTGGGGGGATTAAGCTTAGCGCCACTGTTTAGATTTTGAGATTATTCATATCCGAAAATGAAGTATACATTCCAAACAATAATTTGAAAGAGTCTTGATTGGGGCGTAACGCACGAAATTAAATCGAAATGATACACTTCGTACGATATTGCATTCTTATATACACCAGATTTTATTTTTTGCATTTAATAGTATTATATGTTTTATAATTTTCCAGGGGCGTTAAAGGCTACTTGATATGTGTGTGCAACCATTCACTTCATTTCATTATTAAGCTATTTTAACTGCTAAATATTTTCATCCAACGTCTAATAACACCACATCGCGCAGAATTTAGATTTAGTTTTCTAAATATTGCCTTATAATATTTTAAAGGGACTAATACTTAAGGTTTTTTTTTTGTAAAAAAGGAAGAGTGTTGGATGGAATTGAGGGTTGGGGTGGTGAATGATAGAGGAAAAATTGTCTTAAGCTACTTGGCTATGTTTTAATATTTATCAAGTCACATATTTTGATGATGATTGGACAATCACAACATCCATACCCGTGTTCGGATTCGAACCGAGGACCCCTCCGACTACAGTCGGGACGCTAACCACTGTACCAAGATTGTAAAAAAAAAATTTATGATTGTAGTTTTCAATATATCAGACTGCCTATTTTTAATTGCACTATATGTTATTGATAATAAGATGATGATTGTCTGTGGAGGACGACCAGATGGTCGCAGCACTTAGACTATTCGTTGGTCTTATTTGTCTCCTTCTGAGAGAAAACTCCCTTTCTGGCCCCAATCGGCATTTTATAAAGATCGGGCGGGCGCTGTGTTAGTATCAACAAACCATTAAACATGACAGGCCCTAATATTTATGACAGAGAGTGAGCCGAGAGTGAATGGTGTTATATTACCGCTTCTTGAAGTAGATACGGTCTGCCGTATACCCAAAAATTGGTATATTATTTCAAAGGAAATGTTACATTGATTTTATCAAAAAATAATCATATAATATTTATATTATACTAATTTTTCAGGTATTTGCTTAAAATTAATTTCGGATATTGATTTTACGCAAAGTTATTACAATATTATTACCAGCTGAATGCAGGGCGGAAATAAATCAGCTTATTTAAATTAAATAACAAATATTTATTATTTGGTTATTAAACGATTTTCAGTTTTGAAATGTTCTGAAATTTTTTTATATGATTGATGGTAAAAGCTATTACTTTTTTATGCGTCTTGGAATTATGAACGTTAAAAGAAAGTTTACAGTTATCTGAAAACGAATCGTGTGTGTCAGTACTAATTAACCGGGTGTTCCTCAGTGATAAAACACAATATGTAAAGATTGATAACCATATATCGAATGTAATTATTGTTTCTTCTGGTGTACAGCAGGATTCCCACAGTGGGCCCTTATAATTTTTAATCTGTACATTTGCATAGATTAGGTCATTTAATTAGAATGCGTTTTCTATTCTACAAATTAGATTTGATTAGATAGTATACTTATTATGTTTCGTATATGTATTTATCACGTTCTTGAATCTAGTTATAATTTAGCATTTTCCATTATAGTACTACTTATTATTTTGTGCATTATGTAAAAAGTTGATCACGTTGATAAATATTACTACTATTATAATAATAAATTATTAATATTAATATCTTGCTTTAAAATAATTAAAAATGTACTATGAATAGGTGATTTTTTGTTCTTTTATCAAGGCTAATTCAATTTGTTTGTCGGGAAATAGTTACTTCGGTTTTCTCTTATGTAAAGTACGAAAGCATCTTTCAAAATTTTGAATAGTCTAATAATTGTAATTTAACTAGATACAGTTTTCTAATTTTGTACAAAATAAATAAGAAATAGTAAAATGACTTACTCTGCTTATCAACTGTACCTTTAAGTTAACTCGTTTTAACAAGAATAGTGAGTATGTGCCTTTGAACTCTGTAATTTTAGAACGCTTGTACTTTTCAAAGCACTGAACTTTTTCTTTTGTGGTGTAAGCTTGTAAAACTCAAATGGTATATAATAAAAACCCTTACTCGGTAAAGAATTTATGTTACCTTTATAACAGATGTGTACGGCAAAAAAATATATGTTCATCAATTTGTTCCACTCGAAAATTCAAAAATATACCATTTTACATTTCATTATAGTTGCACCCTTTAGTATTATATTTTATATACAATTGGAGTAATTTAAAATTATCAGTTTATTTTACGAAAATACAAATTAAATAATGTAACACATAAACATCTATAAAATAGCTATCGACTATAGGTCATTTCATCCTTTCAAAATATCTTTATTAACTTTTAGAACTATTTAAAAATAATCAATAATTTTTATTCTTTATCTTCATAATAACTCCAATGTTATTTAATTTAATTTTATATTTAGCTATTTTTAAGGATTTGATATTTCTGTAAATCATTATTATGACGTGTTCGATTCAAGTTATGTTATGTTATAAAACGTACAATTGTTTTTAGCAGCTTTATTTTGTAAGTAAAATTGTATAAATTTGTTAAGAATACGGTTTTATTTGTATCTATTAATTTAATATAAATAAAACGGCTTTAAAGTATTAATTATACATTCTTCGTTATTGTTGATGATTTTATTTTATAATGTAAAGAACATGATATCATACATATACTATTATTACATTTTTTAATGAAAAAAGAAATAATCAAATTCTATCCATATAATAGTAAATGCGATTTTAAATTTACTAGCATATACAAATAACAATTGCATTGTATATAATACTGGGCACTTAAACGGTCCCTTTTCTAGTCGCGGCACTAGTGTAGGAGTGTTTATAATATCGAGTAGGCCCGATACCAGATGTGTACGGCAAAAAAAAGCCGAGGCCACAAATCCATCCTGGCCAAACAAAATTTATGACTTGTTTACACTTGTTCACGCCATTAAAAACATGTAACGAAACCTGCGGCGGAATCTTTTGGGGCCAAGAATGAGTAGTGCCCTTCTGAGCTCTACTCCTCAAGCCAGACTAAACTTTTTGTGAATTCGAGTAGTTGGCCGTGTGGAGTATTGTCCAACTTTTATCAATCTGGTCCACTCTTTTCCGAATAGGACTAACTGAGATGTTTGAGTGACTCGCATTAACACAGGGGTCCGGTCCTGGCGATTTGAAAGGGGAGAATAGTTTTATTGCCCATAAGCAAAATTGCTTTCGATGACGATGTATTCCAGTCCTCCGCTGTGGAGAAATATTCTGGATCATTTCGATGGTTTGCGGTACACACGCATTTGGAATCCGGAAAGTGTGATTCCAGAAGTACACTTAGAGTTTCTCGGAAGTTAGCAGTATAATTGCCGTCCTTTTTTAATATGCCTGGCTAATAATCATGACTTTTATTTTAACTTGACGGATCGACACAGATTTTTATGATTTTACATGTAGTAAAAATAATAGTGCGGGCAATGAGTTACGTTTTTTTTGTTTGTTTTTCTATATAATCAAAATTATACAGCGACAATATAATCCTGACCAATCTAAATAAACCCAATCCAACCTGAACAGAGCCAGCCGAGTACTACTTCGAAAGCCACATATCTTCTAATCCAAAATTCATCTAATATTATCTCAAAGTCAAACAAAATACGTTATTTATTAATTCCGGACCGAAACTACAAAATCACTATTCACTATTCTATTATTCACCGACAAACTAAAGAGAAATTCAATTATTCTAGTGATATGTGTAGAATACGTATGTGCAACATCGAATCCAGTGTTAATCTAGTCGATAGTAATACGTTTAAAATTCTTCATCACAAAGTTTCCAAATATTCGGATATTCACACTAACCCAGTATAATCTGTCACTAAACGAATTTTGAAGAAATTAAAACAGAACAAAAACATCTGTAACCTTTCAGTAGAGATAGATAACGTCACAGTAGTTCTTAATAAATCTAATCGCTCATATATAAATTAGCCAAAAACACTTCCTATACGCATAACCATAACTATTCTGCCAAATTCCTATGAATGAAACCGTGGAACATTTGAAATCGAATAGCTTAACCGCCCATTCCTTACTAAAAACTGCCTGGAATACTTATTTTATGTAAAAAGGAAACCTATACAAATAAATATTTGATGAATGATAACTCCATTTCACCTGTGATTGGAAATTTATTTATACAGGACCAAGGCATTAGAATCAGCCTCTTTCACTCCGTCTTTATAGCTACGCCGTGTCCTGTGCAACCAAACAACCAATTACAGTTCCTCGGCATATTAATTTATAAACATTCCGACGGAACTCTCAGATACGTCGTATACAGAAATAGAACACATGCAAACAGATATTTAAATGTCATCCAACATCATCATTCTACCTTAGATACGTACATTTTAATCCTTGTAATTTACACGTAATTTGTTAAACATGCCAAATGCATTGAAATATTTAATGATATTTGTTCGCAGCATTCTTAATGAAACGAAATATTTAAATTTAAAATTTTGACATTTTTTGCTAATTGTTAATAAACTATTGGAATTACATGCAATCTATATAACAAATAATTGTATAGAATTAAAAAGTTAACAAATTATTAAGAATAACTTTTTTGCGTGAACATTATAGTTTTGAGCAAAAAAAAATTGTTATAAGGGTTGTAACCGAGAGATGTTTGGAGATAACAAATTGTATAATTTGGAACCATAATAGTTGGTAGCAGATCGCGATTTTGATATTCGATGGAATGCCGGATAGATTAAACTGTTATTCCTTGTCAAATAGTAGTGTATTTGATCATGGGCAGGCTATGAGTCAATATGATTTCGAATACATTTTAAGGATTCCAGTATATAAACGGACGGAAAGGTTAGTACTCCTATATCAATAAAAAATTACTTACAGTCATCTCTATAGTTGGCCTGCACTCTAATGGCATGGCATTGTAGAGCAAAACATCGAGTCAGCATTGAAGAATGCCCACATAATAATATCCCATAAGCTATATGACTATGAAACATACCGAAATAAGCAGTTTTTAGAACAGTTTGAGATAAAGAACTGGATTTCATAATAGAGAAATGGTTGAGCAGAGTTTCATCGAATAATAATCGGTTTTATCGGAATTCAAAGATAGTCTATTGACACTAAACCATTCGAGAATCTCAAGGCTGGCTTTGTTACTGCTATCTAGCAAATCTTGGTTCTTAGGGGATTGATTTGAGCAAGTGGTATCATCAGCGTAAAGAATTAGTTTAGCACATTTCATGTGATACGGTAAATCACTTAAATAGATTAGAAATAGCAAGGAAACCAATATTTATCCTTATGGTACACCGTGTATTGTGGTTAACTCCGTTAAAGTACCATTAACTTTAACCCATTGGCGTCTTCTAGCAAGATATGATCCAATAAGACGATTACTGCTAGGGTAGCAGTTTAAGAAATAAAGCTTACGCAAAAGAATGTCATGCGACTCACAATCGAAAGCCTTACTTAGATCAAAATAAGATGCCATTGTTGATTTACCAGAGTTATAGCCCTAAAGTACATTATCCAGTAAGACGCCCCTACTTCAGGAAGAGTCGTCGATTCTAGAAACATTTTATGATGACTAATTTTTGAATTGGTGCATCTTTTTTGAAATGTTAGAGAGAATGAGAAACTGAACAAATTTTGTTAAAATATTTTTTCATAAAATTCTTAACTTTCGAGAAAAAAAAAATAAAAATTGAAATTTTTGACATTTTTTGCCATTTGCTAATAAACTATTGAAGCAGCATGAAAGTTATATAACAAGTAATTGTAGAGAATTCAAAATTGAATAAATTATTAAGAATAACCTTTTTGCATAAACCGCATAGTTTTCGAGTAAAATGTAGGGAAAGTACTATGATTCCCACATCACCATTTTTTTTTATCTGTAATGGTAGAATAAAATTGTGCAAATTTATAAAATATTTCTTTCATATCAATTACGTAGCATCCATCTTCATTTTTATTCTTATAGGTTCAATTTTTTTATTTATACCTAATATATACCATTATAGAACTGTCGTTTTGTGTGTTGAATTAACTTCCTGTACCCTTTCTTTTCGACAAAGTAGTTTTATTTTAAGTTCAATCTACGTGATTCATTGTATGAAACAAGTTTCTTAAGTTTTCACTTGTTTGTCGTATTTCCTTAGTTACCCAGTTATTTATTCGACAGTTGCCGTTTTTACTGGACAAGAAATATTAAATTGATGTTCAAATTCATCACGGAATCTTTTAAATGCCGAGTTTATTTCATTTGTCTTGATAATTTCCTAGTTTACATTTTTAAGAAGGGTAGACAACTCATTAATCGTGCATTGATTTTTTCTCTTACTCGTTTTGTTGAATTTTTCGGATATAAAGTAGATGTCTCCATATCAGTTTGTATGTACATAATTTGAGCTAGTTGGTCAGAGAGATTTAAATTAATATTTTTACAAGAAAAGGTAAATTGGTAATAATGTAGTCAATCTGTGTTTCTGATAAAATTCGCTCTGTAATTTGTATTTTCGTGGGCTCCTTTATTTTATAACTGGGGTTAAACAAATTAAATAAATCACAAAACATTCTTTTTTCAATTGAATTTATAAAATTTATATTAAAGTCACCACAGAGAATAATTTTATCATATAAGCTCTGCATTTTTGTGAGTAAAGAACTCAGATTATAAAAAAAATGTTTATATCTCCGTTAGGTGGTCGGTAAAGAACGGCAATGACAATTATTTCTTTGTTTATACGAAAATTCTATATGGGATTCTACACAAAGATGGTTCATACTCTTCTCTTCTTTACAAACATATTTGGCATCAGACAGTATCATAACGCCTCTATGTTCATGAATTTTCTTTGAAAACTGCGATAATCGTTTATATACTGCTACCCTCATGTGATCTATATTAGCTTCAGTACTTCATGGTTCAGTTAAACCTATTATGTGTGGTTTTTCATTAAGAAATGCACACTCCAGTTTATCCGTTTTTTTGAATAAGCTTCTTATGTTTTGATGCAATACCATTACTTCTTGAATATGTTTAATATTTTTATTGTTTACTTGTCTTTCTTCTAAATTGCTGGTGGCGTTGGGAGCGAGGACTTGATTTTAAAAAAAATTAAATGAACTGATTTTGCTTCCTATTGGCCATATGTCTGGATTATCTAGAAGTTCTTTGTCTGGATCAAGTACGCCGATTGTAAAACACTTACACCTTTCTGATGGCTAGCGATCTGTCCGTTCTAGAGTATCTATAATAATTCTGAATCTAAATATATATTACTACCGTTTATAATCGTTTTATGCCGATTGTCCGCATTGGTCATTTGTGTATTTATATTTTTGTTTACATTTGTCGTCCCGTCTGGTTTTCACAAATATTTATTGTGTTTTTATTTAATGCACTTGTCTGGGATTCATGTATTTTCTTTGGATTGTTTATATATATATGTACATTGTCAATGTTGGGCTTTAATCTTCGAATTTGCAAGTTTTTATGGTTCTGAAAAGAACCGATTTGCAACGTTTCGACCAAGTCGCATTGATCTTCTTCAGGCGGTGTTCGATGGGGAACTGCGATCGTGCTAAGTGGAACTGCGCTATTTATACCTGCGGTGTTGGCGGTTGACGTTTGGCGGCGCGTGTGCGGCTTCTTGTAATAGGGCCGGTCGGATTAACCGGGATTACGTTGGTGGTACCTGTGGGGATTGAACTCTGTGGAGCGGGCGAAGAGATATGCATTTTGCATTAAATGGATTTCCAAGTGGGGGTAGTCGTTGGGCGTCGTCGCGTTTATTGAGAATATCGGTGTGTTTTTCTATTTCAATCGCGGATAATATATACAATCTATACAATCTTATAATATATACAATCTGTAAATGGGCTATCGACCCGTTGGTCTTTCCCATCATATATATGTTAATTGACAGAAATAATTGTTGTTACTATACGCTTTTATTTTCTCGAATAGAGATTCTGTGGGATTTCAGGGGGATAAGGGGGTTTCGACGAGTACAATATTTTTTAAGTATGTTCAAATTAGATGGCTGGGAAGCTATTTTAGTGGATAGGAAATGTATGCGATTGAAGATAGGGATGATATTTGTGGATTCGTAAAGGAGTTCATTTGACGGATTATGGAGAGGATTATTTTGGTGACTGAGTTTAGTGAGGATGCGTAGGGCTGTGCGTTCAGCTACTGAAAGAATTTTGATCGTTGATGGTGGAGACTGGGAAAGGAGGATTGGGCCGTATTCCAGCAAGGGCCGGCATACGGCTTTATATATTTTGACTGCATTATATGTTGTTATGCCTTCAGTTATGCATTATTGAGTGTGGGATTTAAATGTAAATTTGTGATCTATTGTTATTCCTAGATATTTGCAGCATGGATCGTTTTGTTGTTAATTTTTAATGACGGGGAGTTGGGGGAAATTCGGTGAAATTCGATTAAAAATTGGGTTTTATTTGGATTAAGAGATATCCTCCATTTTTTAAACCATGCTGTGGTGGAATCTAGGAGTTGTTGAAGGGAACACATGGCGTTATTACGAGAGTAGGAGTGCACTATTAGTGCGGTATCGTCTGCAAACTGAAGAACGTATTTTGAGGGGTCGAAATAGTTGGGATTTGAATTATAAAGATCATGGCAATATATGTTGTAAAGCACAGGGGATAAGGGAGAGCCTTGAGGGAGACCTTGGTTGGGATAAAATATGAATGAGAAGCAATTATTTATTTTGATTTGTAGGGATCTATTAGTAAGAATTGGTACATTAGGGAAATTAGGTAGGGTGGAAGGTTTAAATGCATTGATTTATATAGTAAGCCTTTGTGCCAAACTGAGTCGAACGCCTTCTGTATATCTAGAAAGAGTATTGCGGAGTGTTTCTTTTCTATTCTTGCTACCTGACAATTAGAAGTTAAAATGGATAGGGGTAGTATGGTTGAACGTTGGGATTTAAAGCCAAATTGGTATTCAGGGATGGAGTTGTTAAGGAATTGGTTAATTTTTTCATTTAAAATAGATTCAAGGAGCTTACTTAGGACTGGAAGGAGAGTGATGAAGCGATATCTGGAGACTTTGCTTGGATCAGAACCATTTTTATGAATACATACGATTATTCCTCTTTTCCATCTGGGTGGGAAATATTGATGTCTAATTATAAATTCAAAAATTTTAATGATGTGATGATGGATGTCTATAATGAGGTTTTTAAGCTCAAGGCGAGGGATTTTGGGATTGTTTTTATTTTGTGGTTTTTGCGCCGTTCCTGCCTTTAGAGTCTCCATGATAGTTGTTTCTTTCTCTTCCAACGATGACTGATTTGATTGATTTTGAAATATTCTAATAGCTGTCGTGGATGGTTGGGATTTCGCTGTTCCTGTGTGGGTCAATAGATGGTGTATTTGAAGAGATGTCCATTAAATTATACAATCAATTAATTGGTTGTTTAAGGGGCGATATGTTTTTCCGTCAATTATTACGTCTTTTTATTTAATTAATTCCTTCAAGTACTGCATTTCAATGTGTATGTATTTCCGTGGGTGTATCTCCACTATGAAAAGAATAATCATGTCTTTCGTTCTCCGATTCTTCAGGGTCACTGCCAATCTCACTGTTACAATAATGTATGTACTTATTACAGAGTTTTATTATATTTTATTTTACAACCCGCGCACTAACGATTCACACTTTACACAGCTTAGACCGCTAGACGGTACTTTTTTACAATACCAGTATGTTTTTTCTTTGATATGATACTGTTGAAGTTATAAACTGTACAACTGCTTATTTTATATGTTGGCAATCCTGCCGCGCCTGTCAATAGTTAGTTAGGTATTTTCTATGGTTAGTGTTACACGTCACGCTGATTTCGTGTTCACGCCGGCTCGTTTAATAAATGTCGTTTTAGTGTGTTTCGTCCGTGTTTTATTTCCTAACCCTAATAACCATCACAGGTTATGGGTCCAGGCATGCTTTAAAGTCGCGTACGCGTTTAAGGTTAGGAAATTCGAGCACACAATTCGGACATCGACATTCCGACGTAAACAAACGAAAAATGGCTGCCGTGAATCAGCATTCGGACGATAGCAGTCGTGTCGTGGCTAGCATTCGCAAACTAGCCAACGATGAAACTGGCAACGCGCGCTGCTCGTATACTCGGTACGGCCCTCGATGAAGAAGCTGCCATGTACGTTCGCAGGAAAACTGACGCAAAAGAAATTTGGGATACGTTGTTATCGGTGTTTCAACAATCGTCCTTACAGCGACTATACACACTGTTCGATAATTTCTTCGAGATCTCGAAAGATGATACTACTTCCGTCACGAAGCACACTTCTCAGCTGGCTAATATATTCGATGACATTCTCGCAGAATTACGAACGGAAAATCCGAGTGCCAACCTTCCGCTGTCACTGCTTCACCATCGAATCTTCAAAACACTTGGTAATAATTCTGACTCAACCTCGAAAAACAGCAAACCATTTAAGGTACGTTCCTCGCAACAGGCCTAGTGATTGATGCAGACTTCGTTCCCGTTGACTCTTGGGTTTCGGATTCCGGTACGTCACATCATATGACAGCAAACAAACAGCATTTCGCTACGTTCGAGAAATTTCCGATCCCGCAACGCATTCAGACAACAGGTAAGGACGTTATCCTTGCATATGGATCCGGTAAAATCATCACTGAGACACTAGTGGGTGACAGATGGTCACCTGCAACTCTGAATGACGTTTGGTACGTGCCCGAGGCACGTCATCAACTTTTCTCCATTAGACAGGCTGGCAAGTATGGAAACGAGACAGCATTTTGTCACAATAAAGTTCAAATTCGACGAGACGGTGAACTCATCGCGACTGGAAAACTCGACGGCCCTGTGTACGTCATGAATATTCGAGTATGTGTTCCGGACGCGCCAGTGGAGTCGAATCTCGCAACAACTGAAGAAATACTCCAAGGCTGGCATGAACGCTTAGGCCATCAGGACAAACGTCACGTGCGCGATATATTATCCCGTGTCGGTATTTCGGTTAGGTGTTCAGACACCACGTCATTTTGTGATGGGTGCATTCTCGGTAAGTCACATCGAAAACACATCCGCTCGCGTCAAGATCGTCCGCAAACCGTCGGAGAACTGATTAATGCCGATGTAAACGGCCCAATGTCTACCGACTCGATTAATGGGTTCCGATATTATGTAGCCTTCAAAGATGACTATTCTCGATACATTCGCATATTTTTCATGAAAGAAAAATCAGAAGTTACTTTGCATTTGGAAACATTCCTGCATGAGTGCGATATTGCAGGCCATACAATTGGCACTGCATTTGAGTTCGAAGCAGTGTTGACTCAGTTACGAAAAAGGGGCATCGAGTTTCGTCCGTCATGTCCCTACACTCCTGAACAAAACGGTGTTGCAGAACAAGCAAACAGACATGTTGTTGAACTAGCTCGTTCAATGTTCTCAGTGAGCAAACTGCCGAAAACGTTTTGGGCTCACGCATGTGATACGGCAGTATTTTTGACAAATCGCACAGGAAAGTCAAGTGTTCCAGGCAAAGCTCCATTCGAGTTGTGGACTGGAAAGACATTCAACAGTTTCTAATTCCTCCGAATTTTTGGATCAGAATGCTACGTCAATATTCCAAAGAAGTTTCGCTCAAAATTTTACGACAAAGCAGTACTTGGACATCTCGTTGGGTACGTGAATGAGAAAGATGGTTACAAGGTTTGGATACCATCGACGCATCGATTAGTAAAGTCACGAGACGTTGACTTTCGTCCAGAGAAGCTATGCACAACAAACAACACCATTGAACTTGAACTTCAAATTCCAGAAGAGACCAATCAAGACGAAGAAATTAACAACATTTCTGAAGACATCAAACACACTTGTGGATCAACCAGCAGCACTCAAGATAACAGCAATTCGGATCAGTATGACACTGATGACAGCGACACATCGAAAGGGGAACCAACACCCATCCAAACTCGACACTTGGAACGGACGACGAGACAACCAGTGAGATTTGATGACTACGAAGTAGAATACACACCTCGTCGATCCCAGGCAAACAGTGCTGTGGCGTGTTTGACAGAAGCCGTCCTGGAAGAACTACAGCCAACCAACTTCAACGACGCCATGAAAAGTCACCATTCAGATAAATGGGTGAGTGCAATGAATGAAGAAATAAGAGCCTTTGAGGAAAACTATACGTGGGACCTGGTACAATTACCACCTGGCAAACGCGCAATAGACAACCGTTGGGTACTCCGTTTAAAATTTAAACCTGATGGTTCGATTGATCGATATCGCGCTCGTTTAGTTGCTCGGGGTGTGTTCCAACGTAAGGGCCTTGATTATGATGAAACTTTCAGCCCTGTTACCCGGTATGACGCGATTCGTGCCCTTATCGCGACTGCAGCTAAAGAAAAACTTGTCCTCGGTCAATTCGACGTAAGAACTGCATTCTTATATGGTGAGATAGACTCTGAAATTTACATGACTCAACCACAAGGTTTCGACGATGGGTCAGGTCGTGTGTGTCATTTGAAGAAATCTGTTTACGGTCTTAAACAGTCGCCTCGTTGCTCGAACAACAAGTTTCACTCGTTCATGGAAAACAACGGATTCACAAGATCAACAGCAGACCCGTGCATTTACATCCGACAGAATGAGACAGAAAAACTACTAATTGCAATTTACGTTGATGATGGTCTCATTGCAGGATCATCACAAGATACAATCAACTCGTTCCTGAAATTGCTGACATCAGAATTCAAAATTACGGTAGGCTCTCTTGATTCATTTTTAGGAATGCAGATAGAGCAAGACAAGTCTCATGTACGCATTTCACAGCGACCATACGTGAAGAAAGTTTTGCAACGTTTTGGCATGGAAAATTGCAATCCTGTGAAAACACCTGCTGAAAACAAACAACCAGATGAATCGTCCAAGGATCCTCTCGACATTGATGTGGAGTTCGTACGCTCAGAAGATCAACTAGGAGATATGTTTACAAAACCTTTAAATTCAACTAAATTTAAGAACATGTGTTCCAAAATTGGTCTTCACAACTGATATTTGTATTACTCTGTTATAATTACTAGTTGTTCAGTTTACGGGGAAGTGTTGAAGTTATAAACTGTACAATTATTTTATATGTCGGCAATCCTGCCGCGCCTGTCAATAGTTAGTTAGGTATTTTCTATGGTTAATGTTACACGTCACGCTGATTTCGTGTTCACGCCGGCTCGTTTAATAATAGTTATTTAAGGTACAAGTGTAAAAAGTGATGCTTTATTGCACGAACTGGCGTTTAAAAACACGAGCGAGGAACAAGCGAGTTTTTTAAAGCCAGGAGTGCAATAAAGAAACTTTTTACACGTGTGCCTTACAAAATTTTATCTTCGATCGTAAAGGATTTCCAAGAATATATTCATATGAGTAATATTTTAATGTCATTTCAATAATTCAATTAATTAAAACATATTTTACCCGCAGTGCACTAATGAAAGCGTTACTTAGCAACCAGTAAACAAGTTGCACAAATTTCGGCCGTCATTATTATTTATGGAAAAAATGTTCGCTTTATTGTAATCGCTTCGACTTGCCTTAAACGAAATCTTCGGAGTTCTTAAATGTGCCATTTTGTTTGTATTATATATTTTATTTATAGTTTATTAGTTATTTGTATTAATTAATAAATATTAAGTTTTTCGTCGAAAATTTGTGCTATAATATATTCATCTGTCAAATTTGACATTTCTGTGCAATAAAAACAGTTTGACATTACCGTGCAAGTAAAACGTAAAAAAGCACTAGTGCTTTAAAAAGCCACTTTTACAATGAAAAATGATGCAAAAAGCGTCTACTTTCTGTACGATCGTAGATAAATGTCGTTTTAGTGTGTTTCGTCCGTGTTTTATTTCCTAACCCTAATAACTATCACAGATACAATATCTAAATTGATTTGTAATAAGTATATTATATTTCTCAAGAAACTCAACAATCTGCTTAAATAATTTTTTTTCAGTACCTTGCCTACAATAGGCAATAATAAGATTGGCCTGTAATTATTAGGATCTGAGCTACAGACCTACTTGAATACTGGGATGATGCATTCTATTTTTAGACTATATGGAAAACAATATATTATGCAAAGTTTAATTAATTTTGTGAGGGGTATAGGCGATATTTTTAGAAGCCTCGATATCATGCCATATATATATCCTGTGCAAATGTAATTTTAATGTTCGGAATAATATTCCTTACCTCACTCTGGCTAACCTCATGAAAAATGAAATAAGTATCCGGGAATATTGAGTTTCTACACATCAATTTTATTGGATCTTTCTCAGTTATTGGAAGACTTTCGATTATTTTCCCTGCAGTGATACTAAAAAAAAACACATTTAGCTCATCAGACGGTATTGTAATGTTAGTATTACCTTTATTTTTGTTAGTTTTAATAAGGGACCAAAGAGCTTTAGGCATGTTATTCGATATTTTGATAAAATTTTCTTTAGCAATAATTCTAACTTATTTTATTGTATTGTTGTATGAACGTTTGTAATTTAAATAATTTAATTTTAATTCAGGTGCTCTAATACTTGCTTCCCTTGGCCGTTGCAGTGATTATATCGCTTCTTTTAAAGTTTGGTTATACCAGCTAATTCTATTCGATTGACATTAATTATCTTTTCACGTAAATAATGGATGAAACACTCTTTAATATATAAATTTATTGAATTGATTTTCTTTGTTTCGTGGATAAAATTAAAATTTAGATCTTTTAAAATATTTAATAAGTTATAAGTTCCAGTTTCGGTAATAGATCTTACAATTAGTGGTTTATTCACCAGCGGTGTTATAAAAAATTTAATCCTAAATAATAAGCCTAGATGGCCGGAATAAAGGGGCACAGTTTATTTTGTTGATATTCGTAAACATATATTGTCGAGACTTTTCTCGTGTTAAAATCTACCATGTCAATTAGACCATAAGAAGCTTAAAACTCAAATAGTACTGATGCTAAAGGGTCATTGCTATTAAATTTGACACTAAAATCACCCATAACTATATATTATGTTCTTACGTTTCGTGCTCGGAAAAATCCACTCTAATTTTAAATGCGGAATTGAATTCAATTGAATATATGTTTTTTACAAATATTGCGATAATAGAGTTTCTTTTACTACAACTTGTATATTAAAATAGTAGGAAAATATGACAGTATATCACTTAAAATCAAGATGGCTAGTAATTGTTAGTTAACGAAAACTTAAAATATAGTATTAGGTCTAAAGATTTAACTGATAGAACAAATCTAAATTAATATTGGTCACAACTACAGATTAATGACAAAAACCATATGTCATAAAAATGCCGAAATATCTGGAAAACCAATTAAAATAAGCATCGTTTTTATTATGAACGGTCCATTTCATGTGCGGTTAAATTTTATTCTTATTTATGTATTATATAATTACTTAGACAATTTTCGTTAGCACATTCAATAAAGCACTATAAAACTTTTATTGTACTGCTACTATTTCTAAACTAGAAGCAAAATAGTTTGAAACTAGATTATTTTATGTAGAATTTACTAATGGTGGTGCAAAGCAAATACGCTTGATTAGATTTGATTTTGATTAATATACCAAAATATGTCGTTTTAGATTATCATTAACTAATACTATAATAGTATAAACAATATTGCAATGTGCTAAATGAGATTTCAGATATCTAACGGCAGCTATCAGTAATATAATTCAACTCCGTGCAGTGCTCTCTGTGGTCCTTTTGTGCGCCTCTGGATATTTTGCTTCCTGTGTACCCCTGTGTATTCTATGAAGTCCAGGAATTTCTGCCAGGAGATGCTCTTTAGCTTTTCTACAGGAAGCATAGGCTTCCTGAATTTCGCCGTGCGTTATCGTTTATATGCTTCGCAAGTACACAGTAGGTGTTGGTGCATCCTATTTTTGTGCTTATTCATGTCACAGTGTCCAGTGACTAGTCCTGTGATTTTTCTTAGTTTCAATTTGCTCAGTGTTGAGAGCATCAGCATGCTGTCAGGTATCGGGCCATCAAGGAAGACTCTCGTATGCCTTATTCCAATTTGGTTATACCATACCTTTTTATGCTCCTCTCCTAGCTTGCGTCGGATTATTTCCTTTCCGGTTTCATGGGGTATACCGAAAGCGGGTTCAGGTCCTATAAATTCACCCGCTGCCCCTTGTTTTGCTATCTACTCAGTCCCAAGTGTCCAATAATTATTTGGTCCTTCGGTATCCATAATACTGTGTTTTCATTGTTGTCGCCAGTGCGTCCAGTCTGTTTATGCAGGTCATGACCAGCCTGGACTGCACTATCGGCGAGGCTATCGCATTTATGGCTGCCTGGCTATTCGTCATAATGGTAATTGGTTCTTTAATATGTCTCAACTCCATTACGTGATGAGCACACCAGTCAATGGCGGCTATTTCCGCCTGGAAGGTGGAGACATGTTTCGCCAAACCAATCCGTTCTTTTAATATTTTTGGCCCCGTCTCTGTACCAGATGATTCCTTTACTCGTTCCAGGGTATGTTTCATCTGGCCATTGACTATGTTGTGGTATGATTGTTTTGAATCTGCGGGATGGGTGTAGGATTTTAGTGAAATCGGACTGCATTTTTAGGGTCTATTCTTCTTCTAGTACTTTAAATGTTGCTGGTATTGATGATCTCATATCTAAAGAGTGTCCCTTTATGTGCATCCTATAGGCTGCCTGTCTAGCTTCCATCATAACAAATAGATGTGGTGGTGGTAGTGATAATATATGTTCCATTGCTGCCGTGGATGTTGTCCTCATTATCCCAGTTATCAGCAGACATGCCTGTCTTTGCACTCTTTCGAGTTACGCTTTTGGTTTGGATCTTTTCTCCTCAAACGAGCGCCGCTATGTCACTATAGGTCTCATGACCACAATGTATAGCCATTTGGTCTTACTGGGTCTCAGTCCCCATGTGCGTCCTACCAATTTTATGGTCGCAAAAAGTGTTCTCATGGCCTTTTAGGGGGTATTTAAGATTTTGTAATAGGAGTTTAATCTTTTTATAGTAATGTATTGAAAAGCTTTATATCTTAAGACCTTAAATAAGTTGATAATACCTTACATTAATTTTAATGTTATTAAGTCTGAGATATAAATATAAATTATTTATTTATTGATGTACGTAACTCTTTTCTTCAGTTAATAATTCTAATAAATTTCAGCCATTAATTTTTATAATCAGACGGTTCCAAGTTAAATGAAATCCAACTCTGACATGACATAGTATTTTGTATTTGTTTCTAAACGATAAGTTTACCTAAACTATACAGGATTATATGTATTTTATAAAAAAAATACAGTAACTTTTCAGAAAAGAAATATTTTATGCATTTCCGAATTTTGCTTACTTTCTGTTTTGTCTAGATTATTCAAATATTTTAATAACATGAGCAACCCGACAGTATGCACATATATCAATGTAGTCTTAAGCAAATATGGCATGTGGTCACACGAGGAAGCAGTAATAATTTTTTGTTAACATAGTGAGATACGTTGTGTTTAGATAATTCTCTGAATATGAATCATATGGGTAATTTTTGGAAATACCGAAGAATAAAAAATAAATAACAAAGCGCAGAGAAATGAAAGGGGCGGAAATAAATTAATAATAGAGCAAATAAATAAATAATTATAATATAGCTACAACCAGTAAAACTTAAAAAATTAAATTGAATCGTAATGAAAATTCAAACTAAAAATAAACTATATAGATATTATGCAACGAAGACATATATGTACGAGTTTTAGTAAGGCTTAATAATAAAGCCTATGAAGTATTTATATAAAAGGGTATTCTATAAAAATCAATATATCTATTTAAAAATTTGATTTATGTTATAATAATACATATTTAAATAATTATACGAAGCTATAATAAATTTCCATATTCTATTAACTTCATCTACCACGTGTAATACCAGACTCCATATTATTAATATAAAATTTCTATGTACGCAAATGTACTTTTGTAAAACAATTGTCTTGATTGTAGTGATACAAAATAATCATCTGTGAGTTTATCGCAGAAATTGATAAAAATATGCAATAATATAAATTTAATACATAAAATATAGCTGTTGAAGACATATTGTATTAATTCTTAATGCTCAATATTTAAACTTGTTTCAAATCTTATAAAATGCTAAGATTTGCTCTTCTATCATATCCAAAATCTATATTGTTCGCTATTCTTTTTGTAATTTATTTCTATCTTTATTTGTATTCTAATATTGACATATTGTATTTGCATTTATTTAAATTTAAAAAGCCTAATAGAAAATACAGGCATTTTAATAATAATAATAATAATAAATTTATTGCCTCTACAGGAAACTAGTCCCAATTACATGACAACATTCATTATAACTTATAAATATGAACATAAAGTATTAAATAATTATGTTAAACATTATAATTAATTATTTGTATCTGAAATTACCACATCATTTATTTTTGACAGTTTACCAATCTTACCTATTTCTATAACAGCTGACATCACAAACAAGAAGAATTTTCATTTCAATATTATTACAATTCACAAATATGAATAATGAAAAATATATCAACAAATTTACTGTCATTTAATGTCATCTACTATTTAAACAACCTTTATAATTATTTTGAATATAAAATTCTTTAAACACGTTGTCACTACTAAAATGTTTTTATGTAATAGGGATATTCTTATACATTAGTCATTGAAAACGAAAGTGATATACTGATACACATTACAAACGGAGTGAATGATGGATAAAAAATCAGGACAGTACTGTGGCAAATTTCAAGACCTGCTTAATAGTTGTTGACCTTGCGGATGTAGATCCTTCGGCTGGAGTTCAAGAAAAAATAGACGGAGCACCAATTTTTGTACAAACACGACTCGCCTTAATTAAAGTCCAATTAATATGGTTTAATTTACTTGAAGTACTTATCCTGTAAACGTTTGTAGTTGAAAATTAAATTTCCTAGAAAAATCTGTGACAAAACAAAATGAAATAGTTCCTAGAAAAATTTAATTAAACTTAAATAACGGTAATAGTTATTCTCTTCTATTAGATTTTTTTGTAACATAACTAATTTATAAGTTTAAAAAATCGAATAACGTTTTAATTTTAACCTAGTACACGCTTCCACCATCAATCATAATTCTATTAAATTTCTTGGAGCAACTGGCATCACGAGTCTTCAAACTAGAAACGCTTAAGAACGTATATATTATATATGATTGTAATTCTAAAATCTCTAGCAACCCTAGTGGTAAATAGTTTAGAGTCTGAACCGTGAGCGAATATGCTCAACACTCATAATTTCGACAAGAAATTTGAATATTTTCATAATATTGTCACATACAATTTTAATATGTTTCTGTTATAAAGAAAACAGTTAACTTTAACAAATCATGGGTAAATTTAACCACAAAATATTAGAGTTCAAAACTGCATGATCATTTTGTTTTAAAAAACAGTATCCAATTCTTACACCCATATATACAGCAGCAAAACAGGATATACTTCCAGTTTTAAATTCGAAAAAAACATGTTACCAAAATTTAATAATCAATTATAATAATCTGTCCAAACAAGTAGGTGATATTTACACTCAACTCTTTAAAGCTTCTATATAGTTATAAAATACTCCTACGAAGTAGGTTTATTTAAGATGCTATAGATATCTCTTATATATCTTCTTATATTTTCAGAAATCTATTTGAATTATATCTGTTTATAAAAACAAATTATAAGAATTTTATTTGTTATTAATATCTAAGAAGTTTCTAATGCCAAAAAAACTGTATATAAAAATAGACATATATACCAAAAAATATATTTCTGTAAACAAATGCTGTTAAATAAGAATTTAATCATATGATTCTACTATTAGTATAAATATAAATATACTGGAAAAGATTTCTAATCGAATGTTATATTTCATTTAGGTAAGAAAAACTGTACTGTAATCTAATGAAATATTTATTTCTGTTTGTAGCTCTATTAAATATTGCCCTGAATTGCATTTATGTTGATAAGTAATTATTAATTACTATTTTACCTTAAATAAATTATAATATAAGTTTAACTTTAACACTAAAAATATTAAATAAGTAATTCCATAATTATGGAAGTAATCAATTTTGATAATTGAAAATAAAACAAATAACTTTTTGGCATCACTTCACGAAGTGATACAAAAATTGTACTAACCCCAAAGGCACAATACAAAGAGAGGCAATGGCTGAATATTTAAACAAAACAATAAGTAAATAATACAGAAAATAGAGAGAACTTAATTAACAAAAAATTTCTAAATCTAAGAAGAAATAAACAAAAAATACACAAAACTGAAAAATGTAGATAAAACATGAACTAAAAGACAGACTATTTAGATATATAGAAGAAAGCAATAGCAAGGTAAGATTAAGAAAACGAAAATAATGTAAAATAGGTTAAGTTTAATAGAAGAAAATTCGAAGCAAAAATGTAATAAGTAAATAAACTAAATAAAGTAGAAAAGTAGAAATATATAATAAAAATTTTACTTTAATTAATTTCAATGTACATATTATAATGAAATGCCGTACTAATAAAATAAATAAAATTATAAGGACACGTTCAATTGTCAACACTTCATAATTCATATATCTCGATGAAATATATTATTTAATTTATTCATTATTTTTAATTAAATTATTTTACTAATTAGAATTTTCATTATACCGGGACTAATTAAAGTAATTCTATTAATTAACCTTAACAAATTAAAATATTCAAGTCCTTACTATTATTTTAATTCAACCATGCATAATCAATAACAAACTGTTGAATTTTTTGCCAAAAATATTATAATTAAAAGCAATGAAACGCAGAAAAATGTGAATTTACACTTTTAACCTTTTCATACCGATCATAAGAAATAAGGTTAATTTATTGCGGTTTGACAGAAAACCACAACAGTAGTGACTAATTTAATAAAAAAAACGGCCTTATTATTAATGACAATGACGCTTTATTTCCCACGTAGATTCCCAAATACATTAATATATTATCCAATTATTAATAGGAGAAATTAACATTTCAGCAGTTGCGGATTATTTCCTTATAATGTCGTCACGTAAAATTATTGTCGTATAAACTGGTTTATATTTAAGAACAGAAATTGCAAAGTTTTACGTGTGAGGTTTTTCCACCTCGCTACGGCAGAACCCGTTCTTATAAAAATAAAAGTGTTGCGGTGATTGATCTTTTACTGCTATTATTATTGATGCAAATCAATAGCGTGCATTCCATTGGCATTTTCATTAAACTATGTTTTTATTAGTGTTATTTCCACATATCCACATGTGTTCGGTATGTCTCAAATTACCTAGTTGTGTACAGCAGTTACTTTAAATAATTAAACTAATTTTGTTTATTGTGCAATTAAAAATAGATACCTCTTGTAACTTTTAAAAACAACTATAAATCGATTATATAAGTTAAATTTAAATAATTTGACATACAATTAATTAAAATATGAAGGGGAAATTTCATTTTGGAAAACGATCTTTATTTATCCTATAAAGTTTTTTCACCAATCGTAAAATAATTATTTGTGTGAAATTACAAAAAGTGTTGGGTTTTTCAATTTTTTGCGTAAAAAGTCATAAAACAAATTTACGAGAAAAAGTTTATACGACTATTAATCGTGGGTTTCCCTCTACTAAAGAAGTCATATAATTAATTTTCTTCATTTACAGCAATATAATAATGTATAATTACACAGGAAATAATGGTAACACTTTCATTCACAAAATATTTTTTATTCGCTATATGTATATTTTCGAGTGCAAAGCACTCGTTATCAATAGCTTACTAACTAATTTACAAAATTATGGCTGGAGAAAGATTATATTTCTTAAATACGAAACTACGGGAATTAATGTTGTCAGTTAATTGCAATGACTATGACATCATAATTTTAACTGAAACATGGCTTTTCAAGGGAATATCTAATAGTGAATTTAACAATTATAATTTATATAGGGTTGAGCGTAGCATCTATGGTGAAGTCATGGGCGGTGGTATTTTAATTGCTGTCAAAAAGTGTTTCAAATCTGCGTGAATGTTAAGTAGTAATTCTGTTGAACATTTGTTTGTCTCACTATCAATTAATAAAATGAATTATGTTATTGGAGGCGTTTTTATATCATCTAGTTCATCTATTGGAGATTATTTGGAACACTGTGCAGCCCTGGAAAACATATTTGAGCAGTATAAATCAAGTAAATATAAAATGGAACTCTGCAGACCCCATAGTCGATTCTCTTAGACCTAATGATATTAAAGCTCAGGTCATTTTGGATACATTTAACTTTTTGAAGATGAAGCAAGTCAATATCATCCCAAATGTTAGAAATGTATTTCTTGATTTATGTTTTTCAAACATAACAGAAACTAACGTAACTCTTTCTAGTAATTTATTATCAAATGTAGGGGAACATCACTCAGCGTATGATATTTCAATATCAATATTGCAATCCGAGGAGTTACAATCTAGTAAAAAGGTTTGTTTATATTATTTAGCCAACTTCAACGGTTTGAATACATTTTATAAAAATTATTTTAATTCATGAGTGGAAAGCAATATTGGTAGAAAATAACATTAATTATATAGTTGAATGTTTTTATGATAACATCAAACAGGGTATGGATAAATTTATACCTCATAAGCTGTATAAAAACAACACCAACTTATATCCTAAATGGATGTCATATGATCTTAAACAACTGCTAAAGAGAAAGAAATTGGCACATGTTCGTTATAAACAGACTGCTCAATATGACGACTACTTATTGTTTAAATCCCTGCGCAACCAATGCAAAATATTATCTAGCAATCTATACAATAATTATTTAGCGGTTGTCGAATCCAAGTTAAAAAATAATCCGAATTTTTTTGGAAATATGTCAAAAATCTGAAAACTGAAGATGGTATACCCGCTCTAATGGAATATGGAACCAGGACATGTTCAGATGGTACGGACATTGTGAATTTATTTGTGGATTATTTTCAGTTTACGCTAATGAAACAATGACTTCTGTTGGTGGCGTATCAACTAACTATTCACTTGTAAATGATTTGTAACTGGTGACTTCTAAAGAAGACATTTTTAACCAAATTCTAAACCTTAAAACAGGTATAAGTTCAGGACCAGATGGTCTTACTAGCTGCCCATTGTTGAACTGCATTTATTCTATATGGGGTCCTTTATACGATATATTCTCCATTTCATTAAAGTTTGGTGTTTTCCCAGAAGTCTGGCAACTAAGTTACATACAGCCAATCTACAAGTCAGGTAAACGTAATCTGGTTCCAAATTAAAGGGGTGTATGCCTACAGTCTATAATACCCAAGATATTAGTATAGTCGCTAAACAGATTCATTGGATATCAAAATCAATTTTATCCGATAAATAACATGGATTTTTGCCAAAACGTTTAACAGTCTTCAATCTTGTGTGTTATACACAATTTTTATCTATTGCCATAGAAAAGAATAATCAAGTTGATTCCATATATTTAGACTTTTCCAAGGCTTTTGATCGAGTTAATCATATAATTTTAATCAATAAACTGCGAACAATGGGCTTTAATGAGTCAACAGTATGTTGGATTTCAGCATTTTTACAGAATAGGTCCCAGTCAGTAAAAATAAATAATTTAATTTCCGACCCTATACGCGTTAGTTCAGGTGTTCCATAAGGAACACATTGTGGCCCAATATTATTCCTATTATTTGTTAATGACCTTGAAAATGTCATTAATAACAGTGAATTGTTGTTGTATGCCGATGATGTAAAGATTTTTAGAGCTGTTCAATCATTAGAAGACTGTGTCTTACTATAGAGTGACGTAAATAATATATATTATGCCAATAAATTATTTTTGAATACAGATAAATGCAATTTGGTGTCATTCACTCGTAAACGAGCAAGTCTTGATTTCCAGTATAAAAAGTAAGCGAAATTAAGGACTTAGGCGTTACGTTTGATATGAAATAAACCTTCAATTCTCATATTTTAAATGTCTGTAGTAAGGCGTTGAAAATGCGGGGCTTTATTTGGAGGATTTGCAAGGATTTGAGTTGTGATTGTTTAAAAGTTCTGTTTTGTGCTTTAGTTCGTTCTGTTTTAGAGTATGGTACTGTAATTTGGTCACCCTACTATTTAAATCAAATTGATCGATCGGAGAGTATACAGCGGAAGTTTTTGAAGTCGATCGAATACAAATTAGGAAGAAACCATACAAAAGGTCTCTACTCAGGAATAATGGAAGAACTAAAATTGAAATATTTAGCAGATCGCCGTCAAATTAATGATTTATGTACTTTGCATAAACTAATTCATGGAGATATGGAATGTACAGAACTTCTACTTCATCTTGATTTTCTTTCTTCCAATAATGATGGTCGACTAAGGACAGTGCCAATATTCCGTTTACAGACGTTCTCTTCAAATTTAGGCAACAACAGCCCTGCAACTTACAATAGCCAACCTTGTTTCGATTTATTCGATTCTAAATTTAAAAGTTATAAATTATCATTAAAAACGTATTGTTAAAATTTGTATATTATAGTATTATATTATCATTACATTATAGTATTACATTAACAATTAATAATTGTTAATAACTGTATTTCATTTGTGTTATATTAATAGTTATTATTTTAAGAATGACGTATGTTTTATAATCCGTTATGTATTATAGTTTATTTTTTCTATTTGTTGTAAAAAGGGGTTTCCCGTATACAAATAAATAAATTAAATAAATAAATAAATAATACACAATTTACGTTTTCAATATTTTTATCCTTATTAATGTCTAGACCACTATACATTAAAGTAATTTCTGGTTAAAAGAAAAATGAATCATTAATCATAGGCACTAACATAAACTTATAATAAAATTCAGTATTAGTGATAAAATTAATAATAAGAAAAATTAATTTCTATAAGCGTTCTGCACTAATGTTTTACACTATTATTTATAGTGTAAAAACTACCAGCTAAGTTCATTTAAGGAGTTGTGAAGTTCTAAATGCGAATCGTTCGGCAACTTGGAAGTAGAAAACATAGATGGTAGCATTTGTGTGAAAAAGATTATTGCTACATTTCTTCTTGTTTGTATTTCAGAGATATGAAATCAAATATCAATAAATAGCGACGTCTTAAAAGCAAGAGTGACCCGTGGCTATCCACAGGAAGGATTTCTATCTTATCTCCTGTGAAACATAGTAATAGACGATTTGTTAATGAAACTAAATGAATCTAATTTCCCAGCCATACGATATGCAGATGACATAATAATTCTGCTTAAAGGCCACAATAAAGGTGTACTCAATATAGCGGAGAAATTGTGTACAGACAACGCCCTCTCGGTAAATTCAACCAAGAGGGAGCTGATTGTTCTCCAATTAACAGAAGCAGGGCAGAATGAAGCTGCCTACGATATTCAGCACCACACGAACTCTGGCTTAACATGCAAGTATCTGGGGGTTATCCTAGACCTTAAACTGATCTGAAGTAATCATCTTTAAACCAAGGTACAAAAGGTAAGTATGGCGTTCTGGCAGTGTCAGAGAGCCGGTGGAAGATCATGGGGAACATCTCTTAAAATCACCTAACCTGTTGTCGGCGCTAAGCTAAGTACTGTCATTTCAGCAACTTTAATTGACACCATGACGTCACTGCACCGAATTCGAAACTTATAAACATTTCCTTCGCCGTTCGCG
Source organism: Ontholestes murinus (assembly GCA_963969525.1). Lineage (NCBI taxonomy): Eukaryota > Metazoa > Arthropoda > Insecta > Coleoptera > Staphylinidae > Ontholestes > Ontholestes murinus. Next base: position 46,909,224 of record OZ018390.1, read on the forward strand.
CGAATCTTCGCGTATAGAAATCACGTATGCAAAAAATCCTACCACGTAGGATTGGATAGCTGAGATCAAGGCAATTAGAACGATACCAAACACGAAATGGTTACTTCTGTTTTGAAAAATATAAACCATGAGCTGTCATATGTAATTAGTAATATTTAGTATTTTGCAGATATATAAATTGGTTTTTAACTAGGCCAAAACGTGCGCTCTGTCGATATACTTGTTCGATATTAACTTTAATTCAATTAGGACCACCCTTTGAAAGGTAAAAAGTATCTGAAATCTAAAGGTAGCGCAATAATTCTGGGATGCCCAGGTGCGGAATCTTTGCGTGCACATATTGATATAAGTCATCAATATGCATTAATTAGAATTAGAAATGAATTAATCATTGCTGTTTTTTTGTGTGGATAGGATCGGTCTCTTGACAGCGTCCGTCGATCCATTTAGCGTTACCATATTTGTTTTTTCGTCGAGACTCAGTGGTCACTTGTAAATTAACGTGGTTTCTTTTCTACTTGTAATTGTAAGTGTAGGTTTAATTTTTGTTTTGTGTCTTGAAAATATTTTGTCAGTTTTCATTTAAAATACATATTCATTGTGTGGATATTCAAACCCTATCATAAACAACTATTATTTTCAAATTGACTTTAGAAAATGAATACCAACTATTTTTCAGTCTTACAAATCCCAGGTTGGTCACCATTTTTGATATCTTTACGTAACTAGTCCTGGTGCTCTACCCAGAACTATCGGTGCAGTTGTTGTGGCAGGAACATAATCAAGCCTGGAAAAGCCTTGATAACAAACCTATGCAGCAGTTGTATGGTCGCCTAGGGTTAAACTCAAAATTGCTACAAATAAGCTAGAGCACATTCGACGTATGTATAGGAATTACTGACGCCATGGCCCCACCACCGGCTTCAGCAATGGAGGTGTTATTTTTTCTTCATTTCCTGGACTTATACATACAAGAGAAAGAGTTAAGTACAGCGCTAAGACCAAGAGACCACGGTCTTTGATATTCAAAGCAATCGTTGGAAGAGAGACTCAGAGGGACCCTCTTCAACAGAAGTGTCAGAACTGTGCTTCTCCTATCTACTTTTTTAAATGATACTATATGACACAAAACTCTGATTCTGAAGCTACTATACATATATATGTATAAAATACCAAAGAAACACTCTACCATCATCCAGATGGAATTCACAGGGATACTTGTTAGTACCCAAAATCTCACTGAATTAGGGATACAAAAAGACAATATCTACATCTTCACAGAGAGTAAAACCAGTCTTGTTATTTTAATACATGCTATGGTCTTATCAAGATTGACAAATGAATGTGTCATGGAACCAACGGCGGAAACTGTAGATAAGAGAATTGCCCTATCCTGGGTCAAGGTACATTCAAACACAAGAGGGAATGATAGGGTCAAGGCTTTAGCAAATGGGCGAGGGGGCATCTTTGAAAACGGACAAGAGGCCTGTGCCCTTATTTAAAAAAAATATCTCAATGATACTGCAAGGCATTACTTCCTCAGAACACCAAGCGCAAGGTGGGAGAATGTCTCCACCTGTGCTCATACCATTAACATAATATGGACACCCAACACAAAAGTTACCCAATATTGTGTTAATCTATGTAGGTTAAACCTAATATCACTGACTGGTATCCTAATTAAACACTGTCAATTAATAAAACACCTCTATGTATTAGATGTCGCTGAAGATCCTAACTGCAGGGGGTGCAATGAGGAAGTGGAGTTGGAGTACCATATCCTGTGCTACTGCCCTCCTCTGGCAAGTAAAAAAAACAAAAACATCGGAGGCATGCGATAGTTTTCCTTTAATCAGAACCATTTATAAATGGCTATTAAAAAATTGATATTATTTTTAGAGTAGATTTACTAAACCCCAAATTTCAATTTAGCCTAGTAATTAATATGCGATGGTTAATAATTTAATTTCAAATGCCTTACTATAATTAAGTAATATTAATAAGTAGTTTAGACCGCTTACAGGCTGAAATTGTATCATCTCTATAATATTTAGTATAGTAATATTAATATAACGAGACTGTTAGATTTTCAAATTTGGTTTTAGTGGTTAAAATAAACCAAATTTAAAAGTCTAACAGTTTCGTTATCTTAATATTGAATATGAATTTTCAATGCCTTTAGTATAGTAGTTGAACAACTATGTTTATGTCCAAATTTTGAGCTTATGGATAGTAAAGAATAATATTTAATAATACTCAATGCATTCAAGTATTGACTTGCATTTATTGATTCTCCATGAGGCATAAACTCTACGAGAATTTGTTTTCATTACTTTCAAAGTGAAAATTCGGTGTTGTTAAACTAGGAGCATGGTGACACTAAATTAACTATCACATACCCTCTTTGCCTGTAATAATCAGCTTCAAGAATACAATGAAAGCAGCAATGTATTACATTTTATATTCATGTGTTAGCATTTTTAGATACAACTTTGCACATATCTTTTATTATGAGTATTTGTTCTTCCAAAATTAAATACTTATTTCTTTCAAATGTAGGATGATATAAAACACGATTTTTTATGTTTTTTACCACGGCATATTAATGATTTCACATTAATTAATTATGTTCGACTATAGTTTCGACTCTTTCAAGTCATTATCATTATCAATCAATCAGTCAAGTCATTATCAAGTGATTTACTTGATAATGACTTGAAAGAGTCGAAACTATAGTCGAACATAATTTATTAATGTAAAATCATTAATATACCGTGGTAAAAAACATAGAAAATCGTGTTTTATTTCATCCTACATTTGAAAATAAAATACCACATAGTAACGGTCACCACCATCCTGTTACTTATTTCTTTATTCGCCACACCTTCCCTTTATATTATTACAAGTTTTCGGTGGATTTTAAGCTTCTTATTAATGGTCATACCAAATATTAAATGGCTACATAATATTTTCTCTTACTACGTGTAACATAAGACTTTAAGTTATTTGATAACATTGTACAATCGAACTGTAGAATCTATTTTTGTTAATTGCAAATTACTTAAAACAGCATCAACGAATGCAGTTTTACAACATGCTTCAAGGTATTTAAGTTTTGGTATATCTGGATCTGGATTGAGTTTTCCAAGGGTAATCATTTACCAGGTTGAGGGTACATATATTTAATTGCAAAAAGTCAATGACTATTTACACGATTTATAGTTTTCACATTTTCGGTATACAAATGAAAAAATGTCATGCATTTCTTATACAATTTACAATTAGAATGTAAATATATAATTTTAAATAAATATACAAGTTCAAATGATGCAATATTTGTGTACACACAATCATACCGATAACAATAGCGAGAATTATAAAAAGTGAGATTAATTTATTCTTTACGTGTTTTACAGAAATTAAACGTCCGAACAATACTTATTCATGGTTAGCAATTCTTAATCATCTTAATTGGATACTAAACAAAAACAATTCAATTAATCATTAGAAGCGGAATATGTTTTAACGATAACGATTTACAGCCGTAAAGGGGGATTCCATATCTTTAATCCTTGACATCGGAATTCTTGGGTCAGTCGAAATTGTATAATTATGCGTTTACGCTAAATGACAGGATACGTTTTGTTATTTCATCTGTAATTTTACGGATTTAAGTACATTTTTGCGCAAATGAACTACACTGAAGTGTGCAATTGCGAGTGTTGCATCATCGCTTTGGGACAAAGTAATTCCCCATTAATAAAGCGATATATTTTCGACCAGAAGCATTTATATTTATTAGGTGCGTAATTTTATGATTGGCCATGGCTTTATGATTAAATTTACGTATATGAATATAAATGTAAAGTGAGTCACGTTATGTTTTCATGTAGAATTCACCGTTATATGATAATATATGCTTTTTTATGTAAGATTATATTTCATTTAACGTTTATTATATTGATATGTTTCAAATAATTGTTAATAAATTTATGACTGTATAATTTAATTTGAATTAAAAAAATGTGATCATAAAGTTAATATTCCCATAAATTATAAACTAGTTTTTTTTTCAGTCAATATGCCTATTACACCGGAAATGAATTCGACACACATATAAAATTTTAGCACAACAGACCTATTTTCCTATCTTAAAAACTAGTCGCTAATTTATTAAGTTAGCGACCTTAATTCGAGGGATTAAAAGAAAAAAAATTATACTTGTTTATACCACATATTATGTTTATAACAATTCATTTTTTATACACTTGTTTTTCGAAGGAAGTAAACTTTTGACCCATTTGTGTATATATTAATATTTAAAAGATAATAAGTGATCAAAACAAACATGTTCCATGAAATAATGCCAGTCTTTAAAATTAATATGACTTTTTATTAAATATATAATTACTACAATAAAAACTCTTTTGTATTTATTGTCTAGTGAGTTAAAATTTGAATATATTTATATTCAGTTTTGATTAACCCATGATTATATACATTACTTTAAAATAATATAATGAAGGCAGGCAAATAAAAACTATTATATTTAAAGTTGTCAAAAACCTAGTTTGAGTGTAGTATGAAGTCCAAATCAACAAGTTTTTTAATTAGATTTTATGGATATTCATTACTGGTTGCTATTGATTACTGGAAACACTGGTATTGCCAGGTGAAATATGACATTGTCAGCGCAAATTTTTGGGTTGAAAATTTCATCTCGACCAAAAAATGGAATTCGTCGAAAATTTTCGAACTATGATTTATTATGACTTTCGATGTGGTCAAGTTAAAAATAAAGTGAATCAACTGATATGTATCACAAAATCGAGAGATGTTTAAGCATTAGTCTGACCACCATACATAAGATTTTACACGAACATTTGGGTTTCGGAAGTTATGCGCGCGTTTGAATACAAGTTCACTCCTAGGAAACAGTGTCTATGTTCGATATTGCCAGAGTTTAATGAAAAGTTGAGACGTACGGCCTTTGACGTTTTTAGTGACAGTTTGTTGCAAGGTACCAAAATATAGTATTTGCAACTAGTTATTTCTCATATTTAATATATAGCAAGAAAAAATGTATAGTTGTTATTTTGAATGATCTGTTTGAAAGTAAATTTATTGAAAATTTTCAATTACTTCTATTAATTAAAAAATAATCATTATTTATTATTATATTATTTTCTATTACCAATTCGGAGCATAGTATATAATAAGTATACGAAACATATTATTTGAACGGCTAATTATTAAAACCATAAATTTACCATCTATTGAGTTAAATCCCTCCTAAGTGAAACTCGATTCCCTGTCTCCAACTGTGCTACGCTGATGAGACCCAAAAAATTCGAAATCACCAATTCGTGGCATTCGTTTAGAATATATTTACCTTTCATAAATTTAAATTTCTATTAATTATGGGAAATTTGCATTGGGTTTGTGCTCATAACAACACACTAAGTGTGCCTTATATAAAAAGCAATGGTGAATATGAAACATACATTGATGTTATGGTTTACTAGATATCGAGAAATCTATGACGACATTATCTTGAAGTGGTAAAAAGAAGAAGTCGAGCATTCGATACCAATATATTTTACCTAAATTAATTAGTGTAAGTCATAATAAAGCAAATATCAATAACACTAATAACAAAATATCCTAGTTTTTATGTGATAATAAATTATGGCTATTTTTTATTGTAACTGAAATGGTTTGTTATATTATGATAATCATCAATAACAAATTTTATTCAAATCGAATAAAGCTTTCAATTGATGAAATGATCACATTTTCGAGAAATTTTATTAACAAACAATCTAGAAAAAATAATCATGTATTTGACGACCCCTTTGCTGTATGCACTCCTGTCTGGGAATCGACAGAATGAGATGGGTCGATATCTTCTTGTGGCATCTCGTTTCAAGCAACTTGAATTTCATTAATTAACTGTGCTAGAGTGTGTGTAAAGAGAATAGTCTTATCCCATGATATCCCATACAAGTTCCTTGGGATTTAAATCCGGCGAACGGGGCGGCCACGGCAAAACATTAGCATCAGCTTCATGAAGAAAGTTCATAGTTAGACGTGCGTTATCTTGCTAAATAAGGCAATTAAGTCAGTAATATAACGCGCAGCTGTCATACTGCCTCTAATGAATAAAATATGTGATTGACTACCATAAGCAATAGCCAAACCATTACTCCAGCACTCCTGTGTACATTCCTCTCAATAGTAAACCTAAGATCAGGTCGTTCTCCATGGTAGTGTCGTACCCTTCTACGGTTATCATGCGTACCTTCACAAAATCGTGATTCATCGCCTAATATAACATCATGCCATTCTGCCTCCAAATGCTGCCGTTCTCTACACCAGTCCAACCTTTGGCGACAGTGTCTCGCTGTCAAAAGAAGAAGCCCAAAGGATTGCATGCAGCAACCATTGACCACCGATTTGACGCATTGAAGCGAAATAGTCTCGCAGGACTCTTTGTCTTAAGCGCCGATCTTGATGTTCTGTAGTACGTCTTGGTTAACCAATTGGTCCTTTTGTTGCTCATCTACCTTCTACTGTCTATACTTGAGACACGGGCATTACAATCGTTGCAGTGGAATTAATACGGCGGGTAATTTTGCAATACGACATACCGACATCTCGATAAGCAATAATTCGACCCCGGTCAGAATCGCTCAAATGGCGATATTGTGGACGTCTTCGTACTCCAAGTATTTTGTTTAAGCTTAACACAGTCAACGCAAACACGAAAACTAAAAAAATATGTACAAATGGTGATGTGGCCATCATAGTACTTTCCCTATATTTTTCTCGAAAACTATGAGGTTTACGCAAAAAGGCTATTCTTAATAATTTGTTCAGTTTTGAATTCTTTTCAATTATCTGTAATACAAGTTTCATGTAACTCTAATAGTTTATTAGCAATTGACAAAAAATAACAAAATTTTCAATATTGTCTTTCTCGAAGTTAAGAATTTTATGAAAAAAATGTTTTAATAAAAGTCATTTATTTTCTCATTCTCTCTAACTATTGTTTGAAAAGTTTTGTAATATTTTTCATATTTAGAAAAATATCGATAAAAAACCTCATTTTCATGCATTTTCATGCACAATACTATTCAAATTGTGATGTGGCCATCATAGCATATTCCATATATTTTAATCGAAAACTATGAGATTTACGCAAAAAAGTTATTCTTAATAATTTGTTCAGTTTTAAATTCTCTATAACTATTTGTTATAGAAGTATCATGTAACTTCAATAGTTTATTAGCAATTAGCAAAAAATATCAAAATTTTCAGTTAAGAATTTTATGAAAAAAATTTTCAAATAAAACTTGTTCAGTTTATAATCCCCTTTAACTCTTGTCTGAACCGTTATTTATTTTTTTTTTTTATATTTAGAAAAATATATCAAAATTTTTAATTTTTTTCTCAAAAGTTAAACATTTTATGAAAAGTATGTTCAGATTTTCATTCTCTTTAACTTTTGTTAGTAAAGTTTTGTAAAATTTTTCATATTAAAAAAATTATCGATAAAAAACAAAAAAATGGCTCGAGTAAACGCCAACTTCCGGTTTATGAATGTTTACCAAAAGCTTTTCAGTTCCAGTTTTTAACGATAAAACCTTAAGTTTATGGTTTCATCTGAATCGGATCATTCGTTTTTGAGATACAGCACCCACCGACAGACACACACACAGACACAATTTTTTTTTTCCAGTAACTAGTTTTCTGGGCTCAGGGAACTCCAAAACGGATATTTCCGCAAAAAAATTCAAAAAAAAATCACGAAAAAAATACTCCCCCTATATATACTACGTATATAGGTAAAGTAAAAAAACAGCTCTTATAACTAGTTTTATTAAAAAAGAAAACGTGAAATATTTTTTTTTGTTACAGTAAATATAAATGGCATAAGGCTGAAATTGTTATTAATGTATATCTCAAATATTGTGACTCTGTTGCCAAAAAATGCATTCCAAAAAATCATTTCTTCTTGATGTAACGCTTTTAATGTCATTGAGTATATCTCAGTGCTGGCATAAACAGAGAAAAATTATATCAGAAAAAGGAGAAAATTGAACAATTCCTCAACAACATGCAAAAGATAGGGTTTGAGTGAAAGAACATATTTAATTGTGAACTCCGCCCCCGCTTCTTTTGTCCAAAAGTTTATCTATTGTTCGATATTTCATAATTTATCTTAATGCTGCTGGTTTTAACGCATCCTAATAAATAATAATAATTTTGATATTCCCCCACTCAAAAATATTTTTTAATAAGTTTAGCAACTACTTCACAACAATTTATTCAAATGTAATAGTGGCTACATGAGAACTAAATTTTACATTCACTTTAATTATGACTCCTTAGATTTCTACTTCTGGTCCAAAAATGTTAATTGTTTCGCCTAGTCCTTTTCCTGTAATTTTTGTTTATAGCCAAGACGTGTTGGTTTTTTTAAATGGAACTTCCGAGCCTAACCTTCCAATAACCATTTCAATTGCTAATTTTGATCTCTATTTTGCCTCTTTAATTCCCTACATGCTTATTATAATTACTAAACCATCTGCGAAATCAACTAAATCACATCCGCATGTCAATTCATACTAAAATTCCGTTATACTATTCCATAGTAATTATGATTTTATCTTTGACTTAATTTATATTTCTTGTGCAAAAATTTTAATTGTTTTCCTGCCCTTTCTCTTGATGGCCGAGTTGCATTGTTTTTACTATTTTAAACTTCTACGCCCAGATTACCTAATCTTCCAATAACCAGTTTTCAAAAACCTGCTAATTTTCATTTCAATTTCACCTACATTATTGTTTCAATTAATAAATCAACTAAATGGAACCCAAAAAAATTCATGTTAAAAATTTTGTCAAACTTATATAGTAATAGTTCTAACACATATCATTCTAGCATGCCACATAATCGTTCAAATTCCTCTTGTTTTCGTCGTTACCCTTATAAACGAAAATTCTCTCTTAAAATATGTTTTCTACATCTTCAATTAATAAATTGATACTTTTTTAATTTAATTTTTTTAAATTACTGACCATGGGAAGTAATTAAATTCATTCTTCGTATCAATTGCAATTTAAAGTTAATATTTCCTTCCTCTCAATGGATCAACGTTAATTTCATTGCAAAAATGCCTTACATCCCCATTTAATTTAAAAAATGTCTTGAGTCTAATATTGATAGAATTTTGCCCTCGCCATTTAATAATCTTATTGATCGAAATGAAACTTTCCTCCGATTAAACAAACATTGCATAGCTTTGGATCTGGACTTATACAATATGCAGGCAATAGTGCTTTCAAAGATCGCATAGGAAATTATTATGTTAAACAACAAAATGTATTATCTGCGCTAAAAAGTTAAAAAATAGAGCAGTAATGGGTACCGATATGTTACCAGAATAAATTAGTAAGAGATTTAGCATATGACTTTGTTTAACCTTTGACATTCATTTTCAATCTAATTCTAAGGAAAGGATTTTTTCCTTGTACATAAGTTTGTAAAAGTGGAATCAAAACAAATATTGACTACCGACTCATTACATCTCATGATATGCTTTCTTAGTAACGACATATATGCTTTCTTAGTAACTTCTAGTAAATCTCTAAAAGTGTTCGAAAGCCTTATCGCACAGCAGATATTTAAATGTGCTCAAGCTGATATATCTGTACACTAACATGGACTCTAACCTAAAAGATATACAAATCAAATTTACCAACACTAATACAATATATATCTAAAATTATAGAAAATCGCTGTCAAACAGATTTTCTATATACCGATATAACTAAGACTTTCGATCGCATGCTTTACTATATCTTCATCTCCAAATTAGCAACATTTAATATCAACGAAAATACCATAGAGATAATAAAATCATACCTGCATAGAAGATTACTCAGAGTGCATTACCACAGATATGATTTCATTGAAAAGGCTCCAATCTCGGGCCACTATTACTTCTACTCTTTATAAAAGATTTGGGGGTGTTATTTGACTCTAAGTTAACTTTTAATTAATACATAATAGTTCTTATTAACCAATGATCGAGATTATTGCTATTCATAATAAAAACAACCAAGGATATCACTTAAACATCGACCCTTATGAAATTGTACAAATCTCTCATTATTAGTAAGTTAGATTATTGTGTGTCAGTGTAGTATCCACAATTATCCTACGATGATATTTCAATTGTAACAATATACCGTTCTCCATTAAGAGATTTTAATGAATTTATATACAGGAGAACTTTAATGTAAGATTTAATGTGATCCGAGGGCCATAACGCTAGATGACTTGTTTAAATCATATGGTCTCTGTGGTCATGTTAATTTTAGAACCAGAAACTAAAACTGTCTGGATAATATTTTTTCCAACATTCATTCTGAACATTTATCAATACAAGCAATTTAAGCTTTAATCTCAGATCATTAGTTAACTTCTACAGTTAACTGATATAATTCGGAACTACGTTTTATGCGTGAATGGTTAAATTTTCTGAAGGATTACAGTAACAGATTTCCAGTCTTTTGTCTAGAGATATAATACTTAAACAAAAATACAATAGAGAACTAAATAATGCAAAAATATCAGCCAATGAAAAGTTTATAAAAAACTCTGAATATCATCCAACAGCTCTGTGGTCATTGTTTAAACCTAGTGTTCAAAATCATGATAAATATACTAATATTAACTGAGATATATTTAATGAATATTTTACGAAGGTATTGGAAGATACAATTAACACTCTACCACCTTCTCAACCCTCTGCAAATGCCTTATTAAGTAAAATGCTAGTTCAACCAAATAGTTACTTTCAATTCAAAAATGTTAGTCCCTGTTCGGACTATAATTCAGATATTATAACCTTCTAATAGTAGAGACATTTACGGAATGAGTACATGTCTGTTAAAAAGCATAGTGGATGTTGTAATATCTCCTTTGGCTGTAACAATTATAGACCTATTTCGATTCTTCCTTTAATCTCTGAAGTACTAGAGAAAATCTTATACATGCAAGCTTCCTAGAAGTTAATAATATTATATCTAGTAACCAATTTGGTTTTCGAAGGGGAAGATCAACGAGAGATGCAATATTAACTTTAACTATCAAGGCTTCGAAGGTGTCATATATTCAGTAGCTTTTTTTAGATCTAAGCAAGATATTTGATTGCGTTTCTTATGATGTTCTCCTGCGGAAACTTTATTATTATAATTTTCATCCTACTAGCTGCCGTATTATAAATTCGAATCTGAGTAGTAGAAAATAGTTGGTAACTTTTAACAATACTACATCTAAACAGTTAAAGGTAACCCACGGGGCCCCGTAAGGGTCTATCTTGGGCCTTTTACTTTTTTTAAATTACATTAACGATCCACCGTCTCAATATACTAATTCCGCAACGGTGTTATTCACTGATAAAACAATCGTGAAAATTAATTTAATTTAATAAAGATATGGTATGTCAACAAAATAAAGTTTGCAGTAGATCAAGCTTCCATTTGATTCGCTGCAAATAAACTATCAGTGAATTCTGGAAAGTCAAGTACTTTAACATTTTCCCTCAAAAGAAAAACACCCACAAACCATGCAAAGTTTCTCGGAATTTACTTGGATTCCAAATTATTCTTGGCAGTTTCATGAATCTGAAATTTCAAATAAAATGTGCAAATCCACTTACTTATACTTACTACGTCAACTACGTAATTGTCTTGTTAGAAATTCTTTGAGAACAGTTTATTTTTTCTTGTACCATAGTCATATTACCTACGGCTTAATTTGCAACGGCATGCTGTAAGAATAATTGCGAGTATTGGATATCGCAATGACTGTCATGACGAATTTATTCAATTAGGAATTTTAACGCTAGGAGCTTGTATGCAATGGAATGTCTGTTTTATATACATACAAATCTGTTCTTGTATAAAACTCATAGTCAGGTCCATGACCATAAGAGAAGATCGGGAAACCACTTACGACCGGATTTCATGTGGCTAAGTAAGTCTCAAAATGGTGTCAATTTTTACGGTCAAAAATTGTATAACTTGCTACCTGAAAATGTAAAACATTTACCCGCAATTGCTTTTAAATATACAATCAAACAGTACTTATTAAATAAATGTTTTTACAGTTTTACAGAGTCCTTGTCTTCCAATTTTTTGGGCATAAACTAGACCTAACATGTGTACTTGTGTGTATATGTATTTTACATAATCCCATCTCCAAAAAGAAGAAAAATAGGCCTAAATTAGGGCAAAAAAATAATGGTAAATAGAAAGAAAGAGAGACTCTCACTATCAACCAGAAAAAAGTTATCATGAAAATTTCTTCAATATTGAGAATAGTTAGAAATTGTCATGAGATACAGTGTTTAGTTGATTTTTCGTTAGTTTTCGTCAGTTCCATACAGTTATATTAACATCTAACAATACAATATAGGTTTTCCACAATATGTTTAAATAGATTGTATAGTCGCATATGTGTATTTTTGTTTTAATCAATTTTAATTTTAATATTTCCTGTATAAATATTTTCTGCTGGGAATAAATATATATATTATTCTGTATATTATTCCGGAATAATTTTTACAGAAAATTTTAAAACCTCTTATGGTATCTGTCCCGTTCTTGACCTTTTTTTATTTTTTAGGCTCGAGGCCACAATTTTAATTCACAAGTCATTACTTATATCAAAAATATGTTTGTTACTTTTTGTTGGAAACAAACTTATAAATTTTAAACATAGATTCCACATTTATTCTTAGATTGCATGTTTTTGCTGACAAACATCATCCCCAAAATATCAATATCAGCTTCCTTAAAAAGGATGAGGTGTGTGTGTGTGCCAAAACATCTTGACATATCATCTATCAAATATCTCGTATCGTTTCCCCCATTAATGGCGCTTTTGCGTTAACATGTCCTTCGACAATTACTAAGTTGCTCATACTCCTTATACATATGTGAAGACCAATTTTCAAAATCCTCTAAGTCAACATTTAATGAAATGTAAAATTAAAATTATATTATTTTTAATCGCGCCCAAAACTGAATTGAAAAATTCACTATGTTTTAACCACAAATAATTATTGTAAACATGTTAGATAACGTGTAGGCACAATTATATAAATCTAAACAACACAGTGCGACTCGAGTTTCGACGTTTTATCGTCATTATCAAATGAATTATAAATTGATAAATTTTGATTTAAGATAATTAAAACACTTTAACTTTGTTTTACCACATAAATGGTAAAACAAAGTTAAAGTGTTTTAATTATCTTATTAAAATGTACCACCAAGTTAACGCCGACATCATTCAAGAATTAATTTTGATTTATACTATTTTGTGGTGAGTGAATATACGAGGGCATCCCACAAAGTGACAGACGGTTTGAAATAAAAAATAAACATAGTGAAAACACTAATTTTTATTATATACATTTTGAAGGTAAACTCTTAAGCTATTTTTCGACGTAATCGTAATATAAATTAAGGCATTTATCATAAGGTTATACAAGCTTTTCAATGCCCTCCTTGTAGAAATCTGCCGCCTGCGAGTTCAACCACTGGTTTACAATGGAATGGAGTTGAGCGTCAGTGTCAAGCGTTGCATACCGAGCCACGTCTTCATCATTGGGAACAGATGGTAGTCACTCGGGGCCAAATCTGGGCTGTATGGCGGATGACTGAAAATTTTCCATCCAAAATCACGCAAGAGCTTTTGAGTACGATTGGCTGTGTGTGGACGAGCGTTGTCATGGAAAAACAAAATTTTATCCTTAAGTTTTCCCCGACGCTTGTTTTGTATCGCGCGTCTTAATTTTCGGTGTGTTTTGTAATACCTCTCTGAATTGATTGTTTGACCACGTTCAAGAAAATCAACGAAAATCACTCCCTGAGCATCACAAAACACAGTAGCCATCATTTTTTTTGCTGACAGCGTCTGCAGACACTTCCTCGGTTTCTTGGGCGAATGCGTGTGACCCCATTGCATCGACTGCCGTTTTGTTTCACAGGTCACGTGCTGTACCCAAGTCTTGTCACCAGTTACGATACGATCGATAACATGGTTTCCACTTGTGTCGCACATTTCCAGAAGTGTCAGTGCTGCAGCAAGTCTTTTGTTTTTGTTGTCTTCCGTTAGGATTTCGGATCCACCTGGCACAAAATTTATGATATCCAAGTTTACCAACTACGATTTCATGAACTAAACTCCGTGAAATTTGGGGAAAATCTTCCAAGAGATCCGTAATCGTTAAACGACAACACTCAATTCATCAGTCACAAGTCTAGGCCTACCACTGCGCTCCTCATCGTGCATATTGGTTCGGCCATTTTTAAAGTCAATGCACCACTGCCTCACTCGGCTTTCACTCATTATACGTCACAAATCTGGCGATAAATTTCAATCGGTTTGTAATTTTTCGCCAACAAAATTCTTATCACACCATGCACTTCACAACTGGCGGAATTTTCAATTGTAGCGCCACTGTATAAAAAGTACAATATGCACGATGCTCCAGCCACTACGGCTGATTGCGTACTAGGTAGAGAAACATTCTGTAGCCAAGATGGTGGCGCCAGTGCCGCCAACTGCCGCGCCTGGCCAAAACGTCTGTCACTATCTGGATTGCACTCGTATCTGCCGCTAGTTGTTTGCGGATTATCTCGGGAGGATAGTACCCGATTAAAAAGTGGCGAAGAGATTAGTTCGGTCTGCTCATTAAGAAGATTTACTGACGGGTTACGGCTCTGTTTGAAAATTTCCAATGACTCCAGGAGATAAAGCTCAGCGCCCTTGTTGCAATTATGCAAGATTTTTAGATTATTTATATCTGGAAAATGGTGTTTGCATTCTAAACAATGATTTGAAAAAGAGCTAGTGTCTTGATTAAGACGAAAAGCACGATAATGTTCGAAAAAACGAGTTGATACACTTCGTCCTGTTTGACCTACACACACACTACTGCATTCTGAACAACGGATCTCATACACACCAGATTTTTTAAGAGAATCGACTTTATCTTCTGCATTGAATAGCATGTTTGATAATTTTCCAGGAGGTTTAAACGCTACTTGATGATTCTCTTTTCGAAAAATATGAGCAATCTGTTCGCTGGTTTTTCCAAAATATGTGAGAGGAATGAAAGATGTATTAAATTAGGTATTTTGTGATATATTAAAACCCTTGTGGTTTGATAACGTTTTTTATTTATTAAGTTTTGAATGAGGATAGTAAGGAAACCATTGTCAATAGGCAACTGAAATTATTTTATTTAATTCAGTGTCTCTTCTGCTAGTAGTACTTAAAACGATTATTTTGTACTATGATTTCTCAGTTGCCTCAAACGTGTTTTAATCCCTAATGTTGCAATATTTATATGTATAAAGCAAGTTAGTTGGTGAAAATCACAGCTTTAACTTTAAGAATGATCCGCAAGAACCGAAACACGTGTCATTTACCTGAAAATAAACAAATGGAACATAACAAGTGTATTACTACCTTGCCTTATTTTAGCATATCTTTAGTTTCTATTTTGTTGTTGATTATTCTGCGACCTATTTCTTTCTGTTGAATTTTGGCACTGGTGTTGTTTACGTATGGCACTGCTGCAAATACATAAGTCTTTATCTTTTACATTTTCACCTGAACTATAAAGTAGATCTTTCTTTATAGTCCTCTTTTATCCTTGTTTCAATTTTAAAAACTCTGTATACCCATTAATATAGGCAATATGTATTATTGTAGAGTTATTTTTTATAATCATAATCATATATTGGAATTGATAAGAGGAGGGGAATATATGAGTTTAGTGCTGCTCGTTGTTGTTCAGCAGTTTTTCTTCCAAGAACTTTATACAAATTTCGGCGATAAAAAATGGCGATGTTGGGAAACGCATAGAAAAATCATCTTTTTGAATGCAACATTTGCAATTATCGTTGAAGCGGCAATAATTTTTAAATATCAATGGTATTGTATATCTCAAATTCTTGTGGACAATGTCGTTGTATTGATTTTCTAAAATGATGTCTTTTAATTTAGGGACTGGTATTGAATAGTAAATAAACTTTTCACATGAAATGAGACTAGACTTACTTTTCTGTTCAACACGAGTCAATATCCCAATTATTTTTCATCATTGTTAAATTTGGTTCACTAACATAATAATTTTAAAGTTTGCTTCGGTAATCAATTTCTCTAATAAACCGTAGGCCATGTGGCATCTGTTTAAATTAATTTGTAAGCATTAAAAATTTTATTAATATTCTCTTACATTTCGTTTTCCAGATAATATTTCTATTTAAGCTTCATTAATTTTTAGTATTTATTTTATTCACACGCGCGTTTTTATATGCTATACATTCTTTGTTTCCTTGAAAATAATATTTTTCCAAATTATTCTCACGACAAACAATACCATGGATGTGTACAATTTTTTATAGTGCAGTAATTTATTGCATTTTAATACACATTATGCTTGAAATTAATTTAACTTTTTTTTTTGATTACATAATTTGACTAGCCAATTGTTATTTTTTTTCATTTTTTATAATGTAATAATTTTCTGTTTGATCATTCTATCACTGCGAATTAATCTTAGTGTGATTTGTATACAAATCGTTACACTAAATGGATGACAAAAAATTTGACAATGTCAATTAATAAAGCAAAAATGGCACACGCGAAAGATCTCTGGACAACAAAATGTCCACACTGGGTGTGTTCATTGACATAGAAGGTGCCTTTGATAAGACGACCTTCAGAAAAATGGAAACTCCCCTCTATATGCATGATGTGAAACCCACAGTTAGTGGGTGGATCGAAAGCATGCTGGAGAATAGGGCAGTCACAATAAATGTAGAAAATACCACTGTCAGAAAGATCGTTGCTAAAGGCTGCCAACAGGGTGGCGTACTTTCACCACTCCTGTGGAACATAGTTGTTGACAGCCTACTGCGACAATGACTTCCACACCATAGGATATGCAGATGACATAACTATCCAGCTAACAGGCAGATTTGAGACGGTAATAACACTCGGTTGACATTGTCGTCGGAAGTTAAATGTCTGGGAGTGATCCTCAACGGCAAGCTGACGTGGGAACCATATCTCAAAATTAAATGTAAAAAAGCATGTCTCTCCCTCTGGCAATGCCGAAGCGCTGTGGCCCATGTGGCAGACATGAGGGCTATCTCCCAAGATAGCACTTTGGCCATACACAACGGTAGTAAGACCAATGCTAATCCATGGAGCACTGGTCTGGTAGCCCAGAGCCGGACACAAAACCTCAGCAAAGCAGCTTACTCAGTTGTAAAGGATAGCATGACTCAGCACGACCGGGACAATTCGAACAACATCCACTGCAGCAATGGAAGCAATGCTCTGCCTTCCACCCCTCGACTTATACGTAGAAGAGATGGCCACGGCGGAAGCACTGCGCCTAAACTCAGTTGGACTCTGGTACACCTCTTAGAGGAGGCTGACGGAAGACACCCCTCCTTGGAAGAAAGACGGATAATTTGCCATCTTGCTACGTCTTCACCAGATCCTATAATGTATCGACAAAAAGAGGAACAGGGAGTGTAGAAGGTGGTTTCACAATTTTTTTACAATTTATTTCGACTAGTTTCGATTTTTACATCATTAACTAGGAATGTAAAAAAAAAAATTGAAACCAACCAAGTGCCTTATTTTAAACAACCCTTAATATTAAAAATACGTCACTACGTGATAAACGAGAACCAATTACAATTACAATTATATTCTTACTATCAAATTTGAGAACCTTTATAGATCAGGACCTTACATTTATATTTCAAGAATAGATGATCCAGGTCGGCCATCCCATAAAAAAACGTCCCTAACATGAAGCACGACTTTTTTATTTTTATATTTTAGGAGACCTAAAAATGTTTGATTAATTTCTTTCAATAATGATGTCAAACATAGATAAATGCATTCATTGCGATAATTATGACTTATGAATGGATAGTTTCGTATTTTGCAAGGAGTAAATGTTATCATAATTATTAATAAAACGCGAACACTGTGGTGCTGACCTAATATATATTTTATGTTGACCTGACATTGACACTGCCATGAAATACATATATAATAATATAATCTACTAACATTCCCTATACTTCTGCAAATTTATAAACTACTGTTGATATTTAGTTTTTGCTCACCAAAAATCCGTTATCTGCCATAATAGTAAGGGTATTTTAGCATATAATAATTTATAACATTTATATATAAGTTTTTAAAGAGTCATTACACAAAAGATAAAATATAATTATCATATTTGTTTATTGTTAATATTTTGTTTTAAAAAAATATATTTTTTAAAGACAGGATTGAAAAAAAAATGAGTAAATTATTCATTTATGATTCGCAGACTTCCTATTTAATATTACCCCTTAATTTGATAATTAGAAAATATCATAAAATTCATGACAATTTTCGAAAATATAAAAGAATTTAAATAAATTTATTCTCTAACAGATAAAATGTGTTTACTAGATTTGGAATAAAATGTTTAATAGGTTTTTGTTTAAACGTGAATACGTTTAATTTGGTGTTAGTTTAATTAAACCTTTTATTATTTTTAATTAAATTATAAAAAAAAAACGTGTTTTATTTTTATATTTATGAACAAGCAGAAAGCGGATACAATACACACAAAAATTTGCAAATTGTTTGAATTCTTTCAGGGGACTTTAACATGTATAATTAATTACACCAGAGAAAGATATGAAACATAGATTAAGGCATTAAATTGTGATTATATGACATGAATGGATACGATCGTATTATGTAAAGAGTAAATGTTATCAGAATTATAAATAAAATGCGAACATATCACTGTGCTGACCTAAAATCCATTTAATGTTGTCCTGGCATTGACACTGACAGACAATAATACATATATAACAATATATTTTATCTTTCACATTCTCTCTACTTCTGTTAATTTATAAACTATTGGCATTATTTGTAATATTTGCCCTCCAAAAAACCGTTCTCCATATAGTGAGCGTATTTATATGTTATAATAACTTTCGATAATACTCGCCCTCCAAAATTAACCACTCATTTCGACACAATTCTACTTCCGTAAATTAATGGAAATATTAAATTATGGATTAATTATACACATTCACCATGTAACACTGTTTATGTTGAGTAAAATATGAAATAATTTACTTTATTTAGATCGAATTAATTTCATTACTGTTGTTTTAATTTTTTAATTATAAATTTTATTATTATTAAAATTTATAAAATCCGATGCCTTTTTTGCCTTGGTTAATTATTACCAAAATAGAATAATTAAGTAGCCATTACACTACTTGGAGAATAATCAAACATATTATTCAATGTAAAAGATAAAATCAATTAAATCTGGTGTGTGTGATATCCGTTGTTCAGATTGTAATAACGTATATCCAGATCAAACAGGACGAAGTGCATTATTCGATTTTCGATACATTATCGTGCTTTATCTCAATCAAGACTAGTTTTTTTCCAAGTCATTGTTTACAATACAATCATCAATTTCCGGATATAAATAATCTCAAAATCTTGCATAATTGCAATAAGGGGACTAAACTTAGTCTCCTGGAGTTATTGGAAATTTTCAAATAGAGCAATAATCCGTAAGTAAATCTCCGTAACGAGCACACCGAATCTCTTTACCACTTTTTAATGTAGTACTATTCTCTCGAAAGAATACGTAAACAACTACAGACAAGTATATTCCCTCACCAAAAAATAGTATAAGATAAAATTTCATTAAATTATAAATCACTTGAAAGTGACGATATGATATGATATATGTCGAAACTGATGTAGTGTTGCATTTTTTAGATTTATACAGCGTGAGTTTTTTTGCATGTTCTCTAAAGATATAATTTATGTCATAATAATATTAATAGTGGACTCTTTGACCATATTGTTTTAATTTAAAAAATTTTCTCCCATTAATATTTTCATAATTACAGTATTAGTTTATGCTGTTGTTTCATTTTGGTTTATCTCTGTAAAAGTTATAATTACAATATTGCTATTTTTATAAACAACTGCAATTGTTTTACTTTCATCTTTTTCATGGCTACCGATTTTTTATTTATAATAAAAATTTTAAATGGCTATAATTCACTTATTTTTAGAAATAACTATGCCATATGTCATATTGAATTAAAGAGAAAAAAATATCTTTTGAATGAGGCTATAGCCAACTATGGTTTCCATTAAAAAAAAGTAAGTATGCGTCATATCTCGGAAAATAATGGCGATAATTCATCTTCATAAAATTATCTAAAATTTTGTCTTTTACAGTTTTTTTTCTATCTGTTATAATAACCGAGATATAAGGATTTGAAAAATGGACATTTTTTACTTTTTTCAAAATATGTAGTGACCCTTGACTTTTTTGAAAATTTTGAAAGTGGAATTTTATTCGTCTCGTGAATCTACACTTCTTTCCCCATTTAACCGTTTCTCTATTTCTTATAGTTTCCGAGATCCCTATAGAGAACATCTAAAAAAACTCACCCTGTATAACTGTGTCTACACATTATAAAAAAATTCCTATAACCATTTTTGTATAAAACGGTATATTAATTAATTCATAATACGATACATATTGCAACCATATATATAGTATTTGTATTTGTATTTATTTATTTATCCAACATGCTTACACAATTCTTCTTAAATAAAAGGCAATTCTATAAGTATTTATTCTGCCCTATTTATGATATGCAACATTACTGATTTATTAAAAAGTTAAGATAATTGTAGATTGTAAGCCAATTTGTAAATTCAGTATGATAAAATTGTTCACGACTAGAGTATGTTGAGTGACATAAAATTGTACATAGTAAAATATAACTTATATAACTGTATATGACCTTGTTGTTAACTTTTATTCCAAATTACTATTTAATATACATATTAAGCATGTTATTAATAAGGCAACAATACAAAGCGATACCGCTTTTTTATATAAAACTACAGATATGAATAATGAACGCGCGATTAGTATCCTTTGTACCAGGAAGAATACTGTTGACTTATTTGGGCCGTGCATGTTCTTCTTATATAAAAATGGTGATGTGGCCATCATAGTAATTTCCCTATATATTCCTCTAAAACGGTGAGGCTTGCGCAAAAAGCATTTCTTAATAATTACACACTTTTGAATTCTTTGTAATTTCTTGTCATATAAATGTCATATAACTCATATAGTTTATTAATAATGGGTTCAAAATATCAATTTTTTTAATTTTATTTATTCACTGAGACACACACAGGCTCTTACGCACACATATTTTTTTTTTTAATTGGTGGAATCATCTCAGGGTATCTCAAATGGATATATCCGTTTAAAAAAAATTCAAAATATTTTCACGAAAACAATACTTTATGAATATTTTTTCCGTTATATATTTTGACAATGTCGAATTGATATTATTAATGTGGTCGGATCAATGAGGAAGAAATATCAGCTGGTTCGAGTGGAAGATCATTAATAAGAGTGAACTTCGCAATTCTACATGCAGTCCAAATTATTTGTATATATACAGGGTGCGGCAAAACAGACAGTGCAGTTTTGGGGTTTATTTTATCTTAATGGGTACATCCTGCCGTTTTATGCTTAGATCATTGAAATTCGAGGAGTATGGGCCGTAGCCCCATCCTGCTGAAACCAGATGTCTCCCAGATCTGCTTTCTCCATCAGTTCCTCCAAATGAGGTTGATAAAATTTTCCAATATCTCTTCAAAAAATAAGGCCCAATCATCCCAAATTTTGAAATCGCACACCACATGGTGACTTTTGGGGAGTGAAGTGGTGTCTCGTAAAGTTGCCTTGGGTTATTTACAGCCCAGTATCAAAAATTTTGTTTATTCACCCCTCCACAGAGATGGAAGTGGGCCTCGTCACTACTGAAAAAAGTAGACCTCGCATGGATCCGGTTCAACATTTCTTGGGAGCGTTCTCCAGACCAAACCATGGTAACGACTAAAAACGGCACGACCCCCCCGACACAATGAGATCTTTCTCAGGTAGGTATCCCCACCACACGGGATATACTGGGCGTTTCTAACTGCACTGTCTGTTTTGCCGCACCCTGTATTTTCCTAAACTGTTAGTACAGTTACAAATTTATTTAGTGTCAGATAAAGATTACATACATTCATTTCTCTTAAAGTTTGGATCATGTTGTCTTTCTACTGTAGAAGTGCATAGAATAAAAATGTGTTGAACATGTTGAATATATTTATATATTATATATTTCCCTAAAGTTTAAACTTAATCGTGAATATCAATAATATTTTGTTTAAACTATAACTTTAAATATTAAAACTAATCATAGATCAAAGGTATACTAACCTACTAAAGTAGATTATAAATCTAACATCATTTCTCCACTCGACTTTTTACAAACCCTTTGTTTAAAAAAATAACTCACATAAAGGCGGATAGTAACTAACTATATACTACGGAAGCCCTAATAAAATATTATGCACTTATATTTTAATAATTATGTCGAATTGAATTTAAAATAATAAACGCAAAATAAGGTAAAAAAAATTTTAACTGCCGTTATATCTTCCGTGTAAATAAATAGGTTAAATTAGATTAGACGGGGTTGTTTGGCTATAGACAGCCTTACAGCACTGCGACCGTATTAGATCATTTGTACTAATACCCTACTACTATTATGTTCCAAAGAAGTTAATTAACTTCCTAGAAGTCCATGCCCTAATTCGTTATATCCGGTTAAGGATAGTCTGATGGTATCCAGCATTACACATACGCATAAGATGTGCACGGCCGTTTCCTCCTCCAATTCACGTAGTCTACAAGTGGTGTTATCAAATTTTCTTATCTTGTGAAGATACTTTACTAGGCAATGTCCTATAAGGAGACCCGCAATTAGTCTTATCTCGCTCTTAATTAGGTGCATGAGTTGTGCTTGGTGAGAGGTCAATAAACATTTTGGATTGCCTTAGACCTGGTGCGTTTGTTCAGTGCCCTATTTTTCACGTTTTTTCCCACTCTTGGGTCACGCTATTCCTATATGCTTTTGATAGCCCACCTGTAGGATTTGGTCTGATCATGGTAGTCGCAGCTCCTTTCCTGACAAGTATATCGGTATGTTCGTTGCCTATTATATTTGCGTGGCCTTGTGCAGAGCATTGATACAGAGCTTGTTTACAGTTCTAAGTTTTGGGATTTAAGTTGTACTTTGAGATTCTTAAGGGCAGTCTGACTGTCTGAGATCAGACAGATATGTGCCCTTTTATACAAACCTAAGCACATCTTTCCAAGGCTATAGTTTCAGCCTGTTAGAATGATGGGCCTTGTCTTAGAGGAATCATTTCCCTGTATTTAGGTCCGTATGAGTCTATGCCGGAGCCCGTTTCCGTGTTTGATGCATCTGTATGCTAGATTACAGAGTTGTGTTTTAGTTTTTTGATTAGATTCAGACTCTTTTGGCGACTGTCAATAATTACTTTAAAGTGCGATACGAAATCAATTTTTTTCGGCATTATGTCCGAAGGTGTTTGGAGAAACTCTGGTTTAATCAGGTTCAGAATTTCTGGGTGCCCAAATGGATGTCCTGTACCATGCCAGTCCAATCTCATCGCACGCATTAGACCGTCTTTTCTGATTTGTTCATACAGGGGAATTAGGTCTAGTAAAGATTTCATTGCTTCAGGGTGGGGTGTACATAACCCGCGTGTTACAAAGGCAGGCCATTCTCTGAAGAGTTTGAAGCTTCAATTGTGCTTACTTAGTCTTGACCTTCCATACTAGTGAGTCATTTTGTAATAATGGATCTTACTACCATAATGCACAGCGATTGTATTATTTTGGGATTCAGTCTCCAAGATCTACCAAAGAGCCTGAGGCATATCTATAGTGCTGCTGTAGCTTCGGAGATTGTTTTTTCTAGGTATGCGTTCCAATTAAGTTTCCTAACAAGTGTTAAACCTGGATATTTCACCTAATTGGACAACCTAATTTCTTGCTCCTTTAGTTTGGGACCTTTGATATTCTGCTTCCTACGTTTAGTAAAAGGTACCAGACACCATTTTACTATAGTTCTGAGGGCGTCTTGGGGTAGGGATGATATGATGTCGTCATATTAAATAAATAAATATTTACCCTTTATGACAATTGCTATGTCGTCGACATAACTGCCTAGTTTTCTCCTTGACTTTTATGAGACAAAACTAATTGGGCCTCTTCGGGTAGCCTTCGGTCGGTATAAATATCACCCTGGTTTCTTTCCGTTCCATTTAAATATAGCCTAGCTTAAAGCCGTCTTTGTAAATTATCATTAGAACTACCCTTGGAATAATACTGACTGATTTAAGGTTTCTGCAGGAATCCTATGTCAAATTTGGCATTTTTGAATTCCAATAAATGGCCGTTGATGCTGCTTTAGAGTGAAGGAGATTCAAATGGATACAGTATATGCCCGCCATTAGTGAGGTCTATACCCTTCTGACACCAGCCCTTAAACTTTGTGTTTCGGGGCTTTTTGCCTTTAATATTTCCTTTCTATCTATTTCCACCAATTGAGTAGGGTTATTAATGTCACTTGTCGTCGTTAATGACAGATGATCCTTGCTCGGGTTTCCTTGGGTATAGACCTGGACGAGGCTCTTTTGGTAGCCCAACGTCAGTTTGCCTCTCTTCTGCCCTTGGATTTTAGTTCAAGTTGGCCAAAACAATAATTGATCTTTTGGCCCAGCTTCTCCACCTTATTAGCAGACTCTTAATTCACCGACGGCATGACCTTAATCGTGGGTCCCTTCGGATTTCTTCGTAGTACCTTCCAGTTAGAAGTCTCAGATCATTCTGGGTCTTAACCAGTAACATTATTTTCTCATTCTCATTCTCCCTCGCTGTTGGTAAAGTATCCAAACAGGAGTTTAGGGTGAGGCATCTCAGCCTCTTCCAGTATCCTTAGTTTGACATTTTCCCACAAATTGATGCATACTTTAGCCAATCGGCTGACACACAGTGATATGACAGTGCGAACCACCCTGGTCTATGGTGAAAATGGTGGAATTTGGGCTTCACTGTTCCCTTCTTTGCATCCTCGTTTATTCTATTCACAACGGCCTCACTTACGGCTTTGATTTGTTCCCTAGTCACAGAGCATTCTGGAAAGTCTTCTAGGATTATACCTATTATTTTCACGCCAGTTTTTGCCTGGCTATAAGATATAGTGTTGCCAGCGGTGCTAGGCATTGTTTGCCTTTTCACCCTGTATCCAGTGTACTTCCAATTGACCGACATTTACGGGTGTTCTCTCGAGGGGCACTAACGCTTTCCCTCCGTGCCTCTCTTAATGAGGAACTATATCATCTTACCGGCATCACCACACATTCTGGACTTGCGGTCTTAGGTGTTTAGAACTTAGGGACACCGACAAGCCCTTCTTCACTACTCTGTGCATAGGCACATTGCCTTTTGGATACTTTGCAGCGTTTTTGGACGTTTGGGAGTCGTCCATGTATAGCCTTTTGATCCATGTACGTTCTACCAGTAGCTTGTGAAAGAAAATGTCCATTATAGTAAAACCCATCATGCCATAATATTGCTATTGAAACTGGGGGTACCCAGAGACCGCATAGATCAGACTAAGCTTCCACTAAGCCATCCATTGGTCATATGCTGTACCGCCTTGGATTGAGGTATTTGTGATAAACATTCCACAATGATCCGAGTAGAGAAAACAAGATACTCGAAATAAACAAGTTATATTATCTTATAATACACATAAAATAACACCTTAATTTGCAGAAATATAAGGTACATTTAACTGAGGATTAATGTGGTACTGACACAACTTTTTTCTTCTGATAAACGGCTTTCGACCTGTAATCTTGGAGCCCAGTTTGAACTGTCCTATAACTGTAATATTTGTTACTAATGATCGACACAAATAATTATCTACTCTTGTCTTGATTACTAGAATCAGTATGAAAAGATATAATAAATTGGCAACTGATTGTTTAGGATATCTTGTCTTAGCAATTATTAAAATCAAAGATTTTTGGTGAATTTTGTAGTGTAGCATAGAAGAGTAATCAAGTATATGTGGACTGTCGTTTGTAGAAATCCATTCATTTTGATAAGTAAATATTCTAAAATGCAGGGACTTCCTCTTGGTCTCCTAATTTATGATTTTAGGCTCAAATTTTGGATGTTAATTTAGGATCAAATACTATTCTGAGGTATTTGTACTATAAGAAAGAGAATATTTATAGTTTAGTTGATAGTTGTGATTACGATAGAATTGTCGAAGAGTTGGATATCTTTTTTTAATTAAGTAATTAAGCACACTCTTCACTTCGCAACCCACATTATTATCATACCAAGCATACTGTCGTGAGGAGTAAAACGCGCTTTGTATAAGGTTGGTTTATCGATTGTCAGTTCTGAATCATTAACATAAAGTAATGGATAGAGATAAATATTATTAAGATTATTATAGTTATAAATAGCATGAACCAATAGTTATCTTTATAACATCGGGATTTTTAAGATAAAAGAAAATTTGTCGAGGAACAAATGAATACACAGAAAAAAATATATTAATTAGGTTAAAGAGGTATAGTCATGTAGGAATTAAAATTAAACAATGTACTACTAAATTAAATTATTTGTGGATATCCAGAAATACTTTAAGATTTGATATTGCTTTGTGGAATATTCAGATATTTCAGATTTTTCATGTGTACTATCTGAGAGTTTGTAAATGATAATGATCTAAAGATTGATTAAAGTGAGAGAGTGGAAACCAATTGATAAGAAGAGTTGTGATGAAAAATTTGATGCTTTTAGAATAATTTCGAATAACTTACGCAGGACCAGAAGTGAAGTTAATGTCTTATTATGTTGTGACTTGTTCGGATATTAAAATTTATGTGATAATACCATATCAACAAGTGTTGTATTATTGGGGATTAGATGACGTTGATTATTTGTATAGTGTATTGTAGAATATTTTTGGGAAAGGATTTAGGATACTGCTAGAGGTTTTATTATAGCTTTCTACAATGCAGATTTCAATTTATACCATCCCCTTATATTCCATAATAATTTTCTGGATGGTTTATTTCGGTAAACTTAGTTAAATAAATAAAGTTGTTTCAATTTATTAGTCTTATAATGCTTTAGGAGATTATTGAAATCTTTCTTTTGTACACGTCTGTGGGTGTTAATTAATCTAAAAGGTATATTTGTAATTTGTAATATTATACTTAATAAATTAAAACAAGATGAATTAATTATTTCTAAAAATGTTTAGTAGACAATTAGTGGATATTTATCAAACTAAGTAACTAATTTATTTAAATAATTCAATGTTATAATCAATTTCGAAGAATTTAAATAAATAATACCAACAAAGTCGTCATTAGTATAGAAAATAATAAAAGATAAAATAAATGTGCGCAAGTGTAACTATTACTAATAATAATAATAACGACAATTTTAATTATCAATGGTAATAGTTATACTTGCGCACATTTATTTTATCTTTTATTATTATCTATACTAATGACGACTTTGTAAAAATAAATAATAATAAATAAAGACAATCAAATAATTAAATAACCGTCATCAATTTCCGAAAAAAAATCTTGCTATATGATTTACGTTTCAAAATCACTTAATTATAATGATATTCATTAAACTGTAAAATTATGTTTAAGCGTCGAATGATCGTATTCTGGAAATAACACGTAGTAGTAGTAGTGGCAACGCGAAGGCAACAAAAACCAGATTAATGATACAAAGAAGCGGTTTGGAAGTTCCACAAGACGCGGTCATAATTACTGAGTGCAGGAAGTCCCGGATTGTAAGTAAAGTAGCTCAAAATAGAATATGGTAGCGTCGCTACTAGAAGTATTGGTGACTCATCTAGACAATAGCGTCAAAATATTATATGTAATTATGATGATATCTACTGGATTTTAGTAGCCTTTGAATTCATGTAAAAAACCTGATGACTGATTGATTTATAAATCTAAAAGTACTATTATAAATTAATAACACGTAAGAAGCAAACAATACGAGAATAAAGCAAAAAATTGATTAAATTTTTAGAAAAAGGTGATTAATCAATTTTGTTCAGAAATGTTTATTAATTGTAATTAATTGTTTTAAAAATTTGATTGAAATTATTATTACACCAAAAATTGTTATAATGAAATAATAATGTACAGTAAGCAGTAAGATATAATGCAAAATGATGTGATACAAATATAAGGTTTATGATTTGAGAATAGCGTGGTTATTATGTACTTAACGTAATTCATGCGTTCAATTGTAATTATATATTTTTATTGTTATAAAATATATATTTATTAATCTTAACAATTTTGTTGAACCAGTTTTTTAGATTTTGGTGAAGTACGAAAGTGAAAATTTTAAACAAATAGTCATTGCTCTCAATCCGTCATATTGAATTTTAATGTATTTAAATGTTTGAATTGGTTTATTATAACAACTATATAGAACTATATAGAACTTTTAAGAAGCTGGAGATTAATTTAAATTTAGGGATTATTACTTACAACAAAACGTAATGGTATGTTTTATATTATAAAGAAATTATCAAACGTTAGGCTTATTTTAGGTACTTCAATAATTCTCGAATATATGAAATTTTAATTGGTTTTCGAATCTTGAAAATACAAATCCGAAAAATTTATTCAAATGTGATAAATAATTTGTAAGAGAGATCATTCTAGAGATGTTTTAAATGTTGTATGAATATTATGTTATCATTAGGTGCAAAATTTGTGTAATAGAAGTACATTGAGTAAATATGAATGATGCAATAAACTATTGTCATTGTAAAAATCAGCGACTAGAACAAATTTGGGATTGCAGAAAGAAATCTTAAAATAAAAAGAATACAAACTATATAAGATTTTTAGATTAATCGAACATTAGGTTAACACCGCAATACCCTTGACAAATTATTACGAAATTAATTTAAAAACGAATGAAATAATCGTGCATAAATTTATTGGACAATTAGCACGGCACGAATGGAATTTTAAAATAAATTATCTTTTTTATAGCTCAACAGTATGTAATTAATGCAAAAACATTGAAATAATGTAACTTTTATGTAAACTGGATGGTATAAATTACAGGTAAAATTGAAAGTTAGTAACTCATTGCAAATGAATTAAATGCGTTCAATAAAACCAATGGCAGCTAAGTTTGATTTATAGATTATTATTAAACCGACCATTTACTTTATAAAATCATAGAAAATTTTATTTATAATTTATCGGAGTAGAGAAGAGGGGTATAACTTTAATGGATATTAAGACGTTATTCTTAATGTATGCAGTCTTATAAAAGTAATACAAATATATTATGAATATAACAATATAACAATATAATAAATGTAAACATCCACTTTTGGCCTATTAACTTTCAACAAAAGTATTCGGTTTTAAGACAGTTTAAACTCTTTAGCATTGTTTAAGATGGTGTCCACAGACACACACCTGCATTAATACATACAACCGTACAACAAATATATTTTTTGGAAAAATATATGACCATACTTCGAACAAGGAAATTAAAATTTTGAAAGCAATATGTGACGACTAATGCACTGAAGGTCAAGCAAGAGTAGTGAAACTATAGATGAATTGATGATTAAAAACATAAGTAAATGAATCATCAATATTCTGAGATTCATTAAGGAATATATCTTATCAATAGAGAAAACTCATAAACAAACAAAAAGGGAGAACTAAACAAAAACTTAAAAATTGAAGCAAAGTAATAAATCGACATTTAAAATAATATGGTATTATGCACGAAAGATAAATGCAAAATACTAATTTATGTAAAACATTTATTGCCTGATATTGATGGTTAGATGGTTGGAAATTTGAAATACTAAAATGATTCACATCAAGAACTTGAATAATGACAGGAAACCTAGTACTTATATTATTATGTTGCAATTCTTAAGTTTCAAATGAAAATCAATTTTACCTTACAACCTTACAGGAAGTAAGATTATCAAAGTTTTTAACCAGATTCTGATTCGTTAACCGGTTGAATCGGTCCAATAATTTAAGCTTTTAAATAACCTAAGTAGTTTATTAGATGTTTTTAAATTTAATTCCAAACCATTTCAATTGTAAAGTTTAAATACGACATGAGGTCAATTATTGCCACCGCGTGTTCAGTGAGTTGTTTATTTGGTGGGGGAAATCCATTTGATACCAGTCATTAGCCAACATTAGTATACTTATCTGTAGTCTTATGTTCATAGATTCATTTGTAAGACGAAATATGTTTATATCACGGATGATACTTTACGAAAAGTTACTTAATATAAGCCATATTTTTATCTTTCTCTTCTATAAACAATAATAGCAGAAAATAATTATTAGTGATTTAACATATCAGATGAGTCACCGATTATCTGAAAATTTCTGTAGGGTTTTCACATTTAAAAAGAATGATTCTTATATCTATACACGTTATTACGTTATTGTTACTAAACAATAGTATGCGTCAACCAAACTGAGCGTTCTGTTAAATTTATTAAATATACGTAATCTTAGGTGTATGTCTTAATGTAAACAAGCAAAATGGTGTATAAATTACTAATTGAAAAAATGTATCGAACTTACTTGATAACCTCATTCAGCGCTGAGTACAACGGTCATACAATGAAAATGTTAATAATTCATGTGAATAAATGCGTAATTATGCAATACTCAGTAATAGATTACTTCATATGAATAATTAAATAAAAACATTTAAAATGTTTGTATAGAGATAACAAACAGGCATATAGAAAAGTTCAAATTGAAATATTAAAAATTAAAGCAATTAATTTATGTTAAAACTCATTTTTTTTCTTTGTTGGAAGATAATAAATATATACAAAAAGCTGTTTAAATATATTTTTCATAATCATTGCTAAACAAAAGAAACATTTCCTTTCATATATATTTATAGATTTAATTGTAGCACAAAGAAGCTCATCGGTCTAGCCATGTATATTTTAAAAATTATTGACAATATTTGATGACGATATTTGATGTGAATCCCAAAAATTTGTGCAAAGAAGGCAGTAATTGTTAATAATGCAATTTAAGGTTTGTACTATATATATATTATCAAAAATTATGTTCTAGATACAATCACGAACTATTGGTAATATAACAGTCTTTGCCAAATAATCTTCAATCAGAGTCTTTCCTAAATATTTAAAAAGAAGATTCTACTATCCTATGTTAATCTTATTAGCACAATATATATATATATATATATATATATATATATATATATATATATATATATATATCAAATGTTTAATTCTGAATTAAATTAAGATAAACAATAATTGAATACTAATTGTTTATTTTAAAAAAAGTTCTATAAAAGAAAATTCAAAATGAATTACGATTTTTACCTCCGCGTCGTACGGTGGTTTGACAGCAAGCCAATCAACTTGATTTCCACGTATCAAGGCTTAGAACAAGTCGGCTCCTGCCTGAGATATTGCAGAAAAACGAATCAAATAGTTGCTGTCAAAAGATCAGCCATTGTTGGCGAGTATAACCAGCTTTTGGTAGGTGTAGACCTCGCTGATATGCTAATACTCTATCGGGTAGACCTTTGGTCTACTAAATGGTACTCCCGGATAGTGTACTGGTGTATCAATATCTGCACAGTCAATGGGTGGCTCCTCTACCGGAGGCAACAGCGTCAGCGAAAAGAAAAAGTGCAGCTGCTATTACGTCAGTTTACTGCACAAGTGGCTTGGAGCCCTACTATGGCTAATAAGAGTCCTATAATGAAGAGAGGACGCCCTTCAGGAAGTGACAAGTTTTTTCCGGCCCCCTTGACACTATTCGATTCGACCAAATTGGACACTTTGGTGAGTTTAGGGACAAAAAATATCAGCGTACTGCACAAAGGCTTTTAGTAGTAAGAACAATGAGCACATTATTTTATTATTGTAATTTTACTTACTTTTCGAATGATAATGTTTAAGTGCTAATATCTATCTTCAAATGTTTGTTGGTACTTTTTTTACTATTAATTACTAGTTGTAATAAACATTTTATTTGTTGCTTTGAAGCAACTTAGAACAAATACGTAGAAGGGGGAGCGAAACATTCTGAAAAAATTGTCAACCCTATTTGAACTATATATGTAAAGAAATTGTCATGCGATTATTTTTTTGCCAATCAAAAGTTATCTGGTTCCCGTGTTAAAATTACTAAACTCTTTAAAAACCGCATAAGGAATTGTATCTGAACAGTTTTTTAAAGTTTTTTGCTTTTTGTACCCTGTTTTTAATGATCTGATCATAAAGTTCTATTCCATATACCTTTTCTAGTTTTTTATTTTGTAGGAATATGCCAACGTATATAGGATAGGACAATAAAACGATCTAGGTTCTGATTTCTTATTTTTTCCCATAGACCTCTTGAAAAGTATCTAATATCTCGTAAATATTTGAAACGCATTTAAATGGTAGATGGACCAACATACATAATTCTTTTAGTATTATAAATATAGCTAAACCTCTAATTAAAAGCAATACACACAACGTTTCTGATAACAGTTATAATATGTATTTTTTAAATAAAAATCCAAAGCATGCTTCACTATTTTACATTTTCCTAGTATTTTTCTTAAAATTATAAGTACAGTTGCTTAAAATATAGGGTGTCTCAAAATTACAGCAAGACTTGTAACTTCCACCATTAGTGCAGTAAAATGCTAGCAACCCTATTAAAAATTTGACTTAAATGATTATAGCTTAGGGTTAGCAGAAATTTAGAGTTATATGATAAAGCAGTGTATTTTTCTTGTTAAATAATATTTCAAAAATAATGATAGTCTGATGGCATTAGCTCTAAAATTTTGTACAAAATTTGGTTGAAGTAGTAAATAAACACAATAGTTATTTAAAAACAAATCATTAAAATGTCAATATCATAGCAGCGATCCAGAGTGTTTGTGACTGTCCAGGAATTTCTGCTTCATGGATAAAAAACAAATTTCAAAAAGCTCTCTACATCATATAAGTAACTAAACATCTGAGTTTGAATACTTAAAAAATTAAATTTAATATACACAAAAAGTAGAATAGTTTAATGGGTTATTAACATGGACAAGTTTCAAACAAATTATTTTCAGCGATGTATATAGTAGGGACGAATACTAAGGTTCTATAGAGCTTACTTACACATTAAGTAACATCTATTTATCCCATTTGTGTATCAAAAATTATATCCTCCAGATGACCACCCAAGCGTGCGACAACGAGTAACGCGTTCATTGAAGTTCTCAATTTTACAATTTGTTCAAAAACATCTGATGGGATGCCGTTAATAAACCATTAAATTTTATCCTTCAATTAGTTTATTGTTTATGATTTATTCACGTACACTTTTGATTTCACAAATCCCCACAAAAAGTCACAAGGTGGTATGATCTGGCAGACCATTCCTGGTTGCCACGCAAAGAGATAATTTTTTGAGAAAAATCGTTTCACCGTGACGACAGCTCCCTCATGATTTTCAAAATAAGTACGGGCCGATCACTTCTCCTGTCCAGACCCTACACCACACAGTAGTGTGTTGTAAATGCATGTCATATTTCACAGTCACTTGCGGAATTTCGGTACCTCAATTCTACAGTTCTGTTTATTGACGTACCCACTGAGGTGATGTACGCCTCATCTGCGAAAATTATTCTTTTTGTAAAGTTATTGCTCTCTGCTTGTCGAGCCAAGATCGTCTGAGCAAATCGATGTCTCTTTCTATAATCTGCAGGCTTCAATTCTTGTGTAAGTTGCATTGAACTTGTTGATAAATTCAATTGTTGGGCTCGTCGGCGAACCGATTTACTGGGGCTTGATGACACATTATCATGTACGAAATCAATGTTTTCTTGTGTTCGAACAGAATAAGGTTTTCTTAATATTTAAAACAGAACCCGCGGTCTCAAACTTATGGATCCACTTCGGAACCGAGGATTCGGCTGGAGCAGCGTTACGTCCGGTTGCCCTGGGACTTTCATTATTTTTGTAATAACTTCTTATTACTTAGATACCTTGCTTAGTTCTCATCTGCTCCATGACGAAAATAAACATCTAACTACAATGTTTACCACCCAATAGTAATTAGGCTGTTAATGGGAAGGATAGCAAATAACAAACATGAAACAAGCACGACTCACCAATTTCACTTTAACGGATTTGGTAATCATTAAAAATATCACATATGGGGTTAAAATAATCCATATGTGAGTATAGAACAACAAATGCATTTTGAATAAATCATTATTTGATGTAAATTTTGGGCTGGAGGCATCATTGGACCATAGTTGCATGGCCCAGCACGAAAGTAGTGATGAAACTCATGTTAAAGAGTGCAGAATGGGAAGCGGTATCACTGTTCGCACAGAAAGTAATTGGACAAAAATTTAGGGACAGCATCCAAGATACAGCCAAATACGAACAAAGGGATAGTAGCCTACCTGCGTGAACTTTGTTCATATATATGTATTTTCGGGGGATACTGCTGCGCTTGCGGTTATCATGTTCCAAAAACAATTACTGCATGAGACATTTTCTAGTCGCATACTCTCGTATTTTGGTGATAAGAATTAACTCCCTAATTAGTGTAAAATCCAATGGTATTAGATTTATTTTTTATGGTGTTAGTTAAAGTTAAATGCCAACGAAATTCTAAAAAGGACGCATGTGCCAGCATAGTCGTGGAGATCATTTTTAGGGTTATTTTTTGAACTTTTGTATTTAATTATCAAAGGCCATAAAATTTTGTTCATGATACACACTAAAAACAAAATGTATAGCCTTATTAGTATTATCATTAAGAATAACTTCAAAGTTTTGAAGTAATCAAAACGTTTACTGGCAAAATATTGACGGCTTTATTTTAAAACCAATGTGAAATGTTTGTATGAGTTCAAACCCACTAGAATAAAAATAACTAAAATATTGACTTATTCTGAACAATATCTTAACACCGTTTATACACTTCTAGCCAAAATAACAAATTTGTAGGCAGACTTTTGAGATTGTTGCGTTCCTAGTAAGTTTGAACTCTGACAACAATTTCTAGTTCCAATCAGGGTTGAGTTATTATAGCGTTTCTTGCCCTCTATGATATGGAGAACTAGAAGAATAGTAAAACATATATGTTCTAAATTATAAACAAATAATAAGTACCTTCGAAAAATTCTACTTGTATTTTGACTTTCCATACTTAGAGTGTTTCTTGATTTTCATTTCCAAGACATTACTTATGGAATTGACACGAATGAGCTTGTCAAAACAAAAGAATAAGGGAATTATTGTAGAAATAATCATATCTAATTACAAACTTTATCGAAGTGGTTGTTTTTTATATAATTTTATTAATAACTTCTATTAGTTCTCTATTTTATAAGAAATAAAAGTTTTACTTTTTTTATGAATCTGATTATCAATAGAAATAAACACAATAGAACGATTTATATTACATGCAAAGTAAAAAAAAAACAAATTAAAACGAAATTCAAAAATCTATTTGGTATAAATAAATATGATATTTGTTCATTTTTTGTATAACACTAATGTTCGATATCTTGTATGGTTTTCCTGCAAAAGAAAAAATAAAATACAAATTTTTATTATTTCATAAAAACCGTAAGCTTCCCAGGTAATTAAAATATATGTTTTTGTGATTGCCTTTGTTTAAAATAATATCAACTCTTTAAAATATAATTTAAAGACTATTCTTTGAGAATTGATTGTTATCTTTATTATTATTCATAATTATTCATATATACACATATATTGCTTGTATTAGTATTTTGCCAAGGAATATTGGACAATGTTAGATGTTGTTTTGAACTATTATACCAATTGTGATTATTAATAAGTAAATAATGAGGATCTAGTATTTATATTTTATTTTTGCGGAAAAACAAACAAGAAATCGAACATTATTAAGACACAATAATGTAGTATTTTTTAAATTTTTAACCGGTGCACAATAAAAACTAATAATGTATTAAGTTTTGACATTGAATGCCATCAATTAATCGTGTTTTTATGTTATATATTATATAATATTTTATTGCTGTAACATAAAAAGTGTTTTAGTTTAGTGTTTATCATAAACTTCTTTATTCACAGAATGAAAATCAAATATAATACGTTTAATGTATAAAATAAAATAAATTCTAACATAATTGGTCTTCTGCGTCATGACCAGTGGTCTTTCAGCCCGTTCTCGTTCGTCAGTGATTGTCGCCGTCAGTCTTATGAATCAAGATGAAATGATGAAATGAATTGATAAATGGTAGTGCTGGGGTGTTTGGATTTAGGAGGTATATTAGGATTTCGAGGAATACAGAGATGGTTTAGGACGTCACGAATGTGGACATAAATGTTATTTATACTAAAACTAATATTTTTTATATTTACAGTTTAATCCTTGAATTTGGGCAAGTGATGGCTTCAAAAATAAAATAATAATATTTAAAAATTAAAGTTATCAAGAAATGTAAATATGTATTAAGTATAGTCACTTATTCCGTCTTCGGAAATGAATGTAATAATAATAGTAATAATTATAGTAATAGTAATAATGAATATGATGTACTTAATTTATATTATTTTATTTTTATTTGACGGAAAAAATTAATATGATTTAAGCAACTACGTTTCGGAATCGTATAATTTATATACTTAGATATTTATGGGAATTTATAAAACAGTTAATGAGAATGCTGAATGAATTGAATTATGGACTGCCATTTAGTAACGGTGGCAACTATTATATAATATGTTAATTATGTACTCTAGTGCTTGCGAGACTCTCTGGCGTAGTTATATAAAGACATATAATTATACTACCCTAATGATCAGGGTGCCAATAGCCAGTTAAACTAAGTGTAACATATTCGCGGAGATATACGCTTAAATATGTTACATTATTAACGCAGACACCCTTGATAATGACCAGAAGGCCGAAGTCTGGTCGAGATGTAAACATACACTTGATATAGATAATCGGTATGTGGGTTATGTGAAATCTCAGTGAAATAAATAATATTTAAATATTGTGATAGTAAAAAAAATATGGCAATTAATAATAATATCGATATTATTATGATTTTATTTAGTGTTAATTTTTAACGTTTTTAATATACTTCTTTTATTTTGTTACTAAATCAAATGACTATTAAATTGTATACGTGAATTAAATACCTAATTAACAATCTACATAATAAATCAATTACAAAAAATCTGTATAACTCTTAAGTTACTACATAGTGTTATGTTAAAAATTCAGATACTTTTTAGTGTATTAATTAAATATTAAGATTATTTGAGTGTTTTTATTATATTGATAATATTGTTTTATTTGGATATAATACTTATACATTCATGGATGGTTTCATTGTGTCTACTAATAGGTGTTTAATCGATGCCTGTTGATTTTGAATAAAGTACGAAAAGAGAATGGTCATTAAAATTATATTTACAATTTTACGATATCGTGTAGTCCAATGGAATTGTTTATAAATATTCTTATCTTTATTATGATTATTAAGAAAACCTTGGAAGCGGGGATCCCAGCATCTATTCATCCATGTACCAAAGCGGTGTGACGCAGGCGTGAGTGGTGACGCGTCGCCTCATTTTCACAACAATGAAAGGGCTGCGCGCAATGTGTGGGGATTTCACGGAGAGAAGGATTGGGTAGGAAGGGGCTCTACTACTTAAACCGAAGCCCCTCAGCAATCAGCACTCACTTTGCTTTGCTAACTCTCGCTACAGTCAGCGTGTGTATAATCATACAGACAGACGGTTATCAGTCACTAATCGTGGTCTACAACTCGCCGATTTTGCAAACGCGACTGTAAAATAATATCAGCAGTGAATTCCGTGATTTCAGGCTGATACACGTAAACAATCCGACGAATTGTTTATTTATTTATTTACCGAGAGTTTTCTACTAAGTAACAATCCGACAAAGAAATGGCCGCTGTAGCTGCTGCACAGAAGAACCGCGAAATGTTTGCCATCAAGAAATCGTACAGCATCGAGGTGAGTACCGATATTTGTATTATAGTTGTAACAATAAATCGAGGACTTTATTTAATGGAATACAGCATAATGGATACTGAATGTGATTAATTTAAAAAATAATAGTGCAAAGAGAACCTCGGATTTATTTACTAACGCCTGCAATTTTTATATAATTGCTCGGGATGCAGTGAAAGCGCAGAATATGTAAACAACTTTGGTGGCGGCAACAGGCTAAGGCGGGAGATTTCAATGCCGCACTAAACTTACGTCGCTAACCCATACAATTTTCTTAATCCCGGTGTATTTGTAAACACGTCTAGGAATAAGAAGTGTTGAATAATTGAAAATATCACAGACAAGTTGAAATCAGAATTACCATAATTTATAAATTAGGAAATTGAATAGTTGTATTATTATTATAACTGATAAAATATTAAACAACAGAAAACTATTAATATTGTCACCATTACAATTAAAAAAATATATTTTCTTCCTAAATTACACGTAAATATAAGACGAAAAAATATAAATGCTAAAATGTGTATCATTAAATTATTAAAAATATTAAGATTCTAATTTACAGTTTTATAGAAGCATTGTCATTGATTATTTCATTAAAGTTATAATAAAGTCATGAGCATGTAATAAATAAAAAATACTTTTTGTTTTTCTTAACATGGTGGAATAATAATTACTAATATATTATTTTATATTTTATAGTACAAAGTTTCAAACGAAAAAGTAAAACAAATAAACATAATACAAATAAATATATAAATTTATTAATTGCTCAATAGAAAAAATTATAAAAAATAAAATTCATATATTTAAAAAAATATCAAAACCCCTTAAAAAATGTAGTAAATGTATAAATTCACTGAATGATTAAACATTGTTATATTTTCTGGTTTTGTTAATAATAAAAAATTTATAATATAGTTTTTAGAATTATGACTATATTCCATTTTAACAACTCTTGTTTTCGTTTGATGAATAAGGAAAGTCCACAAATATACTTTTTAAATAGTTCGATGGAAATTTTATGCTATTATGATATCTACATAAAAATATAAATGACACAGGAAAATTATATTCGTCATTGCTTAAATAAGCTTCAATTAATCTTAAGCCAAATTAATTAAATCTTAAAAAATATAATTGTAGTATCTTCCGAGTACAGTAATAAGAAAAAACGTAGTTTTTTTTATTTGTTTATCTCAATTAAGATCCAAATATTAATCAATTAATCAATCACGACCTCGATATTGTCATAGTTAACGAAATCTCCACAATAACATCAAAGTTAAATCATAAATAAATTTATAAATTAAAATATGAAAAGTTTCGTT
This sequence comes from Ontholestes murinus, assembly GCA_963969525.1. NCBI lineage: Eukaryota > Metazoa > Arthropoda > Insecta > Coleoptera > Staphylinidae > Ontholestes > Ontholestes murinus. The sequence continues at coordinate 46,948,775 of OZ018390.1, forward strand.
AATCTAAAAAAGGGTCCTTTTAAGACTGCAAAAATATTCATTTCTTAAAATAACTACTTCCTTGTCTACACTACGTCGAATATTGAATTAAACAAAAACATTTTACCTTTTACAAATAGTACAACTATCAGTGCAAAACTCAATAGCTGGTGTGATGTAGCAAGGAAACAAATTATTTTCTTAATATTCTAATTTATTTAAATAACAATCAAATTATAAATTTAAGTTACATCTCAATCACATTGTTATTTGGTTATATAATTAGAATACTGATTTAAGTAATTAAACTAGATATTAATAATAGTTTATATAATAAACAATATAATTTATTATATTTTTTTATCCAAAACAACATTTTTTTAAATTACTAATTTAAAGTAAAGGAATATTTTTTGATTCAATCGAAATTATTAAATTATTAGAACTACAATAGCAGATAATTTATAAAAACCATCTACTTGCTTTGGTATTTTCTCAATTCATACAATTTTGTGAAGAAGATTTAATTAGGAATTAATTATTCGTAATATTTGTAATAATTGCAACTATAATTATTCATCTATTAGTCAATTATTGATAATCTCAAGATTAAAGTCAGCTGATATTTCCTACGCCTGGCTGATTTTAAACAATAGCTTGACATTAAAGCTGCCTACAGACAGTATCTGATTGAGTTATGCAAGATTTTAACAACATAAAATAAATTATAGATACATAGATAAGTTATTTTATAATAGTTTTCGTCATTTATTATTTTCACATTAATCAACAAATAAAAAAATATTATATATAAAATAGCTATAAACTATTTCAATAAATTTATTTATACGAAACAATCTTCATTTATCTTTATTTCTACTAAAAATTGTAATACTGATTTGAATTAAATTATACAATGTAATAGGAGTTGATAATTGATTCAATTTTTTTAAGCTATAAATTTAAAAAAAACATACATTTAATTATATCATTTACGCACAAAGAGTTTTTTATATGATTGGTATAATATAAAACTCGATTAATTAAAATACAAAGCAAACAGTGAAAGGCGTTACCTGAATATTCATTATTCATGTACATAAAGTTGATTTTTTTCATCTTTATTCGCTTCGGATTAATTAATCTATAACTGAGTGTCTCTATTTTTTTATTGACTTAATTGAATAGGTAAATTGATAATTTCGATAATTATCGCCATATCGTAATTATATTAATTATATCAAGGCACAAGGTTTTATGTATGCGATAGTAAGATCAGGGCCATAGAATGCACACGGCCTCAGGCCATTAGCCAATAAGGTAACCTTCTGAGGTGGAACATTCCAATTTTATGGAGTGAACAAATAAAATGAAATAAAATTATTCAGCGCATGTGTTAAAACTAATAAAACTGCGTTGTAGTTTTTATTTTCGCGAGGGATTAAACGCACATCTTACGTAAACGAAACGGAATCTGCTGGTTAAAGTTTATGAATAAAAAATTACGAACTGAACGGCATTATGAAGAACAATGGAGGAGGCAATTTCCTGGATTCGGCGAGCTTCCTGCTGGTGATGACAATAGGACTTAAGGGCACTTCTTGTTTCAGAACGGATACCCTTCCAGGCGCCGTTCGCTCGTCGACGATGCTCGTTTTGAAACCATGGTTGTTACTCAGACAAAGCAAACTGTATTGGATGAAGCCCGCCTTAGAGCTAATGGTAAGATTCTTTTTTATTTCACTTGCATGTTAATGTTGCACGTTGTTGTCGTAAAGTAGTTAGATGTATGTGTTTGTTAATTAGACTCCAGTCTCGAGCCAGAAATTGAGAATGAAGAGAAGGTTGCCCAGGAACAACAGCAGACAGAAGAAGGTGAAGGTATGTACTGGAATGTTTTTTTTAATTTTGTTGATAAAGCAATTACATAAGTCTAAGTTCAAATATTATACTTATAAGATTGTTGAATTTTATCAAGAATAAATTGCTAAGCAATTCAAAACATAAATAAATTTTAATAATTTCTGTTAAATAAATAAAAGACATTAAATAATTAATAGGCATATATTAGAAATAATTTTTTAGACATTAATAATTTCGTTTATTAAAAAAGAGACTTTATTTAACAGATCTTGTTTTAATAACTATTAGTTACATAATTTTATTTGTTAATGAATTAAAAAAATATATTAGTGAATTAAATCATTAAAAATATTACGTATAAAATTCGATACATAGTGCAATAAAATAAAGAAAACATTTTAATATATGACAATAAATACAAAAAATCAATACGCCCACGTATTTAAATCTATGCGAAAAAAAAGAGTACGTTTGAGTGCCCCGGAGTAGGATAATTGCAGTAAGAACGGTTTTCCACAAAAGGCCACGTCGCTTAGTGCGTCCGGCTTTTACGTCAATTTTACCCTCCATTTGAGGTTTAAGCTGTAAAAATATCGCACTACATACATAATGGAGCACTTAGCGTAACCCCATAAATTACTTTTATTCCCCGCAGACGTTGGATTGACCGAGGAAGAAGTTATCCTCCAGAATTCGCTCAATGACGGACCCGATGCGGAGAAGACCATCCAGAAGGCCGCTCTTATCCTTCGCTTGCGCGAAGGTATGTCGTCATTGTCTCGCGTCTTGAAGACCATTGAGAAGTACCAAGGCTCCGTGTGCCACTTGGAGACTCGCCCGTCCCAGAATGATAAGAATCAGTTGGATGTGCTCATCAAGGTCGAGATGCAAAAGGTCTTCCTCTTGCAATTGATCAAGTCTCTTAGGCAATCCACCTCCTTGACCAATGTTAATTTGATCGGCGAGGACAACATCACCAACAAGAGCCCATGGTTCCCAAGGCACGCCAGTGAATTGGACAATTGCAACCACTTGATGACTAAATACGAACCTGATCTTGACATGAACCATCCTGGATTCGCCGATAAGGAATACCGTGCTCGTCGTAAGCACATTGCTGAAATTGCTTTCTCTTATAAATAGTAAGTAATTTAGTATTATCTATTTTCCATAGATAGTATTATAATAATATACCAAAGTTGCATTTATTAATAATAATGGTAATATTTTAATGAAATAATTATTTATACTATATAATTTTATAAATTCAGTAATTTTTAAAGATGAACATTTATTTAAAGTTTAAACATTAAAATTACATGTACATGAAATGTTATCATCAATTACCAATTAATTACTATAATCACTTTCGATGATAAATTATTATAATAAATGTTATTTTGGAACACGATTATAAACATTATTTAATATTTTAAAGTATAAAAAAGCATAGCATATCTTCTGAAAAAGTTAATTATGTTGGATATGAGAAACACATTTACTTTCGTAAAGAAGAAGAATATAAAAATATGTTTTTGTTTGCAGTGGTGACCCAATCCCACACATCGAATACACTGAAACCGAGAACAAGACCTGGTCCGCTGTCTTCAACACCGTAAAGGAATTGACCCCGAAGCATGCTTGCGCCGAATACCGCCGCGTCTTCCGCATGCTTGAAGATGTTGGCATTTTCAACTCCAACGGTCTCCCACAACTCGAGGAAATGTCCAAGTTCTTGGAGTCCCAGACCGGATTCACCCTGCGCCCGGCCGCCGGATTGTTAACTTCTCGCGACTTCTTGGCTTCACTCGCCTTCCGTATCTTCCAGAGCACCCAATACGTCCGCCACATCAACTCCCCCTACCACACTCCTGAACCGTAAGTGTCGAATAAATGACATCAAAGAAGTGACTTGTAACTCAATTAGGGAGGCTATTTAGTTTGAAGCGCGTTGCATCAATTACGAGTGCTCTCCATCTATATCGGGAATATTATTACACGGTCTGGGGTATAATTGAGTTTCATGAGCCGATTAACTAATTTTGCCAGAGAGAGAGACAAAGGGTCGTTATTAAAATTCATTTTTAATTTTCTTTTTGCAGCGATTCCATCCACGAACTCTTGGGCCATATGCCTCTATTGGCCGACCCTAGCTTCGCTCAATTCTCCCAGGAAATCGGATTGGCTTCCCTTGGCGCTTCCGATGCCGAAATTGAAAAATTATCTACCGTAAGTACTCAGTTTAAATTCCTTATACTTTAATCATCATTCGTATTCGATACTTCAATATAAAATGAAATAAACTCTTATAATTAAAATTAGCTTAATCCAATGATCAATACGACTTATAATAATAATGAACATACATCCTAATTTAATTAAAAATAATATTTAGTATTTATTTTTGAATACTCAAAAAAGATTAATTTAGTTTAATTTTTTTTTTTTAATATAGTTTAATTTATTTTATCTTAATTATATTATTTTATATTTATATCGATGCATTACGGTATCCAAATAATACATTTTATTATTAAAATTATCAAATTTTTGTAATATTAATTTTTAAACAAAATGCTAAATATTAAGGCAGCATTAAAACTCACTTTATATAACTCACTATATTACATAACGAATAGTTATTTTGACCATTGCCGGAAGCATCCATTCGAGGTAAATGACCCTCACTATCGTATTCTACATCGGTTTTACTTGCCTACTATAAATAAATTAAATATTCAACCGGTGTCAAAACCAATATTTCAATACATTCGATAATTGTAAACAAACAAGTTTTCCTAATAATTGCATCGCGATCACTGTGTCAAGGTCGAGACCGCAAAGAAAAAGTAACTCTAACGCGAATCATTAAAATGCGAACACGGTCATTTCGTTACAACACTGAATAACATTTACAGGTTTACTGGTTCACCGTGGAATTTGGTTTGTGCAAGGAAAACGGAGCCGTTAAAGCTTACGGCGCTGGACTCCTCAGCGCCTACGGCGAATTGCTCCATGCCCTCAGCGACAAGCCAGAGCTCAGACCATTCGAACCAGCTTCCACCGCTGTTCAACCCTACCAAGATCAAGAATACCAACCAGTATACTACGTAGCCGAGAGCTTCGAAGACGCCAAAGACAAATTCAGACGTTGGGTCTCCACCATGTCCCGACCATTCGAAGTTAGGTTCAACCCACACACCGGACGCGTAGAAGTCTTAGACTCCGTAGACAAACTTGAATCACTTGTCCATCAGCTAAACACAGAATTGCTTCACTTATCAAATGCCGTCAACAAAATGAAGGCCCCAGCGCTTGAATAAATTCCCTTTTTTGCTTAATTACACTAATTAAAGAAAGATATTCAATCTCTAAAAATCGGTTTATGGGTGGCTGTGTGACTGGTGTTGCCCGTGAATCGACTTCATCGGCATCATTGTATAAAGTCGTCATTACGTGTAATATATTATTATTATTATTATATTATTATATTGTTTAGTTAGGTAGATAAGTGATCAAAGTAGTTGTGATCTCACATATAAGAAACCTAGCACTATTTCTGTCTGCGATATGTTGTTATATTTAGTGCACACACCACTTTACTTATTGTATTATATAAATTATTATGTGTGCACTCTGTATTTATACTTAATATTATAATCAAGCACTCAAGCACGAGATCATACTTGTATTGTATAGATGTTAAATTATTTTAATGTAGGTAGATGAAACATTAAAATATTATGTGCAATAATAATTATCTACTTTGATTTATCTCCTTTGCTCGCACCTCTTCAATTCCTATAAAAATCACACTTGATAGAAAGTGCCAATTAGAAAAAAATATCAATAAATATTATTTAAATTATTACAAATAATACCCATTTAAAAAAATATTAACCAATTCTAAATAAAACATTAAGTTTTATTTAATAATAAACTTCAATTTAAATATAGTGCTTCTGACTTTTGCTTAAATATAAAATACCTAATAAGCAAAAATACATACGAACTATATCTATTTCTATCTATTAATACATATAATGTTGAGAAAGACAATTTAAAATTAAGATATAGTGAAGTTTTAATAAAACACATTAAACGTATAATATACTGGAATACTAATAAACCGGTTCCAATTGTAAAACCAAAATGAAGTAATATCAACGCGGTAAATCTTGTTCGGTGTCATTTTTATAAATTTAATTTCCTATAATTACAAGTATTGTGAAATTAATACGTGATTTTTTAACTTCATTTTAAAATACTTTTATAATAACTTTGATTGAAACAGTTGGAACCTTTCTTATATATTTTATTTTTATCCAGATGGACATTTCGGACCCAAAGTGTCCATTATCAATGGTTTGAAACGTGCATCTGGATAAGAATAAAATATTGAAGAAAGGTTCTAAGTGTTTTAATCAAAGTTATTATTATCTTCAAGTAACTCAATCAACCAAACTTTTATAATAATTACCACTTTTTTATATATACACAACATCTTTATTAACAAACACTAATACAAATAAAGAAAATATAGTATATGACATGATAATATGAGTGTTAGTGGGTTAGTCCAGCGGTTTTACATCTCGGATTTGTCAGTGTCTATGTGTCTCAACAGTTTATCTTTGATGGTGGTGATGGATGATGTGATGCGATGAATTCGAATTTTGTCAATGAAGGGGTTTTGTATTTGTAATTAGGTCAGGATTTCTGTGCAAGCATTAAATGGAAAGGATGTGTTGGAATTTTTGGAAAATTTTTCACTTAGGTGTAAAAGGCGTTCATTGATGGGAATACCAGCGGTAGAGATATATGTGAGTTAGTTAAAAAGATTATGTAGAGGATTGCTAAGATGGCAAATTTTGGTTAAAGTTCTTAGGAAGGATCACTCGCTTGGATATTGTGGATAGTAGGATTTCAGGAGTTTGAGAAAAGAACATTACCATAGTCAAGTAGAAAATCATTTTGTAAATTTTAAAGGCTATTTTGATGGATCCAAAAATTTACGGTTAAGCCGGAATTTGTTTTCAAATAAATTTTTGTTTTGTTTATAACAATTGAACGCTTTATTCGATTTGAATGAAATGTATTATTAATAACTACCATAATATTATACATTATTTCAGTTATTATGGTCACTACTGATTAACAGGAAGTATAAAAAACAGTAGTACCACCACTTAAAAACTAACATATTTTTTTTTAACCGTAAATTTTTGTAAATGGATAAATTGTGTTAAATCATCATATTTTAACTCCAGGAATCTATGGTCCAGCCATTTCCCCACATTAACGGGACACCCTGTATTACTATTCCCCACAACAAAATATAGCCCTAAAATAATTGTAATAACAGAAACATGGTTAACAGTAACAAATGAACGCCTATATAAACCAAAAAATACAATGCAGAATTTATTTCCAGAGGTGCCAAAGGACATCAAATATATAATTCTAACCAACAGTACAATAAAAAAAATACAATTTTTATCAATAACATTACACGAAGAAAACATTATATGCTATATGTATGTTATGTTATATTTGTCTCTATCATACATGCTTTATAAAAGAATATTAAAAAAAAGAAAAAAGTACATACATATAAAAAATACAAATTTTGTCAGCATGCTGAAAGGCGGAATTCATTTGCATCAAATGTTTTACCAATTAAACCCATACTTTCCTCCGCTGTTCCAAACAATTCAGCATTGATTACTTATTTTGTTTAGCATTTAGATGCTTATTTTTCCCTTGATTTCAGGATGTTCAACATCAAACTGACATTGACATTATACATGTTTATATAATAACGCTACTATACAAACCGCCATATAAAAACTTAAATAAATTAAAGCAAGTACTAGAAAATAGTATAAATAGAAGAAAACCACACATCATATTAGAAGATATAAATATAAATATACTAGAAAACAGCTACAACAGGAAAGAATGCAAAATACTTCTAACGGAAAACCAATACAAGATAGTTAAAAAATAACTAAAGAATCATACATAAGGGTAAATATTAATGGAAAATTCAATAGACGATTTATCACAAACAATACAAACATCATCGCAGATATAAAAATAGAACAATCAAGCATATCAGACCATTGTGATAACAACGGTAAAAGACAAAAACAAATCGAAAAGAAAAAATAAGAAGAACAGAATATAACCTATGGATTACCGAGAAAATAATAAAACAAATCAAACAAAAACCAAAACTACAATATAGATTCTTTCTACTAAGGGTCAACAGCTAACATAGTTAAACCAATAGTTCAAAATTTTGTTTATTCTATGCGACCCTTACCTCCGAACGAATTACAATGGCCTGATCAATTAGAACATTGTGTGGCCAACGATATTTGTTTTAGTGGTGACTGCGTATTTCAGAAAAAAAAAAACGTCCTCAGGAAGATTATTATTGAGGTTGCCATAGATGGTTCATACAGTGTTTCTAATAAACTCTAATACATTCAGCAAATCGGTCTCGCAGTGAATATGTTCCGCTGTGCAATCAATACGGGTCAAGGTTTTGTTTGTTTGGAGTCTGGCTATCTGAGATTGTCTGCATTAACATCATAAAGGAGCTATATAGATACAAAATAGAAATAAATCTTGGTATTATGACTTATCTGATTTGGAATTGAACAAAAGACACAACATTAACAACAAACCTCTTGTTCGAGTTTACTAGATGTGGGAGATTCTCCAAATGTAAACTCAGAAAAGGTGATGACTCGCACTCTAAAACACTTTTATTAGCACTAATCGTCAGGCGCCTATTTCTCGTAGGAGTCACGTTCTGAAGAATTTAGTTGTTATTGATAAGTTAGATATGTTTTCGGTATAAATATTAAACAAGGCTGAGAACCCTGCGGAATGTCTGCTAAAATATTAAGTTTGCTGAAGAATCTACTCTTGATTCGGTTAAGGACTTCCTGTTTCGATTTTTTTAAACTTAACTAAGGTAATTTGGATTTTTAAATATAAGGCCTTTGTGCCAAAATCAATCAAATTAATATCTAGAGAGAAAGGAAGGAACGCCGGTAAATCAAGAAACATTTTTTAGTTTTCAGTAAAAACCGTAATACGATCATGTAGAAATTTTGCATAGAATATTATATATGATATACCGGGTGGTGCGTCGACAAACGCACTATAGGAAATTCAATGTATACACCACACGGTGTAACGGTAAACTTACAATACTTTGTCAAGAGGAATATTACTGCGCTATCTTGATGACATCCCATATAGATCAAAACCGGCTCGTGTCTGTTATTAATAAAAAAAGCTGCAATTTTATGTTTTAACATTATTATTGTTTTAATTATTATAGCTATTAGTTTATATTTGTTGGAAGGGTATCTACATAATTAATGTGAAATTTGGGTAAATACTTTAAACAATAGTATGTCTATCTATATTTCTATCTACATATTTAGTTTATATGGTATTCTAGGGTGTATATTAGAAAATTAAAATAAACATTAAAAAAAATTAGCGTACAGAAAATGTATCGGCTCGCGTGCCTCAAACAGATAAACGGCTTCCTTCTTAACCAGAAAGATTATTTAAAGGGGCCATTTATTACTCTCAGTGTTTGAGTCATCACACCTTAATAATTACTTAAGGCACATTATAAAAGCATTATTATTACTATTATAATCTCACCAGTTCGGGAAAAATTCTATGTACATCTATTATATTAAGTCATTTCGGTTCCGACCAATAGATGTCTATATTAACAACCTTCTTCAGTCCAATCATCTAACCTAAATATGATTTTTGATTAAAAAGTAAGTTAATCGATTTAGTAGTCGTCGTAAAGTAGTGGTCGAAAGATGGAATAGTAAATCGAGGAACATCGCTTTGTTTTATGTTGTTTATTTATTTATTTATTGGTACTATGTCAGACTTGCTATATAAAAATAATTCGAAATACATAAAAGAGTAAAGTAAACCATACAAATAGTTTTGACAGCCAGCTGAAAGCCGAATTCACTCTTGCGGAATGTTCTTTCACTCTAATCTGTCGGCCCTCTCCTTCACTGCGTCATTATAGATGAACTCAGCTTCAGATACATATATTTTAAAGCAATACATATGCTGTGTATGGTCAAAATTGCATAACAAAACACTAGTGCCAGAATTGGTTTGCCAAATTCCGTCAAACTTGCGAAACATTCAGAAAGTCCAGTTAAAGCCGAAGATGATAAAATAAAGGCATTAAACATTTCTCAGAAGACTGTGAAAAATCATTTGCAAAAGCTGCGACATGTTAATAAAATAGTCGTGTTTCACATGAACTTAAAAAAATTTAACAAAGCTCAAAACGTATTGTTACTGGTGATGAGAAATGGATAGTTTACGACAACGTAACCAAAACATAAATAAGGCTCTGTGTGTTCCACCATGATAACGCGAGATAACACACATGTTTAGTGACCCGCTAGAAGTTGCTGGAGCGTGGGTTGGATTTGATAGACAATTCATCGTACTCTCAAAACCTTGCGCCGTCCGAGTACTCCTTTCTTCGATCTTTGCGAAAATCTTTGGATGTTAAACAAATAATTTCAGACAATGGTGTCAAACAGTTCTTTGGCGTATCATCAAATTTTGCGCGTGTCTTTCTACTATCGACATTGTACAGAATATTTTGAATTTCAAGAAGTTTCACCTATGAAAGTTCGAAATATTCTAAAAATAATGATGAAGAATATATATGGCCCAACGCCCATGATTATTAAATAAAAGACATAATCGTTCTGCTCCTAACAAAACTTATTAATCAGTGCATTAAAGCGAATATATTTCGAGGTACACTTAAAATATCTAAATTCAAAAAGAAAATCTTTATGATCCCAATAATTATCGACCCATTTCTATCATACCTGTCACAGCTAAAATCTTTGAACTGGAATTATATAAATAAATGTTAAACTATCTTAAGAGTAATGACTTGTTTCTAAAGAACAATTTGCTTTTAGAAATGGAAAAACAGAGTCCATGTTGTAGTTAAGCTAATTATATATACAGGGTGTCCCGTTAATGCGGGGAAATGGCTGGACCATAAATTCCTGAGGTCAAAATATGACGATTTAACGCAACTTATCTATATCCAAAAATTTACGGTTCAGCCGGAATTTGTCTTCAAAGTTTCAAAATGTTTTATTTCTTTTGTTTATAACAATTGAATGCTCTATTCGATTTGAATGAAATTTATTATTAATAACTACTATAATATGATACATCATTTCAGTTATTGTGGCCATTAGTGATTGACAGGAAGTATAAAAAACAGTAGTACCACCACTTAAAAACTGAATTCTTTTTTTATTGGTGCATTTAATAAAAACTAAAAAATACCACTTGAATGAATGTTAAATTTAAAAACTTTTTTGACTCTTAATAATATTTGATATCTTGTACGGTTTTTGCACAAAAAAATAAAATATGAAATATTATGCTCATTACACACTCATTAATAAGTAAATCAACTTACTCAATTGAATAAACCTGAAATAATATCAATAAATTAAATTAATAAAAACAACATCTAACACTTTTCAGAAACTTTCCTTCGCAGAATCCTAATATAGACAAGATATCTGTTTGTCCCAAATATGAATATTTATGAAATATAATAAAGTTAAAAATTAGTTATTAAAAGTCGCTAAATAATAATTATTATACATAATTGATATTGTTTAAACAAAGACGGCCACGAAAAACATTATTTTTGATACGATGGAAAATTAGATTTTGTTTTTACTAGATGAAAAAAATTATTTTATTTTTTTGTTTGAAAACCGTAAAAGATATCAAATATTATTAAGAGACAAAAAAGTTTTTAAATAAAACAGTCTTTCAAGTAGTATTTTTTTAGTTTTTATTAGAAGAACCAATAAAAAAATAATTTAGTTTTTAAGTGGTGGTACTACTGTTTTTTGTACTTCTTGTAAACCAATAATAGCCATAGTAACTGAAATGATGTATTATATTATGCTAGTTATTAATAATAAATTTCATTCAAATCGAATAAAGCGTTCAATTGTTATAAACAAAAGAAATAAAATTTTTTGGAACTTTGAAGACAAATTCCGGCTTAACCGTAAATTTTTGGATATAGATAAGTTGCGTTATATCGTCATATTTTGACCCAAGGAATATATGGTCCAGCCATTTCCCCACATTAACGGGACACCCTGTATATAATGATATTTTGAGAGGTCTGGAAAATAAATCTATGTACTAACCAACTTTATGGATTTGTCGAAAGTATACATAAACGTTATACTACTACAACTTCTTACCCAGCTGCAGAATGATTAAGTCCCATTTATCAGGCCGAAAGTAAGCAACTTTTATCAATCACAGTATGTCTTCAGAGATACCAGGTGGTATTCCACAAGGGTCACATCTGGGATCTTTATTCTTTACATTATATGCAAATGATTTTCAGTGGTACAGTAGCCAAACATTGTTTTTTTTGCTATGAATGTTAAAAAAAACGGTTAGAATGATATTTTTACTCAAAACGAGTTGAATAATTTCATTCAAATTAGTGTTGCTTTGATAGTTGTACTATTTATAACACGCAAATTACTTTTGTATCATTCAATGTCTATCAAGGTATTAGCATTAACATTCACGAAATGTTTTCGTATTTTAAAATTATTACTTTAGTTTTACAAAATAATTTTCTGTGTGATTATTTCGAAAATTTGACATTAAAAAAATATATAATATATTAGATGCGTACACTGGTCGCAAATCGGAGAATGAGTTTTAACCTGCGGTGATTCAAAGATAGTTCGCCGGCTTCAGAATACAAACTCATAACAGGGCTGGACCTAAATGCACCGGTTGCGAAACAGATACCAGAATTGTGGACGGTATTTATAATACGGATATTTGATTCTCTTGCAGAACCATAGACAATGCAACCTTAATCGATTTTGGAACGAACAAGGGATCGGTACAGACGAAGCATTACTATACAGTCGGCACCCCATGCTGTGAAGTGTATTCATCGCACAAAAACACTTACCCCTTAACAAACCAAGATGACATTATCAATCGAATACGAGACCGAAATAGTTCACCGAATTTTCAACTGGAATTGACGAGTTGACGGTTTAAAGTTCTGGGTCTCTGGGAAATCCTCTAAGGCGATGAAAATGAAAACACTTGGTTTTGGTTTCGGATATTTCGAATCCATTACCAAGTGTCCATGTATGAATTCTGTTTATAGCAAGTTGGAATTGCCCCTCAGCTACGGACAAAGATTTTGCTGAACATATAATTGACAAATAATCTACATATAAAAAAGCCTAAACTTGGCAGAGTGGCAGAGTGTCAAAGTCGATTCTAGTTCCCACATCACAAATTCGCCATTAAAACACTCTCTATTGTCCGAGGCAAAATTCAGATCGTAGCGTTCTGTTTAGTATTTAATACGCATAAACCTCCTGTCGTAATTATCATTACTAGAGACTGCTGCAAAGGAGGACGCCAAAAGATTTGAAATATCTTGCAGACACGTAATAATAAAATTATCAACTGTTAGTCCCGTCAAGTGCCCATAATTGTATTTGCCGGTTATCCTCCGTATTTTATCATACCTCTTTCGAGGTTGTAGACACCTTAATCGAGGAGACAAACTGAGTCCATGAAAGTTTTTTGCTTTCTACAATAACTCGTCTAGCGTTAACTCTTTTGCTTTTGAACTTGGCAAGATTTTCTGTCGTCATGTTGCGCCTGAACTCTCGACGTACCTTCTTCCTTCTCTAATCACATGCCAAAAGGCATCATTCCGCCAAGGAACTGGAGCCCGATACTGCACAGATGACCATTTTGGCACAGCAGCATCAACTGCAGTGATTACGATTAGAGAGAGACTCAACCGCAGCGTCAGTGCTTGACATGTCTATATTATCAAGATGTAACGTTTGGTGGAAAGTATTTAAATCGGCGTCATTGATTTTCTATTTCTTTGAACGGCTGTAAAAATCTAGCTGACCGTCAATTTTGCATGTGTTCGGAAAATGGTTGCTGCCGCAAAGATCTGGCTTCACTTCCCACGTTAGACCTGACAACATAGATGGAGATGCAAGAGTGTGATCAATGAATTAAAACGTTCCACTGGCACTAGAAAAGTGGATCTCAGAGCCTGTATTTACAAGAATATGAAGGATCTGGTCAAGAACACTCCTTCTGAAATCTCTATATAAGGATCCCCATATTTTGTTGTGCGCATTGAAATCTCCCATGAGTATGAAATGTTGGAGTAGACCTCGAATGAGAGCTTAGAAATCTTCCAAAGAAATCAATTGTCCTGGGGGTATATAAAGGGAACATAGTATAACTGTTTCAGGAATGTTTACTTTTACTGCGACGACTTGCAATGTTGTGTCAATATTAATAGCATTAATATTCACATTCTCCATCATCACAGTCCTTTCTAAAGAACGTGAACCCTCGTAGCGATGGTGAATGAATGCGTTGAAAGTGTGTCTCCTACAAACAGAATGCAATTGGCTGATCAGCGGTACCCATCATTTTAATTTCTGGCAGTCGTACACAAAAACCATTAACGTTTCACTGAATTATGGTTTTCGCAATTTTTATATTTTTGTAGGGTCACCAAATTATCGTTTAAGCTGAACCTTTGAACGAATTGGTCCAGCTAATAAGCTATCTCTTTTTTTTTAACTTCAGGACTTCTTTCAATATGGGTGTAGCTCTGGTATTTGGGTTAGTTGTGTGGTTTTGTTTTCTGGTTCCGCACCTTTAGGGGAAAGTTGCCGAGATACAACTTTATTTATATCACATTGTACGAATACGGTGGATGTCTTCACAGTAGCAACAACTTTTGAAAAGGGTTTATTATCAGAAAACGATGAAGGGCATTGAGCGATATTTACGCTTTAACACTGTCTAGACCGAGGGGAATGTGATGCCGCATTTAAATGATGTCTGACAAACACCATCCTGGGGAAGATTGCCGCACTGTTCCGCATTTGTCCGAAACACTACCAAATTGTTGTCAGTTAAATCCCCTTAGAGGTTTTAGGATAAAAGATCGCACCTCTAAATTGTACATCGAAGCAAGCTTCTTCTTCTTCTAAACGCACCTTCGGACTCCACGCGACTCCCCCCACCAGCAAACCCGAAGACTTGGTGGCTAGCCGATTGAAAAACGCAAACTCGCAGGTAGGTCATGTCTCGTAAAAAAACGCAATCCTAGAAAAAGACGCACAGAACCTATAAAGAAGGGACAGGTCGCAAATCAAAGTTAGATATCACATAGAAGACAAGGACACTTGAGGTTTAATACGCGACACCCAGCCGGTACCTATTAGAGCCGGTACTCATTAGTCGCCTTTTACGACATGCTGAGTGGGCAGCGGATGTATTCTGCCCCCCATCCGCAGGGGGGGACTTTTAGGGAACATGTACAATAATTATATACTGTGTATAGCAGAATTTCAAAATAATTTTATTGTTACTTTTTTAATTAAAAAACTAATTTAAAGATAATATAAATTATTTATTTATTTATTTATTAGTACTTTATCAGACTTGCTGTAATAATAATTCGAAATACATCAAATAGTAAACAAAACCATACAAATAATTTCGTCAGCAAGCTGAAAACCGAAGTTCACTCTTGAAGAATGTTCTTCCACTCTAACTATTATTGTTTAGAGTAATATTTTAACCTATATTCCAAAATAATTTTTATTTTAGTTTCTGTAGTTTAGTTTACAGTTAATTAATTAAATATACTTATTATTATTTACATATTTCGATTGTATATAACCCTAAATGCAACTGATTAATTCAGAAACAGTAACATCAATTTGGCAACGAAAGGAAATATAAGCACATCTAAATAAATAAAAGAGGTCAATAATGTCTATAAATGTTTCAATATATGATAAAGTGAATTTTATGATTGTTTTAGTTAATTTTCAGTAATTCAACTGGCTGAAAGTTATATTAAAATTTCTTAGAAATCCACAAAACGTAAAATAATTCAATATTTGTCGACTAATTGTTGTAAGTTAACGAAATGTTTTTGTATTTTTAATTAATTAATATATAAACATATAACACTAGAGCTATATGAAAATATAACCTAAACCTAAAAGTCAAATACATAATATGAAATAAAACTGTCTAACTTAATAATTTAAATATGTCATAAAAAATCTTTTCATAATATATCTGAGATTTTCTGATTGTAATTTTTATAGTAGGATGCGTTATTTATACATAATTGTAAATGTGCAGTTACCCACTACTCCTATGAAAATGAAAAAAAAATCATAAGAGTAAAAATTGATTTTATAATTCTATAGATATGAGTTATAATGACTTTGATAATTTGTATTTAAATGAGTATATAATATAAAAAATTAATTATTTTTAATGGTGCGAGTTCATTAATTATTTTAGATTTCCACTCCACTCCATGTTCAGTATTATATCCATCTATACTTCGCAGGAACATCACTGTCTAGGAATTGATTTAAATAGAACTGTTGATTACTGATTGTATCCATGCAATCAAAATTATAGCCATTATTAATATTAGCACTTAAAGGAATATTTCTATTAATTCCATAACTTGATTGATTGCCACTCGTTGAAGGAATCTGATAAATATTCCTAGAATCAAAGTTATTCTTTCCTTTCCCGCTTTTGAAACGGTTTGAGTCAATGGCATACAAATTCCCGTAACCCGTTTGCTTTCCTGTATCATCTAGTTCTGTTGTAATCTCCGTTTTCAAAACCTGTAACACAAATATTCGGAAATAACAAATGTGCGTTCGTATAATTCCCACACAGCCAATCATGAATAACCACCAATTAAAATACCCAATGCGTATTAATAGGTAGTAAACGGAAAATTACTATGAATAATTTACATAATTTATCTGCCTGCAATTCGACAAACGGCACGAATATGCGCCAATTAAAGTGACACCATTGTTTCAGGTGTACTTCAAGGTTAATTGATAGACGTTATAAATGAGTTAAATTAATTAGTTTGCATGTATTACTTTTTTTTGTTCCTAGTTCACATTTCTTACTTACCTTGCGCCCATTTGGAAACTCGTATTCTTTTTGAATGGTTCTCAGTATATTAATGTTTTTAACAGATCCAGTTCTTACTTGATTGTTCCATCCCTGAGTGTTGGACATTTGAGGACCATTAAATCCATTATTATAAGTATTCCTAGGGAAGTAACATGTCTGATTGTTTGAACCATTCATATTTATATTTTCACTTGGTTGACTACGCCATTCTCTGCTTGTGTGGTAAACTGGATTAACATTGTAAATTGGTTGACCGCGGCATTCTTGATATGTGCCGCAATCCCGGTAATTTTCAATGTTATTACTCAAACCAGTATTATTTCTTGTTTGTGATGTATGTCCAAAAAGAGTATCAGTTTCAGCCATATTGTTAGGTCTATATTGAATAAATTCTTCTTTGCCAGGTAAATTCTCTGCTGAAATAAAATATTTTTAATTTTCTTATTCTAAACCAAATCAAAGTGGATAATTTTTATATTTATATGCAATTATGCTAATATGTTTAGTATGCCCAAATAAATTTATCTATCTAGAATACCACGCTGTGGTATTGAATAAATTTATTATAAAATTGGTTAGTATTATTAGTAGTAATTATGGTAAGATTCGAAATTACTTTATAACTGATTTGTTATGATTTAATAACTTCTTACTCGCTGTATTATAAATTAAATATTTTAGTAGGTTTTGTATATTACCTGAATATGGTGATAATTTTCTTTCAAAAAATATATTTCTTTGATCTCTTGCAGAAAGTTTATCCATTCGTCCTTGTATATCAGAATCATTTCTGGTTCTAGTTAAGTACATGCTTTGATCACTAGTATTCTTATTTTGAGCGAGCATTTTCTTAGCTCCTTTATGAGTATTATATACAGGAGAAGTTTCCGTTTGGCAATTAACGTTTTTAACTAGGTCACTATATTCATCAATTTGTTCGCCACATATTGAATTCCTATGAAATTCACATTGTTGAGTTTTAAGCTTAAAGGAGTCATTCTGATATCTTTTATCATTATGTATTGGATTTCTTCTTATAATATATTCCAAGTCTTTTCTATTTTGTACATTGGAAATATTTTTAGGAACGCACTTGTAGTGATAATCGTTGTTCCTATTAATACTAATATTGTTAGAATATTTGTTTTCATTACATCCTGACTCAAAGTCACGAATATCATTTTGATAATTCCTATTTCCTTGTAGAAATATGTCCTCAGATTGGCAAGATTCATTATTATATTCTGGATAATAATGCTTTTTACTGACGTTATTTCTTCTTGCCATATCATTAAATTTTCGATACACATCTTTTTCATCATCTTTGTCTGTTGTGATATTTTTGTAATTATTACTTAAGCTATTTTCATATTGATTTTTGAATACGCTTTTAAGATCTTTACACCCACAACTATTATAAGATCGCAAAATAGATTTTGTGTTGGAAGTTAATTTATCAACGTCTTGAAGATCAAAACTGGTTGATGTATCTAAGGTAATACTTAAAGAACCTGAGCTCTTCTCTGAAGTAATTTCAACTGAAGTTAAAGGTACCTTATGCGTCTTAACTTTATTATCATAAGTACCACCCCAACTATTAATCTGGTTAGCATCATGATCTGTCTGAAAATGATTGTTGTAATAACAAGTACTTATTTCTGAATCATTGTTGTCCTGAATTTCGTAATCAATTTTACTACAGGTATTAATACATTTATTATTCTTTTGATTTTTCATTGAATTAGTTGCATCATATATTTTAGGACAGTACCCATGCTGTTGAGATGCAATATCAATCTTTCCGTAATTTAATGTATCCAAGTTGCTATTTTCCAAAAAAGATTTATAATTTTTTTCGTTTAATTTTATAGAAATTTTGCTACTGGAAAATTGGTTAGGGTCGTCATTTACAAAACTTGATTTAATGGAAATATTTGAATCAGTCTCATATAGTTCTTGATTATCTTTTATGCAAGCGCCATTATTTGTAGGAATAGATTTACAGATATAATTAATTGAAGTATTTGATGTATTTATATCAGACTTTCCTAATAAATTGCGATTTATTTTTTTAGGACAATGAAAGTACGCCTCAGACTCTACAGAATTTATTTGAGTTAGTGTTCCAATATCCATGCATTGAATTATTCCTTTATTAATACTACAGTGACATTTTGATAACGGATTAGATATCTCTAAATAAGTTGATATTTGATTTGATTTTTGGCAATCTGAACAAATGGCACTATATTTATTTTCATTTGTTGTTCGTTTACTAACTTCACATTGGCTGGATATACTAACA
This sequence comes from Ontholestes murinus, assembly GCA_963969525.1. Classification (NCBI taxonomy): domain Eukaryota; kingdom Metazoa; phylum Arthropoda; class Insecta; order Coleoptera; family Staphylinidae; genus Ontholestes; species Ontholestes murinus. The sequence continues at coordinate 46,968,054 of OZ018390.1, forward strand.
CGTTTTTCATTAATCTAAAATAAATGTAGAATAGAATTGATATAATAAGTTAATTTAAAAAGCATCAAAAATTTAAATTTAAAACAAATAATTTCATAATTTTACAGCAGAAGTTTAAATTATTTAAAAGAAAAACAGTAAGTTAATTTTCTTTAGATTGTAATATCTTAATATTTTAATGAACTGATTGACGTGACACTTGAAAATCCATATTATTATTATTAATGTATATTCTTTACCTGAAGAAGCCACAGTGTGGCAAAACAATTGTAGTGAATTAAATAAAAAAAATTGAAAATCAATCACTTAGTATTAATCAGACTTAATATTTTAGTTTAAATACTGTTATAGATTTAAAATGCATATAAATTAATTAATTTAAGGAAATATACTTAAATTAAATATATTGATAGTTTAAAGTTATTGTATTTTTCTTTTATGGTATTAAAAATTATATTTAATATATTAAAAATATTTTTACCTTTGAGCAGACTCCAGATTTATTAGTTTTATTTTGACCGTAATAATCTTCAAATTTTGGTTTATTCTTTGAAATACAAACTGTCTTTATATCATTATCAGATAAATTAATATCTGTTTCTGAGCACGGATTTACTTCATCATAGGCTCGACATGGAACGTAATCTAAATCAAGCATATACTTTAAATCCTTCGTTAATTTGGTAGATTTTTTACTTTCACACTTTTTACACTTTTTACACGTTATACACTTTAATACACATCGACTTTTCTTTCTTTCAACTATATTATCTTCTGTTAAACCTACGGTTATTGTATTTATTTCATTACATGTTTCGTAAATATTTTTCTTTTGTGAGCATAATGATATTTTATTTCGATTTCTTAGGCTAGGTTCACTTTTCCTCACGGTGAGTTCTTTGACGTTTAATTTTCCACACAGTTTGTATTCTTGTGGTAAAATTGCTTCCAGTAAACTCACCATTGAAGGAATATTTTCTGGAATAAAGATATTTTAAATTTGTAATTAAGAGTTATACATTTTTTGCCGGATTATGTTAATATTTAATATCAATAAATATATGGCAATAATATCGCTTCGCTTTCATTTAAGATACCTTTAAGAATAACTTTTGGCGTCTGATATGAACTGCAAGTAAGACCACATGTTTCGCCATATTTGCTCTCACTTTCGCCAACGGTGGCTTTTAAGCAATTTTCTAATGTGCAAACCTTATTATACATGATACTTAATAAGGTCTCAATATAGATAACATAGTATCTATTCTATAATGAGTTCTTCGTTAAAATTTGATAATATTCTTACTAGAATTTTGACGTTGCGTATTATAAATATACAACTAAAATGTCAATTTCAATATTTATAGGTTTATAATTTTGACAAAACTATTATTCAAGAGAATTTTATAACAAGCATCCGCTTTTTAGCCATAATAATTTTTGAAATTTATTTTGGTATATCTGATTTCGTCGATACAAGTGAAAAGCATCGTTATAGGCAATTTTACTGGAATCAGTACCAACCTCAAATTCTCATTATAGGTACCGATTCAGAGGTGTTTAAAACCTGAAAATACATACATATCGACCCACATTAAAACACAATTGAGAAATATTTTAACCTTTGCTACCCCACACAAATGAAGATGTGTACAAATGGAACAAACATAACAAAAATGCTGCATCATTAAATAGGTCAAACTTAAACGAATTGATTGTTACTGTAAATAATAATTTATTAGTACTATCGATGAAATTCCTACCAAAAAGAGAGCTGTGGATATGAACATCATTTGCAGTAAATTATGACAATTTATTTTGAAGTTCATAATATTCAATATTATTGCGAATACTGAGAATTGCAAATAAAAGTGAGTGAACGAGGTTCACTAAAGATCATCGAATCTACCTGATAAATCTGGAAAAAGTTATGGAGGAATAATAACCAGATAAATTCATCTTTAGAAAACGTTCTTCTTTTTGAGCTATTTAAAACCTTTACTATCAAATATAATGTTGATATTTCAAAATATGCTAAGCTCTAAAACTTTTTGAGAAGAAAATCTACGGGGTTCAAAAGCAAAAAGCAAAAATATTAACATCACAACAAATTGAGACATTGGTTCATGAAGCATCTCAGGATAATTCAATTCACGAAGCAAATTTTATTATTATATTTGATAAATACTATCTGAAAATGAATTTTATTTATTTTAGGCAACATTAATTTTTGGTATTGGCGAAATTTTCCAATTACCTTCGTCATATAATAATATATTTACAATTTTATAATGAATATGAAATTTCATTCCTCTCAATATTGCTATTACTTTAGCACATATTTTTCATGAATGGTCACATTTTACAGTATTACAGAAGAACACGTTTCTTTGGTATAGTTGCTGAATGCGATAGGAACGGAATTATCTTCAGTTTTCAGATTTAAAATTCAAAATGAGACTTAATGAGCATGGCGGAATTCTTATCAATTGGTGATTGGAAAATAAATTTTATGTTGCAAACCACATGCTTGACTAATAGTAGTTCTAAACTCCTCAGCAATGTTGCAAAATTTCAATATAATTTTTGATGATACTTGATGGCTAACATATTATTACAGATAATTTTTGAATAGGTGCGAATATCACATATTATTACATTATAGGCGGCCTTTATGAAATAAGATTGTGACTTAATCCCAGCTAAATATATTTTTTTCTCTCATATTCTTTTAGATCATGTACTAACCAAAAACCGCATAAAGCCAAATTATTGATATATCATGTATGCATTTAATTCTGAAAAATATATTTTCTTCGCCGGATGAACACAGATCGTATTTCTCATCTAGAGTCTAACAAAGCTGAAAAAATTACGGTTTCGAATACAATTTAATTGGATCATAAATTTTCCTCTATCTTGCATTTTGTAGTGACACTTGATATATGACATATTAATTCCGACAATCCTTGATAAGTTGCAACTAATGTCATAAAAATAACTCCATATTAAATGGATATAAATAAGTCAGAAATGGCCAATATATTGCTTGTATGGCAAAAATTTTTCGGTGAAAGAGAATTCCGTCATATGAAGCAGATGAAGGGATCAGAGTGGAAGAACACATAGTAAACTCCGTCCGTAAGTCCTGTAACCTAAATTTTGGTAATTATTAATGTATAATTTATAGTTTTTAGATAATAATATAAACAGAATATTGTAAAGTGAAATATAAATAAATAAATAAATGTAATGGTACATATTCTTCCATCAGTCTTTTCGAAATATGAATGTTTTCTAAATGTAGAAATGCCAGATAAAAATATTTTGTTAGAATATTTAATTTAACCTAATATAATAAGAATGCAAAAATACTTGTATTGGATTGATGAGGCAGTTACTTGTTGAAACTCCATATTATCATTTAATAAAACACTGACGTAATGTAAGGTTTCAAAAAATCGATTGTTAAATCGATCTTAAAAAGTTTTTGAGCTCAGCATATTTTGAAATATCAACATTATGTTTGATAGTAAAGGTTTTAAAAAAAGTATATGGCTTTAGGTATTTTATCCCTGCCTGCCAGAAGAACGTTTTCTAAAGGTGAATTTATCTGGTTATTATTCCTTCAAAACTTTTTCGAGACTTATCAGGTATATTCGATGATCTTTGGTGAACCTCGTTCACTCACTTTTAGTTACAATTCTCAGTATTCGCAATAATATTGAATTTTATGACCTTCAAAATAAATTGTCATAATTTACTGCAAATGATGTTTATATCCACAGCTCTCTTTTTGGTAGGAATTTCATCGATAGTACTAATAAATTATTATTTACAGTAACAATCAATTCGTTTAAGTTTGACCTATTTAATGATGCAGCATTTTTGTTATGTTTGTTGTTAATGGTAAGCTAACTAGCCAGTTTATAATATCTATTGATAATGAACCCTTAGTGTTTCAAATATACATTTAGTATTAAAATAAAAATAGTGAAGAAAAGGAAATTTTACACTTTGAAAAATAACTCTTCACGTACTCAGCATCCCAAAAGAAATATTTACATTTGCTTAGTTGTACAGTTAAAAACTCTTACTTGAATGAAAAAACTACGAAATTTAAATAAAATAATCCATTCAATAACAAAAATTCTGATGATACTCAGTTAATGTTACGATTATCAAAAAATTCTCTACCATCTCTGTAAATTATAGCATAATTCTTAAATCTATTATTTAAACCCATACTTCAAATATGCATAGATAAATATTTGCCCAGCGAGTTGACACAAGGTATAATTATATGTATTCTCAAGTTCGATCGTGATTACATACAAGTTTCTAGATACTTTCTCATTGAATGTCTTCTAATTATAGAAAAAAAAAAATCATATATAAATTGCATACAATAAATTTATACCTGACTATCAATTTGATTGTATCCCAAAAAATCACCTATACCTTTGAAGATCGAAAGTTCCCTATGCTTTTTTAAATTTTAATTTGCTATTTAGTTATTTTTATTAAACAGATCTTTTTAATCCTTTCCAATTTTACAAATCATCTTTGGTATTCTCTTTTATCCTCTATTATATACAACATGTTTTACTGCCTTATCCAAAATCACAATGATCCCTTCTATTTGCTGACAAGTAAGTATCTATATAATTACTTTAAAATTGTAAAATCTAGTATGACCATCGAACGCTGGTGCTTCAAACAGAATATTAAAATTAATCCAAATCATAACTATCTAACTTATACCTGTAAAACCTAAGCATTTTATTAAATCCCTATTCAATCCAAAACAATCTCTTAAAATAAACATAATGATGATATTTTTCATAAGTAACAACTATAGAAATTATACAAATCATCATATTAGGTATGCTATTAGTTAGTACTGAAAGAAAGAGAGGTATTTCGCTGTGTCATAGCTTACCAGTAGAGCTATGCCCTCATTACGTGGGTCCTTCCAAGTGAAAGGCACAAGAATAAATAGATTTTAGTAAAATCGAAACATTTCCGTTAGAGTAATAAAATTTATTAAAATCCTTTAGTTCGTTGTAGAAAATTAACTAATAATTTAAAAATACCAAAACATTTTGTGAATCTACAACAATGAGTCTTACTAAGACTACAAAACAAATTACTTGTTGAAACAACTACTTCTGTGTAGTTCAAAGGCTAATACCTCGACTGATATTGAATGATGCAGAAGTAATAAGTAAAAGGTGGGGCAAAAGTCCCGCTTCCATTTTGATTGCCTATAACTTTGCTCGAAGAAAAGATAAGTAAGTGTGGTTTTCATAGAAAGTTTATCTGGTCTTTACATTTTTTTTCGTTATGACTGGAAAATTATATCCGCTAAATGGTGACCGCGATTCGCTATGCAACTTTCGGCTCTTTTTAGGGCATTTTTCATGACATGCTTTAACATATCGGGCTGAATTTCTTCAATTTCGTGACGTATATTGTCTTTAAGATATTGAATCATTTGGGGCTCATTCACATAAACTTTTGATTTAAAAAAAAACCATAAGAAAAAGTCTGCTGCTGAGATCCGGAGATCTGGCTGGCCATGCTAAATCGCCACCTCGCGAAAATAGTCTTCGTGGAAAAACGTCTTTCAATAATTGAATTGTTGAATGAGCTGTGTGTGCTGTGTTCTTGTGGCGTATATTTATCCATAATAAAATTTGGATGTCTACACGACACAATGGTTAAAACGAAACTGAGCTAAACGTCACAGAAAATAGTAGAGACTTTTGCCCCACCTGTTACAACTATTATTATTTTTCATTTCCTATACCAGTAGTCAGTGTTATCATGTTCTCGATATTTAGTTCTTGTGTTTGATTGAATAAGTCTGCTTTTATAATTTTTTTGTCCAATTTATACAATATTTTTAAAACTTTGTTTTGTTGCGTTTGGAGTTTAGTTATATATTTTTTGTTTGTTTGTGAAACCCCAGACATTTATTAATAATAATGTTTTGTGATGTGTAGAGTCGTTATATATTTGTTTTCTTAATGTGTTTTGAATGTAATTCTTTATTTTTGTTTGGGCTGTAATGTCAACTATTTGTTATTAGTCTGTAATTTACAACAAATGACGTTTGTTTGTTCAGATTTTGTTTTTGAAGGCACACTAAATTTATACAAAAATATCATATTAATATATTTTTTTTCTGACATAAATATAAAATTAAAATAAACATATTGAGCATCATTAGATTCAGAAAAAGATTGTCTAGAACCAGAAGTTAAGAAAAGTATATGCAGTCTTTTACAAACTTAAAGTTGACTGTCAATGGTCAATGTAGTTAATTTTGATAACATATATTATTACTGTAATTTTATAGTATTTAAACGGCTACTCAATTTTTTTTAGTTGATTCAAATCGGTTAATAAATAACAAAGTTATGGCGTTGGGTATTTTTTATCGAACACCCAGTATATGTGGTATATATACCTATATAAATGCTAAATCTTTTTTTGTGAAATTAGATATATTTTATAAACTCGCCAGAGAATTAGAATGTATTGATTAAAAAAAAAAAACATTGAGCCTGCCTTCAAATTAAATTATGTAATTATGTTAAAAATGAAATAGATGCTTGAGGTTATATATTTAAAATTCTTTGTAAACATTTTACTTAATTGGATAGATATGAACCATTTCTAATAAGATAAGCAGATTAAGGTAAATTTACGTAAATTTAAATATGCATAAATCAGTAAGTATACTTGAGTTTATGCATTATTTTCACCTTCATTGTGTTTATGGTAAATATCAGCATATTGAATGTTTTGTTTTGTCGGGCATAGAACAATCTCCTGTAAAACGAATTGCATTTTTTTCAATTTATATTATTTTTTATTATTTATATAATTCTCTAATTATTACGAGTTATATATTGAGGTTAATTGGGTATTTTTTTTCTAAATAATTACATTCATATTGTAATTTGGGAAGTAAGAATAGACTTCTTAAGACGTTAAGACTAAGCTATTTAAGGTTATTTAATATGATGTTGAAAATCTTTTTAATGCAGAATTAAAAATGTCTTAGCTGATCCTGGTGATAATATGTAATATCGTTGATATACAATACACGGAGATGTCGAAGGCAATGAATGCCACTCCCACAGGACCAGAGTCAGTTTGTGGACTCCCCATGACGCACAGAAGAGAGGTGGTGCAAAAATTGGAAGTGGACAGAAGACGTAAGAACTGAAACGATGTCCCAGTCTTACGTAAATCGAAAGGACTAATCAATCTTTACACACATACTATGCACTTATGTCGCGATTACCCAGAATTGTTTTTCTCACTTCAGCAGAGACCGATTATCCCACAAAAAAGTAAACAGCATCACCTTCAAGAAAGTTACCAGGTTCATAAAGGAAGTGGGATTTCCTGGAAAGTAATTGGTTAAGGGCAGAATAAAACAACATATTTGAAAGGGTTTTACTTTCAACAATAAAGAACTGCAACATATTTCACCACACAATGGTTTCATCAAGCAGTATTAGGTTTCATCAATGCAATTCATCACGCATCTGCCACATAAATGCAATATTTACTATTTTTAATGTTCTATGTTCTAATATTTATTAAAATATTAATGAGTTTATTACTTTTTTATTCTTTCTTCATTCTCTTTATTTCAGTCCCTATTTCGTTACATAGTTTTATGATTTTTTATTATAATTTATTACTATGTTTTATCGTATATAATCTTCTATTTTTTTTCTTTATATATTGGTACTTTTAATTCTATTTTAAAGCCTTCTGATAAATATTTTATCTGTTCACGTTTTATTAACAATTTGAAGTTAATATTTAACCCTATTTGATCTTGTTCTTCTTCTATGCCTATTTCTAATCGTATATTATTTTTAAATGATATCTGTGGATGAATAACTATTTTTATTTGGTAGATTGGAATTCTAGATTGGGAAGCCCCTCTTCTTTCCTGTATTAAGCATAACGATGTTTTTCTTTTATAATTACCTTAGGGATTATTCTCTCTTTTTAAATAATGCAACAAATAAAATGCAGATTCAATCAAACAGATATGTGTGTTTCTGGAATGTGTTGCGAGGGATGAAGAAGATAAATATTTATTATAGGCTCTATTCGCATCTATTTGTCTTAGAGATATATTTTTTTGTATTCGGCACATGGAAATATTATTTTTTAATAAATATATTTTTTATATTTAAATATTGCTGGGGAGTATCTATTTTATAGATATGTGATTTTTGACTAACTAAATTTCTCATAATATCGGGAGAAACAATTTTGCACAAGAATATGTTGGTCATATTGATGTCAATTAGAGTAAGTTAAGAAAATTTTAGCCATAGAACTAATTCAAGAGGGATAATAATATGAACCTAGGTTTTGAATATCTATTTGAATGTGTAAATACACAGGGTGACTGAAACGTTGGTCTTTTACGCTGTTTCATTTCCAGGATATATTTAAAGTTATTTTGATAAGTATCAAGGTGTGTGAACGTATCAAGGTCATGTGGACTAGAAACAAGAGTACCATTAACATAGCGTAACCAAGAGATTTAGTAAATATGAATGATTCTTACATGTAAATTGAACTGACATTTTAACTGTCAAACATAGCTTAAAACACAAATAATCACTATAGAAGAACCTTCGATATCCGTTAGGAGATTAGCGCAACGTTTAGATGTAAGTAGAGGAACATGTCACAATATTCTTGGATTATTCCCCTACAAAATGCAGATGTATCAAGAACTTTTGCTGGCTGATTATGTACTAAGAGTGAATTTCTGGAGATTTTTCCTTGAAATCCTTAACAATAACGACATAATGGATCGTACCTTCTTTACACATGAGGCGTGGTTACATTTAAACGGCTAAGTGAACTCCTAGAATATATGATTGTGGTCTGATAATAAGCCGAATTATATTAGGAAAACAACCATGCATCCTGTGAAGACTGGGATCTGGTGCGTAATATCCTGAAGAAGATTAATAGGACCGATATTTTTTGAAGTAAACATAAATGCAGAAATGTATCGTCAAAATATTCTTAACAATGAGCTTCAATACGATGATGAGCTTCAATACTGATTTTTCCAACAAAATTCGGTACGATCTCATATTGATTATGCTACCATAGCATATTTGGATCCATATTCTCCAATTAACTCCCAAGGATTTCTTTTTGTTTCCTTATTTAAAGAATACAATTTTTAAAACACAAGTTCATCCTTTACAGGATTTAAAAGCCAATATTTCCAGACAATGCAGATTAGTAGATGAAACTATGTTAAGTAATATTATAATAACCTAATATGACGTGTTCGTTCATGTTTACAATGGAGAGCACTTCCAACATCTCCTATAAATTCCAAATGTATTGTATTTCATGTATCAATTTATACACTTTAAATAAAAATTTTAATTTGTGTTATGCTTTGCTTACGTCAGTTTCTGTCAAATTTAAACAAATAGGTTAATTTTTATGACGTAATGACGTTTTCATGGCCACCCGGGGCTACAATAATTGTTGGACTCCCGTTAGTTCAATTAATAAATCGGTGTTCATTAGTAAAAGAAGATATTTAATAACTTGGTACTTCTTTATGTAGATTCCCTAATATATTATATTATGGATACAATTAGCAAATTCAAATAATTGTGAAATATTGTAACCATATATAATCACACAAGCAATGTTTATATTTTAAATATATTCGACTTTTTATTGAAAATTTTTTATAATTATATTTAAGAAAGTTATCTCTACAAGGAAGAAATTAATTAAGAAATAATGATTCATTTTATTCAACAGTATTTTTTACATCTTTGCTATATTCCTCTATTACGACAAAAGTAACAACAGCATCTCGTGATATAAGGCATTTGAACTGTTCGTATCTGCCTATTGCAGCATCCACCTGTATCCTCAGGTATACCATTAATACAATTTTTCGATTTATTTAGATTCATAACTCCGCACGGTTTCCAGGGAGGCATCCGACTTGGGACAGGAGACTTTTCTTTTGTGTAAGAAATACATGAAATTGCCGTTGATTTTGAATCGATTTCTGGGGTGCATGTAGACTTAGATTCCTGTGTCGTCTGCGTTGTTAAAATACTTTTATCTTCAACTGGTGATGATTCTAAAGTAGTTCTCCTTCTTTTTGAATTAGCCTCATTCGTAGTTATTGAATTGTTTTCTTCTATAACTCCTAAAACCGGTTCCTGATATGAAATTGTATGTCTTTTTTTATATTGTTCTGTTGATAAATTATTTGTTATTGTTAGATTATCTGGATCATCTTTAGTTGAGGTATATGTACTGACACGCTCCTCTATTTGTGGGACTGTAAATGAATCTTTCGTGAGTGATTGATGATGTTCAACCGATGAATCCATTTTGGTTACACCGATAGTTTCTACTGACTTATTTTTCGTAGATATTATATTTGGATCCGTCGAATTGTCCAGCACCAATGATGGTCTGTGTACTTCAACATACTTATCAATATTACCTGTTTTTTGAGATACTTCATTTCCTTGATGCTTTTCCTTATTCTTTTTTGAGCAGCAACCTGGTTTCGATTTTTCTGTCTTTGGACACCCATATTCTTCACATTTACATACATCTTCGGTAGCTAGTTCTTTCACAACGTCAACATCTTCGATTAATATAAGGCCGCATGTATTACATTTTTTCGATTTTTTAAATAATTTTTGTAGCCTATATTTGGGCTTCCTTTTCCTACAGTGTTCATTTATGAAACCAGGCGGTGCTTTTCGGTCTTCTTCTTCTTCTGTTCTTTTTTGATCGCATGTGCAATATTGATAATTATTTCTTCGGTTTATTACCATTTATAGAATAGTGTAATGTATAATTGCAAATTTCGCTACGTTGATGTTTGGTTTACCTAATTATATCACACTTACACTTAATGAGAATGAAATGATGGAAGTGAATTTATCACGATGAATTTGACGCAATTTTGATGAAATGACATGATTTGATTAAATTATTGTGAAACTATAGATACGATTTTGTGTTATACTGTTGGAAATATTTAAAACATATTCGGAATTTTACCGTACAAAAATATTTAAGGTTAGTATTACTGTCATAGTACAATGATTAGATCTTCTCGGATAGGTCGCCGCAAAATTCTACGAATTAATGGCAATTTATCAATACGCGTCTGAAATGCGTCGGTATTCATGGCATGCTCATGGTACTAGTTGTAAATATAGAAGCGATAGTAGATGCATCTGGACCTTTAAATTTTAAAATGTCATCGCCTTCAAAAAACCAGATGGACGGGCCAGAAAGATATAACTGAAGACCCCACCCCTAGCTTCCAAGATGCTATTATCAACCAACCTCAGGATTTACTTTCGCATTTTATCACCAAATGTAATTTGCAAATTATACTTAATATAATTCAGAATTGCTCGAAATAATTGCTAGCGATTGATACAGTGGAATTGTACCTAAGTGTAAATAATATTACGGTGAATATATTTTGGTATAAGCGTAACCATTATTTTAACATAAACCGCATCATAATTAATGAATGTTATCTAGACCAGTGCAGATTGAAACCTCGTCCAAAATGTCTTCTTGACTTTTCGAACCGGATAATCAAAAAAAGAAATTTTAAATGAGTTCAAACACTGGAAATTAAAATACGAAGATCAAAAGTCAGTCTAAATCAGCATCATACAGTTCATATTCTGTTTATTAATACAATTCGATTTGTACCAACCTCTTCGTCATTATGAATACGCCCGATATAACATATTAAATTAAAAACACATTTGATACGTTCTTGGATCGCATATTTAAAATTAATAGCCCAAGAATCACAATTCGTATTTGTTGTAAAGAATATTTGCTCGCGATATAGTATATTCACAACTAAAATTAAATCACTTAAAATCATTGCTTCTAATTATGATGTTATTTTGATGCTTCTTCTGAATATTCGAAAATAAAAGGTTAACTATTTATAAAATGTCAAATCGCTATTTTATTTACCGTGAATCAGAAGAATTTTTTGTAGACGATATGTTTACAAGAGAAAATAATTAGGAATAATTTTAACTATTAAAGAGAAGAAAATCATTTTATATTTTTTTACATAACTTCTTGTCAGTCGCTGTCTACCGTTGATTGTTGCAATATTTATCCACGGTTTTCTCGCCTCCCTCATCTTAACACGTACTTTTTCATCGTTTAAGGACCTGTTCAGTTCTCTACGTCATTCTTGTTGGGGCAGCTCATTCGAACAGTGTTATTACCATGTCTGCTAATTCGTGCTATGCAGATCTCTTCATCCATCGGGTTTACTGCTTCGCTTCCGGCAATCGGACGAGGTTCGCAGCCCCCATGGACGAACCCTTGACGGCTGTTTCAACTAACCTTTGGCTAGCGAAATCTAGTTGACCTTGCATATTCACTAGCATATCAAAGATTAGCAGCATCTTTTCCACCATAGTGTCAACATGCTTCCCGACCTCCTTCCAGTCTTCTTGCGGCATCCTCGTCATGGGTTCCGAAACAAGATTTTTGATCTTTGAGCATGTTCATGTATCAAAACCAAAGATAACTTTAGTAAACCTATTGTTGATTTGATATGTGCCAAATCTAGGGTTGCACCTCTCAAACATGAACCTCTTCCGATATTAGAACTATTAGAGCTCTGCATCATATTTATGCATTCTCAAAATGAAAGATATATAACCAATAATCTGTACAACAGTAAAACGCTATTAAATGTTAATTAAACCAAAGCAAAGCTCAACGTTCACCAATGACATATACGGAATTAAATATTTGAGTCAAGATTTTATAGAATTCTATCATTGAGTCTGATTCTGGATGAGGTTGAAATCTTGTGTGTAAATGGTAGATTGAAAAATGCTAATATACCATTTAATAAAAAACATCAAATTATACTGCCTCCAAAACATATTCTTACAAAACTAACACCAATGAACACTTTATTGCGGCCCCCAAACATTACAAGCAAGCTTAATAAACAAACAAAAATACTGGCTAATATTATATCTTAATGCAATTAAACAACGATATAAACAATTCTTACCACCAACACGTATTCTCTTCTCTGCCATTATTTAATAGTAGTATTAATTATGCTGGACAATTTTTCATATACCCTTATTAAAGCTTATATTGATTTATTGCCGCTCTCGGGCGCTTTAAGGCTAGACGTGACTTACCCCAACATACACTTAGTTACATAGAAATTATTTTGTCTATGGGTTTATGACAACGAAAAATATACATCGTTTATCTTTTATAGCAGTGTTTTATTTACTATAATTATAAGGAAAATTAAGATTTTAGTAGCACACACAAGCGTGGAGAAAGATATCAGTAAGTGACAGAACGGAGGTGACATTGACAACTAAATTGGCGGCGGCAGCGATATTTCGATTCATGTACAGCATGTTTATTGATTTCTTTCACTCCTCCTCACGGAATACCATACTCTTCAAATTTTGGTCGCGACAGTGTCTTTATTTGTATGTCAGCAATTATCTCTTCGGTTATTTTATATGCAACTTTTATCTTTTCACTCTGTGTTACTTCCTTTGTAAAATGTTACATGATATATATATATATATATATATATATATATATATATATATATATATATATATATATATATATATATATGTTCTCATTTGGCGCTGATTATAGGATTTATGGCCAATTGCTGTGCAGCTTGATTATATTTTTTTGGTTCCTAGTTGACAGCACCACCATTATTTATGAAGCAATTACCAGTATAGGATCTTCAATCAAGAGAACAGGATGCCCAGCCTACCAGCAAATCCTTTTAATTCAGCATTTTCATTAAGAATGTTAACTTTGGGTCTCTTGTCCCTTTTAGGTATCTCAGTAATCTTTAAGCAGTTTTCCAGTGTTCTATACCACAATAAGCATTGAATTGGCTGAGATAATTCACAACATGCGTAATGTCGGGGCCACTGATAAATACACCAGGGCTCCAATCAAGTTTCTGTAAGGTATTGATATTTGGTTTTTCTTCTCTTTTTAGTTTTAAACCTGATAGGCTTTAAATCTTGTATTTTGAATTTCTTTAGCATCTCAGGAATATATCTGTTCTGGTCCATGTATTCTTTTTCACATTTATAATTTATTCCCAAACAGTATTTCAGTTCATATAAGTCTTTCATATCAAATTTTGTTTTCAAACTTTTTTTATCTCATTTAATTTCTTTTCATTTGAGTAGGATATTATTAAGTCATCAACATATATTGTAATTATAATTTCATCTTCTCCTTTCCTCAATATTTAAACACAAGTGTATGCCTGGGATGGTTCAAAACCAATGTTTCCTAATTCAGAATCTAGTCTTTTATACCATTGCCATCCTGATTGTTTTAAGCCATATAGGGCTTTTTAAGCAGACAGACTTCATTTCCTTTATATTTTCTCAAATCCTCCAACATCAACATGGTTTTTGCTTTATTGAATAACCATCTTCAATAAATCTTCGGCACTTTGTTCTACCATAATCTCGGTTACATATTTTTCAAAACATGTTGGTACCTTCATTAGAATTGTTTCGTCTAGTTCTCGGTTTAAATATGCTGTTATCACATCCATTTTTACTAGCTTCAATCCTTTCTCTACTGACTTTGCTATTTGATATCTGAGAGAACTTAATTTTGCCACTGGTTCAAATATTTCATTATAATCAACTCCAGCTTTTTGGTTAAAACCTCGTGCTACTAGTCTTTTTTGTTTCAATGTTAACTAATTCTATTTAGTCCCATTTTATAGGCCAATGACTTTTCCTCTAAAAAGGACTTCTTTCCCTTAAATTTTCTCAGTTTTATCCGAATCTAGTTTTAGGATTGCGTGAGTTGGTTCCATACTAGAAATAAACTTCTCTTATTGCACATGTGTGAAGTACAACCGCTGTGTATACACCACTTGTCACTTTTATTAGTTTCTGCAGATAGGCATATTTGTTTTCCTTTGCAATATAAAATCATTTTCGTCCAGCAATCTGATGTTTTGTTGCCTAGCTTTTTGCATTTTTTCACATTTCAGGTTATTTTTATGTTTCTTGTACTGTTTACTTTTATTTTTAGTAAGATAATACTTTTGTTTTTGTTTATCCCATAGTACGATTCTTCATTCTGTAGCTCACTTTTCTTGTTTTTTCAAGTCATCAAGGGCAGGCATCTTATCTCGTTATTCGATTGCGACATAAACATTTTCGTAGCTTTCCGGTAAACTGTATAATAACATAATGCTTAGTAGGTCCTTGATATCTATCTCCATATCTTTTAATTTTTCGACATGGTCAATGAACTCATTGATATGGTCTATAGCCATTTTGCATTTTCTTGTGAAATAATTTCTTAGAAAAGGGTTGTTTTTCCTGCGGTCCTTTGCTTTCATAAGCATTTTTCAAAGTATTCCACACTGGAAGTGACATAGATAACTGAATTTCACGGCGACAGAGATACGTCAATCCGTGTACAGCCTAGTCCATTAATCTTTTTCAGAAATCTCAGCACAAAGAACGGATAAGATCTTTACCAAACTTAGCATAAATGTTTAACTAATAAAAAATGGCAAGATTCCAATGGATTGAGTAATACAATAAGTTATTTTGACAGTTTTCAGTTTTTTTAACATTTTTTTTTTCAATTGTGTACGATTATTTGTGATTTTCGCAAATAAATATTACCGCAAATTAATGGAATTCGAGGTCGTATCGTTAGCTTGTGCGAAGATTAAAGAAAATGCTAATCACCATCATGCGCTGCTTTAAATCATGTGTTAGAGAGGACAAGAAATGTCGCAGCAGAGGAACCGGGCAAACAAGAACAATTGAGTTGTATATTAATATATGAATTTATAGCAACGAGGGATCGATTATCCAGTACCAGATCATGTGCCGATCTACGATTAATTAATGAATGTCATCCTGTAACCCTATAAACGGTTTACTGCAGAATCAGAATTTCAGCTTACAATCCTGTGTGCCACATCGTATGTTACCACCAACGTCTTAGCATCGATAGCAACGATCGAAGTGGTATAGGTTGAGACTGTACTGGAATTTAGGACAGCATAGGCTGATGTTTAGTGATGAATCCCAACTCTGTTCGTGGATGTACGATAACCGTATGAGGGTCAGTTAAAGACGTGGGAATCATCACAGGATGGCATATTCTTCCATTTCTTCAGTAGTCAAAAACCCACTTTTTCAGCAAGACAATGCCAGTTCTCATATAGATTTCCTGATATTTCGCTCAATTAGTATGTATGGGGTATTATGAGGGGACAACTAAAGGACTTACAAACTTACAACATACCCGTGGACGCTGCTAAAATCGCTTACAGAAAGAGTAGGAGTCAAGGGGATGATCAACCTATTATTATTTTTAAAAAAATATGTGATTTGATTGGCTATAGATAAGCTTCTTATGCCAGGCCTAAATGGCCAAATTACTTAAAAAAATTGTTTATTTTTGCTCTTTTTTCAATAAATATCTTTTAACAGTTAAACATTTGTATCTAGTTTGATAAAAAGTTGCCTACCGCTTCTTCGAGTTGCGATTTCCATTTCACATTTATTTATTTTGACAAAAGCACAACATTTGATTTTGAGAATCATAAATTTGTAGGAAATAAATGCAGTCAGAATCAACGAATTTATTTTGCAAGCTCAATAGATATTTAATTGCACTTTCTATAACAAAGATGCCCTAGTTTTCGAGGAATATGCGAATCGGGTGTAAACTATGTCAAAACTTCTTTAGAAAGAACCGCAGCAAGTGCTCTAATAATATACAAAGACTTTAAAACGATATTGACACAAATCAAAGGTGTTATAAATTCCTGTTCACATTCTCTTCTGTCTAACGAACCCAAACTCCAGCTTATTTCCAAATTGGTTGTCTTATAACATCCCTCCCATATCCAAACGGTACTAATATGCCTCAGGACAGATTAAACAGCTTTCAACTAATACATCAATTCGTAGAACACTTCTGAAGGAGATGGTCTAGAGAATACCTAAAAGCACTTCAAAAGAAGATCAAATGGAAACCAGACAGACATCCTTGAAGACACCATCTTCAACATTTTAAGATGCCTAGGTTCCAAGTAAGTATTTTGTCAAAAATTTTAAACGCCCTCTAATTTGCAAATTGTACTTTATATAATTCAATTGACTCGTTAAAAATCGATCATTCGAGGACGTGCCATCGAGCAAGATGGACCTGCTCTTATGCAGCGACAGAAGATATTGAATATGTTGTTTGTAAATTATGAAAAGATTATAAGCTTTGTTTAATTTTTAAGCATTCTTACGACTTTAGACTTTGTTTAGAGTATCAACTTTGTTCATTGTGCAAAGATAATGAACATTGTTTAATATTTATAGTTTATTCATTCTAAAACATAAATCACAACAATTGATCTCTTCCGACTTGTGCCATATTCACGGCAGTGTACAAATATTATGAACATTGTCTAATGTTTGAGCATGATTGAGGCCTTAGAATTTGTTTAGGTTATCAACTTGGTTCATTCTGCGACGTAAATCACAATAGATGATACCATCCGACTTGTGCTGTTTTCAAGACATATGTCCCAATTTCGATGCTCACCTATTGGTATCTCTGTTATTAGAAGAGATAGAGCAACGGTTAAATGGGGAATGTTTTTCATAAATCAGTGCTCATTTCAAATTCACCTCAATTTTCCTCAATAACTCGATAACACCTAACGCGGCCGCTTTTAAACCTTTAAATTATTGAGACACTTTTTAAGACAATTTTTTTGGTGTAAATAGAAACCCCCGATTCCTATTTGTTTCCAGTTTATTCGCGTTATCTTTTGTTTTTCTTATAGTGGCCATAAATCTTAAAAAGTGCTTTTCAACGATGTATAACATACCTGAAAAGATTTTAGTTACAAGCAAAATATTCATTTAACCATTGCTCTATCTTTTCTAATAATAGGGATATCAATGGTGAGCATCGGAATTGGGACATTTTGTATAGTAAGTCCCCATTCACACTGACACTGTTCATAATTCATTGCGATTTTTATTATTATAAACTATAACATACTTTAATACTAACTATAAATATAAATGAAAATTTCCGAATGTGATTACATAAGCTGGTTTTAAATATTCAGAACCTATCACTATTTAATGCAAAAACTTTTAACATAATATACTCAATATATAATAAAGTTCCAAAGACAAATTATCAAAATAGGAATGCAATTTACAAAACAGATTAGTTTTATAAAAACTTTATTTAGTCTCTTAAACAAAAATAAATAAAAATAAATTATCTTTATCGCTGTGTTATTATTGGAAACATAAAAATTAATTTACCGAGACGTAGGTTAAATTTTTGAACTGTAAAATTTAAATGGGTCATAAATCGACGCAGATGAAAAAATCATCGATATGCACTTAAATTTTGACATGCTTTTCCGATTGATCCGTCCGGAATGAGATAGGACGCGACGCTGTTGTGTTAAAAGTGAACCGTGTCATGGTTACACAAACAAATCAAAACGTGACTAACATGTTCCTTGTACTTGACTTCGATGGTGCCGTTGAATTATTTAGAATTTTCTAGTACGAAACCAATAAATTTTGACGGCGCCGTGTCATTTTTATTCCTTTTGAAATCCACCGACTACGACCTTAAACTAAAACCGTGGTGATTTGTTTTTTTCTTTGCCCCGTATCAAAATGAACTCGTTCCGAAACAAAAGAATTTGGGTTATAAGAGGCTATAATTAAAAGAGGATTTTTTTATTGTGGAAGCAAGGAGCGTCGCGGCGCTTACAAGAGAAGGCGTCTATATAACCGTACAGCAGGTTTATTTTTAGAAAATCCACGATTATGAGTGGTTGAGAGAGGTATTTTCTTTCTAACACGACTAGAACATGCGTGTTTACGTTCTGTGAGCAGTCAAATATCGGTCTTGTAATTTAATTTTATAATTCGAAATAAAACTTGTGTTTTAAAGTTTAGTGGTGATTTATAGAAGACATTAAAAATGAATACGAAAGGGATTAGAAGGAAGAAATCCTCATTATCCGAGGTTAAGGTGGCTGTCGTTGGTGCACCCGACGTGGGAAAAAGCGGTAAATTTTTGTTGTTTTTTTTTTTGTTTTTGTTGGTCATAATTTTGCGTATGCACTCGTATTTGTAATATTGCCAAAGACATTCTATATTTACACGTGGCAGGTGTGCTTATTACCGTGATATCAAAAATGGGAGTTTTCGAAAAGAACGCAATAACGGGTTGGTCATTATGAACTAATTAGGTCAACTGCACATTGGTATTTATTGTTTTCGAGTGATTTAACGCGTCAATCATACTAGAGTGTATTGATTTTGACACCGTGATTTGTATTTCAATTATTCCATTTATTACGCACGTTGCTTGAAATTTATAATTTAGTATTATTTACTGGAAAACGCTGCACTATTTTGAAATACTGTATTAATTTTTCAATTGATGTTTTATTTAAACGTTTTAAGCATCGCTGGATGTTAACAAAAGAAGTAATATAACCAATTTTATTGATGGAAAGCAAATATTCAGGGAAACATATATTAATACTTTTTAAAAATCACAAAATTAAACACAATAATCACTTTGTTTTGTATAGCCGTTATTTATTTATATGGCGACCAATGGTTTTAATACTGCAGCGTATCATTTTCAAACCGAAAGTAACTTTTAAAAATGTATATTATATTACTGAAAATTAATGTTATACCTCAATTAATAGTATCTGGGGATGCATAAACGTTTAGTTATATTTTTCTTATATGAAAAATATAATTTTTAATGCAACGAATATATCTATATTCATAGATTTAGTGCTTTATCAAAAATTAAAAATCTTTAGCGTTGCATATTTGTTTAGATCAATGTTTCTTAAATGAAATAATAATTTTTAAATGCAACTATGTTTTTTTCCCACAAGGGGAGATACGCTTTCCCTGTAATAAATAAATAAAAAATATATTTATTAAAAATGGTACTACATTTTATTACGAGGAACTCATAATTAAACGATATATAATAGTTATGTATTATGAAAAAGGTAAACTACTATTATTATCCTAAAAATACTTTTAAGATATAATATTAATTAGCTATTCATTGTATAAATGTAATATGATTAAGCAAAAATAGTTAGACTGTCAATCAAATTATCACTGCTTGTTGCTCATCAAACGAATATTAATTCTAAAAACTATTTATAGCTTTTGTTGCGTATTTTGCTATATAAAAGCGTCAAGGTGAAACGAATATGGTGTTTTCTTATGATAGAGTAATCGTGAACTACGCACGCTATTAAATGTAATTTCACTATTAATAGTAGTAATATGGTAATATATTTTATGGTTTTGGTGAACAAAACATATGCCTATTCATCAATAATTTACTTATTTATTATGATTTTAACATTATTTGTAAGTACCGAAATCGATAAATCATATACATTTTTTTAAAAATTTATATTAAGTATAAAATTACTAGTAATAAAACAATTAAATTAACTTTTCAACCAAATATGTTTCCGATTTATCCAAAGTGTATATTTGAAAGAAAAATGATCAGTTTCTATATGAAGGTTTTATTCAATGATCAACAGTTAGTCAGAAAAACATTCTGAAATTTTGGTCATATAATAGGCAAATTGAATATTATTATATATGAGGCATATTGTAGTTCCAAAAGCAACATAATTTTATTCCTATTATTACCTCGATCATGAAGAAAATTCTCACAAATCAATTGGCTAAATAGCTACTTAACAATCTTCTGTTACAATCTTTTAGTTACACTAAAATATATGTCACCTATACAAAACAAATTAGTTCAAGTTACAATATTGAAAATGATCGCTACTTTTACAATATTTTTCATTTCTGTTCCGACCAAAAAATGTTAACATTTGTATTTTTAATCAACTTTCTTTAGTTTATTCATCATCATAAATATCATTTGAAAGGACACGCTTCAATTGTCATTAAAAAAAGTACGTGAATCGATTCAGTAGTCTTAAAGCAATGGTCGGAAGATGGAAAATCATCGAGGAATATTGCTATGTTTTACTGTTTTATTTGAGAAAAGGTAAACACGCACCGCAAGCCCGTAAAAAGTTATGCGCTGTGTACGGTAAAGATTGCTTAACAGAACGCCAGTGCCGAAACTGATTTGCCAAATTCCTTTAAATATGCGCTACTTTCAGGAAAACCAGTTGAAGCCGAAGACAATAAAAAAAGGCAGTACTTGAAGCCATTGCACGACTCGAGGGGTTGCAGAAATATTACATGTTTCTCAAACAAATATTACAAAAGTTTTAGGGTTTTTTTAAACTATCAGAATAAAGATAAATTAAGTATACAGGATCAGTTAAAAAGTCAGAACGAAACAATCTTGCTTTTTCTTTAATGGAACGCCCCATATATTGTTCCATATTTCAATTCATCTTGAAATTCTACACAAAATTGGTAGCACATCATAAGGCTAAACTTGACCGTTTTAGAGATTTCGATTTTCTGATAATGGTTAATTGTTTAATCATTCACACAATTTTTTTTAAATAAATAGTTCCATAGAAATATTAATTTGCTGTTGTAAATTTTACAATAACTAATACATTTAATAAAATATAGATGGTATAAAAAATATAATACCAGCATTTCTAACTTATACTTGCAGAGAGATTACTTTTATGTGGAAAATTATTTCCTGAATTATATCTAGTCTAAGCATTTAGAAAATACAAGTCATTCAAATTTTATAAACATATTTCAACTCAATATCAAGAATGTCCTTTTTAAAGTGCCCAAACAAATCCAAAATATTTTGACAGAATTAATATGCACGTAATGCTAGAAGTAGAAGCCTCCACCGTTTTCTACTTCGCTATGCATCATTATTCAAAAATGAAACACTTTTTAACTTAATAGATAACTATAGGAGACGCATCTATAAATCACGTATGTACGATAATAACAGATATTAGTAAAGAATTTGAGTTCCAAAGAATTACACACTGAAATTAATGGAAGAATTGGAAGAGAAATATTGACATAATATAATGAAAGCCTCATTATTACAAATACCTACTCACTCAATCAATAAGTTAAATAGGTTAGAATCTAGCCAAAACAATAGCGGAGAACAAACAAGAACGGAATCTGCAAATAAAATCAATTTAAAGAATAACATATCTCCTTGAGAATGACCAACGGTCGAAACTAGTCGTAGAAATATAAAAATAGTGAAACATTACCAAGTGCTTAATTAATCCTTTTATTAACATAAAAATGTTTCACCACGGGTTAAGTGAGAAGTTAATTAATCGTCAATTTAAAGAATTCCACAATTCAACCAAATTTTTAACAAAGAGCAGCACGGTAACGAAATATGGAGTTCTGTGGTAAAGAAGAAAAGAAGATCTAGGAATAAAACCAAAGTATTGATGGATTATAAACTAACCGATGAAATACGAGGAGTTAAACGACTAGGACATCTTCTTGTATACAGATTATACCCTGATGTTACAACTACACTAACGAAGTTCTAATAATTCAAAAAATATAATTGGAATCCCAAACTCTATATAGGGAAAAACTCTTTATAGTGCAATGTTTTCAAGGCCTATGATATTTTAATAAAATTTCAATCCCTGCATATAGTGAATCTGTAAAATAGGAACACTCTATATAGTAAAATTTTTACCGGAATTTCATATACATTTTTATGCATTTATTGAGATTTTGGCCACTAAATGCGAGAATTTTGTTGAGCAGCAATTATTTTTCAGAAGTAATGTTCAAAAGAAAATAACTGATTATTTTTCCTAGCACATAATATGTTATTTAGCAATTTTTCAATACTACACCATTTTTAAATGTACATATGTATGTGTGTAATAAGATTTTGTTTTATGTATTCTTTTTATTTAATATCTACTATTTAGCACTGTACATACATATGTAATGTGTACAGTATGTACATTATGTACTTGCTATGTATTGAAACTTTCTAATGTTTAATAAAATCTTTTCTAATATGTAATTCTTTATATTGTGAAAAACTCTTTATAGTGGAATTGCGGTCAACAGTTTGGTCTTTTACTATATAAAGTGTCGACTGTATTTATAAAATATAAAAAATTAATAAATTGATTAATGGTTGAGGCGTTAACTTCGTGATACATTTTGGAAAATTAAACAAAAACACTTTAAAGTGTGATATTAACAAAGTAAACGTTTTTGTTTAAAAATTAATACGATCAAAAATTGTTAAATACTGATAACATAAATAAAATTACTATTGTACGAGAAGTGAAATCACAAAACCCAAAACATAAAAATCACTATTATATAACCTATTTTCTCCTCTCTCTGCATTTGATTTTTCATATTATAGACCGATAATTATACTTTAACATTTTTCAAAGATAATACATTTCATTAAATTTTGGTAAGAGGAAAGAAAATCCTGCATGAATAACCTTTAGTAGGGTAGTGTCGGACTCTAACACACTAAAACCTCTCTTCTGCGACCACTGTTGTTTGACAAGTCCAGGACCAAAAGGTCTTCTCTAGTCAGGTCTCAAGCGAATTGATCACTAAGAGTTGGGAGGATTCGGTCGTCCTGAGTGCAACACTTCTCAAAAGAAGCAGCGACACCGAGCGGATTACGGTGGTTCAAGGTTTTGGGCAGCGAATTGTCTGACAATTAGGATCTTACGTGGCCTTGGATGTTTGCTGTCATCAATGACATCGTATTTTGGGATGATTATTCCGGAAGAGGGAAGCTTTGCTGTAAATGTTTACCTCGATCTCCTTGACAAAGATAATACAGTTTATTGGAAATGGTTTAAATAATAAAAATATTTCCTTAGGAATTTTATAGGCTTTTGATTGTGTGGATCATGAAGTATTTTTAAGAAAACTTTACAAATACGAAATGCGGGGAATAGCATTTTCAAAATCGGAAACAAAAAGTACAATATTACAAAAATCAAAATAATATAGAATCAGATATTTTAAATATTAATACAAGTGCACCCCAGAGGAGTCTCTTACATTATTCATAATTTATATAAATGTTATATTTTATAATATAACATACAATAAATAAAACATTAAACAATTATTATTATTATTAAATTATAGTTACAAGTGTACATAAAAAAGTGTTACTTGTTTTATTTATTGTGAATTATCAAAATGTATCACAAAGTGAAATCCTCCACAATCACTTACTTGGTAATATAACGTAAAATAACGAAACAATGATAATAATATTATATAAAAGAACTCGACACTTGTAGATTTTATTTCTGCAATAAAAATACCATTAATACACTGGCGAGCAAAAAGTAGAGGTCACTTTAAAATAATGACTTATTTTTGAATTTTTTTGTTTTAACTTTATGTTTGCAAATTGTAAACAAAAGTAGGCGTTTAATAATACATTTCCTGACAAATGTTATCTATCTGTCAGTTATTATCATCGTGTTACAGACTTTTATGAAACAATATCAATTTCGCTCTAATTGAAAACCTACGTTTCGTTCTGGTTTTCTTACTTAGTGTTGATTTTTCTCTGCAAAACTTGTCATTTACATGGTATACTGTACCTATCAAGTCATAATGCCTTTAGGCCCTATTGTTGTGGCAAGAATTATAGCGTCGATTGAAGATGGGCGAGGAAAAAAAAAATATATCAGCGTTACTTGGATACTGACCTGGTAACCAGAAGACCAGGATCCGAGCCAAAAAAAGTCACCACGATCAGAGATGACCGTTTTTTGGTGTCTACAAGTTTGCAGAATAGAACAGCTTCTGCAGTTCATCTACGAAATCAACTCCATGAAGTTAGAGATGTAAATGTTAGTGAATAGACCGTTAGATGGCTACAGGTCCACTTTTACAACGCCGACATCGTGTTGCAAGATTGGCTTTTGCCCGAAATCACCGGGCATGGAATAATGATGAGTCGCGGTTTTGCCTCAGTGTATCAGACGGACGTCGGAATGTGTAGAGAAGTCGCGGAGAAAGATACGCTTCAATTATTAAATAAAACACAACTGTTTAGAGTTTTGCTTTATTTGTAGATTCGCTGCAGATACAGACTCATCTGCATTATGAAGCATATAGTGTGGTGAAACAATTGTAGCAGTGTATCTACAAATAAAGTAAAACTCTTAACAGTCGTGTTTTTATTTAATAATTGCATAATGGAGTTTTGCCAAGTATCAGCCTCATCCATTTGGCGTTGGGTCTGTTATGGCTTGGGCATGAATTTCTAACGAAGCACGCACAGAGTTGGTCTTTATAGAGAATGGCTCCCTAACAGCTCACAGATACATTACGGAGGTTCTCGAAGATCATGTTATGGCCTTCATGACAACTATGGGCGAGCGCGGCATTTTCATGCAAGATAATGCTAGACCTCGGACATGAATCCTATAGAACATGTATTGGATGAGTTGGGACAACGTATCAGAAAGCATACACCTGCTTCAAGAACTGGGAGCTAAGACAGATGCTATTGCAGGAATGGAATAATATCGACCAACATGGGATTTAATTCAAAGTGTTCCTCGTCGACTTCAAGCAACCATTAATGCAAGAAGGGGTAATACTCGTTATTAGTGATAAGTTTTTTTCATTATTTTTTGTTTCATATTAGTCCTAGGAACAAAAATTCGAACTTCGACTGAACTGTAAATTTGTGATATTTCCAAAATAGGGAATAAAAACAATAAATATGCTTTACGATTCAACATTGCTTTTTTAATATAGTGTGCAAATTGTTTACAATTTGCAAACATTTAAAACAAAAAAATTCCAAAAATAAGTCATAATTTTAAAGTGGCCTCTATTTTTTGCTCGCCAGTGTCATATCATAATATATTTAAAGAGAAACAAATTATTAATTTCCCTATATACGTAGTATATAGGGGAAGTATTGTGATCGTGATTTTTTTTTGAAAATTTTTTTTTCGGAAATATCCGTTTTGAGGTCCCCTGAGTCCAATACACTAATTTCTGGAAAAAAAAAATTTTTGTCTGTGTGTGTGTCTGTCTGTCTGTCTGTCCGTGGGTGCTGTATCTCAAAAACGAATGATCCGATGGACATGAAACTATAAACTTAAGGTTTTATCGTTCAAAACTGGAACTGAAAAGCTTTTGGTGAATATTCATAGACCGGAAGTGGATGTTTACTCGAGGCGTTTTTTTTGTTTTTTCGTGATATTTTTCTAAATATGAGAAATTTAAAAAAACGATTCAAACAAAAGTTAAAGGGAATAAAAAACTGAACAAGTTTTATTAAAACATAGTTTTCATAAATTTCTTAACTTTTGAGAAAAATAATAAAAATTGAAAATTTTGACATTTTTTGCCAATTGCTAAAAAACTATTGGAGTTACGAAAAATTTATGTAACAAATAATTGTAGAGAATTAAAAACGGAACAAATTATTAAGAATAACCTTTTGGCGTAAAAGTCATAGTTTTCGAGTAAAATATAGGGAAAGTACTATGATGGCCACATCACCATTTTTATATTTATGTCTTCATTAGCTATTTAATTTAAAAAATTCAAATTATTTAGTGTTTACAGTAAATTTTTATTGATGCTTTATGGGGTTTGTAATGTGATACTTTTTCAATTCGAAGACAATGTTGATGATTAGAACAAGATTTTACTGTTTTACTTGCGAATGACTTTTTCAATACTTATACTAAATAATTATTATGATGCCGCTGTTTGATTAGGATTCTTAACGGTGACTATTTTGAAACTTGGATACGGCGAAGGGTGGATAGTCGAAGATAGCTAAAACGGATTGCTCTCTTTGTAATATTAGTGCCAGTTTCTATGAATTTTTAAAATGATAGTTTTTTATAGTTGTATTCTTTATAATACAACTCAAAAATTTGTATAACTAATTCTGATTTTTTTAAAACATCCTATACCGTTTTTATTATTTTTTATTTCAACTGATCCTTGAATGATATACATCGTCATGAAAGTTACTTATAATAGAAATATATTATTATATTGTTATATAAGATTATATTAATATTTAAAAATATAGTGAACATATACTTTCGCACTATTACTAATGAAGATTCGTTGGTGGGGTAATTAGGGTAGCTGATTTCAGAAATAAAAGTACAGAATTAAAAGTAATAGATCTATCATAAAAATTGCAAATAATACACTTGATTTGTATAAATATAGTAAGGACTATATCAGCTGTAAACAAACTCGAATTAAAATCATTAGCATCTTATTTTTTACTATTATAAACATAAAAGCTTTGACAGAAAGACGGTAAAATTTCTTTACGGTGAGAAATTTCATTTGCTAATCCGTAGTTAAATAAAGTCTATATAAATGGTTTTCCATTTAGTTTTTATAACGTTTATATTTCTTTGTGTATTTAATATTAACTAACATAATATATATATTCTTTCAAAGTTAAAAGTTTACTTTTATAGCCACTTGATAATATTTGCAAATCTACAATTAATCTGCTTACACCAGGTCTTCTCCCATTGTGGTGTAGTTTACAGGTTTAAAGGGTTAAAACAAGATAACAAAACAAAATCACTAAACGTTAAGTAGTTGTTCAATAAAAATAAATTACCATATGAATAACTTTTTAAATAACTGCAAACTGAAATAATAAGTTTATTGTATTTTAATTAAAAAATAAGTGGGAATATATAATATCCTATAAGTATACAAAAAAGTAAACATTTAAATGAATGAAACAAATTTAAATTTTTAATAATAAATCTTTTATAATTCACCTTTTCCTTGAATTTATAGGTAATATTATTACATATTAGTTTATAATATTTCACGAAGTTCTCTAATACGCATTCCCTGCTATAAGCAGCTCTATTTTCATGGTATATAGCCACCCAACAATAAATAGTGATCGTTGTAACGATACCTCCAAAATGCATCTATTTTAAGGACGTTTTCTACTTCATTGCTTATTATTTTATGACTATCTTCTTATTATAGTGAAATAGCTTTCGATGGAAATGGCAACATTACGAATTGAAAATTCGTCTTCTGGTAGATTAACTATTGCCACGTTTAATTTCGGTTAGGTGATAGAGATTTGTGTGATTGTGGTAAAGGAGATATTATTTTCACTTATTATGCTCACAAATCTGCTTTACATTATCATCCAAATTACTAATGAAAATAATAAGTTATTGTTTTATTGTCGATGATAATTATTAATATGATCTATATCTTAATGAAATTTTGATCTTTTTTAATAAGTATAAAATTAACGTTTCTTGTAGTCATTATTATAGTACACTAGCGTTTACTGTAGGTTACGTTATCTATATGGGTCAATATAATATAATGCTCATAAGTAGTGACCTGATTTTCCTAAAATCAGAAATAAATTATAAACCACATATTATTTTTAATGTCACCAAAACAGAACTTTCTTTTATTCTATCGGTAAAGATAATATAATAAAGATGCTATCTACTCTCTGAGCGTTAAAATAATTTCCTCTTTAGGTGGATAACCACCGAAAAATCATGACGATAATTAAAATAATAATAATAATGTAAACATGAAATTATTGTAGAATTTCATTAGCGGTTGTTCACTCAAAAAGGGATTTAGTGCCACGTTCAGACAATAGATGGCACATTTATGGTATTATCTTAATAATATGGTTTACCTGGAGTTTTAAACTTTCCAAAGTAAAACTCAGTTTCTGTGTTTTCAACTGCGCTACGCCGACAAGATCCAAAATAGATCGAAATGTTATTAGTTTTCTAAGGAAAAAATAAAATATTTCTAATTCGAAATATGGAGTTAACCTAATTTATTATCTCAGTTGAATCACTAAGATAAGTAATTATATGTATAAATTTGAGAAAATGGTAAAAACGACTGTATTATTTATTATATAAAGTAAGGAGAAAAATATTTAAATTTGCATGTTGATTATTTTTGCACTATAGAAAAAAATACTACCTAAAAATATACTTTATAATACATATTTACTGGCCAGTCGCCATACAAAGAATTACATTTAATATTGAAAAAGCTTTATTTTCAAATGCCACCTCCTTTTGATTGATGTCTAAAATTCGTTTGAAAACAAACAGGTGTCTATTTTCAGCATTTCAAAAATATGTAATGTTTTTACAGGTCTAGTATATTTTATATTTGTACTAAAAACTTAATCAAAAATATAAATAAAGAAAACTGTTTAAAAATTAGACTAAGAGAGCAATCGTAAATGAATATATATTTAATAATCAACGAATCGGCTAAATATATATAAATTACGTTAAATATTTTAGATAAATAGCGATTTGCGTTTAATGTTCCTAAAATGAACACAAGAGGAGATTTACTTCCATAACCGATCGCCCCCCATGCCATCACTCTGCGTATAGGAGTTGTATGGTGTTCCACTGCTTGGCGATGTCTAACCATTTTACGCCATCGTAGGCAAATAAACAAAATCTTGATTCATCGCTAAAGATAACCTACCTTCATTGATCGACCCATTGTAGTGTCACATTGGACCATTCCAGATGGCACCTCTTATGACGAGGAGTTATGGGCAAACAAATCTTCATGTTCTGTAGTGTTTCTAGGGCGCCCAGGTCGCATTCGCCGTTGTTCCTGACTATCTACGCCAACATCAAGATATTGTACTGACACTTCTGCCAATTCGTTGGGCAATATCACAAATTGACAAACTTGCTTCTCTGAGCTCGATTACTTTTCCGCGTTCAAAATTTCTTTCATTTATTATACTCCAAATCATACCATGATATTTTTGTTGAAATTAATCTTTTAGTGTAGCTTATTTACTTATTATCTGAAATTTTCATAAAATATGAGCGAGAATTCTTGGTGTTCTTACTTATGGCGGCCAGTATTAACAATTATTACCGTTTAATTTCCATAGAACATACCTAAAACTATTTCTCTACATAGTCACTTTGCAAATTTGGGCATTTGTCATAAAGTATGACGAATTTTATATCCCAGCTTCATATTCCTTCGCCGCCAGTGTATTAAAATACGTAATCACAGCTTGAATTAGCATGATATCACTTCATTGATTTTCTTTTTAGTCAACAGTGACTATAGGACCCTTACTTCTCGGGATCGGGATTTCTTCAAGAAAATAACGTCAAAAAACGTTAGTGTTTCAGTGGTATGGGTGGCTTCATATTTATTAGTAGGCAACACTTTGCGAATATTGCAGGTTTTCTTTAACAATTTAATGAATAACTGTTCATAAAACAATGCCAACATTTTCACTAATTTTGTCAATTGATCGTTCTTTACGAATTTGTCATTTGACCAGTTCGTCCGTAATTACAACGGCCATCCCGAATGTTTGTCATCATGGATGTTCTCACCTTCTAGTTGAAATTACTACACCAGTTTCGAACAAACAATTGACGATTAATATCGCAAGGTCATATGCCTTGTGTTAATGAATCTAATCGCAGTCCTATTTCAATTTTAGACCCCTTTTGCAAAAATTTCAGTGTTGAAATATGGGGCAAAAATTGATCACAATGCCATTTAGAAGAGGCTACCCACTACGAAAACTCAACTAAAGGCTTAAATATAAAAACTGGCTCATCAGTTTTGCTGATGATGAACTCCGCACACTTGATTAATATAGAGAACACCTTGAATCAAAACACTGTCCCTTACGAATTACAAGATGCTGATTTTTTTCAATTATAACTGTGAACTTAGACAAGTTGGCGAGAAAGCTAGATCCGAACTTTAAATTCATACATTGAGGAGATCTGCGAGCAATACCAGCACTGTGTAGTAAAACAGATTGAAAGAACATAAACGTGTATGACTTTGGTTCTAGTCGGACAGCATTAATATGAACTGACAAAGTATCGGGATGAAGCAGATCACTTGATGAATTAATTTATGAAATACAGCATGTTGGTGGAGAAGATCGGGCAGATTATTTATGCTTATGAATACACAATGGAGAATAAGGATGGTTCTGTGGAGGGTATTTCTGCATACTACGAGTATTTGAAAGGGTTGATTAAACAGAAGAATGAGAATAATCAGTATTGGGACAGTAAATTATTAGATGTTAACAAAGAGAGTATTTTGACTGATGCACACTAATAAAATGAGTACACAAAGAGGAAATCAGACCTCAGAAACATAAAATCAGAACAGTATTCAAAAATGACTTACACGATACAAACCACAGAACCAAAAGGATCAACAACATTCACATATACGAAGTGTGCACCAGATGCAAAGATATCGTTCAATGGAAAATCAAGTACAAAAAGTACAAACCCTTATCACAGCCTAAAACATGCGTAAAATGCTCAGAGAAAAGTGTCAAAAAAGCCTGTCATGTCATGTTTTCCAAGTGTAGCTCTTCACTGAAGCTATGTGCCAAATGCTGTGAAAGTAAGGAATTGGTACCACCGGTTCTTGATGAAAAAGAAAGGTTGAAATTAGATACAATGGTGAAGCAGTTGCTGCAGTCACTACCTGAAAGAAAGATAATGACTTTCTTAAGGTACATGAACAAGAAGGAGAATGAAGAAGCAGACGTAAGGGACAGACTATTGAGCTTGAAGAAAAGTTGAAGAAGTTGGTGGTTGAAGAGCAGGAAGGGGATGATGATTTTGGTAGAGACTTTTCTGATTTTGGAGATGATGATTCAGAGGTGGATGAGTTAATATATTTGTATACAACTTGTTAATAAATGTTTAATGTTAAACTTCTCAACTATGCATTCATCAGTATAAACTAATAATATTTTAGAAAACAAAACATATATTGAAGATCCATCTCTAATATTAGGGTGGCTCTTAATATTTCGGGAATATCATATTATATTTAAAACGAAGTCCCTAAAGTAAAGTTCAATATTTCGTCAGTAGGGTTACTCAGAACGTTTCGATATCTATGCACCATGTATGTTGTTTACAATGAGAAAAAAATATATCGATCAAAAAATTGAATTAAGTCGTAAACATTCAGTCGGGATAATAGTTTCCTTAGTGATAAATTTCGTGAAGATTGTCAGTTGTGGTTCAAGAAAATATTGACTGACTCAGAAGCAGGTAATTCATGCATATTTTAATAAATAATAAACTCATCTTTGAATAATTTCTATTTATGACGATTTCTGAATATAAAAGGCAAATATAAAATCTGACTAGGCTAAAGCTCATAATGTGTGATAGTGATATTATAAAAAAATATCAGTTAAAAATTTTAATGTGCAGACATAATTAATTTTCTCATGTACAGTATTGATGTGTAGTGTATAAAGCAAATTTAGTCACTTTTCCAAAACGTATTTACTAATATAACACAAAATATAAAAAAACGTATAATCTAACCCAAACTGTATTTTATATACGAATATATTATTATTTTAATTTGTCCTACTTTAACTATACATTTTAGATACTGAATTTTTAAATTTTAAATATAAAAATTATTAAATTTAAACTTTCTAACTTCTAACTATAGTTTAAATTTCATTATATCTATTAAATTTTAAGATTAGTCCTTATTTTATCTATTTTAAGTAACAATTTTCAATTTATCTTGTTGCTACACTTTGTGTATATTTAAAGTTTAGATTATAGTCTATTTTTTATTATAAAATTTCAAATTTTTTTTATTGTTATTGTATTTATTATTACTTTATTTTTATTTCAGCGTTGGTAGTGAGATTTCTGACAAGACGTTATATTGGAGAGTATGATCACCAATCAGGTTAGTACCATTGAAATATTAAATGCTTTAGCATATAACTATGTTTAATGGGGGCACAACGGGCCTAGTGAGGCCTAGGTGCTCTGGTCAATGATTTGGTCACCCTTGGCAAGTTCGATCCAGAACTGTTTTTAATATTTCCTTCTAAAATAGTATAAACTGCTAATTTTTACATTGTAATGACATTATTATCAAATCCCGCAACAAAAAGCTTATTGGCTTGTTTCTTCTAGGTGAAATAATACACCTTAGAGTATAATGATAATGACACAAACTCAAGTAAGTTGAGTTAACAGATCCTAAACTAAACATTTTATTTTTTTATAATTTAATGTTTAGTATTGTAAATGCGTACTGGTTGCTCGAAATTTTTTCTTTCTTTTCATTAAAAATATTTAAATATGCATCTGCTTATTAGAGTAGTTATTTATTTTTATCTACATAAAAATTCCTTTTAATCCAGACTTCACTCAGGTAATTTACCTGAAGTATACAGTAACCAGGCGTTACACTTAAATCCTACCAGAAGTATAACATAAAATGAAATGACTCACTTAAACACATCTGAAAACTTATAAATGACCTGTTTTATTTTCGAATAAAAACATTACGATTTTATGAACAGATGTTCCAATAACAGATTGTCTAAACAGCCTTTCCGTTTTAAACGTTTTGATATGAAAATATTTAGAAATTTCTATATTATTTTTAGGTCTATTACATTGGGTATCTCACATATTTGAATCAAGGAAGAATAATGATTTATATTTTTAACTGTCATCATTGCATTACATAAACTGATAAAATACTTTTTAATCACTTACATTAAAATTAAATAAATTTGAAAAGAATGTAAATAATTTTATATTAAACTATAATATTGATTTAATGAAGCGAACATAAAAGAACCCAGTTGCGAGGGTTTAACCTTAATTTTTATCATTGAACATGTTTCATCAGTATTTATTTAAATATATATGGTGAAACATGTTCAGGTTTTAATACTTTCTCTATTTCAATTATTGTTACAAATTTAAATTCAAACAATTGGTTAAAATGACATTTTTTACTTGTATTGTAAAAATCAATTAATTCTTGGTTCACAAAAGACGTGTTGGGTATTGAATTTATAAAGTATTGATTAAATAGATTTGAATCCTTAAGGAAATGCAGGATTTGTTTCTTCGAAATATTTAATTCATTAAGCGTTTTCCACATTTGTTTTGGGGAAGTACGAAACTTAAAATCATAATAGACTTTCTTTTCTTTCCTAATGGAGTTGGTTGGTTAATTTCTGAATGATTTATAATAGTTAAAATTTTCTGGTTTATTTGTCTTTCAAACTTTTGTAATGCATCGTCTCTTAGTTTCATCATTGATCTAATGTTTTCTACGATCCAGTGTTTATTAAAAGAATATGCTTTGCGTAATATAAATATTGTGAAACAATATTTACAGTACTGTACTATAATTTTCTAATACAGATTTAATCTACCTTATTGTATTATTTCATTATCATTAAACATCCCTGAATATGTATGGCATATTTATATCAATAATTTCAATATGAGGTACGACTGATTCAAGTCATAAATAAGGCCTATTCGCATTATCTAAAGTCCTTTTAGAGGATAAATATCCTCTAACCTATTCACTTCTATCGGAATCTAAAGTAAAGCTACATTTAATAATTACTTACAAGTACATATCAATAATATCCAGTAGTTTTTTACAGTAACTTAAAATGGCATCATTTCATGTCACTTTGAAGAAATTACAAAATGTGGGATCATTCCCTGTTTACTAGTTAAATATGTAATTTATCCAGAAGATACGTGAGCATTTCTTTAATAATACAAAATAGACATAAAAAATCACACGTGTCTTAATAGCATATTGTATATAAAATATACATTAATGCTTATTAATACTATGTTATTGTGATATCCCTCGCCTGTTGTAGCATTCGTCCTATAATGGTTTCTATTACAACGACTCTATATTGTATACATTACATACAATGGACTACATTTCATAATCAAAAACTAACCTATAATTGTAATATTTCATTATAGGAGCTGAACAAAGTTTTTTTCCGTAGTTAGGACTGGTCCTAGGTTACAAAATTTGATCAGTTTAACCTGTATCACAAATCATTAATGTATTAAGTCAGTTTCTGTTTATAAGCATCTGAAATGTGTGTATGTTATGCAATATTTTATGTTTATTATATTGCATTAGGGGGACCGAAAAGTAATTTCGTTTCTGCGCATGTCATTGATCGTTCGTCATTAGCTTCACCAATGTCATGCCAAAGACATTTTGTTTACTCGTAAATAATACCACCAGAGGTGGTACATATTCCGAAATTTAGAGTTTCAGAAAGGTAGTAATGCAACAGTTGCTCCACAAAAAATATTTAATCATTAGAAGTTCGTAAATGTCGAAAGTAGTTTTCAAATCCAATAATTTTAATCTTAGCAACTCTTGTCAATCAAGTAGATAAAAAAATCTTTGAATAGTGACCTGTCAAGGGCAGAAGTGAAAGTATCTCATAATCGAGGAGCTGTCAAATATTATTAACTAACCTTGACCAAACATCCAAGATGCAAATGCAGAAGATTGGACTATAAAGCAGAAATTTGATTACTTAATCAATGGAGATAAAAAATCTGTCTCTGGTGTTTGCGAAGTAGTTTATTTTAGAGTTCTGAAACCTGGACAAACTGCATATTAAAAATTGGTTAGCTATTGTCAAGAGAAAAAATGACACTTTGTAACACGATTATGAAAGACCTTATTGCATAACAGGAACGCTGAAAAAGAAGTATTGCTTTAGCCATTATATTCGCCGTATATTGCATTATCAAACTTCCCTTTATTTATATCGCTTCATTTATTTATTAGTAGCAAAAAAATGGAAATTTGGATAATATTCAAAATGCCATCTTAATATATTTTGAACAAAGCCAATTCATTTTTATGAATCTGAGTTTGAAAATTTGCACACTAAAAGGCAAAAGATTGTTGATAAGGAGAGCGTGGCTGCAACATTGATTAAAAATAAATACGTGTCGGTTTGAATTGAATGTTATAAAGTCAATTGATTTTTTTTAACCAAGTAATTATTTTGCATTATTTATTTGATCGCTCTTACTGTGATTAAATAATTATATTAAACAATGGCATTGAAGGTGACTCTGTCTCATAATCTATATATAATAATCTATAACTAAACCTTATTTTGCCTAAGAACATCTCTAATGTGAGGGCAAAATCCAACGCTGTACGATTATTCTTAAAATTAATAAGAAAATCTAACTTGTCAATCACAATACCTAATGCTATGTGTTTGATAGATTAACTAAATTTGATTCTGATAACAATACCTAGCATTTGCGAAGAAAAATTGACAATCTATTTTATATATTCTCTTCTAATATTGGGATTTGAGTTCTTGTATGCATCACAGCAATATTTCTCTCTTATAGTAGAGGATTGACTTAGGTACCTGATAGTAAGTAAAATTTACTTTCTGATTTTTCAAAAATAAGCTTTTTTATTATATAAAACCTGGCTAGATCTAGGATAAAGATATAATTAATAAAAAAAACTGTTTGCTTTCTACAGATGATTAGTTCTTGAAGTAGTGATCTTTGATTCCCTCAATTTTATGATGAATTTTGGAGCTTTTATTAAATAATAAATTATATTATTTTTACATACTATAATTTAAGGTCAACTATTTCTAAAAATTAATTTGGCATCCTTCTGTATTGTTTGATGTAATTTAGCTTAAATAGGTAATTGTGGAGGCCTCTACTTTGTCATACATTATTATATAAATGATTGAAAATACCTTTTTATATATCACACACTTTTAGTCTTTATTTGTGACTATAGTTTCGAAAGATTTATGTTTACAATCATTTATGTAATTTATCTTATTGACTCTGGCATAATTAATATAAAATTATGCTACCCAACTTTGACCTAGATAGTACGTATGTTATAATGTTTTGTGGCACCGTGATATTGCTCCAATACAATAGGTCTACCTATACTAGTTAAAATTAGTCGATAATAACCAATAATAAGTTTGAATTTTTTGGTTTTTTAAATTTAATAAGCATCAAAATAATA
This sequence comes from Ontholestes murinus, assembly GCA_963969525.1. Lineage (NCBI taxonomy): Eukaryota > Metazoa > Arthropoda > Insecta > Coleoptera > Staphylinidae > Ontholestes > Ontholestes murinus. The sequence goes on from OZ018390.1 coordinate 47,005,127, forward strand.
GCCGCCCCAGATGAGGTAATTTGAACAGGAATAATTTGTTTTTCCAATTTCTACATTTTCGATATTTTTAAAATTCTATATCTACTCTTTTAGGGTAACAACACGTAAGGTTCGATCTTATTATATTACCGATAAATTTCCAGTGAAATCTTTAGAGTTTATTTCTATCCTAACAGTATATTGATAAAAATTGAAAGAGATATATGTAGTGTTTTTTGCCTATTTAAAATGTAGATGCTCCTATGGAGTATAGTTTTCCTAGTATTTAGTATTTATTTATTTATTGTACTTACATAAAATCCAAAATACATACTATAGAACAATACTTTCTTACAAAAATTTTGATAGTTTCAAGGATACAGCAGTGATTTTATGCTCTTTTAGTAGGGTCCTTATTTAATATTCTCCTACTCAGACTAGCTTTTATGTTCTGTAAATGTACATCACATATTTCTCATTCTCTCTTCCCTCCAGGACTGAAGTGTGTATTTTATTTTAATTTAATAGCACATTTAATGCATGAAATTTCGTCCTGGATACTTACTGGTTAACTGAGACAATCATTTAGTATGAATGTTGTGTTAAAAATAGTAGTTAACAGGTGACAAATATTTCATATGAGTTCTTATTTTATGGTAAATAAATAAAATATGTTATATACCTTTATAAGTCTAAAACTTACACAAGGACACATTGTGTTAAAATTTGTTATTTACTGCAACAAGTTTATATTATATATAACTATTCATAAAAAAGTATATAAATAAAAATTAATCGCACTTGTATAAAATATATAGCACTACGTAGGACTATCTTATAACATATGTTTAGGGAACTCATGAAAGAAAAAAGAAGATTTTATTCCGTTATAAAATAAAAAAGTAATACATATTTGATAATTATTTATATAAGAAAAATAAATAAATATCTGCACTAAACAACAAAAATTGTCAAGAAATAATAAGGTGTTATGTCTGCACACTCTATATTTTCGAACGATTGTTAATCTTATTTAACTGTATTTTGTATTAAATTCTTATATGTTTCAACTATATAATTGTAATTAAATATAATTATTTGAAAAAAATAACCTTATAAATATTTTTACCGTAAATTTTAAATTGCATAATTGAAAAAAATAAAGTAATAAATATAAACAATATCTTTTGTTATGACTAAATATCATAAAAATAATGTATTGTATTAATTTCTGGCAAATATATAAATATATTGGAGCTTGTTTTTCGCAAATAAAGTGGATACATTTTAAAAATAGCGGCGACAACATTCTTCATCTTTCAACAACAATTACTTCAAGGATGAATCTGTTTATAAAATATTTCGAAAGCGAAGAGCATTCCAGGACGGTGGAATAGATCGATCTGTCGAAATTCAATTATTAATAAGATCAAGCAAACTTCACACTAAATAAATATTTTGATTCGTGCGTAAAATAAAGTTAGATTGCTGTATGAACGTAGTACCGTTGAGTAGTGAATGAAGGCTATTAATACACGTGATAGTTTTAATATTAGAAGAAAATATTTTATTCCATTTTCTGATAAAAATGAAAATATGCTTATGTGTTAATTATATTTGTTTCAAATTAACAATTTTACTCATATGACTTAATCTGGCATGTTTTGGGGAAACTTTTCATTCGGCAAAGCAATCGTTATATGGGATATGTCTCATGTCGAATCATCTTGTTCAAACAAAAGTCATCAGGCTGATAATGGGAAGAATAGCAAATAACAAACATGAAATAAGCACGACTGCCATCCCATATGACAAAATGGGGCTAAATTGAAATTAGTCCTTACTTCCCGGAGACCCTTTATATACACTTTCAAAGAAAAATATTAATTATGATAATTAATAATGAGAAAAATATTTTTTTCTTTATGAGCATTTCTGTTCTGTTTTACATTATAATGTAAAAACTCCAGCTAACAGTTAAAACAACTACTCCCAGTACTAAAGCACCGCCGGGCATTGAATGATATAACTAGAGAGCGGATTTCTAGCATTATGCTTATCCATAATATTAATAGCATCGAAAAAAATTCTTAATATCTATACGAATCTTGAAGAATGTGATTACTTAGCGCTAAGTTTTTTTGTGCTTTTTTGCTTATTTTGACTTTTTGTGCTTATTTTGACTTTTTATGCTTATTTTCATGCTTTTTTTAGATTTTGATGCTTATTTGGAGCATTTTCTTAAACATTAAAAAAACATTTAATAAAAATTTCACGCTGATATTAAATTAATGTGCTAATATAGAGAATTTTCGTAAAAATCTGTATCCATTATTTATAGATTATATTTGTATTACATATTTTCTTCGTGTCTTTTGACAACATAATTGTTTAAAATCTTCATAATATGATACAATAATTATAATGAATTTTATTATTAATAAATATTAGTATAAATTACCAATTTACAATGGATTCGTTTATAAATAAGTAGATATAATAGACCGTCTCATTAATACAGACGAACGCTTCATAGGAATCACATCTATGATATTCCGGATGTAAACGTCCTTAAACTAGGCCCGAACAGGGGCCCCAGTAAGTATTAAATGTAAACAAATTTAAGTGATAGCTAATAATCAGGTGTTCTGCAACCGTATCAATTTTCTACTCTCGGCAAAAATACGGATGGGACGACTGGCGCATATTTACCATTTTCGTTAATTTTCATATTCAAACTCGCATTCATAAACTATTGAATTGAAATTCCAAAAACGTTGCTTATTTATCAAAAATTATTATATGCGTGAATCGTATTAACCTGGGGAATCACAGATAAATTATATTATATAATTCACATATATATTTAAGCCATAATGCAAAAGGTGAAAACCACAATATAAGAATTAATTAGAGACTATCCAGAATTAACAAGTGAAAATTATACCTTATTTTGTAAGGCATGTTTAAAAATAGTTTTATTTTAGTTCCCAACTGCATCCTAACTAGTCAAGACTTGTATGTAAAACAAGTTATAACAACACTACATCAAGAACTTTTGAAAAAGTTCAAAGCTGAACTAAAAAAATTCACATTTGTGCAAAATACTTTTACATTCGAATATCCCTTTAAGAAAATTACAAAATAATGCATTTAAATCTTTCTTGGGAAAATATTGTAAAATGCGCATTCCCCAGAAAAAATTATGTAGCTCTTGCATACTATGAAACCATACAAAAAATTAAAGATATTATTAACAATAATTATATGTGGTTTGGTGCGGATGAAACCACAGACGCTTGTTTAATTTAATGATAGCAGTTTAACATGAAGACATCCGACCAATAGTATTTTGATATATACAAAAGAATTGAAGAAAACTGATAATAACATTATAGCAAAATTCATAAATGATGGACTGACAAGCTTATTTTTGCCGTAGACAATACCAAGTTACAAAATGTTACTAATAATGCATTTTGTGCATTGTACAAGTAGCACATGGATAGAAACGAATTTCTGAAACTATAAGAATGAAATTTCCATTTGTAGGTTTAATTAAATATGGAAAAATAGTTCTTATATTCTTCTGTGAGTGCAATTATTCAAGAAGACATTACCTGATATCTCACTGCCCCATAAACCAGTGCTAACAAAATGGGGAACTTGGCTATATGCTACGATGTACTATGCGAACAATTTTGAAGAATTTAATAAGGCTATATACAACTTTCCCGAAACGACAAGCAAACCAGTTAATGACTGTTTTTAAGAGACAAGAGCTTCCTTCAAAACAATTTAGTTACATAAAATCGCGTTTAAATTTTGTGAGCAACACAATCAAATCTTTATAAAAGTAGATTCATTTTAGAAAATACCTGAACGCATTGGCCAAGAAATCAAAATAATATCGAAAGAAGTATTCGGTGAAAATTAAGGATTTTTAATATTAAATAAATTAAACTTGATTTTGAATGGCAATTTTCAAATGGATCCAGCTATAATTTAAAATAAAAAGAAACTTTTCCACTTTCAAAAATTTATTAAGCATCAGAAGTAATAATTTTTACAATTAAACCCCTAGAACAACATTTAATGATCTACTGTTTTCATGAATAGATTTTAGTTATTTTGAAATGTATACAAAATTACAATTTAATTTTTAAATACTTACATGATATTATATATTGCGTAAAGAAAGTATGTTTATTTTAGTTTTAAGCAGAATTTCTATGTAAAATATGTTGATAAACGTGTAACATATTAAGAAAATATAGTTTTCTTTAGTGCTTTTTTTCGTGTTTTTATGCTTTTTTTCCTGTTTTTATGATTTTTTAATGCTTTTTTTCTCTAAATTTTGTGCCTTTTTAAGTGCTTTTTTTCAGATTTTTTAAGCATTTTTATCCGCTCTCTAGATATAACTGTTAGCTGTCGTTACATATCTGAAATCATATTCAGCACGATGTAATCATTTTTTACCTGCTCCTCAAAAATATTAATGTATATGATAAGATTTTTGCCTGATTCACCTTTGAGGTTATTAACAATTTGGATACCAACATGCTGTTTAAAATAATGCTAACGGGATCACCAGAATTCAATTTGTTTTATCAAAAAATAAATTCACAAGAAGAAACACCCACACAACAAACGAATTGAAGAAAAACAATACGAATTACATGTAACATTATCGTACATAAAAGGAACAACAGATAAATAAATAGGCAATCTACTCAGAAAACTCAATATCAGCACAGTTTATAAACACGAAATAAATATAAAAAATTACTTCGAATTCACAAAAATTACACCCTTTTAAGAGAAGCGTGGGATTTATAGTATCCCATGTGCATATTGCAACAAAATTTACATCAGCCAAACAAACCGAAGAGAGGAACATAGACCAACAGTAAAAAAAAACAATTTTCATATTTCATAATAAAGCAGCCACATATCACAGAATCGATTTCGACAAAATAAAATTATGGCCGAAATTAGCAATTACAGAGAAAGGATTATCAGAAAAGCCATAGAGATAGACAAGGGTAGACGGCACTAAATTGTCGTCTAACCAACCATGGGGATAAAACCATCAAAACCGCCCAGTGCGCCTTCTAATGGCACTGATCCGCAGATTATTACTGCCACAAATACACCACCTCCAATAAACCGAATCGAGGACTCAAAGTAGGCGGAACTAATCACAAGAAGCCGAATAAGACAAGAAACCACATAATACCTTACACAAACAAGATGAAAACATATGCAACTTAAGCATCACCCACTTTAATATCTGCTGTATAAAGTGGATTTTCAAGTGAGGGGTCGTCGTTGGGCGTCGTCGCGTTTATTGAGGTTATCGGTAATGTTTTCTATTTCGATTGCCTCGTCCTCGCCAAAAGAATTATCCGCGAGGGTAATAGAAGTTCTATATATTTTTAATAATTAATATTGATCCATTTCCAAACACTTAAAAACAGGCCCTTGAAATACAGAGAATCAATTAAAAATGTATTAAAATCTTGTGAATGTATAAAAACTTATTTGTTTCCTTGAAAGAATATCAAAAGATCATTTTTATTATTTGATTATCTAAAAGTTTAATAAAAAAACAATTACAGGATAACTTAAAAATAAAATAGAAAATAATCCAAATATTCCTCCTCCCCTCATCAATTCATTTGTACGAATCACCAGGACAGTTAAGCTATCTAGCAAAGATACCTTTTTTTCTCACCTTAAATTCAAGACAAGGGCTGAAAGACCTCAGGTCTATAGCCCAGACGGACTAACACCATTTATTTATTTGTATGTTAAATGTTATTATGTATTGTAAATGTGTCCAAATAAAGATTATTGTATATATAATCCAAATATAATACATACTAGGTAAAATTTAGGACTAGAGAAAAAAATATAAGTTCAATATACATATATATACAAAATGGCGCCAAAGTATTGTCATAGTTTGAATTGACTGGCATTTTGTTATAAATGAAGAAAAAGAGCTCTGTTTTCATCAAAAGTTTATTTGAGAGTGTATTATTCATTACATTACTTTAAATATTATATCGCTCAAATGGCCACTTCCCGAGTTGATGCATAATTGCGCTTTACTGCATTTCGAATTGTTGCTTGCAAAAAATCTGGCTCCAAATTGGCGATTTATTCTTCAATGTTAGCTTTCAAGTCTTCAAAGGTTCTTGGTTTGTTGTGGTAAATGCGAGGTTTTAAAAAGCCCCAAATGAAAAAGTCTGGTACAGTTAAATCAGGTGATCTGGACGGCCAGTTGAAATCTCCAAAACGGCATATTACTCGACCTGGAAATTGGTATCTCACAATCTCCATAGTTACCCGAGCTGTGTGAGCGGTTGCTCCGCCCTGTTGAAACCAACAATGATCGAGATCCAATTCAGCAACTGGCGGCAAAGAAAAAATCGTTTAGCTCTGCCTGTACCGCTTGCCATTTACGGTTACGGCAGCGCCATCGGTGTCTTCATAAAAGTAAGGACCATTCACTTTTTCACTGCAAATGCCGCGCCAAATAGTCACTTTGAGGGGATGCAATAGATCTTCTTGCATTACATGTGGATTCTATGTGCCCCAGAAACGCAAATTTTGTTTGCTAATATAACCACTTAAGTAGAAATAGGCTTCATCGCTCATTATGATTTTTGATACGAAGTTATCATGTGTATCGCTCCAGAGATTGTTGACAACTAATTCACTATATATCTACATCATAAATATCAAAGCACACTGACATTTGCCACCATCTGCAACAATGGCGGCCAATTCAAGCTATGACATTACTTTTGCGCCACCTTGTATATACACGCACATACACACTATTATAATAAAAACTAACTCATAGACTTTAAATAACTTAACAGTGCGGGAAGTTTAACATGGAATGTATCAATTTAATTGGCAATTGTATTTGCCAAATTACACATTGACATAATGAGCGAATGTAGATGTTGTATAATGTTTGTATGGTCGTTGTAAATTGTATATTTACACCTGCTTGAGGTAGAGGAGAGGATATATGAATCTCGTATATCGTAATGTATTATTTTATAAATAAATACAATTTGAGTTTGTTGTCGTCTATATTGGAGGGAAGGTACTTCAAACTCCTTTTCCAATTGGCTGGAGGGATAACCTTGAATTTGATATTTTTTATATTTTCTGTAATACAGAGTCTAAAGGAATTTTCTCAACTTCAAGAATGGGAGTATTGTAACATGGGTTCCATATCACAGGGCAATATTCTAATTTACCTCGAATAAATGCAAAGCAGAAGTTAATTAGAGGTTCAAAACTGTTAAATGGTTTAGTATTTCGAAAAAATAATGACTTAGTAAGGCTGAATGTGTGAATATTAAGGTTTAATTTTATGTCAAAGTGTAGACGAAGATCACGAAAGGATAGAACTGACTCTAGGTTTGCTTTATTTATATTATAGATAAATATAATTTTGATTAGATTTCTACTAAATGTCAAAGTCTTAAATTTAGAGATATTTAAATTTAAACCATTTTTATGCTCAATTCATGTAATTTATTTAAATCATGCTGTAGTATCAAGTAATCATACATTGTTTCAATATTCCTGAATATTTTCAAATCGGTATAGAGTATACTATCTGATTCAATACCATTTATATTATTATTGACGAATAGTATGAATAGAAGGGGTCCAAGATTAGACCCCTGCGGAACACCACTAGGACAGTCAAACGCTTGTGATTCAACCGATCTGTGGTCAACATATGCACGCCTGTTATGCTGCCTTTGGGAATAATTAAATTATTATCAAACCCACATTTATGTAATTTGTCAATAAGGAATTAATGACTAACTTTATCTAAAGCCTTCGAAAAATCTGTATAAATCACATATACTTGAACGTTGATCCAAATCACACGATATGAAATCAATAAAGTGATATAAATTTGTAACGGTTGATTTATGTTTAACAAATCCATGTTATTTATTTCTCTCTTATATATTGGTAGCTCTATAAAGCATTATTTCAAAGACTTTTGATATTAATAGTTCGTGATTTTGTTGATTTCCTTTGCCTTGTGAATACGAATAATTTTGGATATTTTCCAAATATCAGGAAATACATTTGATTTTAGTATTAAGTTATCAATATATAATAAAGGCTCAGCTGGAAAATTATCGGGACCCGTTGTCATATTGTATTTTAAAACGAAAAATACGAAGCAAATGCCTCAGTTATATTAGAGGGGTAATCAAGATTATCATTGTCGAGTTTAATCCTACCAGCAATTCTGCTCACTGATTTACGCTCAATAATAACTGTCTAAAGTGTTTTAAGGTCACGCTTGATACTTAAAATATGTTTTATGCTTTTTGTATACATTGCTCTAATATCTTTTACGTTTAATGTTGTAAGTCGTCCTAGAGAACTACCTAGGGTATGTACTATTTATTTTCTAATGACAGGTTAATTAAGGATAATATAATTATTTAATATAATATAATACAAAACTTTGAACATGCAGTGTTAACACTACCTTGATTGACAAATATCGACTAGATATTGGTCAATGTTTTTTTTTTACGTTCCTTTAACTTAATAGACTACGTACTCAATAAAGGGTATTCTGTACTGTCATATTATTATATTTATGCATTTCTTAGTATTTTTAAAGAAATTTATTTTCAATAATATCAAGTGGGATTTGATGACATCTTCTATTAAATTTTTTAAATTATACCTTTGTAATTACATTTATAATGAATTTAGTAAAATTCTTAAATATCATTAATATCAGTCTGCCTTGCATGCCATATGTTAGTTGTATTTTTAATATATTGTCTGATCCTCTAGTATTCATGTGTAAATTTTTATTAATTACAGATAACCGATATAAACATGAAGTATTAGTTGACAACGAGCCAGTCCTTTTTGAAATATTAGATACCAGTCCTAAGGTAAGTTTAATTATAATTGATATGTTATATGACACATCTGATAGTTAGTAGTTTGTAATAAGTAGAACTTGTAAAGGGGTATATATCAAATCAGTTTAGTCGTGTAAATATTTCTTTGGGAATAACTCGACACCTATTAAATTATACAAACTTAATTTGTGTATTTCAAAAATTATTCCTAATGCTTTGGATTAACCATTCTCGTTAGATGAATATACTAGTAAAAACTCCGAATGGATATATTATTTCAAGTAGCTGAGATAGATACATATATTTATTGACAAATTTAACATATTTACATTAACATAGTAAATAATGAATAATGAATGAGGTGTTAGTGTGTTAATCTGTCAAAATGCTATCGACCAAAGGCCTTTCTGCCTTGTTTTGGTTAGTCATATGGCGTCAGTAGTTAATGTTGTTTTTGTATGGATGCAATTATTGTTGTATGTTAAGCTACTAAAACATTTTGCCTAAGAGTAATTTTACTTTTTATTATGTTATTAAAATTGATTTTTTGATCTAATGTTATGCTCAAGTACATTATGGAAACTGAGGGAGCGATCATAGTTTGGGAAATATGGACTATCTACTGCGATAGCAAAATATTAAAAACGCACTGGGCTTGTTAAAAAGCTCAATATTTTGGAACCGCATGAATTGAAAGAGGTTCACTTTGCACGGCGAATCAACATTTGCGATATGCAATTTAAACGGAATGAAAACGATCCCTTACTAAAAAAATCATCCATGGTGACGAAAATAATGTACAGTAAGATTGTCAAACGATCATGGTGTAAGAAAACCTAACCTGCTCAAAGCACATCGAAAACTCAATTGGACCAGAAAAATTCATGTTTCCAAGAAACCAAATGATCAACTCAAATGTGTACTGCTAATAAAGCACATAACTAGACAAATCAATCAAAGAAAAACGGCTAAAATTAGTAAATGACAAAGGAGTACTGTAGAGTAGAGTAGGAGTAGACAACGCTAGACCACCCTTTTCTGACCACTCGTGGAAAAATATTTGAGCTTGGTTAGAAAGTGGTGTTACATTATTACATTATTAATGTTGTTGTTTTATTTTATTTTATATACTTTACCAGTTCTATTAAAAGAAATATACAAAATAATAATAATAATGATAATAATGTTTATTTACGGGAAACCCCATTTTACATATAAATACATAATAATAACATAAAATAAATTACATATAAACTTAAAACTACAATAAATTAATACATAAGAAACTAAACTACATTAATTACTATTGAAAATAAAAATGAAGAATTATATTAAATTTAAAACATATTCTAAGGGAGTGATTCATTTAAATAAATATAAATAGGAAACTAAATAATAATTTTATTAATACTAACATATACAAAATAAAAATAAAAATTAATAATAATTATAATAAAATATATAAGTCCTTTGCGTTGTAGAAAATTAACTAATAATTAGAAAAAGTGTTTTTTTCTAATTATTAGTTAATTTTCTACAACGTAAAGGACTTATATATATCAAAGCAACACTAGTTTGAACGTATTTCTTTCTGTAAAATGAACTAAAAATGATATGTGACTATATTATGATAAATTTGGAACAAGAAATTAATTTAGGTTGATGTAATTAAAAATAAATTAGCAAAAGCAATTAAATAATTCAGAATGAAATACGTTCAAACTAGTGTTGCTTTGATAACCTTGCTATTTTGTACACGCAAATCACGTTTGTATTATTCAATGTCTGTCGAAGTATTAGCTAGAGAAGTAGTTGTTTCAAAAGTGGTTTGTTCTTGTAGTCTTAATAAGACTCATTTGTTGTAGATTTTACGAAATATTTTCGTGTTTTTTAATTAGTACATTAGAAACGAAATCATAACCCTAAATTAAATATTCTTGACCAGTGATTTTTTAAAAGCATGTTTACTCGAATTGAACAAATCAAACCATTCATATTTTTTAAAACATTCGACAACCATAACATACGACTTATAGAATTGTTATGAGAGTAGTTGGTTGTATATGAGTCGATTTTAAATAAATTGCTACTTCTTAACCTACGTGAAAAATTAGGAAAACAAATGTTAATCTCTGACAATAATGTGACTATTAATTAATCCATGAAGAAAACAAAGATCTGCCATTTTACGACGATCACTTAGTAACTGGATGTTAAAAGTTTTCATGATGGATTCATAGCTACCTTATATGGCGAATACCTAGTTTGTATTCCAAATTTCGAAGGAATTTGTGTTGCAACGATTCGATATGGTTAATGTGCATTACTAAGTAAGGAGACCAAACTGGGGATGCATACTCTAGGTGACACCTTACCAATGAACAATATAAAAGAAATAAACAATTTGGTTGTAACTCCTTTGAAATATGCCAAATAAAGCCCCAGAGTCTTGATGGTTTATCACATTTACCATTAATGTGGCCCTTAAAAGAAAAGCGACTATCAAAAAGCACACCCAGGTCTTTAACCGAGTCAACACATACTCAACATGTAAGGAACGCACACTTTAAAAAAAAGAAATTGAAACACACTTATCAACATTTAAAAACAATTTATTAATAACACACCAACGAGCAACACTATCAAATCCTCTTGTAATAATTTGCAGTCGTCAACACATTTTATAATTTTATATAATTTCATATCATCCGCGTATAATAAGCATTCACTGAACTTAATAACCTGCTCTAAATCATTCATAAATAATATAAATAGAATTGGTCCAATATGAGAGCCTTTTGGAACACCAGAACCAATAACAATTGGTTCTGATAAGAAATTAGAAATTTTTACAGTTTGTAGTCGATCTGTAAGAAATGATTTGAGCCAAGATAAAGCATTTGAACTAAATCCAAGTAAACGTAATTTGTGCAAAAGGACAGCATGACTGACTCTGCCAAACGCCTTTGAAAAATCCGTATATACAGTATCTACTTAATAATTTCTAACAAAGGCATTTGACAAAAAAATGTTTGAATTGCATTAAATTTGTCGTTGTGGATCTACACGATTGAAAACCATGTTGCCTAGATGATATTATTGACTTGGACATCCATCCAAGTTGCTCACTAATAATCTTCTCCAGTAGCTTGGGAATAACAGATTGAATACAAACACTACGGTAATTAAATACATTTTCACGGGCTCCACTTTTAAATATTGGAGTAATCAAACATTTTTTCCAAATTTTTGAAAAATAACAATGCTTAAAGGAAGACTTAAAGATAATATATATAGGTTTGGATAATTAATAAATACAATTCAATAATAAATTTGAAGGAATGCCATCGGGCCCAGAAGAGAAGGAATTCTTTAACATGGCGATATGGTTAAATAATGCCTCTAAAGATATATTTAATCCGACATCCTGCACAAAAACTTGTTCGGAACTACTGAATTCATTATCTAAAATATTGTCGTCGATATCACTATCCAAGGTCTTATAAATAGTCGAAGAATAATCCGCAAACAAATTAACGATATCATTTCCATTATCAGCTGTTTCATCATTAAGTTTAATAACTCTTGGAATTCCATTTTCATTCCTGGCATCACGTGCAAATTGACAAAATTTTCTTGGATTGACAGAAAGATTATTTCGAATATTATCCAAATATTCCTTATGTAAATTTTTAGATAATTTTTTGCAGATTGATCTAAGATTGGTAAATATCAAATAATCCTCATTACTACCGGATTTCATATAATTTGCATGTGCAAGCTTCATTTCTGATATCTTTTTAATAAGATCATAATTAAACCATCTAGGAAAATTACTTTTTCTAGCGGTTATAATTTTAGCTGATATAAACAAATCCATACCTTTATAAATATGATTATAAAATAATTTAACGGCATCATCTAAATGACTACCATTTAAGATAGATTCCCAATCTAAATTATGAAAAAACGCATTAAGTCCCTCGTAATTGGCCCTATTAAAAAGGTATCTTTTTTTGTGTGTTATTAATCTATCGATATTAGCACTGGTTGACAATATGCCACAATATGCAGAATGGTGGGAGCTAGTATTAAGTAGTATATCATCAGCCATCTCAATATTCTTATCAATGTCAGAGAAACATAAATCCAAAAAATTATCCGTACTATTTGGAAAGTTAATTAACTATTCATAAAATAATAAGAATTAATAATTTAATGAATGCTAGGTGATACTATATCATATCCCACACCTGACCATTTAATATTATGGAGATTAAAATCACAACATATTATAAATTTATAATTTGCAAATTTGTCACGCAATTGTTCTATAATACAATAATGTTCTTCATAATTTGAAACTGAAGAAGAGGGTGGAATATATACGCCACCAATAATAGTTTTCATATCACCAAAAGTAACGGCAACAAAGATATGTTCAATTATATTATAACAACAAACATAAATAGATTTTTAGCATTTCTTTATGTAGGTATAAGTATACCACCACCTTTAAATTCCCCATGAATTGTACGTTCAACCCTATAGATAGTATAATTTGGAATTAAAAATTGACTATCCAAAAGATCACGATACAGCCAGGTTTCAGTTATTATAACTACATCATATATACAATTATTAACATTAAACATGAACTCTTTTAGTTTCGTTCTCATACCTCCAATATTCTGATAATAAAATATTAGTTTTTTTTTAAACAGAATTATTCTCAGAAGATTTGGCACTATCATTAACCGATATATAAGGAATGTCATTACGGAATTTAATTGAAATATTTGTTTCGCCATTGTTCGCATATTAAGTTCAGATTTATTTTTTTTATAAAATTATCTTTGTTTTAGTGTTCGGTCACTTCGAAAATGTAGTAGTTTGTTGTTATTTAAATAGTTTGATTTGAGTACCTGTTTAGCCGAATTCATTTTTAAAAATTAATTTTAACGGACGACAGCTATTAGATTTGTTCCAACCTAAACGAAGTATTTTCAAAGGTTTAACTGTGACCCCTAGAGGCTGTAGTATTTTTTCTACTTCTACAAAATCATCCATAACTTTTTGGTCAATAGCAACAGATTCAGATTCCTTTAAATTAAAGAGAATAACATTAGATTTTCTAATTTGCCTGTCTTCCATTTCAATTATAATATCATTGGAGTCAGCTATGCCAGTAATATTACAACGTTCTTGTTCCTATTTTAAAAGTTTGTTTTTAATTTCACAAAAACGTGTCATTAGGAAATTAATAATTTCTTGTTTAAAAGCCGTTAGTTGTTCAGAAATTATTCTATTTAAGTCATCCACAGTAACTGACCCTTTATCTGAAGCGTTGACTTGAGGTGAAGGATTAGTACATTTATGACAAACCCATTTTGTTTTACTATTGATAATGAAGGAAACTTCACTATCACATACTCGTGAACAACGAACGTGAATAGATTTATTGCATTTTCTATTACATTTGAGATATGGACTGTTAGGCGTAATACCTTGTTCACAAATACCGCATTTAAAAACCATTTTAACACCGATATCTATAAGGGAATAAAAACAGGGATACTATGCTTCACACCAATGCGACCAGTTGTGGTGACTAACGATAAAATAGACACAAACAAGGTTAGTATGGGCCACGGAAAGGTGTATAAATGAAAACAGATGAAAATAGAAATTACCGTACTTAATGAATATATTTATGAATGGACACACCGCCGTAAATTTAGAAATATAGCTCAAAATAAATTAACAATCGGTAAAAACGCACGATGTTCAATCCCGAGTAAATTAAGTATACGTCAGTATCAAACAGCCCAGGACGTATGTAAAATACAGTGTGAGTAAATAATTAAAACTATTAATTACTAAATAATAAACGCACACCAATATATAATTCAAACACTCCTGAATTCAAGAAATTTTAGAATGAATTATAGTACTTACTGTAATAAATAAGGCAGTTTATAACACTAGAAGATATGAAAAATACTGGAGGACTACACAGACACGTGACATTTGTTACTCGGTATGTAGCTACATATGTAAATACAACTAGCTGACTTAAAAATTAGAAGCATAGAACTTGATGGCGGAGTTCATGACTTCTCATATTCTTGCACTCGACTCATAAGTGTTGAACAAAATAGAAAATTTCTGGTTAATTAAACTTTACTTTTTTGTATTAAAAAAGTGAGTTTTATTTCATAGGCTAAAACTGAAATTACTTAGCCAATTTATATCAAAAAGGCAGATCTTAATTTGTTAGAATATCTGCAATAAAAGATGACAAATTATGAAATAAAATATAATTTACTTCATATTTACAAATATAAACAATTAATGTAGAAAATGTTATAGTGATAATAGGAAAAAATATTGCAATAAGCAAGACATTCTATCTTAATCATAAGATCATCGTTTATCACTATTTTCAGAGTTATTTTATTAAATTATATTATATAATATAAATAAATAAAATATTATTCTATACTATTATATCTATTCTATTTTATTATAATTCATATTTAGGGCATATCAATCAAATTAAATTAATTTTCTGCATATTATTCAACCAATAATGTATTATTACTTATTACTTTATTATCTTGCCAGAAACAAACAAAATAAAATGTATTTACGTTTAACTTACTGTTATTCAGAATATAATTTCAGACCGTTCAAGTGAATCGCTGTGGTAAACAGCAAAAAATATCCGGATATTAAACAGATGCCGCACAAATAACTGTCAGAATAAAATTAATGTATATTATCTCAAAGCGTATTTTTATGTTCAACTTATTTTTACTAATTTTATGAATATAAATAATGAAATTGATTACTATAAAAAAGTTATATTCGTACCGTAAATATGTATATAAGTTATACGTGTAAATTATCTATTCTAGGTTAAATTCAAATGAAGCGTATCTCGTATTGGTTTAAAAATATGTAGAACTGCAATTGCGCTTGTGATCGGTATCAAATTATTTTTTTAATATTAATATTTTATAGCAGTCAAGAATGAAGAATATTTACAAGTTTCGGCAGTAGCGTCTTAATTTTGATTTCCTCCAGATGGTTTTATTTTGATTTTGTTTATAGATAGAGAAAAAAATCTTTATTTAGAATAGTATTACAATGTTTTTTTTAAATTTAATAAACCGCAAATTTCAGTAATTATAAGTCAAGTGACCCTCTTTTACGTCTGAAGGAAGTTTTAAATAAGCCCAATCTTTATAATTAATACGAATATATAATAATTAAATATGTATAATTTTAACATTCAATTAAAAAAAATGTTTATTAGTAATAATTATTGGCGTAGTTTCTGTTTAATGAAAAGTATTAATGTAAATGTCTAAATAAATACAAATAAAACATGTGTATATTCTACAATATTGTTGATTTTTATCTCAAACCAGGATACAATAACAATTGATAATTCGAAGTACACGATCTAATCAATATGTATGTCGAACCAGTCAATAATGATTATTATGAATAAAGTCACCTTCAGTGAATAAAAGCGCACGATCGGCTTGACAAAATAAATTAATATGAATTAATGTTTGCGGAAAAGTTAAATGAATTATCATTATTTATACAATCGTAATTCCGTGATCCGGAAACAATGATTTAATCCACGTTTAGATTATTTTACTAGCGTAACCTTTAACGCAAGCAGGCCCAAAACGTGCGGTCATCTGGTGGATTCAATCTATCATTTTAATGTGCTTACAGTGTACGGTTTCAGCTAATAAACAAAATCAACCAAAATGCGCATTTCCTCCTAATCTAAACAACGTACGTCTATTTTTCGCTATGATTTGTATAGATGAAGCGGTGGCCATGAACTCGAACAACAGTTACATTTAGCGTACGAAATCAACTTTTTGTGGCAAAATTTCGTCGCGTAATAACAAAGTAACAACATTCATTTCTTTTTGCTCTATTTCGATCGAAGGTTACTTTAAACTATTTTAATGCTAGATATAAATAATTTGGGATTTTTCACGCATTCCTGCGTGGGATTCCTATTGACTTTAATGTCTCGGTCATTAGTAAAATGCTACAAATTTTTACGGTATTAAGACGAACCGATGTAAATTCGAGAATTTGCTGTTGGATCGAGCGTGTTGCGTGATATTTTAATCAAGGCTAAAATTTGAAAAGAAACGTATTAGGAAATCCTCGTTACATGTTTAATGAATTCATGTTATTTCATATTTACAAAAATTGTAGCGTTGAGTTATGCACTTGTGCAATGTACTATTGATAATTCATGGTGACAAATAACAAGGAAACAAGCGTATGTTATGTTGAGCGTTGGTCTTTGTTAATGGGTAATGAAGCAACGTAAAAACTAAGTATCCTGTTAATTAGCGACATGTAATTAAGTGCTAATGATTAAAGGTGAAACTCCTTATGACATTTCTTAATGAAAACGGTATTAGAAGTATAGATTTATACAGATAGGGAATAATTCCACTCTTGTTTATAATAATGAAACGTTTTGTAATACATAACTAATTTCACTTTTCCGCATGGCTAATGTAATAACAGGTTATTGTATAATAGGTCAATAGATGCCACCGATGTTGAAAGTTGGACTTCCTAGACGATAAATCGCCCTAAATTTGTTTTGATAAACCCAATGTTAAATTTGCCTTTGCTAAATATATAGTTTTAGTAACTATTTATAAACTTAAACATGGTTTACCATATTATTAAATTGGTATTTTTTTTTCATTAATTTCTCTCGATGCAAAATTTTATAAATCAATTTTAGTTTTACGTATTTTATTTTTGTAATTTTAATAGGATTTCGTAAAACAATAAATAAATACATCCAACTGGTCTCATAATATAGTGATCACACTCTCATATTCTGTATACTGTTTTCTGAACCGACGTTTTTCGTATTGTATGTTTTAAGTTTTAATTGACTGTTATTAATATATCTTGAAAGGTAATAAGATCTTAAAAATATTATTAATAACTAAACTGATTTATGGATCGCTTTTTTATATAAATTATATTATATTATTTGGGGTTTCTAAAAACATAAAATCTGAAATTAGCATTAATAATATATTAGCCGTTGTTTGTAATTAAAATGCAAACTTTTAACAAAATGCTATAATAAAAATATTTTCCTTTCTCTTTTTTCTTATATATTTCTTTAAATGATTTCTTAATGCTTAATCGAAATTTAAATTTCACAATTATTTTAGTCAATTATCTATCAATTAAATTATTTATGATTTCAATCCCATACACTCCATATCATTTAATTAAATTCTTCAATTACTTTTATTTATTCCAAGTCAAAAAAGCACAGGCTGTTATTTAGGTTGTAGAAAATGTGCATATGCTAATATTAATAAAGTTGGCAAAACGTCCTTTCTAATGTAGGATAAATAAAATAAGTCCAAATTACATATAAAAGATTGTAATTGCCACAAAATAAAACTAACAAGAAATAACAATAACAAAAGCTGTTAAATATTATCACTACACGATACCATGCTATTTTTAAAATCATTGCAAATATACATTAAAACTATTAAACGCTTTTGGGTTGTGTACTATTCCAAACTATATAAATTGTAAAATTTATTAGACACAGTTCAAAATATTTAAAGGTGTACTCCAACAAGGTAACAAATAATATGATTACATCATAAATGCACATATTGACATTTTTGTTTATTACCTTATGAAATTAAATTATGATTTAAAAGAATTTTCACTATCTGTCAAGATCCACATTCAACACTTAGTAAAATTAAAAATTAATTAAAAAGTGTGTCTGTCTTTCGTACAATAGAATTGCACCATACACTAAGCGACTGTTTAAGCAAAAAGCTAGGCATACTTGGGTACAATTCTGTTCTGATTTAAATAAAAACACTCCGTTATCCAAAATATGGCAAACCATGAAAACAATATTCAATACAAGAAGGACTTGTCCAGCTATACGATATATACGATAAGCTGATAGAAGATTTTTGAATGCAACTAGCCCCCCCATCAATAACAATTAACACTGACTCATTCTCTAATAAAAAGGCACAAAGGACCTGTTGTGATTCCCCCCTAGAGAAACCATTCACCGTGCATGAACTAAACCATTGTATCAGAAATTCGACAGATACGTCGCCTGGATATAACCAAATTTCTTATGAGATGTTAATAAATCTATGCAAAGATGGCAAACAATGCCTATTGAATATATTTAATAATTGGTGGGCCAATTCTAGCACCTATGGCCTACCAAAAAAAGTCATTGTATCAATTTTTAAGAAGCCATATAGAGAAAGTGATAATGAAGATGTATCATCATATAGGCCACTCTCTTTGTTATCATGTATTATTAAAACATATGAAAGGCTAATTACTAAACTGGTTCCTTGAAAATAATTCGATCCTGAAACCAACCGTATAGGGCTTTAGAGGTAAGCGAGGTACTACAGAAGCAGTAACAGACCTGGTTCTAGATATTAATTCGACCTTCCACCTAAAAGGATATCATCCATCTCTATTTATAGACTTCTCCAGAGCATACGAATCAGTCGACTTGGGAATCCTTCGGGATAAACTCATTATTGTAGACGTGTATCCCAAAATCACGAATAACATAGTTAATCTGTTTGTCAATAGAGTAATCTATATTACCTCACAGGTATTACCTCAGGTGTCGGTTTTGGCGCCCTTATTATTTAATATATACACATCCGATATCTATAAACTCTTTAACAACAATATAAAGTGCCTACAATATGCAGATAACTTTTGTTTTAACTTCTCATGTAAATCCCCGCCAGATGCAATTAATGAAAGCCAAGCAATACTTGAAAAACTCGATTCCTGGTCGATTAGCAATGGATTAGACATATCTCCGAACAAGTCTTCAATAATCATATTCAGTAGACACAGGTATCGGTTCCCCGCTCAACTTAATTATAAATTTGGTTCGATCCCTATTGTCAACTCCACCAAATATCTGGGCATAGTACTGAACAAAAAACTCCTTTGGAGACATCATATAACGTATATATTTCTTTCTTGAAACCAAGGTCTTATTAACTGATCAACAGTATGGCTTCCGTTCGAGATTGTCTACGGCGGATGCAGTATCTGCTTTGGTCCAAGATATTTTGAAAGATTTTGAGGCCAATATGCACCGCAGCCTTTTAAGATTTAAACAAGGCATTTGACTGCGTCCGCTATGATACTTTCGTGCGGAAGCTATAATTTTATAATTTTTATCCATCTACTTGTCGTCTCATTAACTCGTACGGCCAACAGTGAATTCCGGGAACACCAGTGGAACCATGATACTTCTTCGCCTGGTGTCCCCCTACCATCTTTATTAATCTTTACTATCAATTACATACATGGTAAACAGTTAACAAACAGTAACAATAAACAGTTAACAAACAGTAACAATATACAGTTAACAAACAGTAACAATAAACAGTTAACAAACAATAACAATTAGCCAATAGTAGTATAGTAGTAAACAGTTAACAAACAATAACAATTAGCACATGCTTCAGATAAGGAAATAAATCATTGCGCCAGGATGCAGCTACGCCTGAGCCTCGCATTCGGCCAGCAGTGCCTCCTTCCTGTCGATGATCGCAGTTGCGATGTGGTCGACCGCCTTCCAACTCTCGTAGCTAGCCATCATGACCTTGACAATTGTGGCCAATGTGGCAGTGGCCACATGGGGCAGTGGAAAAAGGTGTGTTCGGCGTCGTCCGTGCCCCCCTCACACGACAGACAGTTCCCATCGTCTGTCTTGACTATGCGGCTTAGGTATGCTATAAAGCAGCCATGGCCTGTCAGCATCTGGGTGAGATGATAGCTCAATTCACCGTGGGGTTTGTGTAGCCACGGCTCGAGGTTGGGGATGAGCCGTCGAGTCCAGCTGGCACTCGTTCCGTTCTCCCACCTTTGTTGCCAGCGTGTGGTCCGTCGTCCTTCCTCTATCTGTTTGGCCTCCCGTTTGGTAGACCCTCTCCTCGTAGCCGCGTATATCTCCTGTCTCGCAAGGAGTTCGAGGTCCGGGGGAGGAGTGGTCGCCAGGACTTTGGCTGCGTCGGTGGATATTGTCCTGTAGCCACGAATAATCCTGATGGCACCAGGCCTCAGAGCGCTTCGCAGGCGGTCCATGTTCCGTTGGGCCTTAACACATGTTGCCCATGCCGGGGCCGCGTAGAGCAGCTTCGACCGCGCTACACCCATCACGAGTCTTCTCTTGTCTTCAGTCGGGACACTCACGTTGGCCAAGAGTCTACTGATAGACCTGGCGGCGGCGGCTGCACCCTTCGCTGCTTCGGTAACGTGCATATTGTAGAGTGGGTTCGCCTGTAGGTGGACACCCAGGTATTTGATACTGGGCGCCACCGCGGTATCTTGACCTAGGATGCTGATGGTCTGTCCAGCATGCCTGCCTGCCCTCCGTCTGGCTAACCATGTCGCGGCCGTCTTGTGGGCAGCCATCGTCAGACCCTTGGCGGCCATCCAAGAAGGAAAGAATCGGTATGGGGTTCCTGATTACGAACTCCTTGGTGGCTTCATTAGGGATGCCTTCTGGACCTGGGGCCTTGCGGCATGGCAACGACCTAGCCGCCTCCACCACTTCTTCTTCGCTGAAGAGATCGTCCTCGTTGATACTTGCTGGGGAGCCTCTTGGATGCGTGTGACCTTTTTTGGTCGGGAAGAGGGAGTTGACAACCTCCACTGTATGTGCCTCCTGGGACAAGTACAGCAGGATTAGGCCGGGCTTGGCCCAATCTCTTGGTGACCAGACGGTATGGTTTGCCCCATGGGTCTTCTTCCACTTCGGATAAGAGCCTCTTCCAGGCCTTCCGTTTACTGTTAACGATGGCGACCTTAAGTTGGGCCCTGGCGCTAGATGCAGCGAGCTCAAGAGTCTCAACGCTCCGCTCGTTTCTTCTGCGACACCTCATGAGGTCCCGCCTTGCCCTGTTTGCCATGCGACGGGCTTCCGCAACGTCTTCAGACCAGGAGTACACCTTCCTCGCAGTCCCACGTCTCTTGATGGGAATGGCGGCCTCACAGGCGTCGCACAGCTGTGTGGAAAGAGCGTCGGCGAAGTCGTTTGGGTCCGTGCAGGTCGCTCCTAAGTTAGCCATGCGAGCGTGAAAGATCTCCCAGTCCGCGCGGTCAAGTTTCCAGACCGGACCCGGCTCAGGTGGCTCCTGCGTAGCAGCTGCGCACAATATCTTGTACTCGATGATTCGATGGTCGCTGAGGGATTCAGTGGCTTCGTCGACCTTGCACCCTACGACTCTCGGCAATAGCGTCGCGTCGACCAAGGTAAGGACGATTATGGAGGACGAGTTGCCGCGGACGAACGTCGCGACGCGTCGGTGCATCGACGTTGGCCACCTCAAGGTCCAGGATCGCCAGGGTGTCCAGCAGCGGTAGTGAGCAGGCGTCAGAACTAGTTTCGCCCCAGTGGGGTGACGGCGTTGAAGTCACCGTCGATGACTGCCGGGTAGCCCGCTCCACGGACGACAGCGGAAAGGCGCTCCAGCCAGTCCAGTCACTCCTCTGGGGAAGCATTTGGGAGCGCATAGCAGGATCCTATAACCAAGCCGGCTACTTCCACCCACGTGATACCCAGTCCTTGTTTTTCCGACAAGCTACGCTCATTGGTGGTCGACGACTTTCTGACCGCCTCAAGGTAGCAGCTGCAGACAAGCCTGGCTTGTACCTTGCAGCTCGACCATCCGATCCTGATGCGACCTCTATCGACCAGCTGTCGGATCCTGTCCTTAGGTCCTTCGATCAGGGCAATCCTCAGGTCCGGCATAATCCAGATTACGCGGATCAATACGCTCTCTCCCAAGAAGCTTTCGAGGGCGCCGATAATCTCGTCCTGCGTAGTATCTTCGTCGAGAAATTTGATCTCGGCGACCTCCTTGCCACTTTTTGTAATCTTGGCCTTGCCATCACCAACAACGCTGTTGATCCTATTGACCAGGTCATTGTCACCTGCTCCTCTCCTAAGATCCAGGGCCATGTTCCCAGCTTTGCTCTTCCTAGTAGATGAGACCACAGAGGGATTGGGGCCTGCGCCTATTTACCTTTTGAGGGAGCCTAGCACTGCTGCATAGGAGGAGCCTTTAACGTCAACCATTATTCTGGTGGGCCTAGTCGCTGTCTTGTTCTGCTTCTGGGTTGCCTCGCTAGGGGCCGTGGCCGATGTGCCCTCGGTGTTGTTTCTGCTGGACACCGCCCTAGCCCAGTTACGGTCTTCCGTGGGATGGCCACCTTGTTATGTCAAAGCCGCGCAAGGGTCAGCTTTAGCTCCTGGAGACTGGCAAAGAGCGGGTTTGCCGCTGAACCTTTCCTTAGTTACCAGGTAGAAGGTGTCTCGCTTCTTGGTGATGGTATCGCCGTCGTGGATGGGCACCTCGGTGGTGACCCTCAGATGGGCAAGGCCTCCTGGCTTCGCTCCTTGCCGACGCAGTGCCTCCCGATTTTCGTACTGCTCCCTGAATCGGACCGCAATCTCCTTCCCCATGTGCATATCCACTGATACGCAATGCGCCAAGATGAAGTCTTCCGGTGCACCCATCCATTAACTCGTACCTGAGTGAAAGGAATCAAATGGTTATAATGAATGAGAAAATATCAGTTGAAAATAATCTAAAATACGTGGTACCGCAAGGTTCCATACTCGGCCCTATTCTATTTTTAAATTTTATAAACGATTTGCCGTCACTAACAATAGATTCCACATTATTCTTATATGCTGATGATACATCGATAATCACAAAATTAACAAAAATTGACCTTTGTCTAGAAAAAATTAAACTCACCAAAGAAAATGCTTTCGAATGGTTCGGATCTAATAAATTAATAATAAATGATCAAAAGACCGTCGATATTACGTTTTCGTTAAGATAAATCTATCTCGATAATAAAATGAGTGTTAAATTTTTAGGAGTACACTTAGATAGCAAGTTAACCTGGAAAACTCACTGAGAGGAAACAGCAAAGAAAATTAGTCGGAATTAGGCAATTAAGTAACCGTTTACCTTCTAGAGCGTTACGCGTTGCATATTTCTCTCTCTGTGAATATCACCTATCATACAGAATTACAATTTGGGGTCACTCAGCCATATTACATAGGCTGTTTAGTCTACAGAGGAAGGCAATAAGAGTAATATCTGGTATAGGTTATCGCAGCAACTGTAGAGATTCTTTTACTCGACTTGGGATTCTAACATTACTCTCTATCTTCTTATTAAATTGCCTAGTCTACACACATAAAAACATTGATTCCTTTCCCTTGTATAATGAGGTTCATATACACAACACCAGACCTAATAGTAATATATATTTACAAAGGTCACGATTAAGTAAAACGAAAGGTGGTATAAATTACTGTATCGATATATACTGCACTTGCAATCACTGAAGCCTTGAAGTAGTCTATTGGCAACTCCAAGAAGCGGGCACTCATTCTCACTGACTGCATATCAATATTGATCACGTTACAGAAACTCAATCCAGCTAGAATTAAAAAAAAACTCATCATTAAAATTATCAAGTGCGTTAGTGAACTGCAAGAACTAAATCGGAAGCCACATTTTATGTGGGTTAAAGCTGATATTGGCATTCATGGAAATGAAGTAGTCGATGGACTAGCGAAAAGCGCCTCAACCTCATCAGGTATAGAATTTATCCAAGCCATCCCTTATACTAATTATAATTATATGTTTAAAATATCCACGAGGCACAAATGGAACAGCTACTGGGAATCTCAAGTCTCTTCACGTACCAACTATAAAATTCTGCACAATAAGCTGCCCAAATTGGGTATATTAAATGCCACAGCGTTTACCAATTCTTTTCTTCCACGGTCTACCCATTTCCTCAGCCCATCTCATTTATATTACATTAAATTAAATAATCCTCTCTGCTCATGCGGAATGTATGGCGATATCAATCATATTTTCCTTGAATACCAAAATAATATAGGCAACATAAACCACTTATATAATGATCTAAAAAGTTATAATCTGGAATACCCTATCAATGTGAACTACCTACTATGTAACAATTCTGAAAGTTTTAGTTCGGTATTTGATCAGATTCAACATCACACTCTAAGTTTCTTTAGCATCCCTTATTACTATCGACTACATAATGGTTAGTGTAATATTTAGTTTACTACTAAAACTTCAAATTAGCAATTAGGATGTTTCTAAATGTCTATTAAATTTTGTAGTATTCGAATAACATAATACGTTATCTTATAGTTAACTTTGATGCTAATGTATCATCTGAAATAAAATGTTTATGTTTATATAAATTAGTCAGTTTTTTTTTTTTTTTAAATAAAGCACTATAACCTTTCTTCACAATTTTACGCTTATTTTGTCAAATTAATTTGATCTTCACGTAACTCAAGCAACCAATTTAGTTAGTTTTTATAAAATAAATTTTCATTTGTCTTTTTAGATTAATGTTTTGCAGATTCAAGTATCTTAAAAATAATAATAATTAGTTATACTATAAAGACTCTGGAAGGTTTTTTTTTCGCAATTTATATTAATCGTAAATTACATATTACGATAATCTTAAAATTTTGACATAGTTGTTTTATGGTACTAAAATCTGAAATAACTTAACTAAACAAACCCTCATCATGTTTAATATTGTTGAAAATAATTAGTAGGTAGTTACGGGCCTGGAGTGACGATTTGTTTATCAATATTAGGTTTTAATTTTTAAAGTTTATCCACCAATGTTATGATTTTTATTAATATAAATATCCCTTACTTATTGCTACAACTGAATGGTTCTATAGGGATGATAGGCTTGATCGCTTGCTGCATTCGCAATAGTATAAGACACATACAAATAAAATTGATAACAAACCTAGAATTTCATTTTAACTAAGCGCGATCTACCAGTTTTGCCAATTTTATAGCCGACGTTGAAAGGAATCTAAACGAGTTTCTCCTATCCAGCGACAGTAATGTAATCCTATTGAAAGATTTAAATGTGAATTTATTAGATATCAATGGCACAAATGTTAATCTACTCAAACAGATTTTCGATGTCTTTACTAGAGTAAATAAAAATGCATCCAAACTTATTTACGTCATATTTACTAATCTTAATCTCATCGATTGTGAAACTCTTCATTTAGACATACATTTATCGGATCACAAATTTATTTATGGCAATTTAAGTATTTTCTAGGGCAAAAAATACCGAAATTTCATACGTACAGAGATTTCTCAAATTTTAATTACGATATTTAATATTGCTATTAATTACTTAAGATGGGAAAATATTTACATGACTAACGATAATATATAATATTGATAATAAATTAAAATTATCCTCAATATTTTGGCACATACAAAAACAATTTCCACGAAAAAGAGAAAAGAACCATATTTACAGAAAATGTAAAAGTTCTCATTATATTACAAAATAATGCACATAAAAGGTTTAAGTCTACAAAAAACCCTTCATCAACTGAGTATGCAAAATTACGCAATGAGAAGAAAGCTTACTATAAATATTCTTGAAACATGAAAAAACCTTATAAATCAGCAATTACATAATAGCCTATCGAAAGTCGCCGTTAACGATAAGTTAATAAATTACTACATTTCTCATATTCTACTAATAAATGATGCCACATTTAATCTGGAGCCAGTGCACGAAGAACATGTATTGAGCGTAATATCTGAGACGGAATCTAACGTTTAGAGGAAATTTTATGAAGTTGTACGAGTTATCACTCATATAATAAATTACACCATTATGGAAAAAATCCTTTTCTTTGGAAAACTGCGTTTATAGTTCCTGCAATTAATTGTTAATTTATTATGGTAAAATAAACAATATTATTTTTTTAGAAATCAAGCAGGATTTAGTAAAGGTCATAGTTGTACAACACCATAATTGGAATTATCGTATGATTTTGTTTTTAATTCTGCTAAGGGGCTGGTGACCTGTTTAATGTTATTAGACTTTTCCAAGGCATTCGACACTATATTACATTGTCTATTACTAGCTAACTTAAGATTAATTTGGAGAAAATAGTTTGGACTTCTTTTCAAATTACCTTTTGGAAGGGTAGAGAGTAGTTAAAATCAAAGATTATTTTTCAGATATCTTAACTGAAGACCACGACATCCATCCCGCAAGGTGCAATTTTGGGACCGATATTCTTTAATCTGTACACAGCATTTATTAAAATATATTTTACCCCCTTCAAACTAATTCAATATGCAAACGACAGTCAGCTATATCAATCATTTCAACCTTGTTATTCAGAGTTTCTGTGATGCTGCAATGCGCCAGAGTTTGCCTTTACGTCCCAATAAATGTTAAATTATCACCTCATAATAGCATATTATACGGCGAGCATTTAATGTTGGCCATTAAGATACGAGCATCTTAGTGGCTATTAAATTGTATACACTATTGTTTCTACGATCATTTATAATAATGAAAAGTAATTTATTTTTTAAATTTATTAATCATAAGGAACAAATACATATTATAAGAACAAACATTTCAACTTATTATAACAGTTTAACGCAAGAAGAGGCAAATTATTCTTTGAGGTACGTATATTAAATAAATAAATATTATTTATTTTGGATTGTACAATTATTAAAATGAAATTGAGGCGGTAATTTTGCAGCATCGGTTGATGTAGATGCCGACGCCAATGGAGTAAAATGTACTGTTCGTTTGACTATATTCAATGGAGTTCGAAATTTGGTTGCCCACGTTGATTTTATTTTGTATAGATTCGTCATAATTATCGGCTACTGTTGTAGACTTCCATCGACAGTCACGTTCTAGCGATGTTATGTCTCCACCGGAATAAATCAATATCGTCGCGGAACTGCGGCGGAAACAGTATCCAGTGTATAAAGTTGGATTGTGAAGATTTAGAAAAGTGGCTATTTGTTTTCCCATATTACCAAATGGTGATGTGGCCATCATAGTACTTTCCCTATATTTTTCTCGAAAACTATGAGGTTTACGCAAAAATGTTGTTCTTAATAATTTGTGGACTTTTGAATTCGCTACAATTATTTGTTATATGAATTTTATCTATCTCTAATAGTTTATTAGAAATTGGCAAAAAATGTCAAAATTTTCAATTTTTATTTTTTTTCTCGAAAGTTAAAAATTTTATGAAAAACATGTTCGAATAAAACTTGTTCAGATTTTCATTCCCTTTAACTTTTGTTTGAACCGTTTTTTAAAAATTTTCATATTTAGAAAAATATCACGAAAAAACAAAAAAACGCCTCGAGTAAACAACCACTTTCGGTTTATGAATATTTATCAAAAGCTTTTCAGTTCCAGTTTTTAACGATAAAACCGTAAGTTTAAAGTTTCATGCCATTCGGATCATTCGTTTTTGAGATACAGCACCCACCGACAGACAGACACACACACACACACACACACACACAGACACAGATTTTTTTTTCCAGAAATTAGTGTTTTGGGTTCAGGGGAAAAAATAATTTTCAGATAATGCTGATAATTAGACCTCAGGAAAAAAACGTGTAAATATCCAACAGTCTGTTACATATCTTAAGTGTTATTACCAAAATGTTCGTGGATTGAACTCTAAGACTTTTGATTTTTACAAAAATGTGTTAATAGCTGAAGAGTTGGATATTATACTTCTGACCGAAACCTGGGCAACGGAATTACTCTTCAATTCTGAACTATTTCCAAATAATTATAAGGTATTCCGCAAATATCGACGTCGTGTCCGCGGAGGAGGAGTCCTAATTGCGATTAAGTCTTTTTTTATTGTAAATGAAATTAGCATTATTGATAATGAATTATCAGATCTAAATATTGAGCTAATTAGTGTAAATGTACGCATTAATTTTAATAGTTTTAATATAATTGTTATTTACATTCCACCGCAAAACCCACAATCATGCTATGAATTGGTGTTTATTATAATCGAGAGAAACTCTTTGTTAGATAATAGGTTTATTATAGCTGGCGATTTTAATGTACCAAACTATCCATCTGATCATTGTATTAAGTCTTCTGAAGTCACCAATTTTATTAATTTTAATTCAAGCCGCCAATTTAATGATGTTACCAATTATCAAAATAAAATATTAGATTTAGTAATTGCTTCCGAAGATCTCGACTGTAACGTTCAGCATAGTGATTTCATGCTCGTTCCTGAAGATAGGTATCATCCTGCACTGAACATATCTGTAGACATTTCAGCCAAACAGGAGAAGCAATTTGATTCTTGTAAAAAAACTTTTAATTTTAAAAAGATGAATTGTAATCTCTTTTACCAATTACTGTTGGAAACCAACTGGAGTTCAGTACTTAACAGTAAAGACCCAAATTCTGCATGCTCAAAATTATATGATATTCTCCATAATTATTTAAAAATATCTGTTCCTCTTAAGATCAATAAACACAAAAAATATCCACGATGTTTTTCAGCCGAAACAATTCGAAATATTAAAATTAAAAATCATTATCGGAAATTATCCAAAAAGAACCTACTTTGCTATTATAGAACCAAATTTAAACATTATCGAATTATTGTAGATAATAATATACAAAGTGATTATAAAAAATATCTCGATGTAACTGAAAAGTCTATCAAAGTTGAACCTAAACGACTATGGGACTTTATCAATGAAAGACGAGGCAAAACTAGGATACCAGGCACCATGCAATATAATAATAATACCTTAAATAACAGTGAGAAAATAACTGAGGCATTTGCTACGCACTTTTCATCGGTATTCTCTAACACAAATAATACCTCATGCAGTTTTAGTGATCGAATTGTATATACGACTCCAATTTTATCAATAAAGTCATTTAATAGTCTTGATTTTTCACGCGCAGTAAAAAAATGAAAGCCAGTTTTACCATGGGTTCAGATAACATCCCTGCTTTTATTATAAAGGACTGTCAGCATATATTAGAAATACCCTTGCTTCATATATTCAACTTAATACTAAAAACTAACTGTTTCCCAGATTGCTGGAAGTTATCTAAGATAGTTCCAATATTTAAATCTGTCGATGATAAGGATATTCAAAACTATCGACCTATATCGTTAATAAATAACTTTGCAAAAATATTTGAAATAATGCTTCATCATATTATGTATTCACACGTTAGGAATATAATATCGCCTAGTCAACATGGTTTTGTAAAGAATAAATCGACGGTAACAAACCTATGCTCCTTCACCAACACTTTATCAAATGCCTTGGATAATAAGTTTCAAGTTGATGTCATATACACTGACTTTTCCAAGGCGTTTGATAAAGTGCAGCATAGTATATTATTGAAGAAAATGGAACTCTTTGGATTTGATAACAACTTGTTAAAATTACTAACATCGTATCTTGATAATAGATTGAACATTGTTGAGTATAAGGGAACAACGCCTGGTCA
Organism: Ontholestes murinus; assembly: GCA_963969525.1. Classification (NCBI taxonomy): domain Eukaryota; kingdom Metazoa; phylum Arthropoda; class Insecta; order Coleoptera; family Staphylinidae; genus Ontholestes; species Ontholestes murinus. The sequence continues at coordinate 47,035,552 of OZ018390.1, forward strand.
ATATATTTCCACAAGTGGTGTACCACAAGGCTCGAACCTTGGTCCGTTACTGTTTTTATTGTTGGTAAATGACCTGCCAGGTCGCCTACATTCAAACTGTCTAATGTATGCGGACGATCTAAAATGTTTTCGTATTATTAAAAATATTAATGATTGTCGAGAACTGCAGAGCGACTTGGATGAGAAAACGGACTAGACTTAAATATCAGCAAATGCAAATATATGACTTTTAGTAGAAAACGGCAGAACATTGTATTTGGCTATACCATCAATAACATTGTTTTAGAAAATATAAAGTTATTTAAGGACTTAGGAGTATATTATGATACTAAATTGACATTTAATACGCATGTGCAAATGATATGTAAGGAATGTTACAAAACACTTGGCTTCATAATTCGGAATACCAAAGATTTAAATCAGTAGAGCCATTAATTAGTTTTTACAAATCTTTCATTCGAAGTAAACTTGAATACTGTGCCATTGTGTGGCATCCGACATATAACTTTTATAGGAATGAAATTGAGAAAGTACAACGAAAATTCCTTAAAATGCTCTACTTTAGGCTCCATGGTAAATATCCCTGTCAAGGATATTTTTCTACAGATCTCCAATCAGAATTCAGTTTTAAATCCCTAAATAGTAGGCGCATTATTTCACAAATATTATTTGTTTGTAAATTGATTAATGGCTCCATAGTAGATCCAGATCTGAGTAATGGTTTAAATTTTATGGTCCCTCGATTTAACACTAGGAATCAGTCGGCATTTTACTTAACTAATATTAGAACTCTCCACTGTTATAACTCCCCATTAATATCTATGTGTAATCTAGTTAATATATATAGTGTACATTTTGATATATTTAATGATAGGATTAAAAATATAATTGAAATTTTGAATCAAATTATTTTTTAAATGTCGAATGAAATGTTAATCTGATTTATTTTTAATATTATTCTGTAATTAGTTTACTTTTTTGTAGACTGTTGGATAATAAAGACTTATTATTATTACACAAAATAATTTAATATCATCCGCAATACAATAAAATTTCACATTTTAGTTTTTCACTTACGCTATTTATGAAAATAGGAAATAGAAGGGGCTCTAAGTTAGATCCTTGCGGGAATACACTTGACGAAGCATAGACCTGTGACTTGACATTTTTGTAGTTCATAAATTGATGTCTGTTTGTTAAATAAGAGCACAACACTACATTATTATTTATGTTGGATGATTGCAGGTACTCCATTAACTTTTTAGGTGAGGCATAAGATCAAACGATTTACTTATGTCAGCGTATATTACTTCAATTTGCTGACCTGCCTCGAGATGTATTGGTAGCGTTTCTGTGAAATTAAGCAAGTTTGATTGTGTAGATCGATTCCGAATAAATTCATGTTGATGATGTATAAACGTTGTTTTCATGTAAGAATACAAATATTCAGCTAGAACACTTTCGAACACTTTGGAGAAATTTGTTATAATTCTTGATGTCACTTCGATCACTACGCTTAAATACTAGAGAAACTTGAGCCATTTTCCAAGCTGCGGGAAATATTCCTGATTTTAAAATAAGTGAATATAAGTAGGCTAATGGCTTAACTAAAACTTGCGCGCAATCCTTAAGTAAAAAACCGGGTACTTGATCATAACCTGCACTAAGTTTTGGTTGCAAGATTTTCAAATTTATCCGAATATGAGTTCTGAAAATGTTTTGCAAAACCGTCTACAATATTTTGTAGAGAATCGCAAATAGTAAAATGTATTAAAATCCTTTAGTTCGTTGTAGAAATTAAATAATAAATTTAAAAATACGAAAACATTTCGTGAATCTACAACAGTGAGTCTTACTAAGTCGAGGTATTAGCCAGAGAAATAGTTGTTTCAAATTAATTTGTTTTGTAGTGTTAGTAAGACTCACTGTTGTAGATTGACGAAATGTTTTCGTCGTAAATAGCATCGTCAAGTTTCATATATCCTGGTATTCTAGACTCGCCCCTTTTTTGTGTAATAAAAGACCAAAATTCTTGAGGTTTGGTACGCATGCTATTTTCCACTGCATTAATATAATTTTTATAAGCTAGTTGACTTAATGTTTTGACTTTTTTGGGGATTTCTTGATAATGTAATCGAATTTGATCATTTTTGGTTTTTGTGTATTCTCGATAATGACTTTCTTTTCGCTCTAATAAATTAATTATTTCTGTATTAAACCAGACTAGATATTTCTTTTTCTGTTTTTAAAGTTAATTTTACGAATATGTTTATCGAACAGTTCATATAAGAGGTTATACAAAATATCACATGTTTCATTTATATTTGTGGCATTTTCAATCAGTGACCAATCAGTTCTCGCCATATCAACATATAACTTCGGAAAATTGTTAGATTTAAAATTATAGGATTTCTCAGTACAATCATAATGAAGGAAGAAGAAAATAATTAAATTGGTCAGGTATGTTTAATCGTTTCAAACTCCTTATATTTGTGATTTATAAGAAAATACTGATTAATAAAATACCCAAAAGACTATGTAAACGCATACATTTTAGAAAAAAGTAAGTTCTAGAGACTAATAAAGTCCGAGCATCTGACAAACACTTGATCAACGACAGTGAAGAGCTCTGGGTTTTCCCGATTTCAAACGCGCTTATTACCTGAACCCCATATATAACCCTATTTACATTACGTTCGTACATTATTCTCCACACTATCCCACTGCCTCGACAGCCGAAACTAGTTGGACATTAAAATAAAGTGCAACGAACCAAGTGAATTTTTAATCAACTACTTATTATTCCTAAGAAATTTAAGTTCTTATAATAACCAGTCCTCTTCAATTCATAAAGCAGATATTCTTACAAATACCTGTTACTTTTGCAAACGATTAGTAGAACATGTAAATATATAAGTACACAAATCGTTCTAATTATCATTTCTCTTACTTTTGAGTAAATTTATTCAAAAAACTTCATCCCAATAAAAAAGTTTGACATATCTTCACAAACAATATTCCACATCTATATTAATATATAATTCTTGCATCTAATATTGTTGTACCAAAATTTGTACATAATTTACCAAAATTTAAATAAACATACAAAATAGTTGTTACATCTTAAATTAATTTCTTTTGTTTATATACTATCTCCTCTGTTGCTTCTTTATATATTTTTACTACCACTGGAGAATGTAGAATCCAATTTAGGTGCCTCATTGTATACAACCCTTAACTCTAGCCGGTTACATCCTTAAGGTATACACATAAAGACTGAACAATATTGATAGAAATTGTGTACAAAAATTCCTTAAAACATATTACTAATTTATTTGTTTTATTTTCAGAACGAAGACGATATTCCCAGTTCCGATATTCTCCACTGGGCCGACGGAGTTCTTCTAGTTTACTCGATAACTGACCGCAGATCTTTTGCCTACGTCAAAAGAATAGGCTCGTCGCTTTCGGACTGTGACACGCCGCTATTTCTTGTAGCGAATAAGAGCGACATGATACACTTGAGACAAGTCAGCTCAGAAGAAGGCTCCATTTTAGCACGAGACTGTGACTGCGGCTTTACGGAAGTAGCTGCGGCCGAACAAGTACTTCCCGTTGCGACAGTTTTCCAAGATTTATGCAAAGCCGTACTTACCGCGAGGAGAAAATCGAAACATTCCCTCTTAGAGCGTATGCTGGGAACTAGGTCTAGTAATATCAAATTGTATGCTAGAGGTAAAAGTGACAGTGCTCTCCCGAAGGATTGATTTTGGAGCGTGATTTTATTTTGGAGTTTTAAAAAGATATTGTAAACATCTTGGCAAGGACTTTTCCGTAATAATGTTTGTAATTGGAAAGAAAAACATAATTATTCTTTGGATATAATTGTAACTTTGAAGTTATTTAACATCAAATTTAAGTAAAAAATGTTTCTCATAACTGAATTGTTCAAGTTGATAGTTATTGAATGTACTTTACTTTAATACTTGTAAAAAAAAACTTTGAAAACATTTTCGAATACTTATTTGTAACACTCCTAAGAATATTTTGAGGCGTTAAAGTTTAATTTTTCAGTACAAAAGTGATAATTTACAACATAAATCATAGAATTTATTGAACTATATTTTATTTGAACATAAAGTAATAATTTCATTTAAGAATTTGACATTCTTAATAAAATGTTATGTTATATAATGATTTTTTAAATTTAGGCACAAGAAAGTCTATATAAATAATTATTCTGAACATGTTACTTATACCTCTTTAAAGTGAAATACAAGTAATATAAATAATTACTCATAATATATTTTTTTATTGTAACAGTTTTAATGGACCAAGTCGCTTTGTTCGGCGGTCAGAAGAAGACTTATTACAATGAACAAATATTTTCTTGGCGAAAAAATCCGTACCAATATACATATATATGTTGGTACGGATAGTTTAGCGAAGATAATATTTATTAATTGTAACAAGTATATTTTTAATTTAGATAAATGTTTCTAGACAAGAATAAGTTGCTATATGTGCAGAGAGAAAAGTTGACCCATTTTCCAATTGATATAAAACAAATGTACAATTCAAAACAGACGCGCCTATACATAGTACGCGTGTATAAATTTAAAAACGAAAATAACCAAAACATTGCGAAAGAGAAATCGGGCTGTTTGTCCGCTCATTTTCAAAAATTTATTTTGTAGTTAGGCGCGCGACGTTTATTTTATGAATATTTCGCTATAATTACATTTGTCACCGTGTGGGTTAAATATTTTAACTACCTTTGTGTTTCTTGCCAAGATAAACCAGTTACGTAAATCGAGGAGAACATTAGCAATATTTATTAGTTTGCTGAAGTCGTGTATTTTATCAGTATTTATATGCAAAAATGTCTTTTAAAAAATGTTAAGTAAAGGTATTATTAATGCACGCGTGCAACGGTTTGCACTTTTCATATACCCACCTTAAAACGTTTTAAATGCTCGTGTATTAAATGATATGTTCCTAATGTGTAATTATTCTGATCCTGTTTATGTAATTATTTATAGAAATATATTTATGTTAAATTATTTGTTTTTTTATAAGGTTTTTATAATGACAATATATAATCCTAAAATATATTGTAAACTGCTATAACACCATAATATTGGCACAGACATCATAATCGGAAACATCAAAAATAATAAATAAAAGTGATTGTACTAAGAATATATTTATAAGCCTATAATTTGTGGATTAAACATATCAATAGTTTATTCTATTATTGTATAAAAATATTATTTGCAATAAACAAAATTACTATTAATTGTAAGATTAATTCACAATTAAATAGCTATATTGGTTTATTGATAAAATAGATTTAGATGAAAGCAGTACGATAAAGTTCACAAAAAATGTATTCTGTTATATGTGACTAACTCTCTGCAGAAAATCTTGGTGGTAATTCCAGAAAAATCAGGGAATGTTATTAGTTGATGGACGCAGACAAAAAGTAATAATGTAAAAATCACCTACAATAACGGAATGATATTAGAGTGACTGATATCGAAGGTAAGTGAGAAATATCAGATTATGGTTTTTGAATAAGCCCAAAAAATTTAACTCTAATTTTAAGTTAAATCTCTTGCATACTAAAAAATTGATAAGTATAGCTAGATGATGTACCATAACAGTTATGTATTATTAATTATCCCTTAACTCTTATTTCCTCCTACTGGTGCGTTTTAATAAAACAATATTTTTTAAATTAATTTTAAGTTATTTAATTTTGATAGGTTTAAAATAAGAAAAATCCGGGCATTTTACGACTAAGGTGTATATAAAATTTATAAGGCAACAAGAGAAACTTAAAGGTTTTCTCTTCTGGAGTAAAAATTGCTACACAACTAAAATAAGCCCTCCTTCAGAATCCAAAGTACTAAAATTTATTAGCTTAAAATGTATGAATGGTACACTGATTTACCTGGTAATGTAAGCATAATATTATTACATACTCATTTGTCAGTACTACACCTTCTACTTATATTTAAGCAATAAAAACATCGACTAAATTCTAAGTAAAACCAGGAAGAGACTATTGTTATTACAGACATCCTAGAATATGTATGCATCACTTTTGCCTTATGGTTTACATATTGGGAAAGTGTAATATTTATACCACAACCATAATACTTGTTTTTACAAAAAGGGTATCGGCTAATGCCTTACAGTTTTTTTATGGCGATGTACTGCACAATGAAAACCCCCTGTGAGGGTATAGTAACAAAATTGGTTCAATTGTTTATGGTGGTACAAATCGGTGAATTATAAATAAATCTTAATAAAGGGTCTTTTAAAAATATCACCGTCTCAAAAGTAAAAGCAGAAAAGTTCCAGAAGCCAGTTGTTATGTTGCAATAAAATAACGTCAAAGTCACTGAATGGTTAGATATAATTCAGGACAGGCTACGTAGCTAATGTTACTATCTTACAGTTTGTCAACTCGAAAGATTCTATCCCAAACGTATTTCAAATACAGCCAACATAGAAAGTAACTAGTGCAAAATCTAGATTGTATTCTAAAGTTCAGCTAAAACACAATTACTACTCTTAGTAAGGAAGATTCGTATTCATAGCTAGCAACCACCGAGAAGAGAGATAAACGCAGACATTGATATTTGGGAGTACAAAGAAGCTAGAAAACACAGGGACTATCTGCAACTGTTATCTAGTTATATATTGGGTCGTATAAAAAAAGAATTTGAACAAACATTTTTTTGATTGAAAATCAATTTTAATCAAGTACATATTCAACATTATTATCTTTGACCTTTTGTCATTGATCTGGTAAATTCAAGATTCTATTAGTTTAGAACTCCTGTGGTTTATCGGCGAAAAACTTGGCCAAGGTACATCTTTAACATTAAAATTTTCGGAACCGAATCTAGCAAACCTCTCCTGGGCCCTTTTTTCACTAGCAGCATCTTGGCCGTATAATTCATAATTTTTTTGGCATGTTCTTGCAGCGGTTTTGGCCTTTTTATTGTAAAAAAAAAACATCACATACCGTAATTCTTCAGATATTTCATGAATTTTCAAATTAATATAACTTTTTACACGAGCAACTAATTAGAGAACTATTTTGGCAAAAATATGAGTTGGAATGATATATTTTAAGCATATGTTTGTTCGAGACCATCGGGTGAGTGTTGCTCTATGATAAGGTAGCAGAACCGGCTTGTGACGAAAAACCGCGGAGACTTTTTATACAGTCTGTTATATATAGTTATCATAGGGCCATAACTGAAATATGAAAAATACCAAGAGTAATTATATTAATAAAATGTATTAAAATCCTTTAGTTCGTTGTAGAAAATTAAATAATAAATTTAAAAATACGAAAACATTTCGTGAATCTACAACAATGAGTCTTACTAAGACTACAAAACAAATTAATTTGAAACAACTACTTCTCTAGCTAATACTTCGACAGACATTGAATAATACAAATTAATTTGCGTGTTACAAATAGTACAACTATCAAAGCAACACTAGTTTGAACGTATTTCTTTCTGTAAAATGAACTATAAATTATTTAATTTAATCCCGAACGTAATTATTTCCGTAGAATTCAGTAATCCATCTCAGGTATAAATTCAGACCATCAGTCGGTTATATTTCAATATTGTGTCAGTTGCCGTACATATCTGAGTAAGTTATTTATATTTCATTATATTTTTATTTTAGTAAACCTTTTTATTTATATTTGAAATCAATTTTATAATAAAGCTGTACTGAAGAGATCGAGAGATCGAAACACGTGTCTGCAGATGGTTATAAATTGAGTATTGAATTATTTAATTGCTTTTACTAATTTATTTTAATTACATCAACTTAAATTAATTTTTTGTTCCAAATTTATCATAATATAGTCACTCACAAATTATTTAACGTACATTAAATAATTTATAGTTCATTTTACAGAAAGAAATACGTTCAAACTAGTGTTGCTTTGATAGTTGTACTATTTGTAACACGCAAATTAATTTGTATTATTCAATGTCTGTCGAAGTATTAGCTAGAGAAGTAGTTGTTTCAAATTAATTTGTTTTGTAGTCTTAGTAAGACTCATTGTTGTAGATTCACGAAATGTTTTTGTAATTATATTATATCCAATTACACCCTCTCATAAAAATCAATGTGGCCATAAAACAAAACCAAAATATAATAGTTGATAAATATAAACCATATAAAAAAAATAACTATATGATTCGTTAACCAAATCAACATACCAAAAAAAAAATGTTGGAAAAATTTATAAACTTTGATATTAGCTATATGCAAGCCAGAACCTGACATAATACATTCTCATGAAACCAAACGCTTTTATCGACTATAAAATATACTAAACTATGCGTTTTTACAAATTTATAGATTGAATCTTCAGAAAATATATTAACTGAAACTGAAAACTATCCTTACCTTTTATACCGAAGAAAAGATCGCTAAGCATCTCCAGTACACAGTGATTGCAATCCACATTTCTCTCTCGATACGGTCCTAATATTTATGAATGCTCTCAAATGTTGGATCTACAACAAAAAATTAAACGAGATATTTGAAAAATAACTAAAATAAATTAAACCAATCATAACATTAACTTCTTACAATCATTAGTTTCTGATCTTAGGTATAGACCTCTTTGATTGAATTTTAGGATGGAATATCGGTAACTGGACTATTATTTTGCTACTAGTACGTTCAATGAGCCGATCAATTAATACTACCACTAAACAAGAAGCTTCCGAAGAACAAATCGCCCAATGAGGTAAAACATCTCCATGCAGTAAGTTTATTACTAGTATTGCTTAAAAGCGGAAATCATTATGAGTGTATAATTTTTTTGTATTTAAACTAAAATAAAAATATAGTTTAACTTGGATTTTGTAAACGGTATAATAATACGCAATTCTCATTACTAGAGAGCGGATTTCTAGCATTATGCTTATCCCTAATATTAATAGCATCGAAAAAATTTCTTAATATCTATACGAATATTGAAGAATGTGATTACTTAGCGCTAAGTTTTTTTGTGCTTTTTTGCTTATTTTGACTTTTTGTGCTTATTTTGACTTTTTATGCTTATTTTCATGCTTTTTTTAGATTCTGATGCTTATTTGGAGCATTTTCTTAAACATTTAAAAAACATTTAATAAAAATTTCACGCTGATATTAAATTAATGTGCTAATATAGAGAATTTTCGTAAAAATCTGTATCCCATCATTTATAGATTATATTTGTATTACATATTTTCTTCGTGTCTTTTGATAACATAATTGTTTAAAATCTTCATAATCTGATACAATAATTATAATGAATTTTATTATTAATATATATTAGTACAAATTACCAATTTACAATGGATTCGTTTATAAATAAGTAGATATAATAGACCGTCTCATTATTCAGATAATACAGACGAACGCTTCATAGGAATCACACCTATGATATTCCGGATGTAAACGTCGTTAAACTAGACCCAAACAGGGGCCCCAGTAAGTATTAAATGTAAACAAATTTAAGTCATAGCTAATAATGAGGTGTTCTGCAACCGTAACAATTTTCTACTCTCGGCCAAAATACGGATGGGACGACTGGCGCATATTTACCGTTTTCGTTAATTTTCATATTCAAACTCGCATTCATAAACTATTGAATTGACATTCCAAAAACTTAAAGCTTATTTATCAAAAATTATTATATGCGTGAATCGTATTAACCTGGAGAATCACAGATAAATTATATTATATAATTCACATGTATATTTAACCCATAATGCAAAAGGTGAAAACCACAATACAAGAATTAATTAGAGACTATCCAGAATTAACAAGTGAAAATTATACATTATTTTGTAAGGCATGTTTAAAAATAGTAAGTTTTATTTTAATTCTCAACCGCATACTAACTAGTCAAGTATGTAAAACATGTTATAACAACACTTCATCAAGAACGTTTGAAAAAGTTCAAAGTTGAACTAAAAAAACAGCACAATTTCACAATCTTTAGCATCTTCAACAAACGATGGACAATTTAAATTAAATTTACATTTGTGCAAAATACTTTTACATTCGAATATCCCTTTAAGAAAATTGCAAAATAATGCATTTAAATCTTTATTGGGAAAATATTGTAAAATGCGCATTCCCGAGAAAAAATTATGTAGCTCTTGCGTAGTATGAAACCATACAAAAAATTAAAGACATTATTAACAATAATTATATGTGATGATGAAACCACAGACGCTTGTTTAATTTAATAATAGGAGTTTGACATGAAGACATCCGACTAATAGTATTTTGATATATACAAAAGAATTGAAGAAAACTGATAACATTATAGCAAAATTCATAAATGATGGACTGACAAGCTTATTTTTGCCGTAGACAATACCAAGTTACAAAATTTTACTAATAATGCATTTTGTGCATTGTACAAGTTTAGCACATGAATAGAAACGAATTTCTGAAACTATAAGAATAAAATTTCTATTTGTAGATTTAATTAAATATGGAAAAATAGTTCTTATATTCTTCTGTGAGTGCAATTATTCAAGGAGTCATTACCTGATATCTCACTGCCCCATAAACCAGTGCTAACAAAATGGGAAACTTGGCTATATTCTACGATGTACTATGCGAACAATTTTGAAGAATTTAATAAGGTTATATACAACTTTCCCGAAACGACAAGCAAATCAGTTAATGACTGTCAAACAGTTCTTAAGAAACAAGAGCTTCCTTCAAAACAATTTAGTTACATAAAATCGCGTTTAAATTTTGTGAGCAACACAATCAAATCTTTATAAAAGCAGATTCATTTTAGATAATACCTGGACGCATTGGCCAAGAAATCAAAATAATATCGAAAGAAGTATTCGTTGAAAATGAAGGATTTTTAATATTAAATAAATTAAACTTGATTTTGAATGGCAATTTTCAAATGGATCCAGCTATATTTTAAAATAAAGAGAAGCTTTTTCACTTTCAAAAATTTATTGAGCGTCAGAAGTAATAATTTTTACAATTAAACCCCTAGAGCAACATTTAATGATCTACATGATATTATATATTGCGTAAAGAAAGTGTGTTTATTTTAGTTTTAAGCAGAATTTCTATGTAAAATATGTTGATAAACGTGTAACTAAAGAAAATATAGTTTTCTTTAGTGCTTTTTTCGTGTTTTTATGCTTTTTTTCTGTTTTTATGCTTATTTAATGCTTTTTTTCACTAAATTTTGTGCCTTTTTAAGTGCTTTTTTTCATATTTTTTAAGCTTTTTTATCCGCTCTCTACTCATTACTAATATTATTAGATTATATTCAATTAATGATTACATATATATTATACATTTGGTGTTTTGATAACGTAGCTTGTATTTCATCAAGTTACTTAAAAGAGAAGACATAAATAGTATATTATGATAGAGCTTTCTTCGAAAATAATTTTGAAAACTGATGTTCTCAAGATGCCGACAAAACAGTTGAACTCAAAACACTTATTGAGCACAAATTTAACGAAATTAAAAATCGAATGTAGACATTTCTAATGGACTTAAATATTAAGTTTTATGCAAAAATTAGCGAAGTCGTTGCCTTGGAGATTTAAAATATCAGCTTACGTAATTACCTATTGAAATTAAAATCTGTTAAGCAAATATCTAAAAATAAAATTGATATCAACAGAGTAACTATCGAAATTATGGAAAGAGCAAGGGGGAAAACAACATAATTTTTATAATGTGAATGAAGATGATGGTGACGATGTTGTGAAAAATAATCTAGGATCTATATGTACTAAAATTCAACCCCCAAAACAAATAATCTGTCTAGGAACTAAGACCAACTATTACCTTTGGAGCCTGTAGATACATATATTAATCTATATAACTTGATCTTATCTTTAGCCAAAATAAATCAGTTATTATTTGCGGTGACTTTGATATCCCAAATTATTATAAATCAATATCATAATTCTTAATGACCTTGTTCAATACAACACTAAACTCAATATCAATAACAAACGTTTAGACCTTATTGTAACTACTAATAACATTCATTGCCTAGCACCATCATCACCCACCTCATAGTTTTTCATTTAATTATACTGCAAATACGCAACCAAATATTTATACTAATACTAATTTAAAAGAGACAATTTTCGTAAAGCCAATTTTATTGGATTATATAAAAATATTTGATTGTGATTGGTTTGATCTCATTAATACAACTAATGATGTTGATTCATGCTGTGACTTATTTTATCGCAAGTTTTATAAAATTTTTGATGAGTATGTACCATGTATTTCTCCTAAAGTAAATAACTATAAATATCTGTGCTGGTTCAGTTATGAATCTATATGGCTAATAAGAAAAAAATAACACTATAGAAAATCATTTAAAATACATAAACTCAATCTTTAGAAAAATAAGTTTGCTCAGGTTCGGTTAATTAAGAACAACACCTTAAGTTTGGTGATATAGTTTATGGTCTAGGTTTAATGCAGGATACATCAAATAGTATCTAAAGATTACAAATTCATGCATATTTTTGGCATAAGGAAATTTGATCATATTTCAAAGGCTTAGAAGGATTCGGGATTGTTAAACATACAATATTGATTTCAACGAATACCAAATATATTCAAATGATGGCAATATATTAACCGATGAGGCTGTTATATGCTGATTCATATTCACTTGTTTGGTTGTTGAAGTAAAAACACTTTTTTATTGCTTTTTTAAAACGCAACAATTGTTTCGCCACACTGTGGCTTCTTCATGCGAAGTAATTGTTAAAAAGCAATAATAAAGTGTTAAAAAAATTAAGTGTTTTTACTTCAACCACAGTAATATAAAGTAAAATTCTTAAATGATTGTAATACCATGTTCAAGATAATCAATAAGTATTATGTCATGTGCTTTCCAAAAAATACTGGCAAAAACTTTAACCACTGACTCCCGATGTGTAGTGATGGATCCATGTTTCATCAACCGTCACAAATCAACGCAAAAAAATCCTTCTTATTGAGGTTAAACAGAGAAACCTAACCCTAGCTTTAAAAGTCGAACAAGTTCCACTTTTTAGCTAGTTGTCAATTAACGCAGCAATTAGCGCGCGTAATACTTTTTCAACTCGATATTTTGTGGTCTTATTATGTTGGCTAGCTCAATCAACTTAATTTTGTGATAAATCAACACGATGTCACTGATTTTCTTTATTTTTTTGGTATACCTGGCTTTCCTGGACTTTGGTGGGAAGGATATGCACATATTTGTCAAACCATGCCTTTGCATCAACAGTGTTTTTTTCTCATCAGGAAGCAATGTTGAATCAAAACACGACATTCACTTTTTTCCTTAATATAATTTCCAAGGTAGCCTAGCTTTGACTTGTATACCAGTCAACAAAATGTGATGAAATTTTTACAGCATTTAAGTTTATGTCCGTAGTTCCATTCACTCATAGGATTGAGCTGCATATAGTGCTGAATGGAATGAAAATAAACCTCTCCAACGAAGTAAAGTATCTGGGTATAATTCTGGATGCCAAACTGACTTGGAATCGGCATGTCGATAAAATCAACAACGTCGCTCTGGGCCTGTCAGCGGCTAATGTGATAAACCTGGGGATTGAGGCCCAAAATCATGTATTGGCTTCATATAACAGCGGTGATAGCCATTTTTACCTATGCTGACCCAAAAACTAGACATGCAAACGAATCTGAGTAGGCTTAACGTTTAGCATGTCTAAGAATCACATGGGCTATGCAAATAACCCCAACCGCATTAATGGAGGCAATGATTGGCCTCACACCGCTCCAATTATGGTACAAAAGTAGGGGCTTGTGACGGCCTTCCGACTACACCAGAGGAAGAAAATACTGCCGGGGACTGGTTAGTATACTAAAAAATACAGCAGCAAATCGGCCCGGTCCTTCTGTGCAAATCGAAGGACATCATGTCCAGGAGGCTCGAATTCGAATTACCGTTTAAGGTGTCGATTAAGGACCAGAAAGGCTTTGATGAGAGTCAAGGAGTTTAGTCAAGGATAATCAGCCTGGTACAAGAATAACAGAGGTACTGGAATAGGCATTTATGGCCCTGACCAAAACCACAGGAGCTTCATGGCTCTGGGTGCGACACCCACGACTCTGCGAGCGGAAGCAATTGCAATTGATATGTGCGCCAGAGAGTTTCTGGATAAGTACCTAAATGACGCACATATACACTTTGCCCAAACAGCCAAGTGGCATTAATGGCTGTTTGAGCCTATAGTTACGGCTCACGGACTCTCTGGGAATATCGACGATCCCTCACGCAACTGGCGAAGAACAACTCGTTGGCCCTCATGTGGGTCTCAGGGCATGGGGATATTAAAGGCAACGAAGTGGCAGATGAAATCGCAAAAAGAGGTGCAAATGCCACTCGTCGTGTCGCACATTAGAAAGGGAAAAAATTGGAAGAGGGCAGAAGACGCAAGCACTGTAATAATATATACGGCGTTAATATACGTCAATCAAAACGACTCATTAAACTCGATCACAGCAATATAAGGGACATGAAAGGGCATTGTACTATCTGGTACCATTTGAGGAAAATGGGAAAGAGGAATGTGAAAACTGCAGACTATGTGATTTGGCAGATGAAATGACCGAACACATACTATGCACTTGTGTCACGATTGTTTACATGCGCTTTTCAAACTTCGGAAGGGACCAACTATCCCACTAAGAAGTGAGCAGCAATCACCCCCAAGAAAGTTACCAGGTTCATGGAGGACATTGGACTACTTGGGAAGTTATGGGTTAAGGGTAAAACAATAGATTTGCTAGGTCGAAAAGAGGCTAACACAGCTCACAAGTACCCCATTTAACCTATAACCTAAAAGGTTGGTTCTTTATAGAATATATTAGTGTTCTTAGTTTGTGGCGCTTTCTATATATGAGGCCAAACACTTTCACTTCAAAATTATATTAAGGGACATAAAAATTCGAACACACATTATAAATCATTTTATTTTGATAAAATTTTATATTAAGGCTTATCTTGGTGAAAAGAAAAAACGATTAAATATACAGCTCTATCAGATAAAGTTTTCGTTTTTTATTCAACTTGTTTATTTTTTGGCTCATACGGTGAAATTTAATATTTTAATTTTACTGAATGTGGTTCTAAGCTTTTGTTGTTATCTTTTGCAATGCCTAGGGTGCAACACGAAGAACTAGAGGTAGAGGACCACGTCGAATGATTACAGAGCGTGCATATCGGCGTTTGAGACTGTTGGCTTTTAGAGATAGTTTCTCCACCACTGTCTGGTCCATTGCAAACCAGTATTTTTAATAGCATGTATGACCGATTGGAGTGGGAATAGTTTACCACCGGATTCGCACTTTTATTCCGGTCACACTAAGTGCTTCCTTTAACTGCTGAGCATTGATGAAATCGTTTCGAGTGGTGTAGAGAACGATTGATGTGGAACCAGAAATGGAATGATATAGTACTTAGTGAAGCATCTAGATTATTTTCAGGGATGATGTCCGGCTCAGAGTCAGAAGATGAAGAGGTGAAAGAAGACTTCTACAATTTTTTGTTGAAAGGCACGTTCATCACCCCGTTGGGGTTATGGTATGGAGTGCCATTGCTTATGGCTCTAGGTCACCTCTAATCCTCGTTAGAGGCAACATGACCGCGCAGCGTTATATCGAAGAAATCCTGGAACAACCAAGCTAACTTTTCAGCAAGTTATTGCTCGTCAACACATTACAAGAGCCACAATAACCTTCTTTAACCAAGCTGAAATCAATTTGTTGCCCAAGCCATCGAAGTCACCGGATTTATCTCCAATTGAGCATGTGTGGGATATCATAAGCCTAAGACTTCTTAATTTGCACCACATCCCTCTAACTGTAGAAGCACTTCGAAATAATTGCCTAGAATGAGATACCGCAGGAATACATCAATCATCTAACTAGAAGCGAACCTAGGCGCCTTGGAGAGTGTATAGCCGAACGTGGTTTATCGACAGTTCGTTGAATGTAAGATAAATTTCCCTAATAATTGTAGAAAATATTATGAAAATAAAATGATTTATACTAGGTGTTCGGATTTTTATGTCACTTAGTATATATTATTTGCTATCCTAATAAGTTGCAAAATAAACTAGAAAAAATTGGTACAAATGTTTAAAATTCATTAGTTTTATTTTAAATAAATAAAACTGATAGAAATTTCCGTAAAAGAAAATAACATAAATGTGTCTTCTTAAGTTATGTAAACAAAAATCCTTTCCTATTACTTCTTTCACTAAATAAGTAGCTGAGACTCTTATTTACACAAAGAAAGATAAGTTAAACATATGTTTAAAATTCATTAGTTTTATTTTATCACCAAAAAATTTTGTTAACCTATATATATACCGGGTGTCTCAGCGTGCGCGCCGAGTAGCTTTACGGCTAAACGGTTTATTTTTTTCAAAATCCGTTTTCGCAGGAGTATGTAGGTGTATTGGGACCACATTTTAAAATTAGTTTTAAATATACAGGGTGTCCCATAAAAGCATGGCGTATCATAGTTATGTTTTTTCTTATGGAACACCCCATATTTGATATTTTTTTCAGATTCTACATCAAAAATAAGGGTAACTTTCATTATAAGATCATATGCCTAAACCTAATAATTTCTGAAATATTTAAACAATTTTGGAAAAATTGACGTTTCGAAAAAAAATTATATCTTTCAAATAGGTGAATGAAAACAAATGAAATTTTGTGTCAGTATATTAGACTAATGGGTGAATATTTTAGGCCATTTATAGGAATTTTAAATATTAAGATGTTTTGATAATTTAATGTGTCTACAGAAACACATTCAAGGTCAAATTTCGTGCTTACTTTAAATGGAACACCCTATATCTAATAAACCTATCTTGTAGCAAATTTTATTATCTTTCAAAAAGTATAAAGGTATTCTATACCTGTTACTTATAGTTTTCAAGATATATCCATTTTTGTTAATTTTCGACATAATAATTATTAGTATCAATTATTGCAATAGTCAGTTAACACAACCAATGATTTTCGAGATATTTCCAAATTAACACACTAATTGAATAATTTATTTACACATATGTACATGATTACGTAATATCGTCTTAGAATTTCAAAAAACATAACGAAAAACAACAAATGAAATTAACAAAATAATAACAACATTATTTTTTTATAACAAATTTTCAAAAATACCACCATCGCACTGAATGCATAATTCAATTCTTTTTTGAAACGATAGTTTAACATTTCTTAGCATATTGGGTGTTATTGATCTAAATGCATCCTTAATTCTGTCCTTCATGTCTTCAACAGTTGTGGGAGGAGTGGTGTATACTTGATTTTTAATATACCCCCATAAAAAGAAATCCATGGGGGTTAAATCAGGGGATCTAGGTGGCCAAGCTACGTGACCTCCTCTTCCAATCCATCGCCTATTAAATATTCTATTTAAATATTGACGAACCGCCAATGAAAAATGAGGTGGCGCACCATCGAGCTGTAACCACATGTTTTGGCGAATATTCAGTGGAATATTCTCTAATAATAATGGAAATTCTTCTTGGAGAAATTGTAAAAATATGGGACCATCCAAGTATCCATCGAAAAAATGAGGTCCAATGACGTAATTACCCAAAATGCCTCCGAATACATTAATACTCCAACGATGTTGTCGATCAGTAATTTGAAATTTGTGGCAATTTTCGGTGCTGTAATAATGGCAGTTACGTCGATTAAAAGATCCGTTATTATTAAAAGATGATTCATCCGTAAATAAAATATTATTCAAAAAATCTTCATCATCGCCACTTTTATTTAAAACACATAAACAAAAATCTAACCGCTTCTCGAAATCCGCATTATTCAGATGCTGGTGAATTTCATAGTGATATGGGTGGTATTCATGTTTTTTTAATATCCTTGATATGCTCGCCTTGCTTAACCCAGTCTCACG